>CM075207.1:12751859-13951859 GCA_037577465.1 Liposcelis bostrychophila
GATTTACTTATTTAAGCAAAATTGAGTAATCGCTTTCCAATCCATGTTGTTAGTCACTTTGATGGTCGTTACTGTTGGAAGTCTCGCTGATGGGTTCGCTACAAAAAATTCTAAACCCGCTTCGACCAAACCCTTATGAAGCAACTTCGCCGCCTCTTTATGCCTTTTTATACAGTTTTCAAGGCCTTCTTCCACTATTTGAGCTAAACCTTCCCTTAAACCGTAAAGCAAGGTGGTCGAGATCGTATGATGATAAACCCTTGGTTTATTCTCGAAGCAACCCCAATATTCCCCTAACCAATTCATATCGAAATAAAAAACACAAATTGGGTGTTTTCTGTTCTGAATTTTTTCGACGGCTTTCGGGCTGAACGAAATGGGAGCCAAACCCGGCGGAGCTCCTAAAACTTTCTGAGATCCTGTATAAATGCAGTCTATGCCCCATTTGTCTGTGAACGTTTCGACTCCCCCTAACGACGCAACTGTATCAACAACTAACAGACAGCCGTATCTCTTGCAGATATTGCCGATTCCTTCTATGGGTTGAAAAACCCCTGTGGAGGATTCTCCCTGGGTTATGAAAAAAATGACAGGTCTATGCATTTTTATGGCTTCTTCAATTTGATTCAAAGTGAAGTTTTGACCGGGAGTTGTTTCTATTAATTTGACACTTCCACCTGGAAATATTTTTTAATTTAGATTTTCAGATTCGGATTCGGATTTTTATGATCTAGGTTCGCACCGTAACGAGAAGCCATATCGGCTGCTCTCCTTCCCCAAATTCCTTTTACAGCTATTAGTGCAACGTCGCCAGGTTCGATTAAATTGCACATGGCTGCTTCCATTCCTCCGTGTCCAGTCGCGCTTACGGCAAGGGTAAGTTTATTTCGGGTTTGAAAGACGTATTGAAGACCTGATTTTATTTCGTCCATCAGCTTAAAAAATGAAAATTTCCATCAAATTAATAATTTAAAAATTTTTTCCCGAAACATTTCTGGCAATCTTAAGAACCCGGGAATAAATTCAAAGTCTCCATGTCGAAATTGCAAAAATAAGTCCTTGAATTTAGAGTCAACTTTATATTAAACGTTATAGGATATTGATCTTGAAAGTAAGTACCTCAAAGGTTTCCTGATGAAAATGGCCTAGAACAGGTTGCGACAACGCTTGCAGAACTCTTGGCGAAGCATTGGACGGGCCTGGACCCATTAACGTCTTCCTTTTAACGATTAGAGGATTTAAGAAAGATAAAGGTTTTTCAACTTCCATCTTTTTTTTATAATGCTAGACACTATGCGCTTAAAGAGCGAAACTGAAAATATTTATTTTTATTTTTATCATAGCGATATGACCCCAAGGTCATGCGTCGTTTCTGACTTCACAGATAAAAATCGCCAATCATTGAAAACTGAACTAATTCCAATTTTAAAATTCTAGCTTCCTAAACAATTTTATTTCAGTTTTCAAAAATATTTTTTTAATAAACCCGCCCCTTAAAAAACAAGTTATCATTCGGTAGACACCTCCCCATCCAGGAATTTTTCCAGCACTTTTTTTTCAGCATTACACCAAATCCCCCCTTCCACTAGTAATCATTCGTCATCAGTTGAACAAACCCTTCCACCCAAAAATAGTGGCGTAATATTTCAATGATCTTTTGCGTTTTGGGACAGTTGCAAAAGGTTCACTGGGACAGTTGTAAAAGATTGGGACAATTTTTTTAATTCTTCGTTTATTTTTCATTAATTTTTTCTTCATTCTTCGTCTGTTTTTCGTTGGTTCTTCCGTCATTTTCGTTAATAGTTCCCTTAATCTTGTTAATTATCGTTAATTTTTCGTTAATTCTCGTTAATTGTTCATTAATTTTCCTTAGTTTCCGCTAATATTCGTTCATTTTTCGTTAATTCTCGTTTATTTTTCCATAATATTCGTTTATTTTCGTTATTTTTCGTTAATTTTCCGTTAAAATTAGTTACTTTTTCGTTAAATTTCGTTGATTTTTCCTTAATTTTCGTTAATTGTCGATACGTTTCGTTAATTTTAGTTATCAATCTGATAACAATAGTTAATATTTCGTTAGTTATTGTAAATATTCGTTAATTTATCGTTAATTTACGTTAATTAATCTTAATTTTTCGTTAATTTTCGTTCTAAATCCCATAAAATTAGCTAATATTTCGTTATATTTCGTAAATTTCTTAAATATTAAAAAATATTGAAGTTATAGAACTTTAAGTTATAGAAATATTACTGTAAGATTTAGGAGTATTTCCTTAAGTTTTAGAAACATCACTTAGTTTTAGAAATATTACTGTAAGTTATAGGATATTTCAGTAAGTTTTAAAATCTTCCTGTAAGTTCTAAAACCTTTGGGTAAGTTCCAAAATCCTTCTGTAAGTTTCAAAATTCATCTGTAAATTTCAAAATCTTTCTGAAAGTTTTAATATCATACTGTAAGTACTAAAATCGTTCTGTAAGTTACACTATCTGTAAGTTTCAAGATCCTTCAGTAAGCTTCAAAATCATTCTGCAAGTTTAAAAATCTTCCTGTAAGTTACCAAATACTTCTGTACGTTTTAAAATCTTTCTGTAAGTTTAAAAATCTTCCTGTAACTTACAAAATCCTTCTGCAAGTTTTAAAATCCTTCTGTAAGTTTCAAAATCCTTCTGTAAGTTTGAGAATCCTTCTGTAAGTTTCAAAATCCTTCTGTAAGTTTTAAAATCATTATGTAAGCTTTGGGGTGTTGTACATATTATGTAAGCATTTTTTTTTCATTTTCAACTCCCCTCCCCCCCCCCGTTGTAAGCATGAGTAAGATTTTGGCAACACTGTCCCCCCCTCCATATTACGTAAGCTTTTTTTTTTTTTTTTTTTAATGGAACCAATGGCACCCGACTTTGGTAATTTTCCCCATAATTCATGGAACTGAAATAAACCAATATAAACACCTATATTGAGAAAAACTAAAGAGAAGGTTACCTTTATTTAGACGGTAACAAAATAATGTAATATTAGCTCGCCGCAACATTTACAATATTTTAAGAAAGCTTGAAATTAATTAATTAATAAATTATTTATTTTATTTTCAAAGATTCCTGATCAAAGTAGAAAAAAGCTTACGTAAGAAAGTGTGAGACCCCTACCTCCCCTTGATAAGGTGTCGTAAGCATTTACGAGACCCCCTCCCTTCCTTAACATGCTTACGTAATATTTACATGACCCCTTTAAAATTCTTCTGTAAGTTTCCAAATCCTTCGGTAAGTTTAAAAAACTTTCTGTAAGTTTGAAAATCATTCTGTAAGCTTTAAAATCCTTCTGTAAGTTTCAAAATCCATCTGTAAGTTTCGAATACTTTCTGTAGGTTTCAGAATACTTGTGTAAGTTTAAAGTCTTTCTGTAAGTTTTAAAATCTTTCCCGTAAGTTTCCCAATTCACTCGGTAACTTTCGAATTCTTTATGTAAGTTTCAAAATCTTTCTGTAAGTTTCAAATTCCGTCTGTAAGATTCGAATTCATTCTAAGTTTGAAATCTTTCTGTAAGTTATAAATTCTTTCTCTAAGTTTCAAATTATTACTGTACGTTTTAAAATCTTTCTGTAAGTTTTAAATTGTTTCTGTAAGTTTTAAATTCTTTCTGTAAGTTTCAAATTCCGTATGTACGTTTCAAATACTTTCTGTAGGTTTCAGAATCCTTGTGTAAGTTTAAAGTCTTTCTGTAAGTTTTAAAATCTTGCTGTAAGTTTTAAAATCTTGCTGTAAGTTTCCAAATTCTTCTCTAAGTTTTAAAATCTTCCTGCAAGTCTCAAAATCCTTCTGTAAGCATTAAAATCAATCTGTAAGCTTTAAAATCCTTCTGTAAGTTTTAAAATTCTTCTGTCAGTTTAAAATTCTTTCTGTAAGTTTTAAATTCTTTCTGTAAGTTTTATTTCTCTCTGTAAAGTTTAAATTCTTTCTGTAAGTTTAAAATTCTTTCTGTAAGTTTCAAATTTCGTCTGTAAGTTTCAAATTCTCTCTGTTAGTTTTAAATTCTTTCCGTAAGTTTCAAATTTCGTCTGTAAGTTTCAAATTCTTCCTGTAAGTTTAACATTCTTTCTGTAAGTTTCAAATTCTCTCTGTAAGTTTTAAAATCAATCTGTAAGCTTTAAAATCCTTCTGTAAGTTTTAAAATTCTTCTGTCAGTTTAAAATTCTTTCTGTCAGTTTTAAATTCTTCCTGTAAGTTTAACATTTTTTCTGTAAGTTTCAAATTCTCTCTGTAAGTTTTAAAATCTTTCTGTAAGTTTTAAAATCTTTTTGCAAGTTTCAAATTAACATACAGACGAAATTTGAAATTTACAGAATGAATTAAAAACTTACAGAAAAAATTTGAACCTTACAGAAAGATTTTAAAACTTACAGAAAGAATTTAAAACTTACAGAAAGAATTTAAACCTTACAGAAAGATTTTAAAACTTACAGAAAGAATTTAATACTTACAGAAAGATTTAAAAACTTACAGACGAAATTTGAAACTTACGGAAAGAATTTTGAAATTACAGAAAGATTTTAAAACTTACAGAAAGATTTTCAAACTTACAGAAAGATTTTCAAACTTACAGAAAGAATTTAAAACTTACAGAAAGAATTTAATACTTACAGAAAGATTTTAAAACTTACAGAAAGAAATTAAAACTTACAGAAAGATTTTAAAACTTCCAGAAAGATTTTAAAACTTACAGGAAGAAATTAAAACTTACAGAAAGATTTTAAAACTTACAGAAAGATTTTAAAAACTTACAGAAAGAATTTAAAACTTACAGAAAGAATTTGAAACTTACAGAGAGAATTTGAAACTTACAGACGAAATTTGAAACTTACGGAAAGAATTTTGAACTTACAGAAAGAATTTAAAACTTACAGAGGTTTTGAAACTTACAGAAAGAATTTTAAACTTACAGAAACAATTTAAAACTAACAGAGGGAATTTGAAACTTACAGACGAAATTTGAAACTTCCAGAAAGAATTTGAAACTTCCAGAAAGAATTTGAAACTTACAGAAAGAATTTAAAACTTACAGAGAGAATTTAAAACTTACAGAAAGAATTAAAACTTTTCAGAGAGAAATAAAACGTACAGAAACAATTTGAAACTTACAGAATGAATTTAAAACTTCCGGACGAAATTTAAAACTTACAGAAAGAATTTAAAACTTACAGAAAGAATTTGAAACTTACAGAAAGATTTTAAAACTTACAGAAAGAATTTAAAACTTACAGAAAGAATTTAAAACTTACAGAAAGATTTTAAAACTTACAGACGAAATTTGAAACTTACGGAAAGAATTTTGAAATTACAGAAAGAATTTTAAACTTGCAGAGTGAATTTGAAACTTACAGAAAGAATTTAAACTTACAGAAAGAATTTAAAACTTACAGAAAGATTTTAAAAACTTACAGAAAGAATTTAAAACTTACAGAAAGAATTTGAAACTTACAGAAAGAATTTAAAACTTACAGACGAAATTTGAAACTTACAGAAAGAATTTAAACTTTACAGAGAGAAATAAAACTTACAGAAAGAATTTAAAACTTACAGAAAGAATTTAATACTTACAGAAAGATTTTAAAACTTACAGAAAGAAATTAAAACTTACAGAAAGATTTTAAAACTTACAGAAAGATTTTAAAACTTACAGAAAGATTTTAAAACTTACAGGAAGAAATTAAAACTTACAGAAAGAAATTAAAACTTACAGAAAGATTTTAAAACTTACAGAAAGATTTTAAAAACTTACAGAAAGAATTTAAAACTTACAGAAAGATTTTAAAACTTACAGAAAGAAATTAAAACTTACAGAAAGATTTTAAAACTTACAGAAAGATTTAAAACTTACAGGAAGAAATTAAAACTTACAGAAAGATTTTAAAACTTACAGAAAGATTTTAAAAACTTACATAAAGAATTTAAAACTTACAGAAAGAATTTAAAACTTACAGAAAGAATTTAAAACTTAGATGAAATTTGAAACTTACAGATAGAATTTAAAACTTACAGCAAGATTTTAAAACTTACAGAAAGAATTAAAAACTTAAAGTTTTATTTCTCTCTGAAAAGTTTTAATTCATTCTGTAAGTTTTTAATTCTCTCTGTAAGTTTTAAATTCTTTCTGTAAGTTTCAAATTCTTTCTGGAAGTTTCAAATTTCAAAAGATTTTAAAAACTTACAGAAAGAATTTAAAACTTACAGAAAGAATTTAAAACTTACAGAAAGAATTTAAAACTTACAGAGAGAATTTGAAACTTACAGACGAAATTTGAAACTTACGGAAAGAATTTTGAACTTACAGAAAGAATTTAAAACTTACAGAGAGGTTTTGAAACTTACAGAAAGAATTTTAAACTTACAGAAACAATTTAAAACTAACAGAGGGAATTTGAAACTTACAGACGAAATTTGAAACTTCCAGAAAGAATTTGAAACTTCCAGAAAGAATTTGAAACTTACAGAAAGAATTTGAAACTTACAGAGAGAATTTAAAACTTACAGAGAGAATTTAAAACTTACAGAAAGAATTAAAACTTTCCAGAGAGAAATAAAACTTACAGAAAGAATTTAAAACTTACAGAAAGAATTTAAAACGTACAGAAACAATTTAAAACTTACAGAATGAATTTAAAACTTACAGACGAAATTTAAAACTTACAGAAAGAATTTAAAACTTACAGAAAGAATTTGAAACTTACAGAAAGATTTTAAAACTTACAGAAAGAATTAAAAACTTACAGAAAGATTTTAAAACTTACAGAAAGAATTTAATACTTACAGAAAGATTTAAAAACTTACAGACGAAATTTGAAACTTACGGAAAGAATTTTGAAATTACAGAAAGAATTTAAAACTTGCAGAGTGAATTTGAAACTTACAGAAAGAATTTAAACTTACAGAAAGAATTTAAAACTTACAGAAAGATTTTAAAAACTTACAGAAAGAATTTGAAACTTACAGAAAGAATTTAAAACTTACAGACGAAATTTGAAACTTACGGAAAGAATTTTGAACTTACAGAAAGAATTTAAAACTTACAGAGAGGTTTTGAAACTTTCAGAAAGAATTTTAAACTTACAGAAACAATTTAAAACTAACAGAGAGAATTTGAAACTTACAGACGAAATTTGAAACTTCCAGAAAGAACTTGAAACTTCCAGAAAGAATTTGAAACTTACAGAAAGAATTTTAAACTTACAGAGAGAATTTAAAACTTACAGAAAGAATTTAAACTTTACAGAGAGAAATAAAACTTACAGATAGAATTTAAAACTTACAGAAAGAATTTAAAACGTACAGAAACAATTTGAAACTTACAGAATGAATTTGAAACTTACAGACGAAATTTAAAACTTACAGAAAGAATTTAGAACTTACAGAAAGAATTTAAAACTTACAGAAAGAATTTAAAACTTACAGAAAAATTTTAAAACTTACAGAAAGAATTTAATACTTACAGAAAGATTTTAAAACTTACAGACGAAATTTGAAACTTACGGAAAGAATTTTGAAATTACAGAAAGAATTTAAAACTTGCAGAGTGAATTTGAAACTTACAGAAAGAATTTAATTCATACAGAGAGAATTTAAAACTTACAGAGAGAATTTGAAACTAACAGACGGAATTTTGAAACTTACAGAAAGATTTTGAAACTTAGAGGGAATTTTGAAACTTACAGAAAGATTTTCAAACTTACAGAAAGAATTTGAAACTTACAGAGAGAATTGAAAACTTACAGAAAGAATTTATAACTTACAGAAAGATTTTAAAACTTACAGAAAGAATTTAAAACTTACAGAAAGATTTTAAAACTTACAGAAAGAATTTAAAACTTACAGAAAGATTTTAAAACTTACAGAAAGAATTTAAAACTTACAGAAAGAATTTGAAACTTACAGAAAGAATTTAAAACTTACAGACGAAATTTGAAACTTTCGGAAAGAATTTTGAACTTACAGAAAGAATTTAAAACTTACAGAGAGGTTTTGAAACTTACAGAAAGAATTTTAAACTTACAGAAACAATTTAAAACTAACAGAGAGAATTTGAAACTTACAGACGAAATTTGAAACTTCCAGAAAGAATTTGAAACTTCCAGAAAGAATTTGAAACTTACAGAAAGAATTTAAAACTTACAGAGAGAATTTAAAACTTACAGAGAGAATTTAAAACTTACAGAAAGAATTTAAACTTTACAGAGAGAAATAAAACTTACAGAAAGAATTTAAAACTTACAGAAAGAATTTAAAACGTACAGAAACAATTTGAAACTTACAGAATGAATTTGAAACTTACAGACGAAATTTAAAACTTACAGAAAGAATTTAAAACTTACAGAGAGAATTTGAAACTAACAGACGGAATTTTGAAACTTACAGAAAGATTTTGAAACTTACAGAGGGAATTTTGAAACTTACAGAAAGATTTTCAAACTTACAGAAAGAATTTGAAACTTACAGAGAGAATTGAAAACTTACAGAAAGAATTTATAACTTACAGAAAGATTTTAAAACTTACAGAGAGAATTTAAAACTTACAAAGTGTTGCACAGAAATGTGTACAACAAAGTGTTGCACAACATTTGCACAAAAATCTGTACAACAGTGTTGCACAATAATATGTGCAACAAAAATCTGTGCCACAAAAATTATGCAACAAAGTGTGCAACAAAATGTTGCACAAAAATGTGTGCAACAAAAATGTGTGCAACAAAAATGTGTGCAACAAATTGTTGTACAAAAATGTGTGCAACAAAACGTGTGCAACAAAAATCTGTGCAACAAAGTGTGGCACAAAAATGTGTGCCACAAAGTGTTGCACAAAAATGTGTGCCACAAAGTTTTGCACAAAAATTTGTGCAACAAAAATGTGTGCAATAAAACGTGTGCAACAAAGTGTGCAGCAAATTGTTGCACAATAATTTGTGCAACAAAAATCTGTGCAACAAAGTGTTGCACAAAAATTTGTGGAACAAAGTGTTGCACAAAAATGTGTGCAACAAAACGTGTGCAACAAAATTCTGTGCAACAAAGTGTGTACAAGTAGTGCACAAAAATGTGTGCAACAAAGTGTTTCACAAAAAGTTGTGCAACAAAAATGTGTGCAACAAAGCGTGTGCAACAAAAATGGGTGCAACAAAGTGTTGCACAAAAAGGTGTACAAGTGTTGCACAAAAATGTGTACAACAGTGTTGCACAAAAATCTGTGCAACAAATATCTGTGCAACAACTGTGTGCAACAAGCATGTGTGCAACAAAGTGTTTTTAAAAATGTGTGCAACAAAAATGTGTGCAACAAAGTGTTGCACAAAAATGTGTGCAACAAAACGTGTGCAACAAAAATGTGTGCAACAGTGTTGCAGAAAAATGTGTGCAACAAAGTGTTGCACAGAAAATTAACGAAAAGTATGGGAATTGAAACGAAAATTACGGGAAAATGAACTAGTTTCAACGAAAAAGTAACGAAAAATCATAAAAATGAACGAAAATTATCTAAAAATTAACGATAAATTAATGAATATTACCGAAAGTTATGGATAACTTAACCAAAATAAACTAAAAATTAACGAATATTAACGGAAAATAAACCAACTTCACTGCGTGTCAAACTTTCTTAAGGGGAAATTAATGTGATATTTAAACTTTTTCTAGATATATATTTAGATTTTATAAATATATTGTTAGAAGGGTCTTTGAAAATAGACGACCACTTCTTTTCATCTTATCCGAGGAAGGTACCAAAATAACTTACGTATATTTTGAACGTGTTAGAAATTAAAGAAATCCGTCAATTCAATAATGCTTTTTAATTAACTTTGAAACAGCGTGTTGTTTTGGTTAAAAATAATACGTGATATTCAATTTTACTATTGAACGTATTAAAAACGAGAAGGACATCACGATCAATTACCGATTTTAATAAAACTGCAAAACAGCGTGTTTTTTGGTGTAAATTTTCACTCGAAATATAACGATATAACTCGATATATAACCCTTTTCTTACGATATAAGAACCTAAAAATTAATATGTCTCAACACTGTACTTCTTATCACGCATTAATACGGTATTTTTTACGACGACTTTTTACCAAAACGTCTTTTTCACCCTTTTTAAACGTGAAAATCACGAGTCTGTTCTGTGTGGGCTATTTCTGTCAACTAGAAAACGAGATCATCAATTTCCTATTTTGATTTGGTATTATACTAAATGCTTATTAAGATCTGATGTATAGTGTAGCGCACATTAATTTGAAAATGGCCAATATCTCCTAGGCGCTTGCTTTAATCGAAAATAGTTAGAAATGAAAATTTCATTTGAGTTCCTATCCGAAAATAACTTTTTACAAGTCTATAAAAATAATTTAATAAGAAAAAAATTTGATTACTTTAAAAATGTGTATATTCAAACACTAAATATGAATTCACATTAAAATTATAAATTACATGATTAAAAACAGAAAAAAAAATTTGATTTTAAACCTTTCCACCAAAAAAAAAAAAAAAAAAAAAGCAATCAACACTTTTTCTTCTTCACTGAGAAACTATAAACTGAGCAATCTGATTTAAAAAAAAAAAAAAAAAAAAAATCTTTCATCATCATTTTATTACAATATTCTTAATATCACTTGAATCGATTTTATTACTTTCTTCAAATCAGTACTTATTAATTCCAAAGATTCGAACTTTATGAAAATGTGGTAGTTTAGGCAGTAAAACTGTTACAAGTGAAATGAAATTTATATAAAAATGTATTGGATCATATTTTGTATAAAAATTAGTAAGGAAGAACCTGTAAACAATAAATAATTAAAATTAATAAACTTAAATCAGAATAATAAATACAATTTTTGAAACTTACAATATTACAGGAACCACTGATAAGAATTTTCTTGTGCATGTAAACTGTATCCCGTCATCAATTTGTTCCCAATGTGTCAGTCTTCTACAAGCCCCCTGATCTGCAGACAGCCATGGAGCTCCTTTCAATGTGTGTAAGAAAATTAAATGAATCTAGAAAAAAAATGAGACTTAAGTAATTATATATTTTAGATTAGAACCGAGGAAAACAAAACTTACCAAATTATGTAAAATATTCGTCAATGTCCAAGCTATTGGTACAGTAAAAAAAGGAACTGATAACAAAACTATATGAAGCGCAAGTATTCCTAAACAATAACTAACCCATAAACCCCTTGATTGCAGCCAATTAGTATTGGGGTTGGCATCCCCATGTCCCCCAACTAACATATTTTAACAGTTGATTAATTTCGATGACACGTTAAGCTTACGGCACAATTATAAATCGTTCGAAGCAAGAACAAACTTCGTTAAATCATAATTACTTAATCGGCAAGATTACTACTATAAATATTGTATTTTTTTTTCTATAAATAAATGGTTTGTCTACTTTACATGACTGCACATACATAAACAATCTCTTACGTCACGTATCACTCACGTTCTATTTTCACCGCCTTCTTGTCACGTGGTCTTCTGCTTCTCCTCCCGCCTCGTCCGAAAACAAATCCACAGAAAAAAAATAAGAAAAATGTATCTTTCTTGTAAAGAACACCCCGAAAAAAAATTAAAAATTTCTGAATATTTTCTAAACGTATTCCATTTGTTGAAAATATTTGTTGAAAACTTTTTGAATTACGATGCAACATTATCTCCCACGAAAAAGTCACCTTAATTGTATTGATAATGAGATGTGCCAAAGAGCATGAAATTCTAATAAATATTTCTACCTCTTTCACCGTACAATCTACACTTTTCCAAAAATGCCTATAATTTCAAATTGTTCGTAACAAGAATTGAAAGGAATACTTCAGAGAGTGAGGATATTTAATTGGCACAGGAAAACTAAATTTGAAAATGAGCTGCAAATAAGGATCAAATAAGAAGTTTTTTACTTCATTAATTGATTAGTTACAAATATAAATTATATAAATAGTACAGCCTCACAACATTGATTAAAAGCATATTCTTTAAAAAAAAAATGCTAGAATATAAAATTAAGAAAGCATTATAAATTGCACAAATAAAAAATATTTTTATTTCTTTTTAATAGATGATAATCTTGAATCGAATACTTGAATATTTTTTGTCACAGTTTGTAAATGCTGTTGTAAAGCATCTTCAACTTTCTTTAAAGCTGTTTCGTTATTAACAATATTGTTTGCTAGATTATTTTGATCCGTTTCTAACTCCTTCAGTGATTTTTTGAATTCACCAGCTAAAAAAATAAAAATTAAAAAAGTAATAATTATAAAATTAAAAATAAATTGTTATCACATTACAAACAATTATTTACCTTCTACATGTAATGATTTTAAAGCAATCAACCTCTCTGTGATGGGTTTAATTGATTGATTCAAAGCTTCGGTTTTTGTTAAAAGATCATATAATTCATTAATTTTTTTCTCATTTTCCATTAATTCTTGACCTCCTTTTTTCTCTGCAATTGAATCCATTTTGCTAACAACAGCTGATAATTTTGTTTCAAGTCGATCTAATTGGCCAGGATCTAATAATCCAACTCTTGCATTTATTTCACTAGCAGCATCGCAAACACTTTTGAATTCGCTTAATTGCAAACGATTCAAATTTTCTGGTGTTGTCCCAACAACAGTTTCCAATTTATTAAGTCTTTGTTCTAAATTGGAAATTCTAGCTGTTTGAATAAACTTATTCTGAGCTGGGTTTGTTTGTAAATGGTATGTCAAAACAGCATCTCCTTTTGCTTCTGTTTTGGTTGGTTTTTTCCCTGCTGATGATGCATCATTTAGAGATTCCAATTTTGACAACAATTTTTTAATCTGAGTTCCCTGAGGATCAGATAAAGTTTGCAAAAATTCACTCCCTGATGAATTTGGTAAATTTAAACAGTTGTTTAATTGATCAAGAGATTGTTCCAGCTGTGGAACTAGAGCTTCAGTAACAGCTAACTCATTACTTTTCTGCTCTGCTGTTGTCGTTTTCAATTTATTGATATCCTCTATCAACTTCTTCACTTCAAATTGTAATCTGTTGTATCTCTGAAGTAAAGTTTCTTCTTCATCCTCAGCAGCAATTTCCCAATCACCAGATATGGCATGATATCCGGTGTGTCTTAATCTGCGATATTTATCTGAAAAATCAACCCCTTTTCCACAGACAAGACTTTTACCTTTGAATTTTGAATGTGCATCAACAATATTTATATGGGGCCTGTCAATGCTTTCAGACTCTGCTTCATTAATATATTCATCTTGATCTGCTTCTGGTAGATCATCAGTTTCGTAAACATCTTTTTCATCCGGAGGAGCCTAAAAATTAAAACAAAGAAAATGTCTCAAGAATCATAACCTCAATTTGTAAAAAAAAAAAAAAAAAAGACAAACACAAAGTAATAAATCCAGAAAAAAAAATGGTCCAGAAATGTTAAAACTCAGCAAGTCTTCTGTATTCCGATATGAAACGCAGATAAAAGCATTAACCATTCATCTTTTAAATAAATAAAAACTTACGATTCCAGGCAATCCAGCATATTTAGGGTTCGCCATTTTGAATTTTCGAGAGCGGACAACTACTTCCGGTTAATCGATTAGTCGAAAGAATTTTTTTCAGATTTAAATTTCGAAAATGTCTCTGACTTCAAAAAAGTATCTACAAATGACAAAAATTTTGGAATATTTAATTGTAAAAACATAAGACGATTGAATTTCATCCATTTCACTAAAAACAACGTAAATGATTTCCTTTATTAACCATCGAAAGGCGGGAGCTAGAGAGCCTAGAAGGAGGATTCTAGAGAGCCTAGAAGGAGAGGCTTCTAGGCTCTCTAGCGGGAGCAGTTCAAATCATGGAACGCGCGATTCGTATGATTTTTAAATATATCTGGTCAAATTAAATGTTTAATTTCAAATAAAGGACCCATTTAATTTACAGCATGCTATTCACTGGAAATGGCTAATTTTTTAGAGAACTTTTAAAATGTTCATTTCCCGGGGTTAAAAGCAGAAAAATCCTTTAAGAGCGGTTATTCAAATCAAGCAACAAGGAACGCGCGATTCTCATGTTTTTTAAATTACATCTGATTAAAATAACAGATAAAATAAAATCACTGTCCTTTTTTCCCCTTAATTATAAAATCAATACTGTGACATGACTTCAACATAAAGCGAAGAATCATTTTTCCGAATGATTTGTCGATATAAAATGCTCGGTCTAACACGGACAAAGTATTTTAAAAAAAGTAGCCGTTATCAGAATTCAATAAACATTTTAACATCAAATTTAACAGTTAGAAAATCCTCTGACTCGAATCTTTGTAAAATCGGATTAACCTTAGAATTCGTTTCATACTTATGTTCGGTATTCATATTTGCAGGCTTTTTAGCAACTTATCGAATGTTTAATTCACCGTTTTATTTAGTGGAAACTGATTACAAAAAATGGGTGTCGAATTTACCCTCTTACACGGTTTGCCCGGAAGTGAACAGCTCGTTCTTTCTAGAAAAATTAGAAAAGTAAGATTTCAGAAAAGATTCTCACAAATGCACCTCACCTAACCTAGCCTAGCCTAGCCTAGTTTTTTTTTTTTTTTTTTTTGTGTCAAGGTGGAAAAATCCGTTATGGACACCGCAGGATTTTCTCTTCGGTAGTGTCAGACTCGCACTGACTAAAAAACCACCTCTGTTTGCTGAACCGTCCCCGGAACCGCTGGTAGCATTACTTCAGGGAAGCCTAGCCTAGCCTAACCTAGCCTAACCTAGCCTAGCCTAGCCTAGTTTAGCCTAGCCTAGCCTAGCCTAGCCTAGCCTAACCTAACCTAACCTAACCTAACCTAACCTAACCTAACCTAACCTAACCTAACCTAACCTAACCTAACCTAACCTAACCTAACCTAACCTAATTCAACCCAAGCTAACCCAACCTAGCCAAATGCTATTTTTAAAAATGGCCCAAAATCGAGATTTTTTTTTTTTTTTCCAGGGTTACAAAAATTAATAAAAACGATACGAAATTAAAATTCATAACCGGACTTTTAAACCCCCAAGATAAATATTGTCATCAGTGCTCGAATTTTTCAAATATGAAATCTTTGCGTTCTCCGAAAGTTAAATATAAAAAAATCGTGGAGGAAGTGTCCCATCTGTGCGAAGGGATATTGCTTAATTGCTTTTGGAATGGGAAACCTTTTCAGTGTTGCCGTTTTTTCCAGAAAATTCCCACGGATCGAGGAATTTGTTTCAGCATAAATTCATTTCAAACCAAGTAAATTCCGTATCGATTATTCTTTCGAGCAGAACTCGCCCCTGTAACCTAAACATTTTGTTTCTTAGAGATCCAGAAAATTTGCCTGGGGATATGATAACGACATACTCGCAGCCAAATGCAATTCTGAATGTCGAAGCATCTGTTCCTGTGAGAGTTTACGTTCACGATAAAAAAGAATTGAATTTTCAGTTAATATACGATATGAAGCCGATAAAACCAAAGCAGCAAGGTACGTTTCATTAAGCTTTTTTTTTTTTTTTATTTAATAACACAATTTTTTTCTCTTTAAATGTTGCAGGAAAACTTTTATACAAATTCGAAGAAGTACTCGAAGACGAAACATCATGGCTTTTAACGCTTAGCCAAAGAAACTGCGTTTTATCAAACGAAATAAATATAGATAATTTTAACGTTTATAGCGAATCAGCTTGTCAACTACAATGTGTTACCAAAAAGCAGATAGAATTTTGCAAATGCAAACATCACTTGTTACCAGGCAAAAAAACAAATTTGAACAAAAATTACAATGAAGAAAATTCACTTTGAGAATTCAAAATAATTTTTTTTTTCTCTTTAGGACCTGGAAACGATTGTGGTCTTAAAGGCCTTCAATGTCTAGATAAATATAAAAAGAGATTTGAACAATTTGACGATTGTGGTTGCCTACAAGACTGTTCTTACACCGAAGTCAAATACATTGAATACTCAATTAAAAAGTGGGTTTAATGAAAAAAGTGGGTTAAAAAAATATTTAGGAATTTCTCTTTTTTTTAGATGCTCCAAAGCGTCTGCATTTGCCGTAATCGAGCTAGCCAAACACCCAACTGAGCGCATTAAATTAGTCGCCCGAGTAACAAAATTAGACATAATCGGTAAGGCTCAAATTACAATTAAAAAATAAAAAATATTATCAAGGTTTTTTTTACAGTGGCTCTGGCTTGTTTTTCAAGACTATTCACAAACGCAACATTCGACGAAATGATATTCCGCTTATACTGGATAACAAAAGAATTTTTCTTATTGACAATAAATTATTGGAAATCTTTTTTTTCAAAAATTAAAACTCGAATTAAAAATGACAAAAATACTTAAATCACTTATATTAAAATTGTTTTCAAATAAAAATAAAAAAAAAGGTGAGATTTGTCTACTGTAATAAAGTTTGAGTTTCGATGATCATTTTTCTATTTTCCTCCATTCTCCTTTTAATTTCCTCTAATTTATCGCTTATGGTTTCAAAATCCGTTTTTAAGTCGGAATACTCGTTTGATACAGTCGGCCGGTTATTGTCTTCTACGATTTGTACTTTATTAGCGGGGGAACCGAAAATGAAGTCCAGATGTTCATTTTCACTGGATTCTCTTTTCCGTTTAGACGATTCCTTTTCGACGGCATAGGAATAAGCATAGATAATGCTGTCGTTCTCTAAATGCGGATTCGATTCTTCGGACGTTTCGAATTTTGGAATATTTGATTTCCCTGAAAAATAAATTTAAAAACATTTTGCATGCAGAAAAATATTTGATGTTAATTTTTTTTTTTAAAGCAAAAAAATTGCATACCTTTATTTTTATTTAAAAATTTTCCTATTAAACTAGATTCGAAGCTAAGTTTCTCGATTTTATTTACATCGTAAACGATCGTTAAATCGTTATTCTGATTTAATTTATCCAAAAATCTCCTTAACAAAGCTCGAGAGAGTTCTTGAAAAACCTGAACCCACGGGAAATTTTCAAGGATATCACTGATGTCTTCATCGCAATAAATGTCAAGCCCTTTCCAAAGCAACGATCGTCGAATGATTCGATATAACCTTTAAAAAGGAAATTAAGCTGATTTATAATTTTTGCAACAAAAATTAAAAAAAGAAAAAGAAAAATTCTGCTTACACCCATTTAACGTTTTTAACTGTAGGCTTCTCTTGCTCCGCTATTTTTTTACAATACTGATGAATTCTATAATTTAACTGATGAGAGCTTTTTGGAATTTCTTTCGGCCAATGCGGCAATTTTAAAAATTCCAAATGACTTAACAAAGTTGTTGTATAATTCTCATCGATCACCGGTCGTTTTCCATTCCCGCACAATTTAAAATCGCTCCTAAATTCATCCCCTAACAATGTGTAATCTTCGTGTGACTCGTCCAAAAATAATTCTCCTAGTCTATCGATGCACGCGTTGTAATATTCTATCAAATACTTGGGATCTCTCTGTAAAAATTTAAAATTTATTGTAAAAAAAAAAAAAAAAAAAAAAAAAATAGGTTCCTAAATTTTTAATAAAAATTAAACTGGGATTTAAATTTCTCACCAAAATAATTTTAAAATCTGATAAGCTAGTTTCAATCTTTCTCCATACTGAACTAAAAAAATCGCTATTTGAAAAGAAATGCGAGAGTGTAGAACTTCTAAAAGGCGAAACTGGAGACGTTTTCTCGGCTAGAGTTTTAACGCTTTCGATTAATTTGGTTGCTAATTCCTCTTGAGTTTTCCCGTCGCTCACTATCACACAGTATTCCGATATGTGAGTTTTGCACCAATGATCCAAATGAAGCTCCTCCTTCACACGATTGTCTATTTTATTTCCTAATATAAAAATCACAACAGGGATCTGAAAAAAAAAAAAAAATTACATTAATCACTGATAGTAAAATGTAAAACCAGACATAAAGCACTGTTGCCGGAAAAAGGGAAAATCATTTAAACCTCCCGATTTTGAAAGCCATGAATTTTCTTTACCTGTGGCAACGGATGCCTTGAGAGTAGAACTTTACTTAATCTTTTGGATGCACCCCTGATGCTTCCTTCTTCGTCCGTCATCAAAAAGATCAACCCGTTACTCCCAACGAGTGCATCCGAATTTGTTTTTTCTCCTTCGCACAAATTAACACCTCGCACTCTTTTAATGGAAACAATGAAGCGAAATGCATTATACCCATATTCACCGTAATATAGAGGACCAGCCTGAAAAAAAAAAAATTATCAAAATTAGTTATAATAAAATAGTACAATGGCAACGAAAGTAGAGATTCCAAATCCCCGATTATTTTTCATTCCCAAAAACCGGGAATTCCCGTTTTTGAAAAAAAAACATGAATCCCGGGAACGAGAATTTCCGTTTTGGAAAAAATATCAATCCCAGGAATCGGGAATTTTCGAAAATGAGAAAAATTCCATTCCCGGGAAGCGGCATTCCCGACTAGTTAAGAAAAAATGTTCCCCAAAAATTTTACGGGGAAAAAAACTCGGGTTCCAGGAACTTCCCAAAGGAATCTTTAATCCGGACCTAAGCACTGATAGCACCTCAATCTTCCTGCTTAGAGATTATGCCCGGGATTTCCAGCCCCAATAATTCCCAGGATCCAGAGAAAAATTTCATTCCCGGTTCCCCGGGTTAAATTTTTTTTTAATTTTCCCTGTCGTTTTTTAATTCCCGGAAAAATTCTCAGGAAATCCCGGGAATTATCCGTGATCCCGGCGAATTTTAATTTCCCGAATCCCGGGAAGCAATTTTTCCTCAAATCCCGAATCATAGTTTCACCAATTCTCCGGGAAATCAGAAGCTCTATTCCTGTTTTAATTCAATTATCATAATTTGCACCCCCCCCCCTCCTCCTCCCCTAAAAAATAAACGCACCTCCTTTCCAAATTGCCAATTAAAATTATCAACAAAATGCATCTCCACAAACGTTTCGATATATTTCCATGAATCCGCCGCTTCGGACTCATCAGGTACGGACAAGACCAATTTCCACGGAAACGGGGAATACTCCTTTTCGTACAATTTTTTCACGCTGTTTTCCAAAATTTTCGCTACCAATTTAGGCACTTTAAGAACGGGCAAATCGTTGATCAACATTTTCCTCGGGGATTCTTCTTTTTTCTTCCTTTTCCGACGACGATTTTGGTAACTTTGCAAAACTAAAACGCTGGGTATGACGAGACCGTACGGATTCCCGTTTAAGGCTTCTTCGGAGCAAACGGGCGGATATTTCAATTTCAATTCTTCCAAATAATTTTTCATTTTTTTCTCTTCGATTAAATTCCAAGTTTTCATCCTCCATTTTTCAAACCATATTTTCATTTTCCAATTTTGAAACTTTTCCCTGAGATCTTTCATTTTGGCTTCCACTTTTAACCTAAAAAAAAAAAATTTAAATTTAAAAAAAAGTTTAGTAAATTAAATTTATTTTAGCAAAATATAATACAGGATTTTTGATGGATAAATATACAGTATATTTATTTTCTGTATATTTATTCGGATATATATACAGTATATTTACTTTCGGTACACTGGAAAACGATTTAGTTGACCCAGCCAAAATGTTAAGTAAAGCAATTCTTATCCCAAAAATTTTGGTTAGGACAACCAATTTTTTGGTTCAGCTGACCAAATTTTATTGGTTGAATCAAAAAATTGGTTGTCCTAAAACCAATTTTTGGCTGAACCAAAAGATTTGGTTCAGCTGACCAAATTTGATTGGCTGAGCCAAAAAATTTGGTTCCGCTGACCAAATTTAATTGACTGAA
Source organism: Liposcelis bostrychophila (assembly GCA_037577465.1). NCBI lineage: Eukaryota > Metazoa > Arthropoda > Insecta > Psocodea > Liposcelididae > Liposcelis > Liposcelis bostrychophila. The sequence continues at coordinate 12,771,673 of CM075207.1, forward strand.
CCAAAAAATTTGGTTCGGCTGACCAAATTTAATTGACTGAACCAAAAAATTTGGTTTAGCTGATCAAATTTGATTGGCTGAACCAAAAAATTTGGTTCAGCTGACAAAATTTGATTGGCTGAACCAAACAATTGGTTGTCCTAAAACCAATTTTTGGCTAAACCAAATAATTTGGTTCAGCTGACCAAATATAATTGGCTGAACCAAAAAATTGGTTGTTTTAACCAAAATTTTTGTGGTGATATTTGCTTTACTAACATTTTGGTTGTGTCAACCGAAAAGGTTTTTCAGTGTGTATATTTATTCTTACATATATACAGTATATTTATTTTCTGTATATTTATTCGTATATATATACAGTATACTTATACGCCATATTAATATTTCTACACTCTCCCATATAAAATTTGTGCGTGTTGTATACTTATACGCGTATTTATATACTGTATATTTATCGTATATATATACGATAATCATCATTACACGGAATTTACCTTTGAGCTGTTTCAATCTGCCTTTTCAAAGCTTCAGCCTTTCGAATTTCTTCTAACCGCTTCCTTTCCTCTTCCTTTATTCTTTGCTGTCTCTCGAATTCTTCTCGCCTCAGCCTTTCTTCCCTTTCTCTTCTTTCCATTTCGATTTTCCTCAGTCTTTCCTCTTCTTCCCTCCTTTCCCTTTCTCTTTTTTCTCTTTCCCTTTGTTCCTCTTCCAATTTCCGCCTTCGTTCCATTTCCAATTTTTTCCGCATCTCTTCTTCCTTTCTTTTCCTCTCTTCCTCCTCCCGCCTCCTTTTATCTTCTTCCTCGCGACGCTCTCTCATTTCCCTTTCTAATTTTTCTTTCTCCGCCAGCTCCTTTTTCCTTTTCTCCTCTTCGTAATCCACGGGAGGTTGGAACCGGAATTGGCTGAAATTTTGAGTCGAAGGAAAGCTGGGGGCTTTGTCATCTTTTTTAACGGCCAAAGCCTCGCTGAAGGAAAATTTCGAAAAATCGTTCGAGGAAGTGGTGGAAACCGGTTTTGGAGCTTCGTTATCGAAAACGGAAGGCTTTCCAAAGGCCGAAAATTTATTCGGTTCCGCTTTTCCAAAAATATGTTGACTCCTTCCGTCGACCTTATCGAAGCTGAACATCGGTTTCTGATCGAGCTGACCACCTTTTTCGCTATCGCTGAATATATTTTTCGAGAAAACGTGAGGCTTTTGAGCGAAAGAGGAATTTTCCATCGTTTTGGGCGTTTTGCTGAAAATTGGACCTTGCGTGAGACTGTGATCGACATTGGCCATCATGTTCAATTTTGCATTCGGTCCGAAAATCGGGGTCACTCCCGATGTCGAACTTGGTGCGAAACTGTTCGTCTCCGGTTTTGGTTCCGGTTTTTTGTTGAACCAATTCGTTCCCGATTTCGGTCCGAAAGTAGAATCCTGCTTTTGGGCGAAAGGATTTGGCTGTCCCGAAGAATTTGTTTCGGTCTTTGGTCCAAAAATCGAGTAGGCGTTGCTGTTGTTGAAAACCGCACTTGAAGTTTTCTCTTTGTCTTCGACCGGAGGAAAAGTTGGTATTTTTTCTGAATCTGCATTCGGTCTTAATCGAGGATCTCTGCTCGAGACTTTTGGAGCGTTGACAGATTTTGGGCTTTAAAAAAAGAAAAAAAAAAACATTAATTAATTTACGATTTTAAAAAACAATGTGTTAATATTTTTGAAGTGAAAGGATAATATACCATAAAGGATAAGGACCATAAAGGATTTCCTACCATTTTTCCTAAAAAAATAAATTCTTAATCTATTTTTCCTAAAAATTTTGGTTCCTAAAAATCTTTTCCTAACCATTTTTTTTTTCTAATTTTTAATTTTTTAAAAATTTTTGATTCCTAAAATAAAATTTCCTAAAATCTCTAGGACTTTAAAAAATTAGAAAAAATCCATTTTAGGAAATTTTATTTCAGGAATCAAAAAATTTTAGGAAAATTTAAAATTAGGGGGGAAAAAATAGTTAGAAAAAAAATTTTAGGAACTAAAATTTTTAGGAAAACTGGAGTAAAAAAAATGGTAGAAAACCCTTTATGCATTTCACTACTAAAATTTTTTTCCCAACTATTATTTTTTTATTTTTTCTAATTTTTAATTTTCCAAAAATTTTTTGATTCCTGAAATAAAATTTCCTAAAATCTCTTTAGGAATTTACAAAAATAGGAAAAATATGCATTTTTTTTATTTTAGGAATCAAAAAATTTTAGAAAAATTAAAAAATTGGGGAAAAAAATTGTTAGAAAAAAAGTTTTAGGAACCAAAATTTTTAGGAAAAATGGATTAGGAATTTATTTTTTGAGGAAAACCGGATTAGGAAAAATGATCGGGAACGTGCATAAAGAAGCATTCCGTAGGCTTCAGGAAAGTCATTGAAAATGAGGACTGTATTAGGTGAACCAGGGGTCCAAAGCTTGAAAATTTTGGTCAATGCCAATGCTACTGTAGCATGCTTTTCCCGAAAAAAATAAATTCCTGATCCATTTTTCCTAAAAATTTTGGTTCCTAAAATTTTTTTCCTAATTTTTCAATATTCCTAGAATATTTGAAATTTTAAAATAAAATCCTGAAATGAATATTTTTCCTAATTTTTTAAATTCCTAAAGAGATTTTAGGAAATTTTATTTTAGGAATCAAAAGTTTTAGGAAAATTAAAAATTAGGGAGAAAAAAAAAAAAAAAAAATAGTTGGGAAAGAAATTTTAGGAACCAAAATTTTTAGGAAAAATGGATTAGGAAAAATGGTAGAAAACCCTTTATGCCTTTCACTACTAACATTTTTTTCCCAACTATTTTTTTTCATAATTTTAAATTTTAGATTTTTTATCGGCATTGGATTTTTTTAAATATCCGAAATCGGCATCGGCGTCGGCACCGGCATCGGAATTGGACACCTGATTTTAAAAATCGTCTAGAATGGCTCTATGATTTTTTTTTCATTAATATTGGAATTAGAGGAGGCATTGGATATAATCATGCTTGGTGGCGTCGGCATCGGCATCGACCCAAGATTTTAGGAGGTCGAGGCCGGCACCGGCATCGGATTAGGATCCCTGAGGTGAATAACCAGACGGCGCTGATAGTCACAAAAATATCCCGCGTCCATTTACTTTTATGTTGAAAACTCAATTTAAAAAATAAAAAAAAAAAAAAATAAAATAAAATAAAAATAAAACTTTGGTGTTTTTGAAAGCTTTAAAAGTCGCTCATTTTATTCCAGAAAAAATCAGCAGGATCTTTTTAAAAAAAATCCTTTATTTTCCTTCCCTATACTTTTGCATTGGTGAGGATATTTTTATGACATGCAGCGTTGCGGCGGCTCCTCATTGACTTCCTCAGAGTCCTCTGATTTCCGATTCCTTTTTCGAATTCTACTTACTGTATTCCGACAGGACCGGAAGCTTTTCCCGAATCACGTTTAAATTCCGGTATTTTAGTCACTAACGGAGGCGGAGGCGGCATGCTGGCAGAATCTAAAAGATCCCTGTAGAGGGCAGGATCTAACATTAATTCCCCGCTCGGACTGAAACTGGTTTGAAGAACGTGATTTTCGTAGCATTTAGGTGGTAAAAATCCGCCGGCCATTACCACGGATAACGGCTTTTCCTTTTTCGACTCAATGAAAATGAAAGCTCTGCTCGGTGGGAATAACGATTCCGGATTTTGAAATGCCATTCTGTCGAAATTAACCGTGGCGACTCCTTCGAGGTTGTAAACTTGAAAATTGCAGTGGGCTAGGAATCTTTGACATTCTTCTTCCCTTTCGAAGTTTAAATTTTCTACGAAATGCGTTATGGCCATCTATAAAAAAAAATTAAAAAAAAAAAATTAAAATCTGATTTTTCGCCAAATTTTTAAGATTTAAAAAAAAAATAAATACCTGTGGTGAATAGTTTTTCGTACAGTAGGATCGTATCATAGTTTTAATAGCATGCAGCCTCATTTCGTTAAAATATCTCCTCAACAGACAACAATTTAAATAAGTAGTTCGTTTCACTAAATTAAAAAATCTAATATAATTCCTCGTTTCCCACGCAGCCATTATATCTAAAGCGAATCTAACAGGTGACGACATCATGACTTGTTCTGACATATCGCTCAATTCCCTAAAAAAAAAAATTTAATGTTTTAATGCCAGAATAACATTTTTTCGAAAAAACTTATTATGTACTTTAGCAACTTACGTGAAAACAGAGGTGTTATTAAGATTAAGAAGCAACGAGTAGCAAACAAATTCCGGTTCATTTTGACAAAATATATCCAAATTGGCTAAATCCTTATACATGTATTTCAGAGTTTGTAGGCACTTGGTTAAATTTTCCGTGTTAATTTTATCGTCATAAATGGCGCTATCCTGATCCACCAGTCTCTCTGCACAGTGAATATGAAATCTGGCACATTGCTCAACTAACGTTACGGTTTCTACATTATGAATTCCTTGTTGAGTCAATTCCTTAAAATAAATAAAAGAAGCATGACATAAAATTTTCAATTACTTATTTAAAAAAAAAAAACCAAGATTTTTACTTTTCTGAGAGCTCTCGTTCTATCCCACATAAACTGATACCATTCCTCTAGATTATCATCGGATAATTCACAATGATCCACAATGTTATGAAGGAGATAATTCATTGTCATTGTTAAAACGCTAACTGGCCTTAACTCATGTGGCAGAGGTTCCTCTTGATCTGCAGAGCTTCTGCTGTACTGTTTCACAGCTAAATTATGATCCAATGCCGTGTTCTTTGGATAGTTTGTCATTTCAAATATGGACACTTGGAATTGGTATTCCCTCATCAATCGCTCCTTTTCAGGGCACATATCGGGACACGTCCCTAAAAGTGCGCCTCTTTTTTCGGCTGGATCTCTATCTCTCACTAAAAAAAAAAAAAAATTAATTAACAATCACAAATTAATTCCTTACAATTTTTAATTTTTTTTTCATACTTACTAATTTTATAAAGTTTATCCCTTGCGTCTAGTACTCTAAATTTTTCCTCAGGTGTATTGGCTGTTGTTTGTAAAATTTTTCTTAATGAACCTGTCACTGACGACGGAATATTTTCTATCTCTTGAATTTTAGCTTCGACTTTCTGAAAAATAAAAAATAAAAAAGTAATTTTAACGATACCCTTCTTTTACTACAATCTTGCATTTACTTTAAGTTACCTCTTCTTTAATTGACTTTTCAACAGGAGCTTTAGGTTTTTTCTTCATAGTACTTTTATCAATAACAGATTTTCTCTTTGGCTTAAACAAATAATCATCCAAACCAGAATGTGCTGCTAATTCTTCTTCAACATATGGATCAGCCATTTTCGGTGTTGAATTCACTACTCTTGCAAAGTTTGAAGGCAATAATGATGGTATTGATTTATCATCCATCCTAAATATAAAATTAAATGTAATCATTCATCCCTTAAAAAAAATTTTCAAGACAATAAAAACTTGTCCTACGTCTTTGGGGGTATAGATGGTTTGCTAGGAATTCTTGGTGTTAAACGATTTCTAAGATGTGTTGTTTTTGGATCGCTCTTTTTCCTTAATTTTCTTTTTGCTGGTTCTGGTATAATTTTCCTCTGTAAATCTCTCGTTTTATTAAAGTCTCTTGAATCAGGGGATCCAATGATAACAACAATATTGTCATCATCGTCATCATCATCATCATCATCATCTTGTGCAATATCATTGTTTTGTTTAAAATTTCCATCTTCCTTTTTTTTTAATTCTTCAACTTGCACTTCGTTATCAACAATAATCTGATCCGAGTCCTCACAATCCTTATTATAATTGTTGATTTGCTCTTTAACTGTATTCAAATATTTATCCAGCTCTTCTTGTGAAAGATTTTCAAGATCTTTAGGGATTTCTAAAATATCTGATGCTATGTTTTGATTATCAGGTGGCATATAACTAATGTCTTCATCTTCGTTATATTCCGAAGTTTTGACCACACTTTGCACATATTCGACATCCGAATCGTCGGATATCGTGACAATATCATCTGACTCCATTTTTTAACATTAAAATAAGACCGAATCTGTAAACCAGAGTGCTTTTAACAGAGTTCGTTAATTTAAATTTTCGCAATTAAATAACCATACCTTGACTCTATAAAATCAACGCGATATCCCATTATCGTTACAATTTACTGCCATTTTCATGTGCGTTTTATTTCAAAGTAAAACAAAGTAGGAACGTTACAGCATTAATGAGAAAAAATAATTTCTTTAATTGCGTTCATGGATTGTGTATCGTAAACATTCCTTTACTGAAAGCAGCCATTGGCAGCCATGACATAGATCCGCCATTTTTTTAGTTTTGAGTTCGAGAAGGCGGTGGCTTCCGTTTCCTGTATATAGGAGCTTCGCGCGGTTTTTTATTAGTTATTTGTTTTTATGTTATTTGAGAGGATTATTTACACATATATTTTTGTTTCTCGCGGAGATTTTTAAGCTCTTAAAAGCTCTTTAAAAATACGTATTTATTAATTTCTTCCCGTAACTAAAGGAGAGAGGGGGTATAAGATTATTTTAGTCCAATATTCTGTTTTTCAAAATTCTTTTAAAAAATCTTCAAATGTACGTATGTATTAATTTCTCCTTGCGGCTTAATGGCTCTAATAATATATTAGATAATGGATAAATAATAATCGCACATCAAAATTTCTCAAAATAACCCGTAACAATCGATTGATAGACTAAAAATGGATGCTTTGATTAATCGGTAAAAAGATCGGCCAAATAATTAATCAATCGATGTAAGATTAAGGATCAAGCAACTCTTTCAAATATCTACATAATTTTTAAAATAATCCCTAGAAAATTCAAATACCATCGTTTTAATTTACTTTTTCAGTCAATTTGCAGTATGCATGTAAAATCACTGTAGCATTGATAAAAAATTAAAATTTTTTTTAAAAATTAAGATTTGTCTAATATTGTATTAAAATATTATCGTTTTATTGAGGAGTAACATAAAAAATTAAATCAAAATTATTCTAAGGTAACTTCTGTGCCATGACAGATTCTACATGTCTAATATCAGTTTTAGCTAGCCTAACTTCCAACAGATGAGTCTTATTAAAGGCCATACGCAATATAGCCAGCAGAACACTGTCAGTATCATGTTTTGATTCAACAAAATGTTCAAGTTCCACATATAAATCCATAGTTGTCTTCCCTTCTTTACGAGTGTTAATTTCCTTGTCAACTTGTGCCAGAAATTCTTTGCCTGCTTCCATTCCATTTGTAGCTTTTTCCCAATCCTTGATCATTTCATAAAATATTTTCCACCAATAAAAAAATTCGTAATAAGAAGAATTAAAACTCAGAAAATTTGACGGTATCCATCCAGTTAATTTTTTCTCTTCGTCATAACGAAGAATTAAAAATAAGGGAATCTCTTTGATAATAGGGTTGTTTCACTATATTTCCAATAATTTTTTTAACTGTTCAGAAATTTAGGGAAAAATATTAGAAAACGAAATCTCATTTGTTTTGGCTCATTCGGAATGTTTTTATCTTTTAAATTTCAATTAAAAATTGACGAAATTTTAGCCCGATTTAAACGCTTTCGAAAAGCGCAAAATGAAATGGCGTCTGGTTGTTTTTATCGTTCCGTTCAAATGACCAGTTCGAACCAGCAGTGACTCAAATGTATGAAAATTTTATAAATGGCGAATGTTTTTGTTTTGAAATAAAAATGGATAAATTTTTAATCGAAGCAGCTTCGCGGATACTATTTTACTGGAGTCTTGCGATTTGTTAGCACATAATGGATCGAATCCATATTTAATATTTCTTTTAACTCGTTGTCAAAATGACAGATGACTATGGTTTTTAATTTCAAAACAAAAACATTCGCCATTAAAAAACTTTCACACATTTGATTCACTGCTGATTCAAACTGGTTATTTGAACGGAACGATAAAAACAACTAGTCGCCATTTTATTTTGCGCTTTTCAAAAGCGTTTAAATCGAGCTGAAATTTCGTCAATTTTTAATTGAAATTTAAAAGATAAAAACATTCCGAATGAGTTAAAACAAATGAGATTTCGTTTCCTGATTTTTTTCCCTATATTACTGGAGAGTTAAAAAAATTATTGGAAATATAGTGAAACAACCCTATTACCAAAGCGCACTGAAACAAGAGAAGTTATTAAAAAAAATTTTACTTTAACTAAAGCAAATAATCAAAACTTACAAAATCAAGTTCTTTAATATAATGATGAAAAAGCATTGAATGTTTTGACATATCATTGAATATTTTGACATCAACTTGGGTTCCATCATTCTCTGGTCTTTTTGCTCTGTAGTCATCTTCTACCATCTGCACTTGGTATTTTCTCATAAAGTAGCAGCTAACACAGGATCCTTCCCTTTCCCTTAATCTAAAAAACGGAAAAATACTTAATAAAAAGCATACAAAATATGATGTTCTTTAATTTTTTACTATGATGTTCTTTAATTTTTTACTTGCCCTGGTGGATATATTTCTAATGGAAACAAAAGTTCTACTTTAACTTTCCTCATGTACAATTTTCCTGCTCTATCTTCCTTCAGTTGCATTTGAAGCAATCCGTTTTTGCAATAAGTCCATCCAAGCAAGATGTCCAATCCAAGATTTTGTCTTCTCTCCGTTTGCCTCCATTGTCAATACCGTATCTCAAGGCAAATCTTCTGCGATAAGATTTTTTTCTATGTTTGTTTCTACCGGTACGTCCCTGTTTGTTTTTGTTTACTTTTGTTAACGATATCTTATAAAAAACCTCATTTTTTAAAACTTAATTTTTGATTGAGTCATACATCATTTTGGAAAGAAATGGGTGATAAAGGTGATAAAGAAATGGGTAATAAAGGTGACAAAGAAAACAGGGATGACGACGTAAAAATTAACATTAATTTGGAGGCACATGGTAAATGCTATTGTTATAATTTTTTATTTATTGAGCGCAATTTTTTGTTATTGTAAATAGTTTTTTATTAATTTTATATTTTTATTTTAGTCGAAGGAACAACCATAAACGAAAATGAAACGGAGGAAGTGCCGAGAAATTTATGTCAGCTCTGAAATATTTTCAATCTTAGAAAAATATACTGCAGAATATGAGCACGAAAATCCTTCCAGGGAATTACCACATGATTGGTTACAAATTCCATACAACTCCAGTTTCTTGTAGATCAAAAGACTGGACGTTTTTTAATACACTAGCTAAATGCTGTTGTTGGGCTAAAATTGATATGTTAGAGCTAACTCCGTTTGTCGTACAGACCCATAAGTAATTTTGATGGCGTAAGCGTCTATGACTTTCCGCGGTCATTTCTTTCATAGTTTAATTGACGTTTCGGTCAGGTACACGGTTTTTGATAGGAATTGCTTTTTACAGTGAGGTTAAGATGACTGTATTAGTAATTTCTATAATACCTTCTAGTGGGAGGGAGTGTCGGTGGTCACCCATCCACTAACTGGCCGTTCTCAATGCTGCTTAACTTCGTTGATCACAATGCCGTTAGATGAAACGAGTCACCACTCCGACCCCCTATGTTTTAAAGAAGGAGAATGGTCATTTACAATCCCTGATGCGTCTTCCTCTGCTGCCGATGACAAACCATTAAGTCTGGTATCTATACAACTGAATGTAAAGATCCGATCTACTTGTCAATCTTAGAAAAATATACTACGGAATTTGAGCACGAAGATCCTTCCAGGGAATTACCACATGATTGGTTTCAAGCGGAACAAAATGATGCAGCTGCAGAGGAAGAATATGATGAAGCTGAGGAGGAAAGTATTGAAGAAGAGGAAGAGAAAGAAAAAAAAAAAAAAGAAAATAAAAATTGAACTTATTATTTTTGTGGAATTCAATAGTTGAGTAAAAAGAAAAAAAAACCGTAAAGAAGAAATTAAAATCAGTGACTTTTTAAATTCACCAGCTAAAAAATAAAAAATAAAGTAATAATTTTAAAATTAGAAATAAATTGTTATCATATAAAAAAGAGTTATTTACCTTCTTTATATGTAATGATTTTTAAGCAATCAATCTCTCTGTAATGATAATCTTGTAATGTTAATAGACGATAATCTTGAATCGAATACTTGAATATTTTTTGTCACAAATGTTGTTGTAAAGCATCTTCAACTAGCTTTCTTTAAAGCTGTTTCGTTATTAACAATATTGTTTGCTAGATTATTTTGATCTGTTTCTAATTCCTTCAGTGATTTTTTGAATTCACCAGCTAAAAAATAAAAAAAAAAGTAATAATTATAAAATTAAAAATAAATTGTTATCATATTAAAAACAATTATTTACCTTCTACATGTAATGATTTTAAAGCAATCAACCTTTCTGTGATTGGTTTGATTTGTTCTGAAATTGATTGATTCAAAGCTTCGGTTTTTGTTAAAAGATCATACAATTCATTCATTTTTTTCTCATTTTCCATTAATTCTTGACCTCCTTTTTTCTCTGTAATTGAATCCATTTTGCTAACAACAGCTGATAATTTTTTTTCAAGTCGATCTAATTGGCCAGGATTTAATAATCGAACTCTTGCATTTATTTCACTAGCAGCATCGCAAACACTTTTGAATTCGCTTAATTGCAAACGATTCAAATTTTCTGGTGTTGTTAGGGGGGTCGGAGTGGTGACTCGTTTCATCTAACGGCATCGTGATCAATGAAGTTAAGCAGCATTGAGAACGGCCAGTTACTGGATGGGTGACCACCGACACTCCCTCCCTCTAGTAGGGATTATAGGAATTACTAATACATTCATCTTAACCTCACTGTAAAAAAGCAGTTCCTATCGAAAAATTGTGTACCTGACCGAAACGTCAATGAAACTATGAAAGAAAGGACCGGAGAAAAAAAAAAAAAAAAAACTCGTGTTTCGACGTGAAACAAGTCTCTTACATCCTAGGGCAGTAATGTACTATATTTGAAAATCTAACCTCCTCAGATGATCTGTAAATTTCATTGTGCGTTATGTTTCATCTGTTTTATTCTGCCTGTCGACAGATGTCAATAGGTCCGGCAATGTAACATTTAGTAAGTTCTCTAACGGTTGAAAAAGACGAATCTGATCTGTAATTATAGTAATAAGGTAAAAATAAGACAAGTAATAAAAAGAAAGCAATAAAAACTTACATGTACCACATTTTCCTTCTAACTTTCCGATTTCATACGTTAACTCCGCCTTTTGCTCCCTTGGCGGAAATAAGCTTGTCTAAATCGTTTAATACTTCCCTGAAAATCTCTAAGAATTTGTCAGTCAACTTTAACAGCTTCTACCTTCAAACATATAAAAGCATTTGTTTCCTTTTACCTTTTACTTTTTTCTAAAATACTGAAACAGTTTAAATACTCTCATAAGTTTCTTAGCATCAGTTATTAATATCCAACAACTAACCCATACAAACCTTTCTGTTGCAATTAATTTTATTTCAATACTGAATTTTTATATATTGTTCCTAAATTCCTTTTATTTTTACAGTCAAACACTTGAATGCAGCAGAATATTCCTCATATTATTTTCCTAGCACACACTTCAAAGTAATCTTGATTCCTAGTAGTCTTTAAAGTAATCTTGATTTGATTCAAAAAAGCCTTATGTTAATTGAGGGTATTATTTACACGTATTTTTGTTTCTCGCGGAGATTTTTAGGCTCTTAATAACTCTTTTAATATACGTAGGTAGGTATTAATTTCTCCTTGTGGCTAAAAAGGTGAGGGGATGTGAGGATATTTCAGTCCAATATTCTATTTTGATAAAAGACGTGCTCATTACGAGGCTGGAGAAAATAGCTGACGGCGTACTTGAATGATCCCTAATTCAAAATCCACTTACGGATGATCGCCGATTAAAAGGATTAAAATAAGCTGAGGAGCAAAAAAGAATAAATAAAAAACATGAATATTTTTTTTCTTTTTTTAAAAAAAATAAGAAAAAAATTTATAATAGTTTTGGTAAACTATAACATAATAAATAAATGAGACGCGACAATTTTAACGGTAAAAAAAGAAATATCTTGGAAGGAATAAGAAATTAAAAAAAATTTTTTAATAAGAAAAAGAAAATGCTGTGAATAATTGTCCTCATCTCTGAATTTGATGTGCGGACTCAAAAAATCCGTTTCTATTTAAGAGCGCCTGCAAAATTTTATAAAAATATAGTTAATTCTTTCTTTATTTTTTTAAATTTTCATATTTCCATCAAAGATATACCTTATAATTTCATTTCCCATATAACAATATGAGCATCATTACTATCCGGTTCTTTAACATTTGCCGATTTTTGTTTATCTAAATTACAACAAGCTTGCCTCCAATTTACATAACCCCGGCCCCCCATTAAAGTGATAATAGTCCGCCTTCCTCCGTCCGCGGGACTGCCTTTCATCGTTTTATATTTTCCTATGGTTTTGCACTTGTCCACTTTAACTTCTTCCTTTGGTTCACTTTCCACTTTTTTCACTTCCATTTCATTTTTATTAACAGTGTGTCTCCTGCGTTTAACTATTTCCTGGTCGAAGGTCACGTTCGGTAATGCCCCTGTCGATTCCGATCTTTTTAATTCTTTATTTTTATTGGCTTTGCATTCGTTATTAGAATTCGTTCTGTTTAATTCTGATTTTTGTTTTTGCACGCACTCCTCGCTTCCGGACGAGGTGTACACGCTCGAAGTGTGAGACTCCACGCTCCAATTTGATAAATCTAAACTTCTCGGTCTCGACGCTTTCATTTTTAACCTCCGATCCAGAGTGCTGATTTTCCCGGGTAACGTCGACAAATCCGGATCGCTCCTCCGTAGACTTTCGTAAATCGGATCCGTGTTGGCGGACTCTTCGTTTTCTATATCCTTACAATACATTAATTCCCCGTATAATCCGTAAACGTCGCAAGCTTCGTTACTGCTCTGAGAACTGGAACTCGACGAAAAAATCCCCCTCGGCAAGGTTTTGCTCATTCTCCTAGACGGATCGCTCTCTTTCGACGGTTTTTTCTTCCGCAACATGACGGGAGAAACGATCAATTGATGTTTAATTTTTTCCGCCAACGCTTTTTTATCGTCGGAATTTTTCCTGGAAACGCTGACGTAACTCCTGGGCTGGAGGGCTAGTAAAAACGATATGGCACCAAAATGAGCGTGGTAAGATATGTTAACGCGACCAGAAATGATGGGAACTCCTTCTAAACGAGGAAGAGGAATGGTTAACGCAATCCCGACGTTGGTCCCGACCCACAACAATCCTTTGCAAGCCATCAAAGATGTCACAGATACGATAGTCCTGTTATTGTTAACGCAATCTCGATTCGTGCACTGCCCGCTGGGGGGCGTTGTAACTCTTAACACGTTGCTGGCGATGTTGATGTCCTGAAGATGTTTGAAAGTTTCCGTGTGGTAGAGGCATATTGTGGATGAATTTTTTAAAGAGATCCAAAGGCCCACTCCTGAATGGGCCATTAAGTTTACATTTCCAGCTTGATCGTGAAGAACGCTGAAACTTTTCTGGAAAAAATAAAAAAAAATAAAAGTGGATTAATAACCTTATTTCCAAGAGGCTTTATGTGAACATTATCTCCTACAGAAGTCACAGAGTCATTGACCAACAAAAGCCTTGTTTACTTTTCACCTGGTTCGAGTTATCATGTGACAACTATAGGAAACTAATTCCAATAATTAGTGGAGTTGCGGAGAATCCGAAGGCCCTGGTGCAAAAATTTTTAAAATAAAAAATAATTTTTCAATTTTTTTTTTTTTTTTTTGAGAATGTTAAATGCAAAGTTTCAACATTATTTACGATTTTTTTTTTTTTTCAATTTCATGAAAATTAAAACAAGATTTTAAGGCCCCTTCAAGTTGGGGGCCCCGGCGCATCGAACCATTTACGTCCCCCTCACCTGCGCCTATGCCAATAACGATCTTGGGGATTGCCCCATTTAGAGCCCCCTGTTAAAAGCTTTCTAACCCCCCCCCCCCCCCCCCCTCCCACCCTCCTTCAGCTCCTCGTGTTGTCTACAGCCTCTGTATGTATTGTACTGAAAAGAGCAACCAAGAAAATAAATCTGCGATCAACTCTCCGTACCTGTATTTCTCCCGTGTACACGCAGTGCACCGATACTTTCTTCCCGCAAGAAGCATACAACGAAGAGTTAATAGGCAGCAAACAAGAGACAGGATCGGAACCTAAACCGACAGTAACGCTCGGCGTATCGGGCCAGCCTCCGTTATTATTTCTTTGGTACAAAAGCAAATTTCCGTTGGACGTTGCTACGAATACATTATCATTGTGGTAACGAATTTGAATAACTATCGACGGAACTGTAAAGGTAGCTATTTTTTCTTCTTTCTCGGGTTCTCCAGCGGCATAAATAATTATCCTGAAAAAAAATTTAAAAAACCAGAATTAATTTCGAAAAAAGTTAATTACAAAAAAATCCCTGCAACTTTGTTACCCACCTACAACTTTCAGTACCCATCCAAACTAGATCACCTTCCAAACCGGGACCGTCCACCCCTTTTACAAATTCCATACAAGTAACTCTAGTTTCTTGCAGATCAAAAGACTGGACGTTTTTTAATACACTAGCTAAATGCTGTTGTTGGGCTAAAATTGATATGTTAGAGCTAACTCCGTTTGTCGTACAGACCCATAAGTAATTTTGATGGCGTAAGCGTCTATGACCAGTCGTTGATTTATTATTATTTGAGACAGTGTAAAAGCAACCGCAGCGAACCTAAATAACGAGAAAAAAAAATTAGCAAATAAGAAAAAAATTATAAAATAAATGAAAATATAATTTATAATGATGTTTTTATTACCTCTGACTGATGCTGCGACGTGTAAACGCTCTGTGCTTTAACAAATAATGGCATTTTTGTACTCGGTCTTTGTTCTTCCTCAGGGATTTCCCAAGCTGGAGAATTATTTACATCCAAAGCTAATTGTGCCAGCCTGCGAAAAAAAATAAAATAAAATTTTAGAAAAAAAATAAATAAATAATCAGACGTCTAAATTTCACAAAATAACCGGTAACAATCGATTAATAAGATTAAAAAAAAGGATGCTTTGATTAATCGGAAAAAAGATCGGCCAAATAAATAATTAATCGATCTACGATTGAGGATCGAGCGTCTCTATCGAATGTCTATATAAGTTTCGAAATAATCTTTGAATAAAATTCGAATTTTTTAAATTTTCCCGCCAAAATATTAAATATTATTATAATTTAAAAAATTATATTTTTAATTTAAAATTTAAAAAATTTAAATATTATTATAATAATTTAAATATTTAAATTTAAAAATAAATATTTATATTTAAATTTTTAATTCAAATACCTAACCTAGTCTTTTTTTTTTTTTTTTTTTTTTTTTTTTTGTGTGTGTGTTGAGGTGTGAAAAATCTTGCACAGACGCCAGTGGCTGACACATCTGGGTTTCCCTTGGGAAGTGTCAGATTCCTATTGGCTAAAAAACCCACCTCTGGCAGCAGTACTACCCCGGGACCACTCGTGGCATTATTTAAAGGACCTAACCTAACCTAACCTAACCTAACCCAACCCAACCCAACCCAAAACTTTGTTCTTAAAAAAAAAAATTTACTTGTTGACATTCTTCTATTTTCTCACCTTAGTTCTGTCGTCCATTCCTTTTTAACAGATGGATTATCCGTTTGAAAGGTGATGGTTTCTTCCTTGTTTTTGTTCTTCAAAGTAATTTGAAGACAACAAGAATCAACCCAAGACATGGCTTCGTCTTTCTGCTGAATGGCCGTTTGGATTTCTTGAAGTAATCCTTTCATAGAATCCACGGTCAATTCCTGTAATAATAACAGAAAAAAAAACTGTTAAAAAACAAAAAAAGTTTAAAAGTTTAACGTTAAAAAATTTTTTCCGCCTTAATCGCGTAGCTTCATTTAATTTTCTTCCTTTTAACAGAACTAATCTTTTCTAAGAACAACAGCTGGCTCAAATGACTGGTTACAAATTCATAAATAAATAAAAGCGTTAAATTTACCTTGTAGCTTCCTCGCAACGTTCCGACCAATTCCGTAATCCTACTAAGTACTTCGTAATCATGCATTAAATCCGCCATTTCCTGACAGATATTATCTACCGTTTGATGAGACGATGTGCCATTTTCATTGTTTTGCTCTTTCTTCAGGCTTCCAGATCTGTTTAGCCCAGCGGTGAGGAGCCTGCTTAACGTAGGTGAAGCGCTTGTGTCTTGAATCTAAAACGGAAAAAAAAAAAGTTATTACAAAGAGTCGAAACAAAGGAAATAAATTTCAAGAATAAGAAAGAAAAGAGGGTCTTATATCACGAATTTTTAAATTTCGGCGAAGGCACCCCCTAATTCTTTTATAGTAACCGAAACAAGATTGCCTTTAAGTTTTTTTAGATTTTTTGAACGTCGTTTAGCCGGGTCCAAGGGGACCGAAAAATTTCGAAATTGCTGTAAAAACCGGAAAATCAGAAACTTTATTTTTATGTAAAAATGGTTGTTTCCTATTCGGATTTTTATGCAGATTACAAAAATATAGTTAAAAGTTATATATCTCAAGCGGTTTTTTTGCTGTGCGCCAAAAAAATAAGTAAAACAATTAGCAAAATATGCTACAGCCACAATTTTTTGCCCTCTAGCACAGTAACGGTTTGCCATAAATAAATTCTAACTTCATTTTCGTCATCTTAATAAAAATCCGAATAGGGAACAACCATTTTTACATAAAAATAAAATTTTCGATTTTTCTGTCTTTAAGGGAATTATGAAATTTTTAGGTTCCCCTTAGTATAGAGATTCCTCCCGAGAATTTTCGTCCGGGACGAGACCCGAGACGAGAATTCCCGGGATCCCGGTTTTTTTTCCCGAAAAATTTCCCGGGTACATTTTTCTTAACTTGTCGGGAATCCCGCTTCTCGGGAATGGAATCTTTCTCATTTTCGAGAATTCTCGAATTAAGGATCAACAAGTTTTTTTCCGGGAACGGGAATAATATCAATTTTATCAATCTTTTGACCATTTATCACATATAATTTTCAATATTTTAGAAAAATGTTATAAAAATCAGACATTTTTCTTCCCCGATTTGCCTAAAGCGTGCCTTTTAAACGTAAAAAAACTTTTTTAGCATGGCTCCGCTTATTTCCGAACTTGCTTCCCGAAATACGGAAATCAGGGATAATTTCTATTCTATTCTTTTCGCCTTCAAAATAAATAAATTTTGGGCTTTCCCAGGATTCCCGGGAATTTAAGTGTGTCAATTTCTCGATTCCAGAGAAATGAAAAGCTAACCAAAACGGGAATTCTCGTTCCCGGGATTGGTATTTTTTTTCAAAACTAGAATTGTCGATTCCCGGGAATGAAAAAACGTCGGGAATCTTGAATCTCTAGTCCCCATCGACATGGCTAAACGACGTCGGAAAAATCTGAAAAAATTCTGGGAATCTTTCTTTGGTTACTGTAAAAGAATTATGAGGTGCGTTCGCCAAAATTCAAAAATTCGTAATATAAGTGTCACCCTAGGGGCTAGAGGGGGGGAAAGGAATGTCAATTGATGAACGGTCAATTGTTTCCATTTTCCCACAAACTAAGATGAAATTCAAATTATTACATCATTTTAGGGGTGCTAGGGGGGATCCTTTACCTCGATATCTGTCACCGGATGGGTCCATTTCAAAGTAAGACGTTCGTTGCTTGAAAAATCATCAGCTGCTTTCGGGGCAACGCTGACGCAGACTAGAAGATCGTTAAGAAGTAACAGGCGACGACTTTTGGATTTCGTCATCATTCCATTTTGATTAAATTCTAATTGAGTGACGTTATCTTCCCTAAGTAGATACCTATCCGAATCGGCGAGGGACGGTCTTGCGAATTTGCCGGAAACGTGCCGCAACATTTCTTTAAACGCCTGTAAAACGAAATTACGAAAAAAAAAAAAAAATGTTATTTCAAAAAATTATTAAACCGAAGAAAAGAAAGAAAAGAAAAAGTTAACCAACCTGAAATTGTTCCGATTCACGTTTCCGCTCATTCAACATCTCAGCCAAAGATTCCAATTGAGTTAAGGCTAGTTGCAGTGACATCCTATCGTGATGACCTTGCGGGGTGTGCTTCAATAAGTCTTGCAAAAACAAGATGAACTGGGGGAACCTTTGAACGGGTTTCACCATCAACCCGAAGAAAGAGAGCCGGTCGTGAGAGCTTATTTGTTTCACTTTTAAAAAGTCGGCAAGGGCGCTTTTCCTTTTCGCCTCAGTCTTGGCCAGATCCATGGCAATCGAAAAATTATTAATAAAACCGGAGTAAACATCTAAAACGATGCTTTTAGAAAACGAAGCTACAAAAACGTCCCCTATCCGTTCGTCTTTGTCCCACGTCCGGATTGCCTCTGCCAAAGCGATCCGGAACAACGTATGACACTGAAGAATTTCTGGAAGACGGAGAAACAACGTAGAAATTTTGCTAGCCGAAAGAATCGCCGGTGAGGATTCCTCTAACGGTTTTTTGTAATCCTGCAACGGAAGAAAAAAAAAAACTTTTAATTACTTTCTCTTGTTAGAAAAATGAAGATGGGGTCAAAAAAAAAAAAAGGTAATTTAATAAGATAATTGTAATGGATTTTTTGTGTCGAATCGAAAATTAAATAGCTTTTCACTACCGGAAACGGCGTGCAGAAAAAAAAAAAAAGATATACTGTATATATTTGTTCTGATTTTGCTTTTTCCGGCTTACTATAAAAAAAATGTATATTATTTATTTCCGTGCGTCGGAGGTGAACTAACGTATCTCCATCCTAAATTTTATTGGAGTTAGTCTGTTTCGACGTTTCGTGGAAGTGTCACGTGACCGCAAGTTTACGGCAACATGAACACGGTCGTAGACAGGTCCGGAAACTGCTACCCCTTATACATATGGGAGATCATGTCCGGCTTAACTGCGCAAAAATTAGTTCTTCCATTCTGCCACTGTAAGCGCTACTAGTATGAGAGACCCTTTTTGATTGGTCGTTGAGATTTGTAAACAACGATGGCGACACAAGGCCATATAAAAGTCTATAGACTTGTGTCGCCATCGTTGTTTACAAATCTGAACGACCAATCAAAAAGCGGTTTTATTTGTAAACAACGACCAATCAAAAAGCGTCTTTATTTGTAAGCAACGATGGCGACACACGGCCATATAAACGTCTATATGGCCTTGTGTCGCCATCATCGTTTACAAATCTCAACGACCAATCAAAGCGCGTTTTCATTTGTAAACAACGATGGCGACACAAGGCCATATAGACGTTTATATGGCCTTGTGTCGCCATCATTGTTTACTAATCTCAACGACCAATCAAAAAGCGTCTTATACGATTAGACATGTTGCGGCTCTCAAGATCGCAGCGCCGCCAGTGGTCCATTTTAGAACTAAAATGTGCGTAATTAAGCGTGACATGAACAACACAGGAAGTTTCCGGACCTGTGTATACGATCGTGATCACGAGCGTGTGCAAACTTGCAGTCTCATGATCACGTGATTTTCATAAAAATTCGAAACAGACTATCTCCAATCATGTTTACGATGAAGGTACGTTAGTTCACCTCCAACGCACGGATTTTACGAGAGCGTTGGCTTCGATTTTGATTTAAAAAAAAAAAACATTTTTTCTTCCTTGATATTAAAAACTTACGTTAACAAGTCTCTGAAGAGTAGCTACATAAGAATTTTCACTATGTACAATTGCGGCTACGATGTGCCTCCTTTTAAGTTGCTGAGGAGTTAAATTTGGAGGAGCAGGAGGTAACGTCGGAGGTACTTGTCTTCTCGGGAAAGAAGTCATACTTCCTAAACCGCCCGTCTGAGCTAAACTTTCTTCCTCGACCTAAAAGAAAAAAAAAAAACCGCACGCGTTCAAAAAAAATCCAAACATAAAAAAAAAAAGAATCCCACAATGTAAACTTTAAGTCAAGATGAATCGCAGATACACTGAGATATTTTTGGGCATAGAAACAATGCCTGCCCACATTCTAACATTAAAAAAAAAAAAAAAAAATCCGAAAAGTTTATTTTATTATTGCGTCATCTAAGGCATCAAAAAACGTGGAATCGGATCTTATGTATATTTATTTTACCTCCGATAAAAGGGGCATCTTCCCACCGACGCTGAACCTGTCCTGGCCATTATCTAATTCGTATTGATTTGAAGATCCCCTTCTCATCGAAAACCAACGAGATAGACGCCCGGGAGGTTGACCGCCGTCGTGTCCAGGAGGGGGATCCTTTAAACTGTGTGGCCTCCATTTATCACATAGGGTTCGAGCTTTATTGAGAGTTTGCCTCAGCTGTCCGTTACTCCTGAAATTAAGAGAGGGAGAGAAAAAAATTAATTTAATTAAAAAAAAAAAAAAAAAAGAACTGAAATACGAGTATCGGTCAAACAAAAGAAACACTGTCTATGTCAATACGGAACTACGAATTTTCTTCATCCTTAAGAGGGTTAAACCCCTGGGATGAACCCTCGAGATAAATGAGTCCGCATTAAAAAAAACAATGGGTGATTCAACTGCTTCTTCTGCTAATGACAGTAAATATCTTAGGAAACAAATATTTGTTTTAGTTTCATAACCAAAAATTAAGAATTTTAGAAGCCAAAGTATGTACGCCCAGATAGCAAAGTCTATCCAGCCCCAAGGACGTCTTCAAGACGTCATGAGGATATTTATTGGATTTACCTATGTTCGCACTGATCCAAAAAGCGTCCTTTGGACGTCCAATAAATATCTCATGGATTTGGATATGCTGTGGATATCTATTGGACAAGCCACAGCATGCCCAATAGGATTGAAAATGCTATCTTGGCAGGTCCTCAAGGTCACTCCTTTCAAAGAAATAGATGCCGGCGTAATAATAACTCTTGGGAGAAATTTTTCTGTCACCGAACGATATACTAGTTATGTTTCTCTAAAAACTGTATCCAGGTGCAGGAGTAATCCGAATATCGGATGAATCATTATATTCGTCATGCTTGCATTTCCGGGTTAACACGATTGTAGGATTAATCCCGAGAATACGATAAAAAGGGATATATGAACCCTAGAATTTTTCCCGCTAATTCAGGAAACTCAATTTAAGTTCCCAACAGTGAGGCGAACTAAAAAAATAAAAAATTTTTTTTCATAACTCATATAAAGAAAATCTCATTTTCTGCCTCTTTTCGAGTGCAGAAAATAAAACATTCCCGCACGCTTTTTCATTTCCGGTTTAGCGGCAAATTCCCATGCACGTAAGAAACATTACAAAGAAAGGTAAACAACAAATATGGCGACCGGTATTTACGCTGAATGTTATCCTTTTTTTTGTTTTTATAATCAAAATAAGGTTAATAATCTTATTTTCTTTCAAACATCATATTTATTATTAAAAACTTTTTAAGATTGTTACAATTTTAAATTATCCAGTAATTGCAAACAAATTATACTAAACATACTCATGTTACTTCCTAGGTACGTACAAATTCACTTTGACGAATCAAAAAATTTCGATCACAAGAAAAATTTACCTATGAAATCTCTTTAAAGATTATCAAACTTATTTTTACGGTAAAAATGAAGATAAAAACAAAAAAATGGTAACATTCAACGAAAATAGCGGTCGCCATATTTGTTGTTTACCTTTTTTATACAGTTTAATAGGAAATGCTAGTGGGCGGTGGACGGTTCCAGTGCCGCCAACATTACCCGATTTGGGAAACTGCGGAGACTTATATACTAGACTGGGCATCCTAATGGGAGCAATGTCCCTAGAATGTCTTGTTTTTTTTTTATATCAAGAGGAAAACAGAACGCTAAAATGGCGTACAGTAAACGGACAAATGGTAAACAAAGAAAATAATTTTGTCTAAAAAACGAGATTTCGGTTACATTGATTCCTTTAAGAGCAGTTGACCATGTTTCTTTATTTTGATCCTTTTTTAGAGTCCTAAAAATAAGTATAAAATTAAGAAACAGCTTATAGTTTACCCACGGGAAAAAAATTATTAAAAATGAAATGAAATATCAGGGCGTTTACCCTGATAGGCACCAAAAATGCTGCAAGATTTTACCATTTATTTGTGGAATATTAAAAAAATTACAGCCCAGCACGGGGGTCATACGATCCTCGGACGGCAAACTACTTACCGACCCGCATCGAATACTTGAGCGTTGGAAGGAGTATTTCGAAGATCTGCTGAACGTCCCTCTGCCTGCTAACCCTTTGCCTCCTGTACAGCCAATAGACGGCCCAGCTGACGATCCTCCCATTTCCCTTCAGGAAGTAAAGGACGCTGTAGAGAAGCTGAAGCAGAGGAAGGCAAGTGGAGCGGATGAAATTCCCGGAGAACTGTGGAAGCATGGAGGGGAGGCGAGCTGCGAAGTGCTACACAAACTCGTTTCGAAAATATGGGAGGCCGAAGAACTGCCCGACCAATGGAAAGAGGCTCTGATCATCCCTCTTCATAAAAAAGGGGATCGAAAAGAGTGTGCGAACTACCGAGGCATCTCGTTGCTCTGCACAGCATACAAGGTGTTCTCGAGTATTCTACTGCATCGCATTTTACCGTTGGCAGAAGAAGTCATTGGGGAGCATCAGTGTGGCTTTAGACCGAACCGCAGTACCATCGACCAAATATTCACGCTACGGCAAATTTTGGAAAAGAAGCGCGAGCATGACAGCGAGGTCCATAATTTGTTCGTCGACTTCAGAAAGCCTACGATAGTATACACAGGGACGGCCTCTTTAACATCATGGCCGAATTTGGGTTTTCGAGGAAGCTAATACGGATGACGGCGGTGTGTTTGAGCGGGGTGAGGTCTAGGGTCGTTTCGAAAGGGGTTTTGAGTGATGCCTTCGATGTTAACACCGGACTTAGGCAAGGCGATGGCTCTCGCCCGTCCTTTTCAACCTAGTCCTGGAGAAAGTCGTACGGTGCCTGGAGAACGTTCCTGGGGGTGTGAACGTAGGCGGACTTATTAAGGACCTTGATTATGCCGACGACATCGATCTATTAGGGGAAACCCGGGACGATGTCAGAAGGCTATGTGGAGAGTTGCTAATTACTGCTCGTAGGGTTGGGCTCGAAGCGAATGAGGAGAAAACTGAGTATCTTGTTATGGTCAGTGAGAAAGACAGGCAGGGACGGCACAATGAACCTCTGGAGGTAGGAAACCTTAGATTTAAGAACGTAACCGAATTTCGGTATCTAGGGTCTTATGTCACCAGCGACAATGACATTAATTTTGAGGTCGCGGCGAGGATTCAGAGTGGCAATCGTTGCCTTTTTTCGCTAGGCCATCTCCTGCGTAGTAGAGTTCTGTCTAGACGAGCGAAACTCCGCATATATAATACCATAATCCGTCCTGTAGTCACGTACGGCTGTGACACTTGGAGCCTGACCATCCGTGCTCAAGAAAGGTTGTTGGTATTCGAAAATAAGGTTTTACGCCGAATTCTAGGGCCTAGAAGGGATCCAATTACTGGCAGGGTGCGCATGCGTTCAAATGACGAGATCCGGAGGCTCACTGGGCAACCATTAATCACTAGTGTGATTAAATCCCGAAGGCTCAAGTGGGCGGGACATGTCGCTCGCGCACCTCCGTCAAGATATATCCGGCAGGTCCTGGAGGGCAGACCGACGAGTCCAAGACCTCAGGGTAGACCCCGGATCAGATGGGAAGATAATGTCGCGGCCGATGCGAGAAGGTTGGGAGTGCCTGACTGGCGAGATGCCTGCCAGGAGAGGCCTGATTGGAAAAAGGTCTATAATGCGGCGATAGGGCTCCAGGTCCTGTAAAAGCCTGATGTGTGTGTGTGTGTGTATATTAAAAAAATTAAAATTTACTACTTCAAAACATTTTTAAAATCAAAAACATTCCATTGTTTGCATTTTAACTAATGACATTTTGCATTATTTTCGTTCTATTTGCCTCTTGATTAAAAAAAAAAAAAAACAAAGGACATCCTAGAAATACTGTTTTGTATAGGATACCCGGTCTATTATATAAGTCTATGATTTTTACGGTAAAAATAAAAATAAAAACAAAAAAAAAAAAAAAATGGTAAGATTCGACGTAAATAGCAGCCGCCATATTTGTTGTTTACCTTTTTTATACTGTTTAATAGGAAATGCTAGTGGGCGCACGGTGCTCAACCAGTCTCCTATTATCGGGCGGAATGGACGAAAAAATCTGACTTCACAGCGGGTTTAGGGATCATGAATGTAGTCGAAAACAAGCAACCGCCAAATCGCGTCAGATCATCCTGGGCCCCCACTAGGGCCCCCCGGGAGCCCCAAACTTCTCCTTAGTCGTGTTGTATATCTGTTGTATATCATATGAAAACCCGTTCCAAATGCTGTCGAATGAGACCTTACAGAGATTTTTATCTGTTATAGGCATGAAGATATCGTCATTT
Source organism: Liposcelis bostrychophila (assembly GCA_037577465.1). Lineage (NCBI taxonomy): Eukaryota > Metazoa > Arthropoda > Insecta > Psocodea > Liposcelididae > Liposcelis > Liposcelis bostrychophila. Next base: position 12,796,141 of record CM075207.1, read on the forward strand.
AAACCATTCAAAATGAAGGATCAATTTTAGACCCTTTTAAATGACAGTATCTTCATGCCTATAACAGATAGAAATCTCTGTAAGGTCTCATTCGACAGCATTTGCAACGGGTTTTCATATGATATACAACACGACTAAGGAGAAGTTTGGGGCTCCCGGGGGGCCCTAGTGGGGGCCCAGGATGATCTGACGCGATTTGGCGGTTGCTTGTTTTCGACTATATTCATGATCCCTAAACCCGCTGTGAAGTCAGATTTTTTCGTCCATTCCGCCCGATAATAGGAGACTGGTTGAGCACCGTGGGCGGTGGACGGTTCCAGTGCCGCAAACATTACCCGATTTGAGCTAATTGTTGTCGCCATTAAACCATAGTCTTTCTTAAATGTATGGGAGTTATGGTGTCCGGCAGTCCGGCTTAACTGCACAGATTTTAGTTCCCCCCAATTACCACCCGTAGCGCTAGTTGTATTCAGGACGCTTTTCATTGGTCGTTGCAATTTCAAAACAATTATGGAGGATTGAGATTATTGTGTTTGTAGGTTTCCGGGAAAAAGGTCGACAAGGAAAAAGGTCGAATGAAAAATCGACATTTTTCTTTCGACCTTTTTCCTTGTCGACCTTTTTCCGAAAAATCCAAGTTTAACCGGGAATAAGATCGAATTTTCCTGAAGTACATTACAAATGGCATTATCAATATGGTAAAGTAAAACATAAAGCTTTATTAAATGGCGGGTCTGCTGATGGTATGAGGTGAAAATGATGAAATCTTTAAATTGCAGTAAAAATAAAGTTCCTATGTTTAGCTTATGGGAATATTATTAGCGGGCATGATATGAACCGTATTACCAAGTTACCTCTAGGGAGGCTCTTAAATTAAGCTTAAAAAGAAAAAGCAATTCAATTAAGCAAGGAAAAAGCAAGAAGCAAAAGAGAAATTAAGCAAGTATAAAAACGACACATTAAATTACAAAATTGTTATTTTATGTTATTTTTTGTTTATTGATTATAAACAAGTGCAATAATTGCCCGCAATAAAGCTTTATGTTTGACTTTACCATATTGATAATTTCATTTTTAAGGTACTACAAAATCGATCTTATTCCCGCTTTAACTTGGATTTTTCGGAAAAAGGTCGACAAGGAAAAAGGTCGAAAGAAAAAGGTCGATTTTTCATTCGACCTTTTTCCTTGTCGACCTTTTTCCCTGTAACCTGTTTGTAATCTCTGAGGTGATTTTTTTTTCCAGTTGAAAGTTAAATATAGTGCATACGCATAGAAAAATGCTTAAAAAGCTATTTTAAGTATATTTAAAAAGCCATTAAAAGTATAATATCAAAAAATAATACGCGTCATTTGAAAACATTAATTACAGAGGCAACTATAACCGATTTGAATGTACGTCCCGAAAGATCGCTGCGCCATCTGTTACCTGCTTTACCGAACTGAAATTCGCGTACTTAAGCCGGACGCTTTCAGGGGGGTAAGTTTCCTGACCTGTTTAAAAGACTATACATTAAACCGGAAACAGATATTTAAAAATTTCCTTTAGAATAACTTTTTTTTTCATTTTTAATTATTAACCACTCATTCATTCGCTATGGAAAGCATCTTGTTTATACTAGTGCGAGAACGGACTTTATATGAAAATAATGCAGAAAATGGATTTTTCTGTGTAACAATATACTATTTCATAACCTTATAGCCCCTACCGAGTCCGGCCTATTCTGAAATCTTCATCCAATTCCTATTACCTTAATTTGGGCTTCAAGAAAGAAAAAACGGTATAATTTGATCCACCCTGAATATTTTGTTCAAGACCCAATGTTCTCCAGATTTCGGAAAGTACTACATTTCTAAAGCCTTCGCAATTCTCCAAAAAAAAAAAAAAAAAAAAAAAAAAAAAAAAAATTAAAAAAAAAGAGAGATAGAGTAGAAGGCGACGTGAGGAATAGCACCGGCTCCATCCAAATTAATACATCAAATCAAAATTATTACAAATCGTAATTTAAGAAAGAAAAAAAAAATAACTGGCCAAATGATTTGTTTCCTTCCACTAAAAAAACACGAAAAACATCTGCTATAACTTCGTAGCAGTTAAAAATCATTCGATTTTTATTGCCCAAATTAAAAAATATGGAACCCATAAATTTTTTGTTTTTGTTTTGTTTTTTCAAACCGAAACACGAGGCAAATAATAAAAAAAAAGCGTTCTTAAAAAAAAAAAAAGCCGATTGTTATCAAAGAAAAGGGACATCAAATCTTTATTCAAGTATATACGAGAGAGTGAGATGCACATTCCAAAGGACGTTGATCTTACTCTCGTAGAGAGTAAGTGGACTGACAAGATCTCGACTAGATTGTTACACAATCTGGACCACAATTCGCATGTCCTGTCATTCGGTAAACAGGTGATAACTACCTGCATATTTTGTTCCTTATCCATACGTATTTTTTTTTTTTTTTTAATAATTCATTATAATACATGCAGAATCATATTCAAAAATTATAATAAACGAGAATGTTGTTCGAAGAGCGGAAAAAGGAAGTTTTATCGAAAAATTGAGCTCGCCCTCGGTACCGAGGCGGGTTATGTGTACAGGGAAAATAAAAAAATTACTTATCGGAATACAAATGCCTAAGTTAATTATCTATTTTATCTCTCGGCGGGGTTTGTTTTTAGTATTATCTCGTCGAAAATTACTTAGTGCAATTAAATTACCTTGTACTTGAGGTAGCACTCCTCTCGCTGCTCTCATCACCAGAGGATAACTCGTTATCTGAACCAGAACACCAACTATCCTCTGAAGAGGCTCTGCCGTGGTGGTGCCCATGCTCCCAACCGGATGCTTTTGTGTGAGGCTCATCTAAAAATAGAAAAAAAAAAAAATAACGAATTAAAAACAAAATTCTTTATATTTTCTGGAATGCAAATTAACTTCTTACAAATTTTTCTTTTATTATTTTTTTTAAGAATCCTCAGTTGCACAGAGTAACTTAAAACAGCACTCAACTGCATCGCGTACTGATAATATACTCTAAATAAACTTTATCAAAAAGAAACAATCCCTACTTCACATTATCAACCGGATATTATCTGATTAAAAGGATATTGCCTTTTAAAGGTGTTATTTTTTTTTTTTTAATTTCTTAGAAAATCCTGTGTCTGAAGATTCTCCACCATTTTTCCTAAAAAAATAAATTGCTAATCCATTTTTTCTAAAAATTAGGGTTCCTAAAATTGTTTTCCGATTTTTTTTTTCCTAATTTTTAATTTCCCTAAAATTTTTCGATTCCTAAAATAACATTTTTTAAAATCGCTAAAATAAAATTTCCTAAGTCCCTTAAATAAAATTTCCTAAAATCCTTTTTAGCAACTTCAAAAATTAGGAAAAATATTCATTTTAGGAAATTTTATCTTAGGAATCAAAAAATTTTAGAAAAATTGAAAATTAGGAAAAAAAAAAAAAAAAATACGAACCAAAATTTTTAGGAAAAATGGATTAGAAATTTATTTATTTATTTTTTTTTTATTTTTTTTTTATATTTTTTTAGGAAAAGCGGATTAAGAAAATTGGTCGGCTTGAATTTTTTGATTCCTAAAATAAAATTTCTTAAAAGCCCTAAAATAAAATTTCCTAAAATTCTTTTGGGGATTTCAAAAATTAGGAAAAATATTTTATAGAAAATGAAATGAAAAGGAAATTTTAGGAAAATAAAATTTTAGAAAAATGAAAAATTAGGAAAAAAAATAGTTAGAAAAAAAAAAATTTACGAACCAAAATTTTTAGGAAAAATGGATTAGGAATTTTTTTTTAGGAAAAACGGATTAGAAAAATTGGTCGGAAACGTTGTCAAAAAAAAAAAAAAAAAAAAAAAAACGCGCAAAGTCATCTAAGTCATTCAAAAACAAAACCAGATGCATTTGTTATCAATAATTGCCCATACATTTTTTTTTTTTTTTTTTTTTTTTTTTTCAAAGACCTCGTCCCTATTGGAATGTATAATCGAACCGTAACGAACTTTCAACCAAAACTGATAAAACCCATTAACCAAATGTCCAAATCTATCTTGGTTTTTTTTTTTTTTTTTTCAAATATGCGCAGAAATACACTCGTATTGTCATATCGCTCATCTTTACCTGATTAATTATCGGTTGAAAAAAAAAAAAAAAGTGATAATTAAGTTCTGGACTAGATACATAAAACCGCGTATAAAGGAGATCGCATATGCAATTACACGGGGAAGGACACGATTGCGTATATAGCAGGATAATCATTAATACATAGCCCGGGGGGCGAGGCCAGTGAAATTATTTTATTTTATTTTTTTAAACGGTTTGCGGGTTTAAAAAAAGAAAGGTTTTCAATTAGTTTCGAATCGAACACCCTGCAGAAACTAGAAATCAATTGATCTATGTCTGGTTGTCAGTCTTTTAAAAAAGCCGTTAATTGTTTTTTTCTTCTTTTTTTGCAATACCTTCTTCGCAGAAAAAAAAAAAAAAAAAAGAAATCTTTTTGGTTCTGGTTTTTGAAATAACATAGCCGATTTACTCGAAAAGAAGTAAGTTTTTAAAAAAAATTCCTTGGTTTTTTGGTTAATGTAACGCACTTGTCTAAAATGATATATAAATTATATATAATTTCGGACAGTTGCGTCATATTAACCGATTTTTTATTTATTTTTTTTAAATGGGAAAAAAACCATTCAGCTTTTAGTGTCATAAAAATCTCGAATTAAAATCAGGTCATGTTTTCACTTTTAATGAAAAAAGGGGTACCCATACAAGTAAAACCCATTTGGTTTTAAGATATCCCTTGTATGTACAACTCTCAAATCGCATAAGGTCTTCATGTTAAAAAGTAAATTCCGGGTAGGGTATTATTTTTTTTTTTTTTAAACAAGTTCTAAGTATTTGCTATGCAAAAAGTTTGTGACATTTTTGCCGTTATCAGTCGCATCGCTTTACAACGAAAATATTCCATTCAGAATCCCCGGCGTGAACTTATGGGACCTTTAACTCTTTAGCACACTACTAAGTGGATCGGGGCGAAATAAAAATAAAATTTTTGATTTTTCGGTCTTTGCGGGATTTTCGAAATTTTAATTCACCCGGGGACACGGCTAAACGACGTCCAAAAAAATCTGAAAAAATTCAGGGATTCTTTTTTCGGTTACTATACAAGAATTAGGGGGGTGGGTTAACCGAAATTCAAAAATTCGTAAAATAAGTGCCACCCTAATCCTAATGTCTTCTTTTTAACCCTTAGAGACCTCCGAAAGATGTCTAACTGAACAAAATTCCGCCCTGAGGTATCCGCTTTAAAATAGGCACCCGCCTATAAAGGTTTACACATAATCACCGAAAGAAAAATCACCAATTTTCTGAAGGAGAAAAAAAAAGCCCTACGTATTACGTTGAAAATTACATAAAGACATTTTTATTTTACAATGTCCTTGCAAAAGAGGTTTGCCTATGAATAAATTTTATTGGGCCATGTGGATAAAATGCAAATGCTTTTTCAATTTGTTTACAAGCACTAATTTTTTATTCGTACAGTTTTAGTTATTTATAAATGGGACTACCTTACGCTCTGCTTCCATTGGATGACTATCCCAGCATTTGATTAATTAATTGTCTTATTTTATTTAACGTACATTTTTCAAAGCTACTAGGCCTATCTTTCTTTCAAATTTTTTCTTCTGTATCTTTTTTTTTTTTCTTTTTTTTTTTTTTTTGTGGTACCAATTTAGCGTTGGTAGTTTTAGCATCCCAATGAAGAACATCGTTATTTTTTCAAAAATTTGTGAATATAATTAATAATTTAAATTTTTTAATGTTTTGCATTTGATTTTCTTCGGAAAATTCCAAATTTTTTCCGACCGTAAAAAAATTCCGGAAATTGATTCGAAACAAAAAAGGTCCTTATTAATTAGTGTCCTGAGTAAAAAATTTCATTTAACATGACCCTCTAAATCGAACTGGTGAGGAGTTGCCGTCATTTTTTGGCAAAAAAAAATCCATTTTTGGTCAAAAAAAAAAAAAACCAAATTTTCACTTATAACCCTACTCAGGCTTTGGTCGGGGAAAATCGGGATAGTGAAATTCGGGCTTTTTCCATAAGTATAAGCAACTTTTAAAAATAAAAAACAATTTCGGGGACTCCAAATTTTGACACAATTAAAAATTAAGCCCGAAAAATCGGGTTTAAGCGCTAAAAAAGCGCTTACAGCAACTCAGGCGTTGGTCAGAGAAAATCGGGATAGTGAAATTCGTGTTCCTCGGGCTTTTTCCATGGGTATAAGCAACTTTAAAAATAAAAAAAAAATTCGGGGGCTCCGAATTTGGACACAAATAAAAATTCAGCCCGAAAAATCGGATTTAAGCGCTAAAAAAGCGCTAACAGCGACTCATGCATTCGTCGGGGAAAATCGGGATAGTGAAATTCGTGTTCCTCGGGCTTTTTTCCATAAGTATAAACAACTTTTACAAATAAAAAAAAAATTTCGGGGGCTCCGAATTTGGACACAAATAAAAATTCAGCCCGAAAAATCGGGTTCAAGCGCTAAAAAAGCGCTAACAGCGACTCATGCATTCGTCGGGGAAAATCGGGATAGCGAAATTCGTGTTCCTCAGGCTTTTTTCCATAACTATAAGCAACTTTTAAAAAAAAAAATTCGGGGGCTCCAAGGGACATAAATAAAAATTACGCCCGAAAAATCGGGTTTAAGCGCTAAAAAAAAGCGCTAACAGCGAATCAAGCGTTAATCGCAAAAATCGGCATGGTGAAATTCGTCTTCTACAACTTTAAAAGTACCTATAAAATCTATTTTTGTAAAATTCAATTACAGAAAAAAATCACCAAATTTTCGTTTCATTAAATGCTAAGAAAAAAATTGTAGCTTAGGCCCTTCTGCTCTGCGACACCACCTAATCGTTGGAAAAAAAATGTTTCAGAATTTTTCTTGCGTTTTTACACTAAAATGAACCCATTTTTTTTTAAATCACCCTATTGCAACAAGTCCAAAAATTTTTGGGCAGTTTTTAAATATTTTGGATGCGCATATTGCAAAATTTCCAAAATTTTTGGATCATTTGCAAGAACTGTATTGCAAATGATCCAAATTGTTTTGGGTCATTTGCAATATCACCTTCTAAGGGTCATTTAACCCCAACAGAAATCCTTTTTCTTGACCCGACAAAAATAATATGCTAATTTTTAACACAGGAAATACACAGTCTATAATCTTACTAAAGCAAATATTTAATTTAGACAATCAACAATATTTATTTAATGAACAAATTAATCGAATCATAGGAAATCCGTTTTTACCCACGTGGTAACGTTTAATTTCTTTAATACTATGCATATTAACTTCGGTTGCCCTTCCTCCACTTTAAAAAAAAAATAGCAAGGCCATTCGCTAAAATTTCTATTGATATTTTTAAAAAAATCGCCCTTGAATTAGTTCGGTTACCATTTTAATCAGATTTTTTTTTTTTTTTAATTCCAACGTTTGCGGGAGAATCACGAAAATTTTAATCGATTTTAATAAAAATTTATTTTTCTCTGATTTAGGTCGCGGTTGAGTAAAAAGTTTCCATCGACAACAACGACAACCCATCAAATATTAACAATAGATTCAATAAACGCTCCAACCATAGAAACAAGGTTAAAAAAAAAAAAAAGAAACAATCAATCCGAAATAAAACAATGGAACCGTAATCCAACAGAACATTGCGGCATTTCCTCTAAACACAGGCATTGATTTTATCAAAAAAAAAAAGTTTAAGACGAAAAACCGCGGACCATTTAAAAACGATTATTACGTGAATTAATCCCTCCAAAACGAAATCATACACATTATTACAAACGACCCTGGCTAACAAAAATAAAGAAATTCACATCATTTTTCGTTAAAAAAAATAATAAAATTAATACCTACAGCAATACATCACCAATAACAACTGTACGAAAATCGACTTAAAACTGACATAAAAGACAGTACGTATGTTTAATAAAAAAAAAAAGAAGAAAAACCCACATGCGAATCCCGTCGACGATTCAAAACTTTTCAGCCATCTTTAAAATAAATGACGTCACATTACACAAATAGACAACTGGCCAGGAGTTTTTTAAACTGCATATGTCATCCCATACATTTGATACTCAGACGCAAGGAATTAAGGAGTAAAATGTTCCAGGAAATGAGAGTGGATCCTTCCTTTGGGAGACATTAAATCGAGTTTCCGCCGTTAACTAAATTGCCTTTGTTCTTGAGGTTACCCAACTTTTTTTTTCCCCGTGACTCCTCTCCTCTTTTTTCTTTTCCAACCGAACTTTTTATTACATCGGAATAGAAAAAAAAAAAACGAATCAATGAATCATACTTTATAAATCGCATGGAATTTTAATGTCGTTTATAATTACTGCAAACACAGATTGCATGTTCTAGATCGCAAATAATATTTAAAATTTTTGTAATTTAAAAAAAAAAAAAAGTACTTTTAAATACGTTTTTTGTTTTTACTTTTTCCTGTAATGTTGCTGAAAAATGAGGTCGCGAGTTTACTTGCAAAACCGCGTGCTTTGAGGAAATCGCCAATGCTAGAAAAAGTATATGCGTTTCACCCGCGAGAAAAAAAAAATCAGACAAACGTAATGCCAAACATTTAGAAAGCGACGTTAATTCACGGAAAACTAATCCGGGAAGAACATATTAGTAGCACGTGTTGAACGGACATGTTCAAACTTGTCGGCTATGATTGGCTAAAAATGATATGGGCTAAGATCGGCTAACCGCGCTATTATGGCTCATGATTGGCTAAAAGTGATATGGGCTATGATGGCTAAAAATGATATCATGGGCTATTGATTGGCCAAGAACGATATGGGTATGATTGGCAAACAACGCTATCATGGGCAGATGATTGGCTAAAAGTGATATGGGCTATGATTGGCTAACAACGCTATATGGGCTAATGGTTGCCCAAAAATGATGCCATGGGCTAATGATTGGCTAAAAATTATATGGGTTATGATTGGCTAACAACGCTATCATGAGCTATGATTGGCTAACAACGCTATCATGGGCTATGATTGGCTAACAACGTTATCATGTGCTATGATTGGCTAAAAATGTTATCATGGGCCATTGATTGGTCAAGAATGATATGGGTATGATTGGCTAAGAACGCTATCATGGGCTGATGATTGGTTAAAAGCGATATGGGCTATGATTGGATAATAACGTTATCATGGGCTATGATTGGCTAACAACGCTATCATGTGCTATGATGGCTAAAAATGATATCATGGGCTAATGATTGGTCAAGAATGATATAGGCTATGATTGGCCAAAAATGATGTCATGGGCTAATGATTGGCTAATAGTGATATGGGCTATGATTGGCTAACAACGCTATCATGGGCTAATGGTTGCCCAAAAATGATATCATGAAAAATATTTTCTTATGAATTCGAATTTCACAACCTTCTAAGCGCCACTTCCCTCTCGGTACCTTTCCTAAAAAAACGTACACATTACGTTTTTATTGCATATTCGTGAGCACTTAAACATAAAAAGAGTAACATGGCTTTGGGATGGGATGGGATGGAATAATTACATTTCGTAAGATACATCATCCCACATTTGATAATATTGGTAGCGCAAAACAAAAATTACGTATGTCATTTCCATTTTAGAACCGCTACGGTTGACAATATGATATCATAAATTTAAAAAAAAAAAAATCCGTTTAAAAAATTGTCAACAAAATTAAATAAAATTTTCGTATTTTTTTAAGAAAAAAAAAAAAAAAAAAAACTTGTTATGAATCTTGTAAATGGTTTGTTAACACCTTGTGATGATGGAAAAAAAGCAAGTTAAAGACAGTAGAAAAAAGAAAAAGAGACACGATAATTATATTATCGTCAATCAAATTTTTCAACCGTTTTCAGTCAGTTAGAAAGTGACCAGTTTAATTTTGATGTTGTTTTCAAAAAAAAAAAAAGAAACAATTGAATCTTTTTTGTATTGCGTAATTCTTTTTTTTTTCTTTTTGAATGAATCAAGTATTAAGACGTACATTTCAATGATTATTTCGAAATCTGAAGAGACGTTAATATTTTCAATACTTGGATGATGTTTCATTTTTGCAAAAGAAAGAAGGAAAAACCTTAATAAATTTCCGAAGCTGGAATTTTTAAGGTAGACGGTGATGTTAATCTTCAACTCGAACGGCAAACAGTCGTAAACAAAAAGACTGTTTACAATGTTTATCTTTCGATGTTGTCTGCACAGTAAAAAACAATCAAAATTTTTTCTCGTGTGTAAATATCGGCCCACGACTTTCATCTCATCGGTTAATTTTATGTAAAATTTAACATAAACCAAAATGTTTTTAACATTTGGTTTTGTCAGATTCAAGATCAAAGCAAAAAATCGGCACGTTGACCATGCTTGTTTTTACATGCACGGTGCATGTAAAAACAAGCAGGATCAGTCGTCGTGTTTTAACTCCTAAGATTCTTCTAACAGGTATTTCCATGTCATTATACCGGGTGCACCCACATACCTACCACTATTTTTTTGGAAATTGGACGAATTTTAAATCCTGAGGTAGGAAAACAAATTCTGTACCTCAGAGTAGAATTAGACCAAGTCCATCCAAGCCACGTATTCTCTTATTTAAAACCTGATTTTTCAAAATGGAGTCGCACTTCATAAATGTTGCTTTGTTTCAAAGGTTCGCAATATTTAGTTGCGTCTTCTGCTCAAACATTTTGAAGGAAATTGGATAAAAACCACAGCCGTATAGACAGGTCCGGACACTTTTCATATCGTTCATGTTAGGCTTAAATACGCACATTTTAGTTCTAAAACGGGCCGTTGACGGCGCTGCGATCTTGAGAGACGCAAGATGCCTAATCGTTAAAGTTGGGACCACGTGGTCTCATAGACGTCTAGACGGCCGTGCGCCGCCATTGTTGTTTACAAATCTCAACTACCAATCAAAGAGCTTACTGCGTGCAAGCAGCGCTTACGGTGATAGAAAGGATGAACTAATTTTCGCGTAGTTTAGTGGGACAAGATCTCCCATGTATAAGGGTTAGGAGATTCCGGATCTGTCTATACGGCCATGCTAAGGATATTTACTACCAAACTGTGTTCGCCATATTTAAATGAATGTACTTCCTTTTAAGGTCATATAAACAGATGATAATATATTTTTAAAAAGTCCTTATGAAATGAATATCTAACTCTTGTCGGTCCTGCTCCCTTTGCTGCTAACGTTAGATTTCCCAACGATTATTTCGTTGATGTTACTGATTCGCGCCTTGCGCCTATTATTTTCTAGTCACATGTTTTCATCGTTCTTCGCTTGTATTTTTTAAAATGTTTTTTAATTTATTTATTTAATCAATTAATTAATTATGAGAAGAAAAAGGAGGAAAAAGAAATATATTTTTACAGAGGGATTTTTTTGGTGTGATTTTAAATTTTAACTTGATAATTTTAATTGTTTTAAATGTCACTTTTTAAATATGATTTAGTTCCTCTGATGATGGCTCAAGCAGAAATGGCCATAAGGACTTTTTAAAAATATATTATCATCTGTTTATATGACCTTAAAAGGAAGTACATTCATTTAAATATAATTAGGTCATAGGATCCATTCCAAAAATTCTGTTCGCCATGTTTACTCCACATGTACCGTAATAAATTCGCACCCTTTGAATGGGAACACAAAATTTGGATGAGAAAAAAAAAACACCGATTTTCGCGCTTTTTTTCAATTAAAAATTCGAAAGTGGAGCGCCAAATCCGATAATCTGAAGTTGGCATGACGTTGGCATGGCGGGACGAAGATCTAGCCAACGCTTCCTCAAAGGCGATCACATTGATGATGAATTCTAACGATTCCCTCGGGCTTCTCAAGCAATTCTATTTCCTGTTTTATCAACCCCTGGCTAAATCGACAATGTAGCCCTAGGCTTATGTAAAAAACCAAACGCTGAACGAGCTGTAGCCCTTTCGCACTTTCAAATAAATCTGATCCTTTTCAGCATCAAAAATACAACTCCGAACAAAAAATAAACAAATCCTGCGTTATTTAAATCGCAAGAAAAAAAAAAATTGTACTCAATTTTTGTAAATAAATCACATTTATGTAAAACCGACACTGAAACATTATCCTGTTCAAACGCAGACGTTTCCACAGTATCTTTCCAGCAATTTATGACTCATTTAAAAAACTCGAATCAAATTTCGAAAAAAAAAAAAAAAAAAAAGCTCAACGCACACAAGTTTTAAAAATTTACGAAATAAACCAGCTATTTTTAAAAAAAGGGAGCTTAATTAATTTAATGCAATTGTATCCATTAAATTATTATAAAAGCTCAACATAAATATTTTAGAATGATTTATAAATAACATTTTCATTTCCCTCAAACATTTTTTTTTTTTAGTTCAGTGACCGATCGTTGAAAACTTTTTTGACACAAATTTTATTTTTTTGCTAAAAAATATATTATTTTCTCTTCAAAATTTTCCTCGTCATAGATTCAATTATGCAAATTTTCTCTGCCATAAGCAAATTTTGACACTAGCGAAATGAAGATTCAATTAACAGTATAGTTCATAGAGAAACCAGTTTTTTTTTTTTTTTTTTTTTTTCAAAAAGTCAATTACTTTGTAAGGAAAAAAAAATACAGAATGACAAGTATATTTATTTCAAAGACATGCAAACGGACACTTCGAAAATCATCTAATAGTCTAATGATCCGCAAGCTAAAATTCTATCATGATATTTCCTAGAAAATATCCAAGTGAGTATCTTTAAAAAAAAAAAAAAAAAAAAAAAAATTGCTAACTCAGCAAACGTGTGACGCCTTTAAAGTATCATCTGTCGTCTGCAAATGAATTTAAAAAAAAAAAAATTAAGAAAAAGAAAAACGTGCAGCATCTGCTACAAAAACAAACAATTTAGGAGTTTTTAAGCGGGGGAGGTTTTTCCACCTGGATTTTTTTTTTTTTTTTTCGAAACATATGTTCTAAATCGAAAAAAAAATCCTTGTCAGATTATTATATAATTCATAGGATATTCTTTTTTTTTTTCTTTTAAGGATGAGGAGAAATTCCAAATACGCCCTATCGATATAACAACAGGAAAAAATAATCAACCTTCACGCACAGTGAGCAAGACGAGTAAAATATATTTTTAAAAAAAAATCGAAAGAAACGCATGCGCATAGAGCCCACTAAAACAGAATAAATGATTCGCCTAACTGCAAGACTGGAATGTTTCAGAGGTCATATCCTGCCTTTTCATACATCTAATTATTAAAATGCAAAAGTGCTTCCAATTTTTTTTTCCACATTTTTTATGTGTGAATTGTCTTCGTGTCTGTGTGTGTGTCACGAATTTTTACCGTTTTCATTTTCGAAAAAAAAAAAAAAATAAAAAAAATAAAGATAAGGGAGGAGGATTGGGAGGTACGAAAACACGGGCACTTACACGAAAAAGGCGTAAATCCGATAGGAAGTACTGTACAACATTTTAAAAGCCAAAAAAAAAAAAAAAAAAAAATAAAAATAAAAATAAAATAAAATAAAATAAAAAAAAAAAATAAAAAATTGATTGACTAAGGACTCAAAATTCTGACATTGAATCCAATTCATTAAAGCCCGAAATTCTACGCTTTAACATGATGAGTAAAATATTGGCAACATATTTCTAACGCTGCAACAAGTCTCAACTTGTTGCAGCTTAATGAGGATAAAATTTCCTGAGGCTCAGTGGGCTGCTTTAAAAAGGCTTACAAAGGAAAAATTCTGCATTCAGAACTCGGGGCCAAGAGTATGTTATTTCCGTCACCCAAATGCTTCATTACTTTGCAAATAACTAGGCCAAAAGTTTCCGGAGTCTGATGACCACTGCCGGACTCAGTGATCAGACATTTTTTTTCCCCGACCTCAAGAGTTAATCCACTGAGGATCCACCCACCCCATCAAGAGATAAGAAAACAATATAAAAACCCAGCCAATAATTTTCCCCGGGGGAACAAACCCAACCCCATACTTTCATCTGTCATTTTCCTGGTGTCGTCAACTCGACGCTTCCACAATTTCCCTTAACCCCATTTTTTTAAAATTAAGATCACAATCTATGACCGTTTAACAGGGGAAAATTGATAAACTAATCAAAAGGCGTTTTTTCAAAGTACCGTAGAGGCATTTTGTCAAGAAACTTCTGGTGACCATTCGGTTAAGGATAATAACTGTTTACAAACAATTTTTCCGCTGACATTCACCTTTTGACACGCGTCACGTGGTCCATGTTAAATCATACGATCCCGTGTGATACCAAGCCCACGCAAAACACTGTAGGTCTTTCTAAAAGTAAGCCAAAAGGTTTTGCAAACTTGAGAGAGACCGGGTCATCGAGCTGGTCGCTAGACACGTATGGGAGTATGACTAAGAATACCCAGCTGCAAAACTCAGGTCGCAACGGGTTATCACATAACTTAAAACGCTAAAACAAAAGCCTAACGCATGTGAAACATAAATTTCATATACCGGTAATTGGTTATTCAATTCAAATTCGGTCTTTTTTTTTCTGGTTAAATTTTTTCCCCCTAGGCCCGTCGGTTGCAACTGAGCACTCATATAAAAAATATTTTTGCAGAGCTTTAGATTGGCTAGCGCGATAAGCTCGACTTTTAAATTGAACTTCAAACTTTACCTGAAGGGAACTTCTGGATGGGCATCCAATTCGAAAAACAATGAGACATTACCCAGGTAGCATTTTCAATCCATTGGGCATTCTGTAGATTGTCTATTACATAACGAGATAGCAAAGGCTATCCAGTGTCGAGGACTGGACGTCCATTGGATTGACCTATATCCGCACTGATCGAAAGTGCGTACTTTGGGCTCATATGGATATTACATGGATTTGGGTTATCTGTGGATATCTAATGGACAATCCATAGGATGTCCAATCGATTGAAAATGCTATCTGGATATCCACTGAATATCCAAATCCATGGTATATCCATAGGACGTCCAAAGGACGCATTTTGGATCAGTGCGGACATCGGTTAATCCAATGGGGTTCCAATAAATATCCTCATGACGTCCTGAAAACGTCCTCAGGGCTGGATCGACTTTGCCATCTGGGTACCCAGATAGCAAACCCATATAGCAGTTCCAATCCATTGGACATCCTGTGGATTGTCCATTATATATCCACATAGTCAGATGGCAAAATCTATCCAGTCCCGAGGACTGGACGTCCATTGGATTTAAACTATGTCTGCACTGATCCAAAAAGCGCCCTTTTGGTGTCCTGTAGAAATTACATGGATTTGGATATCCTGTGTATATCTAATGGACAATCCACAGGATGTCCAATGGATTGAAAATACTATCTGGATATCCAAATCTATGGTATGTCCAAAGGACGCTTTTTGGATCAGTGAGGACATGGGTTAATTTAATGGACGTCGAATAAATATATTCATGACGTCCTGAAGACGTCCTCGGGACTGGATAGACTTTGCTATCTGGATACCCAGATAGAATTTTCAATCCATTGGACATCCTGTGGATTGACAATTACATATCCACTGAATATCCAAATCCATGTGATATCTATAGGACGTCCAAAGGACGCTTTTTGGATCATTACGGACATAACTTAATTTAATGGACGTCGAATAAGTATCCTTATGACGCCCTGAAGACATCCTCGGCTTTGCTATCTGGGTACCCAGCATTTTCAAGCCATTGTACATCCAGTGGATTGTCAATTACATATCCACTGGATATCCAAAACAGTGTGATATCTATACGACGTCCAAAGAGCGCTTTTTGGACCAGTACAGACATAGGTTAATCCAATGGACGTCCAATAAATATCTTCATACTTCAAACTTGGCGTGGTGGTCACCGTCATCCCAAATGACGGTTCCATGCCAACCCAACCAAACCAAACCAGATTGTCCTATCCTTAGTTTTTCCTGGAATGCGAAAAAAATCGTCTCAAACACAAATTACAGAAAAAAAATCGTAAGAAAGTAAAACAAGAGACAGCTGTTTCGGAAGAGCCCCAGACCGCCGCCACCTGCAGGGGAAAAAAATTAAAATAAACATGGGGGTACCCAAAAAATTTGGCAACCAGGGAGTTTTTTCCAAGGACGACTAAAAAAAATCGATTCTTGTTTTTGGTCTAAAAACCTCTTTGCTCATACAACTGATCAAAAAAAAAAATCTTTCAATGACCTGCGGCAAGATCAGACATGAAAATACCACCAATACGCTACAAAAAAATCATACGGGTAAAATACCTAATCGCCCTTCCCTCATCACGTATAAAAATATTTTCGTTTTTTCTTTTTGTAAATTTTATTCCCGAGCCAAATGGCATGTTGACTATCTAACGAGATAGCAAATCTTACGACAATTCTTATGTAAATAAAAAAAGCTGTAAAAAAAATTTCAAATCCGAATTGACTGACATATAAAAAAGGCGAGTCATACGGCAAAAACCTACGTCATTAACTTCCACGCAGTACTAAAAAAAAAAAAAAAGTTTTAAAACTTTCATAATTTTATGCCAGAATCTCACTGTTTCGGCGTTAAACAAGCAAATAATCAAACGCCAAAACTGCTAATAAAAAATCGTTAACCAGACCTCCATCACATACGATTAAAAAAAAAAAAAAAAAAAAAACTTTCATGTCAAGTCCCAATAAATCACAGTAAACGATGGATGCTTCTTTCCATCAACCTTTATAAAGTCAATATACGCAAAACGATATTTAAATTTTTTGATACACAAGATTAAATAAAAAACTCAGGCTTTCATTTACTCGTTTTCGAACGTTTTTAATCAGACATTTGCCAGGGTCATGGTTATTTTTCATATTTTTTCGAATATAAACTTGACCCGCTATTATTATTAAAACATTTTTTTTTTCGTAAGCCTAATTAAAACGTTCGAAAAAATATCCGATCCAATCTATTTAGCCTCTGGTTAAGTGTAATAAAAAAAAAAATATATAGGAAGCTGTGTGGAGTATATTATATTGCCAAAGAGATAAAGACGTATATATTCATAAGGAACAACTTTCCTAGCATTCCAATATGACTTCCAAATACAATTAAATAATATAATTGAAAATGAAAGTTTTTTTCGTCGCAGATGCATTCTTAAATAATATTTCATGTCATTATCTTTATCACTGCCAGATAGAAAACTTGTCATCTCCTTATAACTTCTAATCACATGGATAAAAGGTCATAATTAAAAAGATCCTAAAGGATCAGGCTCGCTCCCATGTATAAATATTTATGACAAAAAAAAATTAAAATATTTAATGATTGATTATTTTAGATCATTGAAAGTTGTATTAATTATCTGATTAATCAGATTTTTGTAAGTGTCTGCCGGGATGGCCGAAGGCTATTATGATCGGTTTTTATTTTTAAAAAAATATAAAGATATTCCGCGTTTCATAGCTGAACATTTCCATAATTTCAAAAAAATGATTATGATCCAACTAAATTTAGCTCTGGTATTAGTCCACGTGGCCCCCTTTTCCGATAACATGTTATCAAAAATCATCAAAACCTTCGTTTCGAAAAATGTTGATGACCTTTTTCACAAAACATCAAAATTTTTAATAAAAAAATTAAAATTTTAAGAATTTTTACCAAAAAGTTTCAAGGTAAAACACCCAAAGCCTGAACAGTCACAAAAATCTGAACAGTCCATAAGCTAAAGATGCATGCTCATAAATAAAAATCGTGTTTACTTATGGACTGTTCAGATTTTGGTGACTGTCCATAAGCTAAACATGCATGCCCATAAATACAAATCGTGTTTAATTATGAACTGTTCAGGATTTGGTGACTGTCCATAAGCTAAACATGCATGCCCATAAATACAAATCGTGTTTAGCTTATAGACTGTTCAGGATTTGGTGACTGTTCAGACTTTGGGTATTTCACCTTAATAAAATTCAAAAAATGTTTTTTCAATAAAATTTTTAAATAAATTTTTTCAATAGTCAAAAATCATCGAAATGTTCGTTTCCAAAAATTTTAATGATCCCCCTAAATCCGCTAAGCCCTGATTTTAGTTTACGTGGTCCCCTTTTTTAATAAAATTTTATCAAAATCTAAAAAATTTCTCCTTTTTTCCTAAAATTAGTAAAAAATTTACAATATTTTGTAAAAAAATTTTATTATAAATTTCATTGAAAATTTTTAAAAATTTTAAAGGATCATCAAGGATTTTTAATAAAATTTTATTGAAAAATTTATCTAAAATTTTTGAAATATTCGTTTTTTTATATGTTTGGAGTCCAAAACTAGGAAGTATGCAACGGGTGATAAATTTTAAAAATAAAAATGCGATTCGTGACAAAAGTGTATAAATATGGTTCCTTTTATAATTTTTTTCTTCTCCATGCCCATATGTGGTTCAAAGGATGAATCACATTGTATTTGTACACATACATTTAAAAAAAAAAGAAGTCTTTCTAAAAGCAGCAATTCGAAAAGTCACTAATTAAAACGAGGGGAAAGCGCCTTCTTGATTAATTATAATCCTCTAATGTAATAATATTGAACTTTTTTTTGTTAAATTCTTTTTTTGTTAATTTTTTTTGGGGTAACCGCATCGACCGGTTTATGCAACAATGAAAATGATTCACGAATCCACGAAAAAAATATTAAAGTATTCCTACGGTAAAAAAAAAAACATGCCCGTCCCATAATTAGATTAGCATAATTAAATCAACATACTTCTTTTTCAATGTTAAGATTATTCACATTTCTTTAAAAAAACCCCATATAGTTTTTATTTACCCTTTTAAAAAAAGGAATGCAAGGGTGTAAACATTACATATGTGTGAAGGATTTTTTAATAAAAACAAGTTACAACTTGTAACGCTTAGAAAGTTACAAAACACCGTTGGGGGGCAACATGTAAAATTTTTACAAGTTGACATTTGCCGCTTTAAAACCGACAGACGAAATCAAAATACAATCTTCAAAACTTTTTATAATAAAAATTCCGGTGGTCCCGGGATATTATTATCATTATTAATAATTATTACATATCAGAAAAACTTACATTTAATTAAAATAACACCGTTCTGACATTCATCCATAATGGAGATAAATGAACATACATTAACGAATAAATAAATAATGACATTTTAACATGGGCACAAATAAAAAACAACACCGAAAATCACGGTTTCCACATTTAAAAAACTCAAAAAAAAAAGAAAGAACAAAAATTAAGATAAGGAGCTATATGTTTTAATAACACAAAAGTGCATTACGGTCAAAGTAATCCAACGGGGTCCGAAAGGCAACTAACTGGCTTTATAAAAAATGATGATAAAATTCTACTTCCTAGCCTGTCGGTTCGTTCAATGTTAATAAACTGGTAATTAATATATATCATGGATGAGCAACGGCCTCAACTTAACGTTGAAAATTCCGATTCGAACAGCTGCTAGTTTCATTTTAAATTGACTGGGAGTAACCGGCCTATTCCATATGGGGCCCCGGTCTTTATAATCGCGCTCGACTATAGAGTTTTTTAAAAAAAAAAAAGTTGGGGAATATCATCATGTTTTTTAAGGTCCGGTTGCTCAAACTGGACAAAATAAATCGTATAGGTTAGGTTCTTTTTTTTCTTAAATGATTAGAACGGTCACGTCACGTATCTCAACAAAAAATTACGAAATATATTCTTTGCAATTCAAATAGAATCGGAAAAGCGAGGCAAAACGTACAAGAAAATGTAAAGCGATGAAAAAGAAAGTGGAAGCAGACAGCAGTGCAGCCAGCATTTGAAAAACAACTTCCCGTCTAAGCTCCGATTCCACGAGCGTCACGTGGTGGTGACCCGTTCCGTCTAGCGGCATCGTGATCAATGAAGTTAAGCAGCATTGAGAACGGCGAACTAGTGGATGGGTGACCGACCACCGACGCTCCCTCCCTCCAGCAGCGATTATAGGAACTAAGAGGAATCGTCATCGTGGCAGCAGACCAATTCTATTTTACTTTTTACGGCGAAACGAAGACAAATAAAAAGTCAAATGTAAAATACGATTAAAAAGTGAAGTATGATTGGTCTGCTGCCACGACTGATGATTCCTTTTAAGAGTATGCTGTAGTCGTGGCAGCAGACAAATCGTATTTTTTGTTTTGAGGGAAAACCAAGACGAATATCGAGAATTGAAAAAACTGCCCATATTCAAAATTTAATTCTAAATTGTAAAAGTGGTTCCTATAAAAACTGAGTTTCTGACCGAAAAGTCAATTCGACTGCTCCGAAGAACAAGTACCTATTTTTTTTTTTAGCAGTAAGATCTTAAAAAACATGATGATATTCCCCAACTTTTTTTTTTATTTTTTTTTAAAAACTCTACAATCGAGCGCGATTATAAAGTTGACCGGGGCCCCATGTGGAATAGGCCGGTTACTCACAAAAGAGTGTATCTCCATGCACGATTTGTGATGGAAGGATATTTTTTTGTAAGAAAGGCCGAATGTGCCGTGTGTGGTTTAATTCCCAGAAAATTATTTTTGCCTAAAGACTGCTCTCACAAAGAAGAGATTTGTTATGGCTGTCACATGAAATGGCTTGAAGTGGCGAATGGGCCTTTTTTTTTTTTTATTATATTCAATTAACTGCTTACGCAGGTCTTTTTTCTGTATTCTACTAACTGCTTGCGCAGGTCTATTTGTATTCTATTAACTGCTTGCGCAGGTCAGGGACTTTTTCTTTTCTGGCATGCGGCAACCAACTAGTACAGTGATGTTAAGATGACTGCATTTGTAAGTTCCCGCCATTCCCGCCAGAGGGGAAGAGTGTCGGTGCGGTCACCCATCCAGAAGCTGGTCCGCATCAATGCTGCTTAGCTTCATTGATGGCCAAACCGCTACATGTACAAGTCACCACTCCTACCCCTTATATACCTCAGTTGATCTGCCTAGTACAGACTTCACATTTTAATGAAGATGAGGTTATTAAAAGAGACCAGGTTATTTGCACAAGGAAGAGCTGACGCCGAGTTAACATTGTTCAGATCAATGCAATTAGTCGCATTATTAAGGTGCCATCGTTTAGTGGGATTTTGAAACAGGAATATATTTATCTGCCAAATAGGCAGATAAATGAAGGAATATGATCATTAATATTCCTGTTCCAAAACCTTACTAAACGATCGCACCTTAATTCAAATTCTGGAACGCAAATTTTTAATTTCAAGTCACATTTTTCAAGGTCCATAGGAAGCCATCTGTGATGGATGCGTTGGAAGTATTCCACTATGACGGATTTTTCGAAAAATCCGACAAAGACATATGGACAGATAGCCGGTTCAGGACCATAGAATTATAAGAATGCTTATGTTCGACGGAAAATCAAACGAGGTGCCAGAGGTTTACATGAGAGGCGATGTCAACCATGTGGCACATCTTTTTTCAAAATTAGATGCCCTTAAAAAATGAAATAACAAAAATGCAAAGAAATTTTATCAGTTTTCTTTTGCTCGGCTCCAAAAAGCTAAAACGGTGTAAATGTATATCAAACATGCATTTTACGCCCGTGAAATTGCGCCCTAAGTAAGAAAACAAACAAAGTAACTACATTGTACAATTATAAAAAACAATTCCATGCGTCGGAGGTGATAATATACGTATAATATGAAATAAATATGACTGGAGATCCTCTGTTTCGACATTTCGCGAATGTGTCATGTGATCACAAATTTACATCAACATGAGCGTGTAAATTTGTAGCAGCGTGATTTTCACAAACAGTCGAAACACGCTATCTCCAATTATATCTACGATGGAGATACGGTAGTTCACCTCCGACGCACGGAATTAAAATTACAATTTCAGCGCCGATGCCGGCGCCGGCTCCAACCAATTTTTACCGGCTCCGGGACTTCTGATCCTGTTTACATCAGACAGGGTCATAATTTTTCAGCCCTATTTTACCGATTTGCGGAAAAACATTACAAAATCACATCTAAAAAAATAAAATTTGGAAAAAATACCTCTTAAAAAGCAAAATATGATTAACACAAGTAAAGTACTTTTTTCTTCATAGAATCCCTTCGGGAGACCTCTTTTCTCATTTTGTCTGAGGCGAATTTTCTGCAAAAAAAAAAATCTCTTCTTTAACCTTAAAAACAATCGCAAAATTGGCAGATTCTCAAGCGTTAAACGTCGTACTTGACATTGCCAAGAAAACGTTTTAGTCAAGGATTGCAGTGTAGAGCAAGGATAAAAAAAAAAACCCCATACAAAAAAAAATTTATCAAAATTGAACTGTGAAACCGTGCCTTACTAATTCAACACATGCTCAGGGTGCGGATATATTTAGTTATATACCTTATTCAGGTTGTTGTGATACGAAATCTTCTGCCTATTAATATAATTGGTAATGGGTTTATTAATGGGATGCCAGTAGCTTTTTTAACTATATATCAAACGTAAAGCTACAAACGTAATTCTTCTCTAATCCAACCCTTGGGTATTTATAGTAAATTGAAATAATAAGTCATCTTGATATAAGTGACATATGATGATATATTGAATAATCATAATAATAATAACGAACGATAATAACAAATGATTAAATGAAATGAAATGAAATGACAATAAAAATAAAATGATAATAATGAAATAATAAAATAAAATGACAATAATGAAAAATGAATAATTAATAAAATGACAATAATGAATTATGATAATTAATTAAAAAAAAATGATAATAATGAAATAATTTATAAAATAAAAAAAATGATAATAATGAAATAACTAATAAAATGACATTAATGATAATAATGAAATAATTAATGAAAAAATAAAAAAAATGATAATAACGAAATGATTTATAAAATGACGATATTAAAATAAAATGGTAATGATGAAGTAATTAATAAGATGACAATAATAAAAATATCTAGATAATCCTCCTGTAGAAATTAAATATCTTTCTTTATTTATATAGAATTCTCGTAATAAAGTTTCCCTCCATAAGCTTTACTATTCCTTTAAGATATGTAAAAATTGATAATACTCGATAACTGTCGAGTTAAGTACTGTATCATCTCTTGATTTTGGTTTCTGTATTTTTGTTGGATTCAATCTTTCTTAGTATTAAAAGTGAATGCCCATCCCTCGCTCCTCTCTTGTTTCTTATATATACTTCGCAATAATATTTGGAAAAAAAATATCTCGCCACTAACTCTGCAGCGAATGGATAATGGGAATTTTGCCACCGACTCAGCAGCAAATGAATGAGGAAAGAAAAATTCGCCACTAACTCTGCAGCGAAGTTTTTAGGAGAGAAGGAGCGGGCTTGACTCAAGCCCGAGGAATGGTGAATTCGATTGATTTCCATTGCTTTTTATTTAAAACTCATTACATTTCTTACTTGTTCTTTCACATTTGATGACCTAAATGTTCTCCTATCTCATCTTAGCAGTTTCTTTAACTTTCTGCAGTATTTCCCAGAAAAGTATAAAATGTATCAATATTAAGTTCATTTAAAAAGAAAGAGCTTTCCAATGAGTTTTAAAGGTATAGGTCAAGCAAATAAAAAAAACTTGTGAAATCAATCGATTCATTCCTATCCCAAATTTCGTTTAAACTATATGATGCAATCATCGTACCTCTAACTCTTTTTTAATATGTGCTTTTTTTTTTCTTAACAATATACCATGATATGGGTATCATATCATTCGCCCCCTGTTAATTAAACGAAATTTGGGATTCAATACCCGTATTGGTCCTAAAATTTAAACTTATTTCTAAATTACAACTAAAATCTAATTTAAATCTAAAAATTAAAGATGAGGTAGATAATGGTATTTTTGTTTTTTTCACTCTTCTTTATTAATTATTAGATACAAATTATCATCCTCATGTGATATACATATGTCACCATCTTTTCTGTTTTACTTTTTTTTTTTTTTTTTTTTTTTTTTTTTTTTTTTTTTTAATAATCTTATAACTACCTTTTCTCTCTAGAATACTGTTATAAAAATTATGGTCCCAACGTCAGGAAATAGGTTATTCTTGACCTAATTTCATAATTCATACATGTTCTTCCTTATTTTTTTTTTTTTTTTATAAAAAATACAATTAACCCGAATCGTATGATTCATTCCTCACGTTCCTCTGTATTTCGTAACATTTTTCGTCATTAATGGTCCTACCCTTTTTTTTTTTTTTTTTTTTTTTTTTTTTTTATTATCCTAATTTCTTTCTTTTCTTATTACGAGCATGATCTTGACCTAACTCAATGTATCGCTTTAATTTATTGATATTAAAAATTCCCCTTAGTTTTTTACTTCCTATATACTTCAACTCATAAGCGTAACCGACTTTTCGATTTATAATATACGGCCCTTCATATTCTGCTTGGAATTTTTGTGTCTCCTCATTAACCGCATAAGCTAATTTTTTCAATTTTAAAAGTACTTTATCTCCCTTTTTAAAATACTCTATTTTTCTGGGTAAATGTTTTCGCTTTTCTTCTTCGTTTTTCCTACTTTCCCTTACTTTTATTACCTTGTCTAGATAAGTTAATTTTTGATTTTTCTCTGTTAATTTATTTTTAAAAATATTCTCCCACTCATATTCATGTTTTTCCAAAAACAATTCTTTTGGTGTAAACCCGTGTCTCGTATTTACCGTATCATTTAATGATTTTTCTGCTTTTCCTAAATACAATAACCAATCTTTATGGCACTTATATGTGTACGACCTTAACACTCGCCCTATTATTTTATTCCTGGACTCAGCTAGATTTGAGCATGGATGGTAGTTAGATATGAAATTGAGTTTTATCCCTTCGCTTTCTACAAATTGTCTTAACGCCTTTGACCTAAATGCCTTCGCATTGTCTGCAATTAATTTTTGTGGGGCGCCAAAATCATCTATCCATTTTTCTAATGACTTTTTTATCACATGCGCTGTAGCATTTTTGCATGGATAGATTTGGGTATACGCACTAAAATTACAGCATATGGTTAAAATCCATTTATAACCCTTACTTCTAATTAACGGGCCTATAAAATCTAAGCTCAAAATTTCATTTTTATTTTGTGCTAAAATTGTACAAGTTTCCCCACATAATGTTTTATTGCTTGGCTTACTAATTTGACATATGTAGCAAGGTAAAATTATATCCTTTATTGCCTGATATAAATGTTTTCCTACGAAATATTCTCTCAGCATTAAATAGCACTTTCTTATCCCTACATGTGCATATTTTTCGTGGACTATTTTCACTAACTTTTTCATATCATCTTTGTTTAAGTAAATTTTCCACCTGTCCCTATCTAACTGAGTGATTAAATCGTCTTCTAATTTGAATTGATCGGGCATATCTTTACATTTTTTTCTAGCGTCTGCATATTCATTCCCTATCTTATGCTTATTTTTAACTTCTTCCAAAAGTATTTTATATGGGTTGGTTTCTTGTTTAACTTGCATAGCATGAACACAATTTTGGACCGGTTTACCCCCATTAACTAACCTAGATAACACGTCTACTGGGTTGTCAATTCCAGGAACGTGTTGGATAGTATAATTAAATTTTTGCAAGCGAAGTAACCATCTTTGAAACCTTGGAGACAGGAATTTACCAGTTTTGATATAGGTTAATGCTTTACAGTCGGTTATTATGTGTACGGTATTGCACAACAACCATTGTTCTAAATGTTCCAAAGCTAAAATAATACTATAGAATTCTTTTTCGGTGGCAAAATATTTTAATTCGGCCTTAGAAAACGTCTTACTGAAAAAATATAATAATTTAGGATTATCCTCGTCATCTAATTGGTAAAGTACTGATGCGGCAGAATTAAAACTAGCATCGGAAATTAAATAGAATGGTTTAGTAAAATCTGGATGATTTAATAAAATATCTTCTATGAGTGTTTCTTTTACCATCTCAAATTGGGCTTGCAACTCGTCATTCCATTCGAATTTCTGATTTTTCGAGGTTAAATAAAGAAATGGTTTTACTAAGTCTGAGTACCTATCTATGAACCTGGCATAGAATTGTAGGAATCCTAAAAATCCCCTGATTTCTTTCTGGTTTTTAGGAGTAGGGTAACTACGCAGCTTTTCTATTTTGTCTAAGCTTGGTTTGACCCCATCTTTGCTAAAAGTAAAACCTACAAAATTTAACTCCTCTTCAATAAAACTACATTTAGACAATTTGAGGGTCATATTTGCTTCCTTAAGCTTCCCTAATATTAATCGTAAATGTACTAAATGCTCCTCGAATGTTTCTGACATTGCTACTAAATCATCTACAAATTGAATTAAAAATTCATCAAATTCTACTGGAAAAACCTTATTTAAAGCCTTACATAACCCGGCAAGACTGTCTGCTGTCCCAAAAGGAAGTGCATTATATGAATACACTTGATTTCTCCATTGAAATGATAAATACTGTCTCTGTTCAGGCTTCACTTTTACTTGTAAGAATGCCGCGGCTAAATCCATACTTGAAAATATTCTTTTTCCCGATAATCTTGGAAATATATCTTTGAGAGTTTCTGGACTATCTCGGCTATACTCAATGAACTTATTTAAAGGACGAAAATCATGAACTATACGCAAATTTCCATCTTTCTTCGGTACTACTAACGTAGGACAAATAAATCTGGAAGAGTTTGGAAATATTATTTCTTTTCTAATTAATTTTTCAATTTCCTCGTTTACTTGCTCTCGATATTTTACTGGAATTGGGTATCGTTTTATTCTGAACTCTGTTGCTATATCTGGGTTTATATTTAATGTATGTTCATATTTATTACAAAAACGAACCGCGTCCTCATCAAAAACCTCTTCAAACTCTTGCAATAAGTTTATTAACTTTAATTTTTGTTCCCCAGTAATTCTATTATTATTACGAAATTTATCTTCTAATTTTTCTCTAAAAGAAAGTTGTGGTTTAACTACCGCAACATTTTTTGCTTGAACGTTTACATTTCCTATAGTTTTCACTAAATTTATAGGCAATTGTGCCTCAATATTTAAGTCATTTTTTCCAATGGAATGCTAAATTTTGAAAATCGTATGATCTGTTTAGAAAAATTTATATCAATTTTATTTTCTGTTAAAAAATCGACACCGAGTAAGATCCCTACTACTAAATGTGGCACAACAAAGAAATTGACCATAAAAAGTTCCCCCTTTATAAAAATATCTATGTAAATCTGTTTAGTTATCTTGGGAGATTTTTTTCCATTCGCATATTGAACTACTAGATTGTTGGCTGGAAGCATGTAGTACGGTATTCTTTTCTTTTTTATTTCATTAAAAATAGTTTCACTACATAAACTCACTTCCGCGCCTGTGTCTAATATTCCAATTGCTTGGTAATTATACTGAAAGCTGACTGTAATTTTGGGAGGAATAGGATCATACTCGTGCCCTGGTAATTTAGTTAAATGGCCTAAATGTTTAACTAGTTTTTTGATTCGTCATTTTTCTCGTTTTGTGATTTAGCATCGCTAGTGTTTTTATTGGTATCTCCTCGGACAAAATTTCTAAATTGTGGACGATTATTTCCCCTAAAATTCCAATTTCCGTTTCGGAACCTTCCTTGACCTTCATTCGTATTCCTAGCTCGGGTGTCCTCATCTTTATTTTCTGTCCCCGTACTTTTCGAAACGACCGATACTTTTGGGTTATCACTGTCACCACTATCTGATTGGTACTTAGATCGATATTGCCCATAACTAGTATCTCGCGCTGTTGACATTTCGTCTAAGGATTGCAACGCCTCTTCAACTTTAGCTACATCAGTTATTCCCTGTAATATCAATGTCTGACTTATTGTCGGAGGTAATTGCTCAATTATTAACTTAATTAATTCATCTTCGGGCAATGGGTTATCCAAATTCTTAGCAATTGAATAATTCTTTAAAAAGAATTGAGTAAGAGTACCCATACTTTTATTGTACCTAACGGATTTTAATTGGATCAAAAAACGTCTTTGGATATCTTTACTAAAATACCTAATTTTAAAACGTTGATAAAACTCTTTAAAAGAACTTATCATTCCCTTAACATGACTCCAATAAGGTTCAGCTTTGCTCATTGCCTTATCTATGAAAGGATATAACATCGCCCATTCGTTTAATTCTTCATGTCCCTCTATCAAACGTTCTATATCTCTTATAAACTGCATTGGATTTGGATCTTTAGGATCAAAATCCCTCAAATATATTTTATATTTTGCGCTTAAATTTCCCCCTTTCTTAACTTTTGATTTCGCTATCTCTAAGTCTTGACTATTAACCGCATCTACTATCTCATTCAATTTCGCAGTTATTTCTTGGGTTTTATGCTCCATGGCCTTGTTTGCAGTAGACAACTGACAAAATTCACTATCGAAAGCTCCTTTATATCCCTCTACTTCATCTGTAATTTTATCTATCGCCCTGGCATTATCTGTTTCAGCTACTTCTAACCGGTCGAGTCTTTCCGTGATGCTCCGAATTTGTCGATGCATCATATCGACTTGAATACCTAACTTTCCCTGCTGATTAGTTAATTTAGACAGTTTCTCCCCTAACTCGATCATGTTATTGTTTTGTGAAAGTTCATACTCCTCTAATCGTTTTAAAGCTCGGTGTACTTGGCCTGTTAAATTGGTTCTGAAATCTTTAATTTCCTCATAGAGATCACTTAATTTAATATTACGAGGAGGTAACTCTGGCGGATCAACGGGTGGATATACTGATGGTAAACCTCCCCTATCAATAACCTCTTCATATATAGGATCGGATAAATTTTCCTGATTCTCTTCCCTTGATGGTTCAAAACTTACGTAGTCAGTGTCTAATGTGTTCTCAGGGGGTATAGGAGTCTCATCTTCAGATGTTTCTGGTAACTGTACCCCGTAAGACGGATTATCTACTCCCGGATTTGGGTTACCTTCTTCCTGATTATTTGGACCTTCTAAATTTTCCATTTTGTTATAAGATTATTTGAGATGATCTTAAATATTTCAATTTACCTTTCGAGATTTTATTGCTTTAAATAAAATACATCCCCACAAGGGATGCCAATTATGTTGTGATACGAAATCTTCTGCCTATTAATATAATTGGTAATGGGTTTATTAATGGGATGCCAGTAGCTTTTTTAACTATCTATCAAACGTAAAGCTACAAACGTAATTCTTCTCTAATCCAACCCTTGGGTATTTATAGTAAATTGAAATAATAAGTCATCTTGATATAAGTGACATATGATGATATATTGAATAATCATAATAATAATAACGAACGATAATAACAAATGATTTAAATGAAATGAAATGACAATAAAAATAAAATGATAATAATGAAATAATAAAATAAAATGACAATAATGAAAAATGAATAATTAATAAAATGACAATAATGAAATTATGATAATTAATTAAAAAAAAATGATAATAATGAAATAATTTATAAAATAAAAAAAAAATGATAATAATGAAATAATTAATAAAATGACATTAATGATAATAATGAAATAATTAATGAAAAAATAAAAAAAATGATAATAACGAAATGATTTATAAAATGACGATATTAAAATAAAATGGTAATGATGAAGTAATTAATAAAATGACAATAATAAAAATATCTAGATAATCCTCCTGTAGAAATTAAATATCTTTCTTTATTTATATAGAATTCTCGTAATTAAAGTTTCCCTCCATAAGCTTTACTATTCCTTTAAGATATGTAAAAATTGATAATACTCGATAACTGTCGAGTTAAGTACTGTATCATCTCTTGATTTTGGTTTCTGTATTTTTGTTGGATTCAATCTTTCTTAGTATTAAAAGTGAATGCCCATCCCTCGCTCCTCTCTTGTTTCTTATATATACTTCGCAATAATATTTGGAAAAAAAATATCTCGCCACTAACTCTGCAGCGAATGGATAATGGGAATTTTGCCACCGACTCAGCAGCAAATGAATGAGGAAAGAAAAATTCGCCACTAACTCTGCAGCGAAGTTTTTAGGAGAGAAGGAGCGGGCTTGACTCAAGCCCGAGGAATGGTGAATTCGATTGATTTCCATTGCTTTTTATTTAAAACTCATTACATTTCTTACTTGTTCTTTCACATTTGATGACCTAAATGTTCTCCTATCTCATCTTAGCAGTTTCTTTAACTTTCTGCAGTATTTCCCAGAAAAGTATAAAATGTATCAATATTAAGTTCATTTAAAAAGAAAGAGCTTTCCAATGAGTTTTAAAGGTATAGGTCAAGCAAATAAAAAAAACTTGTGAAATCAATCGATTCATTCCTATCCCAAATTTCGTTTAAACTATATGATGCAATCATCGTACCTCTAACTCTTTTTTAATATGTGCTTTTTTTTTCTTAACAATATACCATGATATGGGTATCATATCAAGGTTTAGAACACAACACACATTTCACTTCCACTACTAGTTTAGGCTTTCATTTTGTTTTTCTATTTCATTTTCCCGAATATCCATCCGACCTAAAAAAAAAAAATAAAATAAAATAAAATAATCATGACCCCGTAAAAAAAAATTAGGGATTACCTTTCCCTGATCGAACTTTAATCCAGGTTACGTCTGAACCGTCTTCTAACGATTAATAATCCGTTTAAATAAATTGATCAGGTTGGTACATGATAAAAGCAATTTTTTAAGCTCCCTTCTTATGATTTGAGCACTCCCTCCGGTCAAA
Organism: Liposcelis bostrychophila; assembly: GCA_037577465.1. Lineage (NCBI taxonomy): Eukaryota > Metazoa > Arthropoda > Insecta > Psocodea > Liposcelididae > Liposcelis > Liposcelis bostrychophila. The sequence goes on from CM075207.1 coordinate 12,826,932, forward strand.
AATGACTCACGATAACCAAGGTTGAGTGCGTCTGGTGTAATTGCGCTCGGTTTCAACACAAGGCTGTCTGTTCGAATATCATTCAAATGAAAATTCTGAATGAAAATTTTCCCGGCCAACCCACGAAACAAAAACGTCCCCCGCACAACAACAGAAAAAAATTCCGAGGAAAGTTTAGTCATAATCCCAAACACCTCAAGATTAGAGATCATGACTCGATCATTTCCTTTAAGAACACATAAAATAAAATTAAAAAAAAAAAAAAGATTCTTTGGACTCATTTCAAATATTTGCCAGTATCTGTCGCGAGAAGGAGCCAGAGATTCCAACGACCCAATTTTTTCGAAATGTAATCGATTCCTGCAGGAAACGATTTAACCGTAAACAGATTTTCGAGACTTGGGATACGGTTTATGGGGGCATTTTAATATAGGTTATGACATTTTAAATGAATCAGATTTAAAGCAATGAATAAATGAAGAAGAAAAAAATAAATAAATAAATGTAAAGTTAAATCATAAATTATTTTTATATTTAAATTATTCGTTGGATTGGTCATGTCGACTATTTCTCGTGTCAAAACAGATGCATCTTACTTAGTACATCGCTGTCATCTTGACTTGCATCTTTACTTCCAGTAAAAAACGATAACCGGCATTGTAAGTTCATGGATCTTAAACTTTTCAATGCATAAGAGCAACTTCAAAAGGTTTTTTTTTTTTCGAAGGAGGGCACGGTGGTCTTGACAGCATCCCCGAAAAATTGACGACAAAAACCGATTGTACTACTAAATTAAGGTACAAATAAAGGTTCAAAAATGAGTAATTTCAAAATCCCAGCTGATCATTTTGGATCCCTCATTACCCCCCTCCCCAATTTTTTTTAGGTGTTGTAGCATATCGTATGAAAGGCCGTTAAAAATGATTTAAAATGAGACCTTGCGGAGATTTCTGTCAGTTACAGGTAAGCAGATATAGTCATTCAAAGGATCCAAAATAAAGGGGAGGCGGGGGTGATTTTTTACCCTTTAAAATGACGATATCTACTTACTTATAACAGATAGAAATCTCGGCAAGGACTCATTATTTAAACCATTTCTAACGGCCTTTCAAATCCACTTGGACTTGTACATAAGGGGCCGAAAAAAATCAAATGATAAATTTTTGGCGAAAATTTGAATCCTATGTTTAGCTTATGGGAGTACCATTACTTAATTAGAATCTTAATTAATGGCATTAAAATTATATTTTTGATATTAATATAAATAACTCAATTACAAAATACTGTGATATGGCCAAAATTAAAATTGTGAGCTGACATGTTTATCATATGACGAATCTCTTCCTCCCATACTTAGCTTATGGAGCTAAGATAAAATCAAACTTTCACAAGCGAAATATGACAAAAAAATCTATCAATTTTGATATCAAAATAGGTTCTGAAACTTGTCATCTTGATTTTACTGCATTTTATACTACAGCTATTTGTTTTTAGCGATTTTTGTAAGATTTCATTGAAAGTATTTTTTCCCCATAAGCTAAACATAGGCGGCCAAATTTTTTTTTAGCTTTACTAACTGCAGACCTCGAAGTGAGGTCCCTAAAATCCTCAAAGTCCTTTTTTTCAAGTGTGGCCCATAAAAGTCTATAAAAGTCCTTAAAAAGGCATTAGTTTTCGTCTAAAACGGAAATCATTAGAGGAGAGATTGAGAGAAGAAAATCGTAAGGCAATGGAAAAAAGAAATGAAAAATTTGAAAGAACAGGAAGAAAATTTGGAAAAGGGTGCAAATTTTCTATGGAATGTTGGACCAACATTCCACACTAATTTTAGGAGTAAATTCTGCAATAGTCGATTCGTTTGCTTGTCAAAAATGTTGGTACAACAAGTTTGTCCAACATTCCAACAAGTTGGTATAACATGTTTGTCCAACTTGTTGCACCAACATGCTTTTCCAACTTCTTGTACCAACATGTTGGTCCAACATTCCATAATGAATTTGCACCCTTAAAAAAAAAAAAAAAAAGGAATTGGAAAAAATTCAAGATTCCGAATACTTCATTAAAAGGCCTAATGAAATGTTGGAAAATGCACTCAAAACAAACAATATGAAGGAAGTAGAAATTTCTGTTGGAATACTAAAATGGGCTAAGCAAACCCGAGAAGAGCTGTCTAAAGATCGGAAGGAAATAAAATCAGTTGAAAAAAAATTAACAATAAAAGAAAAACATTAAACGAAAACCATTCAGAAAAGGACGATAAAAGAAAGAAGAAGTAAAATTTTATCTTAGTTATTACCTTTTTTAAATTTTAAAAATTTGTTCCTTTTTTCATTATTCTCTAATATTTTTTTTATTTTATTCTAATTAATTTTTACTGAAAGTTTCTTAATTATATAAGGAAAAACATTTTTTTTTTAAAACTTTGGTGTGCTACAGTAGCACAAAAACCATTTCTTGATGGTCCTTAAAAATACCTTTCCCGGTCCCTAAAGTCCCTAATTTTTAGAGGCAAAAGGACTTCGAGGCCTGTAAACTGCTAAACTGCCAGTAAACAATGCTACCACCGGAATATAACATGTTCATTGCGGCATGGGAGTCTACTCCTACAGCGGACAAAACACTTGATAATTTGGTCTCTCGCCTCGTTAGTGCAGAAACTAAACTGTTAAACCGTGATTCGGACTCTCAGGCTATAGCATCGACAAATGTTTTTCAAGTAGGCAGCACGGGACTTATATTGTCGAAGAAGACCAAACAGCATAGACCCCTAACGCTTCAAAGAAAAAATAGGTTTCCGACAGCAAAAAAGTTAAATAATCTCACAAATTACTTCAATGTTACTTTTGTTTTTGCCCTTGTATCAAGGCTAATGGTTCAAAGGATTCAAATAAGCCTACGATTCCGTCAGCAAAAGAAAAAAAAAGCAGTATAACTACCTACGGTAGTTTAAGTGCAAAAATAAGAATGATGAAACAATACGACCTTCAACACACATTAAAAAAAAATTCCTTACATCTCGAAATCATTTTCCAGATTCCAATATCTCTGAAAAACTCTTATTCATCTCCTGACTTTGACCTTGTAATAAAATTTCTCAGTATATATGTATTAAAAAAAAAAAAAAAACGAAAAAGGAGTCTAGGTTATATCTCATTTTCCCCGCATCTTCATCAAACAAAGAGACGATAAGTAAACATTTTCTCTTCCAGACTCAACCCATTCAGGCGCTTTAATTAATTCCAAAATAAACTTCACACGATACTTAACGAAAAAAAAAAAAAAGATGATATCCAAAAATAAAAATATAGAAATCCGACTTACCATTCTTCATAGTAGGTCTTTTTAACAAAACCATGAGTTCGACTAAAGTTATAATCAGTTAACATAAAACGCACTTGTCTGTTAATTATTTAAACGATTCTCATTAACATTGAAAAAAAAAAGAGGAGAACTTTACTTCCAAGTCATTAAAATCGCTAATAATGCCGAATCTTTATTTAAGAGCTTTTTTTTTTTTTATTCCTTCTCTCCCCAAGTAATTTATATATAGTGTATTTTAAATTCTTATTTTCGATACACAAAACACCGCACTCACAACACTCAAATCGAAAATAACCCAACAATGATTTAATCTCGACTGCATTTTGTTGGGGGGGACAAAAAAAAAAAAAAAAAAAAAAAAAAAAAAAAAAAAAAAACAAGCCGAAGGAGTGCCAAAAAAGATGAAGACAACGTGCGTCAAAAACTTTCCCGTCGTTTTTTGACCGGATGTGTCACATCAGAAAAGCCTGCCTTTTTGGCAAACTTTCGACCCCCATCCCGAAGTTTCTATGTAAAAAAAACTTGCAAAACAACACAAAGAACTTTTCCAAACGACAACTCAACCGCGACTTACCGAAGCGGATCGCGAAGCAACACTAAGAAGAATTTTCATATTAAAAAAAAAAAAAATTTATTTTAATAATAATAAAAAAAAAGCTAAAATAATCAAAAAACAAAGTCACTTCCTCTGCACTGAGAAAAAAAACCTCTAAGAAAACGTTATTTTTTACGTCTAAGACGTCCCTATAGCCCCAACGCCATGATATGTTAATTTGTAGTCATAAACCTAAAAATTTCGAGCTTTGATCTTAAATCTGACGTCTAAGACTTAAAATTATTAGGTCTACTACTTCAAATTAACATCATCATGCCGTTGGGGCTATAGGGACGTCTGAGACGTAAACGAAGATGTTTTTTTTCTCAGTGTGAGTAGGAGATAATAAAAAGCACCAAGAGTGAGGACAGATCGGAATAAACAAGCCAGGAAATAATTGGTCATGAACATTGTATCAAGAAATCAGGGGTCGGTAAAATTTTTTTTTAAAATAAAAATCCTGGATTAATTACCGTGACGTGTGATTGGCTCGCCTTAAAAATAAAAACTCAAATATTTTATAAGGTCGAACAATGTAAATATCAAGACTAAAAAAGCAACTTATGGTTTTTTTTATAATTATATGTTTACATGCGGTATTTGTTTAAATTCGATATTTTTACCTCGTTTTGACCTTAACCGATTCGCAGTTCCCGATCGATTTAAAAAAAAAAAAAAAAAAAAATTTTTTCCCTTTCTTCCTTTTTACCGACCACTACATCCGAAGTCCATGAAAGATGAATCATACCATACACAATACATACATCAATCCGTACGCTTATGTTTATGCATTATTCAAGTTACGTTGCTTTTCCACGGAACACGATTTCTATTTAAAATCCGTTCCTGTTAAAAATAGAAGACAAAAAAAAAAAAAAAATTGCTTTTTTTATTATGAAAAAGACCTAAAGCACGTCTGGACAAATTTTTTTCCGTGCCTGGAATTAAAATATAAGCCACAAAAAAAAATTACTTGAGTGATATATAGCACCTGTGCTTGCTTCCCTATTATAAAAGACAACACGGGACAACATAAAAAAAAAAAAAAAAAAAAACTACATAGCAACCGACAACAAAAAACAAACGTCTTCTCGTTCGTGCGTGACCGTGACACGTTCATTTTTTTTTTTTTTTTTTTTTTTTTTCCTCCTTCTTCTACCCCCTTTCGGTAAAGAGTGATTTAAAAAACCAACTTATTGCAGATAATTCTGGAGACTATATCTATGGCACAGTTAAAACCTCCGAACACCATTGGTTGTATGAAAGAAAGTCTCAAAAGCATCCCGCGGTATCGCTAGTGTAGCATCGTCTGCTATGACAATCTCATAGTTGCCAACCAATCCGGCTGAAGATCCGGTGAATCAGAGGTCCAAAGCCGGTAAAAATTGGTTGGAACCGACGCCGGCATCGGCGCCGAAATATCCAAAGTGCTGGAGCTAACGCCGGCTCCGGCACCGGAATAGCAAAATTTTTGCCGCTGGTGCTGGTGCCGGAGCCGACTCCAGCATCGGTGCCAGCACCGGCAGTTTGTCATTTATTTTTTTGAAAAAGAAAAAATTGTTACAATAACCGCCGTTTATTGTAGTGCCGGTTAATACAATCGGCCGCTTAATATGATCAAAACTCGTGGCCTTTCTCAATTTTATTCAGCACTGCCTATTTAGACAGGGAATCCGAACTCTGTGAGACCTCAGTTTTCTACACACGATACTCATATGAGTAGCAGTGGTGAATGCTGGTGGAAAAAAATTCTGACTGTAAATCAGGTTCGAACCAAGACTCCACACGATCGTACGTTTCGAAATCGAGCATGATCGCCACTTAGCTATTATTAAAACTGCAAACCAATAATTTAGGGATGCAAACAACAAATTTCAACGAAATTTCGAGGAGAAATTTGCTCAGATTTTGGTTCTAAGCGTGTAAGACTCTTTAAGGATACAAAATCTAAAATTTCTTGTTCTCAAAATCTCGCAAGATGTCAGAAGATCTCGCAAGATCTTGAGCAAGATTCTTGAACAAGAAATTTTAGATTTTGAATCCTTAGAGTCTTACATAGGTCCAGTAACAAAATCTGAGAAAATTTCTCGAAATTTTGTTGAAATTTGTTGTGTGCATCTCTACAAAAATTTGAAAGTCCAGAGTAAGTATTTTTTAATTTTTTTTATCAATTAAGAAAATTTTTGTGGTTGATTTTTTTAATTATATATACAGTAAATATATATATATATTTTTTTTTTTTTTGGATTTTAGGGTGCAAATCCACTATAACCAACAAATGTTTTTAGTCCAAAATAGTTTTTAGTTCAAGATAATGTTTAGTCAAAAAATGTTTAGTTAGACCAACATATTGGTCGTGACTTGACGTGGTTAAAAGTTGTTATATTAATGGTGTTGTCCTTCCAATATAACTCTTAAGGATGCAAATTCACTATGGAATGCTGGACGAACTTGTTGGTATACAACAACTGAATGTCAAAGGGAATATTGTACCAACATGTCGGTCCAACACTCCATAGTGAATTTGCACCCTTAAGAGTTATATTTGAAGGACAATACCACTAGTATAACAACTTTGGACCACGTCAAATGGATTGTTTTAGAGTCAAGTGTACCAGTTTTTCAATACTTCATTTCACTTAAATAATGATAATAACCTACTAAAAGAAAATGAAGATTTTTCGTTAAAAATTAAGCAGCAGCCTTTTGGTGCAAGACAAATTCATGAATTTTCGGCTGATAATAAAACGATAAAGAGTGCAAATTCACTATGAAATGTTAAACGCACATGTTGGTACAACAAGTTGGTACAAAACGTTTGTCCAACTTGTTGTACCGACAAGTCGATTCGTTCGTTTGGGTGCAAATTCACTATGGAATGTTGGACCAACACGTTGTACCAACTTCTAATACCAACTTGTTGTACCAACTTGTTGGACCAACATTCCCCACTAATTTTGGCGTAGGAGTAAAGCCTGCAATCGTCGATTCGTTCGCTTGTCAACATGTTGGTACAACAAGTTCATCCAACATTCCAACAAGTTGGTATATCATGTTTGTCCAACATTCCATAGTGAATTTGCACCCTTAGGGTTTTATTTTTAGGGCAAAATGTTGATAAACAAATTAATCCCTTGAAACAGGCTTTAGATTCAATTATAGATCCTGTAACGCCATTATCTGAAGGAGGTGAATTGTGAATGTGCACCCTTAGGGGGAACATTGTGTGAATTTGCACCCTTAGGTTGCAAATTCACTATGCAATGTTGGACTATATAAATTCACTATGTTCACTATGTAAATTTACTATGTAATGTTGTTGGATCGACATGTTGGTACAAAAAGTTGGGACAAACATGTTGTACCAGATTGTTGTACCAACATGTTTGACAAGCGAACGAATCGACTATTGCAGACTTTACTCCTACGCCAGGGTGCAAATTCACCATGGAATGTTGGACCAATTTGTTGGTAGAACAAATTGGACCAACATTTTACACTAATTTTGGCGTACGAGTAAATTCTGCAAAAGTCGATTCGTTCGCTTGTCAAACATGTACGTACAACAAGTTCGTCCAACATTCCAACAAGTCGGTACAACATGTTGGTCCATTTTGTTCTACCAACATGTTGGTCCAACATTCCATAGTGAATTTGCACCCTTTGTCAAAGATGTTGGTACAACATGTTTGTCAAAGATGTTCGTACAAGTTGGTACAACATGTTTGTCCAACTTGCTGCACCAACATTCCAAACTAATTTCTGCGAAGGTGTAAATTCTGCAATAGTCGTTTCGTTCGTTAGTCAAACATGTTGGTACAACATGTTTGTCCAACTTCTGGCACCAACATGTTGGTACAAGTTGAACCAACGCGTTTTATTAACTTGTTGTACCAACATTCAATAATTAATTTTCGGTGTAGGAGTAAATTCTGCAATAGTCGATTCGTTCGTTTGTCAAACATGCATGTTGGACATTTTTGTCCAACTTGTTGCACCAACATGTTGGTCCAACATTCCTTAAGTGAATTTGCACCCAAAGGGTGCAAATTATTATTAATTTAATAATAATAATAATAAATTATTAATTTTAAATTGAGTTTCCATCACAGGGTGCAAATTCACTATGGAATGTTTGACCAACGTGTTGTACCAACTTGTTGGTGAAGAATTGTATTTCTGCGTAGGAGTAAATTCTGCAATAGTTGATTCGTTCATTTTTTAAACAAGTTGATACAACATTACAAGGTGAATTTGCACCCACAGTTTGCATAACTGAGCAATATCGGGCGCTCCCTGTCCCTTTGGCTTAGTGCTTTACCTTTATAGATATAAATACAGAAAAATAATATTTGGTAGAAATGTGGTATTTGCAAAAAGCTACGTTATCTGCCCTGCTCCTCCTTTCAATTTTTTTCTCGAATTTCTAAATCAGCAATACGATTCTTTTTTCTTTATAAAACCAAAACTTACAATAACCTTTCCTTTCAAAAATGAAGGATAAAAGGGGATTCATGCATTAGGAAGCTGCACACCCTTCCTCAACATATTACGTGTTAATCAAAGTGCCCCGCCTAGGAAATATACTCATTCGACCCCACGTAACTTTATTTCATAAACGCCTTTATAAAAAAAAAAAAAATTATCAATCAAAAAATAATTTTCTTGGTCCATCGAATCAATTGCTACTAGCTACAGAATTCCTTTAAGGTTATTGAACGAAACTTGCGGGGGGAAAAAATATAAAAAATCTTTTCCCAACAAGGAGTCACGAACTGAATTAAATTTAATGCAATGCTGAAAATATCACCAAAAAAAAAAAAAAAAAACCAAGAGAAAAAAAGAAGCTAAATGCTCCGAAGCGCAACACAACGTTTTCCAGAAATGATTTAAAACACTCGATTTTAATCTTAAAAATAAATTTACCAAGATTTCATCTATACAAATATTTTTGTGCAAGTTTTATCAAACATTAGCATGTCTTATCGCTGAAAACCCCTTCAAGAAAGAGTTTTGTCTTACAAAATTGTTATCAATAATAAAATTGGAGCCAAAACAAAAACGATACAGTTACATTATTTGCACATCGGAAAAAAAAAGAAACAAATAAATAAATAAAAGATCAATGGATGGAATGTTAATGCATCGATATGAAACAAATTTTCATTTTTACTCGTCAAACTGAAATAGAAACTTGGCCTTGGAGGCAAAACGCAGACGGAAACAAAAATTAAAATACATGCCTGTCAAAAATTAAAAATATATAAAAGTTGACAGTTACAAAAAAAAAAAAAGTTTATTAACGAAGCGGACAAGTCGAAGCAGGATCGTGCGCGACTTCTAACGGTCGCCGCATGAACTAAACGACTACCAACATAACAAAGCTCTCAAAGCAAAAAGGGAATAAGTCGAAATTCAATTTTTTTTTTCTTTTTTCATTTTCGCTTCAAATTGATTCTTTTGCTGATGAATTAAATCGAGAAGATGCAGAAGAATTTATTTATTTTTTTTAATGAATGAAAGAATTTTTTTTTTGGGGGGGAAAAAAATTTCACGGAGATAAAATTTTTTTTTTTGGAGAGACATCAACCGCCACTGGCGGCAAATGGGTACTTGACCTTCTGACTGTTGAATAGCTTGGTTCAACTCGATCGGCTCGGAATTTTGTGGTTATATTTTTACAATAACATTCCATAACAAATCAGTTTCTTTTCTTCCCCGAACAACAAAATAAATATACGCCATGACCTCCTTTTAAAAAAGCACTCGAAATACCGATTATTAAAAAATAATCATCTGGAAATTATTGGAACATTGACACTTTTTTTTTTCTGCAAGAATAATTTCTTCTTGAAGACATTTTAGGCTGCTAAGCCATTTCGATGGTTTCGTTAATTTTTTTTCTGCTGCTGGAAAATTGGCTTTTGCCTTTGAATTGTCACTTAACAAAAATATCGATAACAAATGAAAGTCTTGCATTGTCAATAATAAATAGCACCTAAATTTATAATTTAGGCACCGGGTAAACATTTAACAAACTGCATAACGAAAACCCAATGAGAAAAAAGAAATTAACAATTATAAAATATTTCTGAAATATTTTTTAAAATATTTTTGTTCCTTGTTTCAAAAAATATTTATCAATACAGTATTTTTTAAAATATTGAAAAATATTTTAAGAGGAAAATATTTGTAAAAAAATATTTTTGTATATATATATTGAAAAATATTTTTAAAAAAATATTTCAAATATTAATATTGTTTTTCTCATTGGGAAGCTATGCAGGGGCAAAAATTCCATAGAGGCACGGCTCAAGAAAAGTGTGTTATATAATTTTATAACTGTATAACGTTTTATCCAATCATAAAACTTTATAACTATTTTTAAATTTTAATAAAGAAAATTTTTCACTGAGCAATATATTAATTTTACGCTTGACTTACACTATATTTAGCATATGGAAACTTAATAAGTTCTTTTTTAAAATATTTTTCTTGAGGAAAAAAAAAAAAAAAAAATTGCAATTTTTTGGAATAGAACCCGAGCCTTGTGGTCGACTTACAGCCGCCTTTATCCACAACACTTCTTCTTAGCAAAATTTTTAAAAGCGGAAATATGGTACTTAAGTCGACAATTTTGTTGACTTAAAATATTTTCCAAATTTTTCCGCAAAACCTCCCTGCAGCAAAAAGTAACCCCCTCGAGTGAAAAGTAACCCCCTTGAGTGAAAAGTGGCCCCCTGGATTATAAATTTGCCCCCTGTTACGGTACATATTTATCTGAAATCAACAATCCATTTCACCTTTTTCCATGCAAAATAGACAATTCTAACGAGAAATGACTGAATTTTGATATTTTGAATCAATGGCATCCTGGGGGTCATGTACATATTACGTAAGCATGTTAAGGGGGGGGAGGGGGTCTCGTAAATGCTTACGACACCTTACCAAGGGGAGGGGGGGGGGGTCTCACACGTTCTTACGTAAGCTTTTTTCTACTCTGACCAGGAATTTTTGAAAATAAAATAAATAATTACTTAATTAATTAATTTCATGTTTTTTTAAATATTGTAAATGTTGCGGCGAGCTAATATTACATTATTTTGTCACCCTCTAAATAAAGGTAACCTTCTCTTTAATTTTTCTCAATATAGGTGTTTATATTGGTTTATTTCAGTTCCATGAATTATGGGGAAAATTACCGGAGTCGAGTGCCGTTGGTTCCATTAAAAAAAAAAACTTACGTAATATGGAGGGGGGGGGGGTTTTGCCAAAATCTTACTCATGCTTACAACGGGGGGGGAGGGGGTTGAAAATGGCAAAAAAAATGCTTACGTAATATGTACATGACCCCCTGGGGGGGGGGGGCATTCAAAGGCTAAAGATTAAATCTCAGGAGTTTGTTCCGCGTTTGTAAGTGAACACGTCAAAGCTTGATTAAAATCGGTACCTTTTAAAATAAATCAAGGCCCAAATTGAAAAAATAAAACCCGAGCAAATCCCTAGGGTCACCAACCAAAAAGAAAAAAAAATTATCAAACTTACCCAAAACGCTGATTTTATTGGTGCTTCCGATGGCGAGTCCGGTCAAACGTTTCCAACCTCTTTTCGCCCAGGACGGTCCGTAGTGCCCCATTTTCCCGTCCATTTTTTTACCGTTGTTAATCCCCGACGGGATGACCGTCCCTCTCGGGAAGCTAAACGACTTAACCGCATTCGAATTGGTAGAAATTTTACGAGGAAGACCGGAAAGCGACTGACTCGGAGACGTAGGTTGAAAATTAGATCCATTATTGTATGAATTACAAACACTTTGTTGATAACCGACGTGCTGCTCCCCTGTAATAACAAAAAATAATGGCGCGATTAAATCCATAAACCTATCAAAACAAATAGAAAAAATTTAATTTACGATCTGGGTTTTTTAATATAAAAACCATTTCAAACGCATCAAAATTAAAAATAAAAATAAAAAAAATTGTAGATATAAATCGACTTGATTTGCAACATTTTGAACACATAGGAAGTATCAGATATATTAATTTTTTTTTTTTGAAAAATTACGATTAAAAAACAACTGGAATTTCCAGGTTTTCACCGATAAAACCATGTTTCATATTATAAATTAATTTAAAAAACAAGTCTAAAATCATTTTCTTATATCCAGATAAGAACAATACCAGCAAAATTGTTAAATAATGACGGCTTTATAATTATAAAGTTGAGTACTGATTTGCCAAAAAAAAAAAAAAAAAAAAAAAAAAAAGCATGGAGCTCCAATTTATCTGACAAATATTTAGCTCCAAGTCCGTTTTATTTGTCCGTACGATAATTGACATCTTTAAGTAATTTAGTTTTTGGTTACTAATTCCTGTAATAGTTATTTTACAAAGAAAAAAAAAAGAAATGATTTATGAGGAAAATTATTTCCAAATTGCTTGTAAATGGACACGGCAAATCAATGCCGAGTTTTAAAAAAAAAAGTTAAATTTGTTTGAGTAAAATGGTTGAATGAATTTTAGCGAGAAAATAAAAGACTGTAATATATGTGATAATGAATGGTCGGCATTAATTTTTAGGAGCCCTTGGGCCTGTTCTTTCATTTTAGAAGAAAAAGGAGTTTCGTCGCGAAAGTAAATCGTAGCAAATTATACCGGTAATTGTAAACAAAACCTTTTAAACATTAAAATTAGGGAAAAAATTTCGGGCGCTAACAATGCTTAACACTAAACAGCAATTTTTTTTTTTTTTCTCCTCTAGATTTTTTATTTTCAGAAAGGAAAAACTGAAAGATCAAAGCAGTGCGTCGGAGGTGAACGAACGCATCTCCATCGTAAATATAATTGGAGTTAGTCTGTTTCGACGTTTCGTGGAAGTGTCACGTGACCGCAAGTTTACGCCGACATGCGCGTGTAAACTTGCAGTCGCACGATCACGTGATTTTCAACAAACACTCGAAACAGACTATCTCCAATTATACGTACGATGGAGATATGTAAGTTCACCTCCGACGCACGGAAAGGAAAAAAAAAATGGATGATAAATTGCGGAAGAAATACTTCAAACAAATTTTCGGCAGAGATAAAGCAAATTTCATGGAAACCTCAAAATTCGTTACTTGGAATTTGTTTCAAATCAACATTTTTTTTTCTTTTTTGAAAACAATCAGCTGCACTTATACTTAGCATATGGGAATCTCTTGTGCCAATTACAAACAGGTGGAAACTGGCCTAACATAAAATTTGCCCCTCAGAGTAGGACTGAGCCAAGTTCATTCAAGCAACGTAACTTCTTATATAAAATCCGAATTTACAAAATGGGAGTCGCATTTCGTAAGCTGTACATTAGGGTGGTTGAAAAATCATAATTTTTGGAGTTTCAAAACTCCTATATCAGGAAAAGTTTCTTTATAAATCGAATATCAACCCTGACTTTTTTCAGACTTTTTGAACGGCATCTTGAGATGTCAATTTGGCCTTGAAATTTCCAAAAAAAAACCGTATAAGGGGGCCAAAAATGTACATTTTTTTTTGGCATAAAAGACCATCGATTCCTATCGGAAACTTTGCGTAGATTACTAATTGGAAGTCGACAATTAGTTTTGGTGCATGGTTCTTGAGCTACAGGCCTGATTTAAAAGCTCTAAAAACCTGGTTATGGTTTTTTGCCTGTGACTCAAAAACCGTGCACAAAAACTAATTTTCGACTTCAAATTCGTAACCTACGCAAAATTCGATACACTCCTCGTATGATTACGGTCATATTTATTTCTAAACATCTTATACTTCAAATATTTTCTTGAAACGAAAATATCAAATCATTCGCCTAGGCGCCTTCCTTCCTGCAATTCAAGCATCTACAAGGTTTATATCTCTAATCTAAGGTTTAAAATTTCTCTGTATGAACATATTGTAAAATACTTGGAATTTTATCTTGCCTGAGACTTTTCAGGGAAAATTGGAAAACAATAGACATCATGATTAATCCGCACAGTAGAATTGAGCTAAGCGAGCAAAATTCTGATTCCTTTTCTTTAAAACAGTAATTAACGAAGAGGATCGGTTCATTTTGAAATCAGGCGAATAATCGCAAAAAAAAAAAAAAAAAAGCAAGTGAAATGTTACGTCCAGCCCTTGTCCACAAAAAAAGGGGGAAAAAATGCAAACTGCAAATTGCACAATTTCACTTTGTAGCCTCTTGTTTTATTTAATTTTTTTTTTTTTTATTTCAAATTTTTTTTAAGGCAAAATTTTTAAAATTAAAATTTTATTTTAAAATTAGACGACATGAACGAAAGCATGGACTTAGAAATTTTCAAGAAACTTAAAAGTTGTTAAAGCAAGAACTTAAAAATTTGTTGAAATTTTATTTAACTTTTTTTTTAATTTCCGCTGTTTATTCGAACAAAATTTACAAGAAAAAAATCGTTAAAATTTTATAATAAAATTAGACGACATAAACGAAAGCAAGGAAATAGAAAATTCTTGTAAATTTTCAAAAAATTTAACCTTTAAAAGAAACTTAAAGTTGCTAAAGCAAAAACTTAAAAATTTCTTAAAATTTTATTTACATTTCGGCGTTTTGTTTAAAATATCTTTTTATTAAGAGAAGGCTTCAGATATTTATTTAAATATACCAAAATAAATTACCCTGGCCTAAAACTTTTTTTTGGAGATAGAAATTAAAAATCTGGCTTCATAGCGAACTTTATATTCATACTGGCGTCTTTCTGTCAAAATTTCAGATTCTCAGGTTGTAAAGAAACTCCGGAAAACGTTTTCAAAAATAAATGTCGGGGATATATTTTCCAAAGCGTTTTCCGGAGTTTCTTTACAACCTGAGAATCTGAAAGGATGAGGGTCAATAAGGCCGTTTTTTGGGCTAAATTTTTTTTTTCGTGAAATTTGATCCTTGAATCCTGGTAAATGATTCCCCAAAAGAATTTTCGATTTCGGTCGTCGGAACCCTTAATATTCGCCTAAAACCATGATATTTTATTAAAGCAAATTTTAAGGATCAGCATAGGAATTAAAAAATTTTATTGCGGCACGGAAGTACTCCTACCTAAGACCTTTTAAGGGTATTTTTTCATGTTCCGAAAAATGTGTAGAACCCCCTTAAAAGCGGCAATTTTAGGTGTTTTTATGTTTTTAAACACCGTTCTTCCAAGGATTTCTGAAAACTGCATACAATATATTATAGCTTGCCCTAAGATAAACCTCCCGTAATTTTTCCCGTTTGCGAATCCAATGGAATCCATTTGAAAAATGCATAAGACACGGTTTTTACGGCCTATTTGAGCTCCCTGGTAGTCAGATCTGAATTTTTTAAAAAAAAACATCATTTAGGAGTGACAATTAATCGATTCCAGCCATTATCCCGTTCCATCCATGATCAAGTTATCTTAAAAAAAACTTGTCAGAAATTTTTTGAAAAACACAAGTCAGAAATTTTTTGACCAAAAACGAGAAAAAAAATGCCTTAGAATTTTTAAATCGTTTCATCGTTTAAATTTAGCAATATTAGGACACCACCTCAAAGACATAGTCCTACGTAGGGATATGCCCCCTATATCCCAGTTTTAAAACCGTAATTAACGAAGATATTCGGCTCAGTTTGAAATCAGAATAATAATCGCCAAAAAAAGAATCCAGTTTTTGAAAAAAAAAAAAAAAAAAAAAAAAAAAGCAAATCGCAAAATTGCACAATTTCACTTTGCAGCCTCTTGTTTTATTTATACTTATTTTTTTTTTTTAATTTTAAAGGCATAATTTTTATTTTTCTTTCAAATCAAAAAAAGCCTTTTGTTCTCCTTTCATCGAGAAATATAAAAGTAAGATATCTTGTTTAAAAAAATTATAGGCCTATTGCATCAATTTCCAGAATAGAGCTCCAATTATTCGAAGTGTTTAGTACATTCTTTATTTAAAAAAAAAAAAAAAATCAATGCCGTTACTCTAGCATTACTTATTAGCAGTAAAGTGACAAGGACAATTTAAACGAATTAGTCAAAGTTAAAAATAAACTTGTAAAATAAATAAAAAAATTAAGCAAAAAAGTGAAAGGCCCGAAAGTTGAAAAAAAAAAAAAAAAAAAAAAAACTATTAAAAATACATCTTTTGACAAATTCGCCAAAAATCCCCAAAATTACATGTAATGATGGTAAAAAAAAAAAAAAAAAATATTATTTCAGATGCTCTTAAACAGCTGTCATTTTGAATGGGATGACGAAAAAGAAAAACATTTATAAATTCAACCAACACCTACCTGGCAAAACTCTCGTCCCATTAACATGATACGGGGCTTGTGACGTGCAGCAACTATCAGGACAATATCCAGCACTCCTGTAGTCAATCATATCACTGTGCACGGGGGTTTTTTGCGCGTTTACGTATTTCGAACTTTTCCCGATGGAATTCCTGGGTAAATCCGGCCTACGAAACGGAGCGATCGACTTCACGTAATTCGACCCCCCGTAAAAACTCACGCTCGTCCCGGACGAACCGGAAAACCCGGAATCCAAATCCGTGATCTGATTAAGGGGATTGTCATCCGGAACGTCTTCCTTTTTCCCGTCGAATTCCTGTTTGACTTCGTCTTTTTCCTTGACCGAATTCGGCATGAGCATCGCTTCCATCGTGAGGTTAAGCTGCCCCAACACTCGACGATGCGTGGACTGGACTTCCCTCACCTCCTCCTCGACGATGCTTTGATTCAGGGACATCTGGGACTGGGACTTCCGGGTTTTCGGGACGTACTGGTGGTGACTTTTTTCCTTCGGGGCGTGATTCCGTTTCTGACCTTTGGGATCGACGTACCGGTTTTTGAAATTGCAACTCACTTCCGTTATCTCCTCGTATATGTTCTCTTCCGTTCCGTAACGCGTAGTGTACGTGTGACGGGAATTCCTGTCGTATTCGTATTTTTTCCGATCGTGAATCGATATCACTTTATTTATCGGCCCGGGTTCGTAGTACGCGTATGAATATTCGTCCGGGGAATCCCCCATCAATCCCAATTCCGTCGTGTTTAACCTCATTTGATATTTTCTATTCCCGTCGCACTTCGGGACGAAAACCGTCCCGTTTTTATCTTCCTTCGCACTTTTATTATCGTTTTCACCGTGACGATGATTATTAATTAATTTAACCTCTCCGTGTATCGGTTTGTTCTCCACAAAATTATCCAGAATTTCGTCGTTCCCGTGGGTTATCAGTACGTTCGATATGTGATTTTTGGTTATTTGAATCGTGGAATTGTCCTTCCGGTAAATTTCCTCCGCCGGAGCAGCCGAATTCACCCAAATTTCGTTCCGAAACCCGTCCCGTCCGTTCCCGTTTTCCTCGAAACTCGAATCCTCTTTCAATTTGTTGATCAACATGATCTCCTCCGACACCTGATCCATCTCCTCCTCTTTTCCCTTTTTCTTTTTTTTCTTCCCTTTCCCTCCCTTCCGTTCCATGTACGGGGTGGAGGAATCCACGCTCTTCAATATCCAACCTTCCTCCTCGTTCCCGTTGCTCCCTTCCCAAAAATCGTTCGGATCGTCCAAATCAGTCACCTTCTCCCTTTTCTTCCAATCGTTCATTTTATTCGTGTCCTCTACCGTCGTTTTTTTCTTCGGGACGCTCCCCGAAAAATAACTCCATGGGGCCTCTACCGGGCTGTTCCAAAAATCCTCCGGCGGTTGATCATCTCCCGCCGTTCGAAAGCAAACTAAATTATCGTTTAAATGATAATCAGTTTTACAATTGGGGACGTCAGCATCAATTAAATCAGCTGAATATTCGTCCGAGAGATTGTAATGCTCCGGAGGGGGGTACGAAGGGGGAGGGGGGAACTGTAAATGAGGAGAAGTCTCGTGGTTCTTCGTCTTTCTTTTCGATTGTTTCACGCTCCGAGTGTGTTTCGGAGTCAATTTCGGCGACGAATATCCGACCACATGCTTAAGACATGTACTACCGTCTTCCTGAATCGATATAAAAGAGCTCTGCTTCCCCACCGGGTATCTTTGTACCGAGATTGTGTTTTTTACTTGATCCATTATTTTCCACGTCCATAACTTCCCTTTTGTTTATCTGTCGTCGGTTTTACTCATCTGAAAAAAAAAAAAAATAAATAAATAAATAAGACGCATTAAAATAAAACATATGGTAAGCAACATTTTTGAATGCACAATAAAAATAAAAAAAAAAGAGTGTCTTGTAAAAATGATGGTAATTACAATAACGATAAATTTTTATTTTTTTGACCCTTTTGTAAGGTAAATAATGACAAAACCGAGGTAGTTTACCAACTGACATGGAAATATAATTAAAATTTTTCCGACTATTTTTCTGTGAGACGGCGACCAACCCAAATTATGAAATAAAAGAGCTGTTGTTAGGGTGCATATATTAAAAATTACAAAAAGGAAGAAAAATTAGATATTGTATCCAACACGATTTTTTCAAAAATAGGTTAAATACACTTTTTTAAAACCCACAGACGTCAAAAAGTAATGTACTTTATCCATGATATTAAATTTAAAAAAAAAAAAAGGTTGGAGCTGCTCTGTGACTTTTTGGTTTCGTTCTAATCTAAAGTCCTGGCAGGCATCACAGTCCCTCCTTGACAAAAAATAGGGCATTTCTTGAAAAAATATAGCACCGGTTTTTTAAAGAAATATAGGACAAATACAGAGCAAAAAGTCATAATTTCCTATTTTTTTTTTTTTTTTTTTTTTTTTTTTATATATATATATCAAAATTTTTGATAAAGAAAAATAATTTTTTTTTTTTTTATTTATTAGGAAAGAAATAAGTTTGTCAAGCAAAGAAAAACTATTTAAAAAAAAAATCAAATATTGCACCAGAAAATAACAAATTTATCAAAAAATATTAATTTTAGTTACGAAAAAATAGACTTTTTAGGCATTTTTTAACTATATCTATAAAAATACAGGGCAAAGTCAAAAATAGAACTTTTATAGGAGATATAGGATGTTTGTCAAAATATAGGACATATAGGACAACTATGATGCCTGGCCTTGGCCAAAATCCAGAAATTTTTCACAATTATTTCAGACAAATTAAAAAAATTTCTTTTCTTTAACGGTGAGTTCCTTAATGTTACGATCGCAAAAAAATAAAAATAAAAAGATAATAAAATAACGAACCCTTCTATGCCAAATTAACAGGTGTTTGCCTAAAACAAGTCCTGTCTGTCCTGGTTCTAGCCCTCCTAGTAATCCCCCCCCAGTTCCATAAAGTATTTTTAAAGCTGTTTCCACTTATTCCAGTTAAAAACTAAAAATTTGTGATGTTCAGCGCATAAAAATGGACTTCACCATATCCCCATAAGCTAAACATGGCGGCTCAATCTTTTATTTGAACTATGTTACTTTGTAGTTTTAAGCATTTATTAAAATATATTGTAATTGCAATTTTAATGCTACTAATTAAGCATTTAATTAAAGAGTTTACTCTCATAAGCTAAACATAGGAACCAATTTCTTTCGAAAATTGATAATTCTATTTTTTGGACCCTAGTATCTGCTATTTAGAGCCAATAAAATATAGCCAAAGCATGTATTATTTGCCTAATTCAGCAAAAACCAATTAGGCGTTTCCGCCCTAGAGGTGCAATTTTCAAAAAAAAAAAAAAAAAAAAAAATCAAATTATGGCGATCAAATTAATTTTCCTCCCTAGGTTAACAATATACTATTTTTTTAAAATTTTACGTTTGCGTTAAAGCGCTCGGGGTAAGTTTAGGCGCTCGGGTTAAAATAAACCTCAACGGGGAAAATTCGTCTTCCTCCCTAGTTTAACAATATACTATTTCTTTTTAAAAAAAATGACTTTTTGTAGAGCCAGAACATCTTTGATCGATTTCACCGGTCCCAACCCATAAGCCTTTTTAACAAGTTCGTAATTTAAACTCAATTTACGAAATTTTCCTACTGCCCCCATGCCCTCAAAAAGACATCGCAAGAAATGTATTTTATTGCCATTACATCACTGATAAGAGTGAACCAAATTGGGTCTCACGGCGTAAAGAAGCATAAAAGTCATTTTAAAAACAATTTTCCCTAAATAATCCCTAACTAAGCCCCCAAAAAATAAACCGACTTTTTGGGGCTTCTAAAGCTTACAACTATTTTTTTTAAACGCACTTACGCAGTTTCGACTTTACACTGAACAAGCTAATAAGATTTGAAATGACAGAATTATTTCAAAATTTGACCTTTACACCCGCCTCTTTTTCTTTTTCTCTTAAGAAAAAATTATTTAGAGAACTCAGTGATTAAAATTACCAACTCCCCCTCCCGAATTCCTTAAAAAGTCTATTATTTTCATCACTCACTTTAGATAGACCTCCCATTTAAAAAAGAAAAATAATAACAGAAAGCAAACACGGATCAGCAATCAAGTTAATGATTCAGAGCAGATGACCCTGCGTTCCCATGCTAAAGCATGGCGCTAATTCATCCACTTCAATTTAGCTACTTGCATATTAACAAGCCTAAATAAGCCTTCAATATAAAAAAAAAAAAAAAAATGGGCGCACGTACTTTTTATTTAAATAACACGCCGCAAAAGACGAAAAAAAAATTGCCTAAGTGTTAATAAAAAAAATTTATATTTTCCTTTAAACTTCCTTTTTTTTTTTTTTATTTGAATGATGACTCGCATCCGCATTTTTATTCCTTCCGTACGAAAAATAATACATTAAAACACTGCCTACGTATTTTTTGATAAGGCGATAATTAGGCTGAGGTTATCGAAATTATTCCATATTAATGAAAAATTTTTACGAGTGGAAAAAAAAAAAAAAGATTTTAAAAAAAGGTGAAGAAAATAATAATAAATTAATTTATTTTGCCACACACATGGGCAACATGATTACGTTTTAACCTAATTATCGGAGATGGATCAAGGTCGGATTGATTTTCCGCACAAAGAGTTTTTTCAATGATGGAGGCTAAAAATATTAAAAATTTACAAAAACGATAAAAACCTACCTAAAAAAGGAATTTAAATCCGTTCGGAACCGAAACGAAAAAACAAATGCGAATGAAAAAAAAAATGTGTTCTGACTATGAAATGCAATTATACCATTTAGCACTTTTCCCAATGTGGACAAAGACAATTTTTATACGCGCAACTCCGGGTATTTCATACATTTTAATTATAAACATTTTTTTGAAAATAATCCCGACTATTTGCAAAATAAAGACCCGCATTTATTCTGGACCACCATCAAATGGTCGGGATTCCAGGGAAAAAATATTTACAAAGTTTTTTATCTTCACTTTCATCTATCCACTTCTCATTCACTCAATATTCGTTCACCTACCCACTTTTCAAAGTGGTGACATGAATCTGACTCTTAGATTTTGAAACTGAAATTAAAAAATCTACAGTGGAGGTTACCACTGTCCTATAATCTCCCATATATTACTCGCATAAAAAATAAGCAGCAAAAATGTCATTAAATATTATGTTGGATTTTGAGTGTAGTGGTTCTTAAACACAACACGCTGACAAATTTAACTATACTCAAGATCGTTCCGCAATATTCTAGAATTTTCTAGAATGTTTCAAAATATTCCAAAATGTTCTGGAATGTTTCAAAATATTCCAGAATTTTTTGGAATGTTTTAAAACGTTCTGGAATGTTTCAAGATATTCCAAAATGTTCTGGAATGTTTCAAAACTGTCTACAATTTTCAAGAATGGTTCAAAATATTTCAGAATGTTCTGGAAATTTTCAACATATTCCAGAACGTTTTTGAACGTTTTAAAACGTTCTAGAATTTTCTGGAACGTTTCAAAACGTTCTAGAATGTTTTAAAATATTCCAAATGTTTTGGAATGTTTCAAAACGTTCTAAAATTTTCAGGATTGTTTCAAAATATTTCAGAATGTTCTGAAATGTTTCAAAACGTTCTACAATTTTCAAGAATGTTTCAAAATATTTCAAAACGTTCTGGAATGTTTCAAAATATTCCAGAACGTCTTTGAACGTTTTAAAACGTTCTAGAATGTTTCAAAATATTCCAAAATGTTTCAAAATATTCTAGAATGTTTCAAAATATTCCAAATGTTTTGGAATGTATCAAAATGTTCTACAATATTCAGGATTGTTTCAAAATATTTCAGAATATTCTGAAATGTTTCAAAACGTTCTACAATTTTCAAGAATGTTTCAAAATATTTCAGAATGTTCTGGAATGTTTCAAAATATTCCAGAACGTTTCAAAATATTCTACAATGTTTCAAAATATTCCAAATGTTTTGGAATGTTTCAAAATGTTCTACAATATTCAGGATTGTTTCAAAATATTTCAGAATATTCTGAAATGTTTCAAAACGTTCTACAATTTTCAAGAATGTTTCAAAATATTTCAGAATGTTCTGGAATGTTTCAAAATATTCTAGAATGTTTCAAAATATTCCAAATGTTTTGGAATGTTTCAAAACGTTCTACAATATTCAGGATTGTTTCAAAATATTTCAGAATGTTTCGGAATGTTTCAAAATATTCCAAAATGTTTTGGAATGTTTCAAAATATTTCAGAATGTTCTGGAATGTTTCAAAATATTCCAGAACGTTTCTGAACGTTTTAAAACGTTCTAGAATGTTTCAAAATATTCCAAAATGTCTCAAAATATTCTGGAATGTTTCAAAATATTCCAAATGTTTTGGAATGTTTCAAAACGTTCTACAATATTCAGGATTGTTTCAAAATATTTCAGAATGTTTTGGAATGTTTCAAAATATTCTAAAATGTTTTGGAATGTTTCAAAATATTCCAATTGTTTTGGAATGTTTCAGAACGTTCTAGAATGTTTCAAAACGTTTTACAATTTTCTGGAATGTTCCAAAATATTCCAGAATGTTCCAGAATGTTTTGGAATGTTTCAAAACGTTCTTGAATGTTTAAAAATGTCCAGAATGTTCCAGGAGGTTCTAGAGGGCTTCTAAAAATACTAGAATGTTCTGAAGAGTTCTATAATATTGCAGAATGTTCCAAAATGTTTTAAAATTCTCCCAAATGTTCTGGAATATTCTAAATTATTCCAGAAATGGAATTTTAGAGTTCCAGATTATTCCAGACATATAATTCTAGAAATACAGGATATTCCAAAATGTTCCATTTCGTTGTAGAGCACGGGCGATATTTATGTATTTGCAAAATTACGAAAGGAAAAAAAAAGAGCAGGTACTAACTAAGTAATGGTAAATTTTTAAGTAAGTGAAAAATGAGGGTTTTGGAAGATTTTAAGAATGAAACAATAAGAACGAAAGAATGAATTTTTAATTCGAAATTTTGGGCTCATTTTAGGCTTTCGTCCATACCCTTTCCCCCCAAAAAATTCTTGGGTCCAACAATGCCGAGAGCTAGGTCTTCTCCAAGTAAAAGTATTCCAAAAGTTTTTAAAAAAAAGTTTGAATCGACAGATTGAACTTTATATGCTTAGCTTAAACCTCAGTTTTGAAATTAACGAGCCCTAAAAGCAGTTCACTCTTCTAAAGTCCTTAAGGCAGTTCACTGATCAGCTTCGGCAAATTTTTGTGATTTTTAACCATACAGTTAATCAGTCAGCACTGAGGCGAAGCTGGTTGCAAAACCTAGACCCCCTACATAAAAAGAGACTGGCGAATTTAAATCGACGCCATATTACTCAATATGGCAGCTTACGGAGCAGTAGCTCCAGCAGAAAAATCGCCATTTTCCAAGTAAAACCGTCTGGATTTTGGGATTTTCAAAAGGCTTTTCTCAAAAAAAAAAAAATCGAATAAGAAAACGATATTAAAAGATTTAAATTTCAGATATTGGTAAAACTGAGAAATCTTCAAATTTTTATTCAATTTCCAATATGGCGGCCCATTATGGCTTCTAACAAGCGAAACAATCAGATGTATCGGTGAATTCGCCAGTCTCTTTTTATATAATGTCTCTAGCAAGACCAAAGTCCGATCAGACCTTTTTACATTATTTATTTCTTCAAAAACCAATCCCTACTTTAACCCTACAATTGCCTAAAAAACTTGCTTCTATTTTCCGAAAAAATTTTCTGCCTATTTTTTCAAGAATGAAAATGGCGGACACAGAATTTAATTTTTTTATTGTTTTTTTCTTTCCAGGTGTAAGCTTAACCTAATTTCCCTTACCACAAAATACGTGTCAGCGCCATTACGAAATTTTCCTTTCTTTTAAATCGGTCAGTGCAGTATATCGGTCAAAAAGAAAAGGAAAAAAAAAAAAAATAGAGCGTTTAATCCACGGTTCATTAACACATTAATAAAACGATGCACACCAAAGACACGAGCGAGAAACCGAACTAATTTAATTACTTTACCCATTGAAAACATAGGAGATCTAATTGAAAAAGAGATTCTCTCGCCATCACATTTTGGTTATAATCAGTTTCAATTGGGTTAATGCATCCACAGCGATCGGATTATTATCAATGGGAATGACATCATCATTAACATTATATATTTTGTTTGTCTTTTCAATGCCAGATGTCGATGTTTTACAAGTAATTACAAAATAATAAATCTCTAGGGTAATTAAAAGGGACGATGAGACCTTAAAGAGTTCTTTTAGCTTAATTGTTCCTTCCTTTTTCTTCCTCTGGGAGAGTGGATGTGTAATCGAGTAGCCATGGTTTTTTTCGGCGTAAAAGGCATAGGAAAATAAGGGGAAAATGGAGGGGGGAGGGGAAGGGAGGGAAAATGAGAAAAAAAAACAAGTTGTCAAAAAAGAAAAGATGGAATGATGGAAAAGGAAAGAGGGAACTGAAGGTGTCGGTTCGCTTTCTAAAACACGCGGGTCAAGACACAAGCACTTCAGTGGCGTCGCTAAGCATTAAATATTGGGAGGGAGCGGGGAGAGGGGGGCGAAAGGAAAAAAAAATTTTTTAAAACTTGGCCTAAAATGATTTTTACTGCCCTTTTGAATTGAAAATGAAGCGGTATGAGAAATTATTGGTTGGCAATAGGGATGGACCACAACACAAGAAATTCTTGTGTTGTATTGAATATTGCGTTGAAAGCAGACGATTTTCAACATAAAAACAATACGCAAGTGTAAACAAGATTTTACTTGAAAAACGCAACACAAGACAACACAAGACTTCAAGAATCGTCCTAGAAAAAAGAGCAGCTTTTTCTGAAATTTGTAAGAAAAAAAATGCTTAGGACCGTACTTGAGAAAAAGTCTCACCTGGTTAAAATGTAGAAAAATGTCTCTTTTACTCAAAACAAAATAAAATTTCGAATATTTATTAATTTTATAAACAAAAAAAGGAGACATTTTGCACAGCTATATTGATTAAATAAAATTTTTATAGAATCACGGAGGCTTTTTTCGTTTAAAAATCAAAAATTTTCTGCTAGTTTACAGTTTTCATCATTGTTTTAAAAACACAAGACAAGCCAACATATTGTGTTGTTTTTAACAATTCAAGAAAAAAAAACACGATCAGATTGAGAAAGTTTCTTGTTTCTTGTGTTGTCTTGTGTTGCGTCCATCCCTAGTTGGCAATATCCAACATTGGATGGGTAATGCCCCCCAAAAAGGGCCTAGCTACGCCACTGAAGAACTTACAAATTTTATTTTCACGATTTTGTTGGTTTTAATGTCATTAGCCCCTTATTGGCTAGAGAAAAGGCCTCTAATTGTTTAATTCTTCAATAAATAATTTCTTACAGTTTTCTGTACATTTTGAACAAGTTCTGCCTTGCAACGAAACCAAAATATATGTATTTATTTAATTATTTATTAATTTATTTATTTATTTTATTTTTTTTTTTTTGTTTTGTTTTGTTTTGTTGAGCCCTGAGCTTTGTTATACTTTTATAAGCGTATTATTATTTTCTTATATTACTTCGATTTAGTTTTACTTTTTGACAGGGGCTGCTTCAATAGGCTAATTTTTAACTGTCCCCGTCCAAAATAAAATAAATAAATAATTATGTCTTAGCAAAACAAAAGCTCTTCGAGACAACTGACATGTTGCTTTCCGATAAGATATTTTTATTTTTATTGTTTTCGTATGATTTTTAGGAATAATGATTTTCACAAGCCCTACCAATCCTATATACGGGAATGTCCGACTATTAGAACGTCCGCCATATTGTTGGAGAACATGTATTTTAGGTTGGATTCTCGCAAAGTCCCTAAAAAATGCCAACTTAAGCAATTAAAAATTCATAATTTTACGGACATTTTGTTTCTTAGGTTGATAGTTTTAGGGACTTTGCGCAAAACAAACCTAAAAATATACGGTCTCCAACAATATGGCGGACTTTTCGGAACGTTCTAATTGTCGGATGTTTTCGGAAAAATTTTATATGGTATTGATAGGACCTGGATTTTCATTCCTCATATATGTAATGTACTGCTTTCGAAGGCAGTGGATACGAACGAAAATTCGCAGTTACAGAACGACTCAAAAACAATGCTTCTGCGCATGCGCGTCATTACGCTCGCGCCTGTAATGTTACATTTCAATCCTGGTCGCCATCTTGACAATTTTTCTTTTTTTTCCCCCAGTTAATTTTATCAACGTTCTTAAGGTGACACAGGAGTGATTCATTTTTTTGAACACCCTATACTTCGAAAAACGCTAATATTATTGTTTTGGAGCCAGATATCAAAATTCCGTTTCCGAGCAACAATTTTTATCAATCTTATGCACCTTCAGGAAAAATTCTATACCTGATCATTCAGTACTTTTTCGGGAAACTTTGATTTAGGATAAATTCCCGGGAATTTATAGTAGATTAAGGTTTTCCAAAAAAGTACTGCATGGTCAGGTATGGAATTTTTCTTGAAGGTGCCTAATATTGATATATATTGTTGCTCGGAAGCGGAATTTTGATATCTAGCACCAAAAGGATAATATTTGCATATTTCGAAGTATAGGGTGTTCAAAAAAATGAACCACTCCTGCGTCGCCTTAATATATTTTTTTTCGAAATCAACTAAAATACAAACTAATCATGGAAAATAAAGGTTTTATTCTAAATATGCAATATAATTAACGAAAAAAAAAAGCAAGTTACAGTAAAGGTTAACACTGTTCGATACTTTTCAATCCCATGGCCGCCATCACTTCATTTCAAAATGGCCGCCATATTAATAACATAAACGATGTTTTTAGTTTATTTTTAACATTTTTTTTTGTGAATTTGCATATTCGGAATAAAAAATATCTTACAGCACTGCGACAGACAAGACTCATTTCACGCCTCGACCTTTTTTCGGTCATTTCGGTCTCGGCGTGAAATTCGTCTCTTTCTGTCGCAGTACCGTAATATACTATTATCAAACAAGGCATTTTTGCTTTCGCACTAGAAAATTTTTTTCTGAGTTAACTTTTCTTTTGAATTTTTTAAGGATGAAAATGGAGGACACAAAATTTATTTTTCATCACACGGTACTGAAAAGTCCACTTTTCAGTCCTAGTCAGTTTATTTACAGACTATTTAACACCGTACCTTGTGATAAAAAATATCTTTCAATGCAAGAAATGCAAACGACTTGCCCGTCTCGACCTATTTAAGGCCCTCGCCTTCGGCTCGGGCTTAAAACTCGGTCTCGACGGGCAATTTTGTCGTTTGCACTCCTTGTATTGAAAAATACTATTTCAGTGTTATTTGAAAAAAATTATGTAACGCTCGTTGAGCAGATAACCGACCCTTAAAGGAAGAATTTTGTGCAAAATGCACAAAATCGGGAGGAAAAAAAAAAGCCATCAGGAGCAATTCTACGAAAAAGGATACTTCTTTCTCCCACCTCTTCTTTCTCGATTAAAACTTGTCTGTCAGACTCCTCCAGACTTTTTTCATCCGATTCTCAACAGAAAAATTTTCGGGAAAAATTAATTAACAACGCTTTCAACCCTATCGTCCTCTAAAAACATGATCAAAAAACAGAACGAAAAAATCTTGATGGATGATTAAAAAAAAGAACAATATTCGTAAAACTTTCAAAAAAAAAAATTTTTTTTTCTTTTACTTTCAAAAAAAAAAAAAAAAAAAAAAATTATAGAAGAATATTTGCAGCAATTACTATCGAGAATGTTTACAAAAGGAAAGAGTAGGTAGCATTTACAAAACGTCTGGAACTATTGCACTGATTCCCGCCAACTTATAAATCGTTCAAAATCAAAACTCAGTATTTTTGGCCTAAATCCAGAAAGATGAATAAAAACAACGTCATACCTACATGCCCGCAACAAGGAAGTAAAACCCAGTTGAAACCCGAGGGAGACAAAAAGGGAGTCACCTCAAAAAGCTGCGAAGACAGAAAGATACGAATACGAGTCTTAACACTTCCTGGGATGGTAAAAAAATGCGTCAGGAAGCAATCTGGCAAGAATAAAATGTTAAGACCCGTTTAAGAGCGCTTATAGGATCCACTGAACCGCTGAACAATGCCCTAAAAAACTATTCATCGAGGTCAAAATTCACCTTTTGATTCTAATTTTATTTTTCCTTTCTTTCTTTAAGAAAAAAAATTTCATGTTTAACCGTCAACAAATCAGAGTTAAATGGCTCAAATCGAAAGCAAAGTTCGCACGATTTTCAGGAAAGAAGAAGAAGAAAAAATAAATAAATAAATACGATGAATTTGAGGTACCTCGGGCATGACCGAAATGGTTGTAAAACAAGATAGACCTGGCGCAGGTGTAAAATTCATCTAAGGTACATGGCTCCTCTCTTCTTCTTTAAACAGAAACACACAATGCTATGATTACACGAATTCCATCCAAGGTCATTTCCACTTAAAGTGTGATCTTAAACCTGATTTCGAATTGATAATGATCCTAGGAGATCATTACACTCTCCACTAAATCTTAATATACTCCAAGATAACTTTTTAATAAAAAGACAAGAGAGGAAAAAAAAAAAAAAAAAAAACAGGAAAGAAACTATTCCTAATGAATATACAAAAGTTTTCGATGGCGAAAACGTTGCGCTGTTTAATTTTTTTTTTTTTTAGACGGGTATTTTGCGCCTCGGGACAAGGCAATTACCTCGGGGACCATTGTTGTCGATTTTTATTTTATTATTATTATTTTTTTTCAGTTTCTTTTCATATAGGTATATTTTTTTTTTAAAGCTTCGTCATGTAAAAATTCAGGATGGGAGTGAACAGTTTGGGAACGAGAAAATTTTTCGGAGGATCTAATTATTTTTATTGCGTGTGGATAAATTAAATATTGCTTTCTACCCGATTATTAAATAGCGTTCAATTTAATTATTTTTTTTCCTTCTCTGGGTCTCCTCGTAAAATATATTTTCTAAAAATATATTGACTGCTCCGAAAAAGAACTAACTTCATTTCTTTTGGTCAATAGAAAAACTTAGGATTTTTTTTTTTACTTTTGGTCAGCAGAAAAAATTCCCTGTGGTGCCTAGTTCACATCGGGCTCGAATCTCAATCATGAAATGGGATGCGTCCTACTTCTATTCTAGTTCACAGCTAGGGGTTTTTTTGAGATTAGACAAGAGCTAGTCAGAAAATAAAAAGGTTACCATCCCTCGGCAGGGTATGGCAAACTACCGAGTGGTAATTGCTTTGTAAATCTCAAAAATAGCCGTTCGAAACCGGCCGTTCAACAGTAGGTCCCATGTACCTGTGAGCGCACGCTCATGTGAGAGATTGTACGCGAGCAAAGGACTAAGAAGAAAAAACTCCCATTTTTTTAAATCACTACAAAAACTCCTCACTTTTTGGCCTGTAGAAAAACTCCTTAGTAGAAAAACTACCTTTTTTTTAAACCACTAAAAGATATCCCTATTTCTTTTGTCCATAGAAAAACTCCCTTTTTTTAATCGGTCTAAAAAATCTCTTTTTATTTTAAATTGCAGTACTAGAAAAACTCCCCATATTTTTTTAAGCGCTAGTCAGAAAATAAAAAGGTTGCCAGCCCTCGGCAAGCAATAGCAAAACCACTGAGTGGTAATTGCTTTGTAAATCTTTCAAATAGCCGTTCCGAAATATATTTTTCATCACTAAAAAAAACTCCATATTTTTTTTGTTAGTGAAAAAACTCCCTAGTTTTTTTGGTTTGTAGAAAAACTCCCTTTTTTTAACAGCTAAAAGAACTCCCATTTTTTTGTCTGATAGAAATAACTTCCTATTTTTTGCTCAGTAGAAAAACTCCCTATTTTTTTTTTTTTTTTTGGTCAGTAGAAAAATTCCCTTTTTTTAATCACTAAACGGACTTCCTATTTTATTCCTATGTCTGTAAAAAAACTCCCTAGTTTTTTTGTAGTAAAAAAATTCCGTAATTTTTTTGTCAATAGAAAAATGACATAATTTTTTTTACTCAGTAGAAAAATTCCTTTTTATTCACTAAAAGAGCTCCCTTTTTTTTTTTTTTTTTGGTAAGTAAAAAAATTCTGTAATTTTTTTGTCAGTCGAAAAATGTCTTAATTTTTCTTAGTCAGTAGAAAAACTCCCTTGTTTTTAATCACTAGCAAAGAGCTTCCTATTTTTTTTTTTTTTTTTTTTCAGTAGAAAAATTTCCTAATTTTTTTTTGTCAGTAGAAAAATTCATTATTTTTTTTTTTTTTCGTCAGTAGAAAGATTTTCTAATTTTTTTTTGGTCAGTAGAAGAACTCCCATTTTTTTAATCACTAAAAGAACTCCCTTTTTTTGTCTGTAGAAAAACACCCTTTCTTTTATCAGTAGAAAAATTCCATAATTTTTGTCCGTAAAAAAATCCCCTAATTTTTTTTGGTCAGTAGAAAAATTCATTAATTTTTTTTTTTGTCAGTAGAAAAATTTTCTAATTTTTTTTTGGTCACTAAAAGAACTCCCTATTTTTTGTCTGCAGAAAAACCAGGGGGTAGAAACGTTTTTTGAGCGCCTATGTTTAGCTTATGTAAGCTCAGAAACGGAAACGGTGTTTTTGCTCCCATAAGCTAAACATTAGAAACGGAAACGATCATTTTTGCTAATTTCACCCCCTGAAAAATACCCTTTCTTTTATCAGTAGAAAAATTCCATAATTTTTTTTGCCCGTAAAAAAATTCCCTAATTTGTTTTGCCAGTAGAAAAATGTCATTTTTTTTTTTTTCTTTTTTTTTTTTTTTGTCAGCACAAAAAGTCCCAAAATTTTTTGGTTTGTAGAAAAAGTTAATCACTAACAGAACTCCTTATTTTTTAAATTGCAGTAGGCCTACTAGAAAAACAACCTATTTTTTCTAATTACTCAAAAAACTTTTTTTTTTTTTTCCCTGTAGAAAAACTCCGTATTTCTTTCGTTGCTCGAAGAAATACCTACCTTTTTGAATCGAAAAAAGCTTCCTACTTTTAAACAGTCATGGAAAAAATAGCTACCTCAGAACTCCTAAGAAAAAATACAGAGTTGTGCAAGTCCATTGTTCTGTCCGGTACACATGTATTTTGACCAGTTTTTTTTTTTTTTTTTTTTTTTTTTTCTTTTTCTTTTTCTACTAAACTTCAGAAAAGGTAAGTACTTTTGTCTTCAGAGTTCTGAAATAACCATTTTTTCCGTGACCATTTCTTTTTCTAAAAACCTTAAAAAAAATCTGGAGTTTCTCTACCGTTCAAAAAAAAAAAAAAAAAAAAAAAAAAAGGTAGTTGTTCTTGGGAGCAATCGACATCCATTATTTTACGAAATCCGAGCTGTAAACGCCACACACTCTACCTGAGTTTTATTTAAAAAAAAAAAATATTCAATCAGGTTGGCACGGTTCAGGGCCAAAAAGGAAGGAAACAAGGATCCTTTTCAACAAGCAAAAAAAAAAAAGGGAAGACACCTGCTTGTCTTTAGCGCTTTCCGATCCTCAGGCTCCCAAACAGATGTTCGTCTCGAAATCTTTATATAAAGATAAAAATAATGAATGGTAAAATGGCACGAACCAAATGAGAGTTCGCCTCCTCGGGTCGCCATACAACACATCCTCCGTTTTTAATTTTCCTCTTCGTTCTTCTTCTTTATTTTTAAGTCAAAGAAAAGATCGCTCCTTGACTTGGCGGTATTTAAAAATGATGTTAGTAATTCATCATAAAAGAGAATCCAGCCATGTACACATAACAATAACAATAACAGAAATACTGTTAACCTCAATCTATCATCCGTTCACCTAGTCCTACTCAAGAGGTAACAAAACTTTTTAAAAAATAAAAAAGTGGTGCATTTTTTTTTTTTTGAGGACCTAAAACAAACCCGAGATGAATGGACGGATCTTTGTTTTTTCCTTTTCATTAAAAAAAAAAAAGTGAAAAGCTATACCTTCTTTTTTTTTTCTTTTTCTCCACCGTGCATGACTGTGATTTAATCTCAAGTTGATACGGTTAAATCGTCATGTTAAAAATAATGCGTGCTTAAAACTTTTGTTATTGTTAACCCACGACTTTTGCTCCCTGGAATATCGTTTTTTATCTTCTTCCATCTTTTGCAAAAATGAAATTTTTCATTTAAAAAAAAAAAAAATTGCATATGTAATTTTGTGACATTTCAAAGAGAAACGTTCGCTCCGAATATCGTTTCACTTACATGTTTCTCGTCCCATTTTTTTTTTTAAACAAAATTTTTTTGAATGCATTTTATGAAGGTGAGAATTTTTTGTTCTTAAACATAAAGATTAGCACGTTTCGGTACATTTCGTTTGAATCTGCTAATTATAATTATTCTTATGTAAAATAATTAACTTTGGGTCTCTTTGCACTGAATGTAAAATGCAGTTTATAGAATATTTCTAGCGGTGATAATACAGATTTGTATCTCATAATTAGCACAGGAAGCTGCGTAAAAAGGAAAAAAAAAAAGTTGGTTCGCAGGTTTTTTTTTTTTTTTAGAAATTTCCGAGTCAATGGGTACCCGTCGAATGTTAATGAGACCATTACGTAAGTAATTATCACAAGAATCATTAATCAATTTGTTATAGATTACATCGATTAAGCTTATAATGTTATGTTGCGGCATGGAGGAGAAAGAAGGAAAAAATAAAGAGATATTCGCAAGGAAATAGAATTTTAAAACATTTTCCTCAAGACTGGCTAATTCGAAATATTTGGCTTGGCTTAGGCAGCAATTTCACGGTGAAGCATGTTGCAATAACATGTTGCTGAACATGCTGCACGTTAGAAACATATTGTTTAACATGCTGAAGCATAAAAATATGTAGGCAACATTTTTTATTTTTTTATTTTCCAACGCAATATGTTTCTGAGCTGCAACATGTTGAACAACAAGTTGGCAACATGTTTCTAACGCTGAAACATGCTCAGCAATATGTTCCAGCAACATGTTTCTTACTGAAGTTCCAGCCGCAATTTCACATTAGCTTCATAAAAGCAGGAGTCCGAAGCCGGTAAAAACTGATTGGTTTCGAAGCCGGTAAAAACTGATTGGGTTCGAAGCCGGTAAAAGTTGGTTGGGTTCGAAGCCGGTAAAAATTGGTTGGGTTCGAAGCCGGTAAAAATTGATTGGGTTCGAAGCCGGTAAAAATTGATTGGCTTCGAAGCCGGTAAAAATTGATTGGGTTCGAAGCCGGTAAAAATTGATTGGGTTCGAAGCCGGTAAAAACTGATTGGTTTCAAAGCCGGTAAAAATTGGTTGGGTTCGAAGCCGGTAAAAACTGATTGGTTTCGAAGCCGGTAAAAATTGATTCGGTTCGAAGCCGGTAAAAACTGATTGGGTTCGAAGCCGGTAAAAATTGATTGGGTTCGAAGCCGGTAAAAATTGGTTGGGTTCGAAGTCTGTAAAAATTAGTTGGAGCCGACGCCGGCATTGGCGCCGAAATATCCAAAGTACTGGAGCTGGCGCCGGCACCGGCACCGGAATAGCAAAATTTTTGCCGCTAGTGCTTCGGCACGCTAGTCCTTCGGCACCGACCTTAGTTTTTAGCCGGCCGCGTCTGGCATCGGCATCGACTTCGGACCCCTGCATAAAAGTCGTTTCGCCTATCGGTCCCTAAGCTTACAGCCACTGCACCAAAATGAGAATTTTTACCTCAAACTAAATCCGCTAGAGGGCTGTCGGCTGCTGTCTTGCTAAAATGCCGGCCGACTTAAGGTGTGAAAAAATTTACCAAATCAGAGAAAATTGGTCCTGATCACCAAACAAATTTAAAAAAAAATCCAAAGATCTCAACAGGAGACAGCATTACTAAGTCACCCTCACAACATACAAAAACTACCCCCATCGAACTATACGGCATTCTTTTAATTTATAAATGACGCAGTCAATATTTCGGACCTTCCTCACCCCCACACCTACCTAATAAATTATGTAATCATCAATCGGGGTAACTATTCCCATGGTTTTTACAGACAACTATTATCAGTCTTCAAAATCTTAAAATTTTTATGGTTTATTTTTTATTTTTTATGCTTGGGAAGTCAGAATTTTAAAAAAAAATCCTACGATTTCAACAGGAGACCTTCTTGTAAAATCACCTCACGACATACAAAAACTAAAACTACCTTAACAACTACAGCATTCCTTAATTTATAAAGGACATTTTATTAAGAGGAGGCTTCAGATATTTATTTAAATATACCAAAATAAATTTCCATGGCTTAGAACTTTTTTTTGGAGATACAAATTAGAAATCTGGCTTCGTAGCGAACTTCATAGTGATACTGGCATCTTTCCTTCAAAATTTCAGATTCTCAGGTTGTAAAGAAACTCCGGAAAACGCTTTGGAAAATATATTCCCGACATTTATTTTTGAAAACGTTTTTCGGAGTTTCTTTACAACCTGAGAATCTGAAATTTTGAAAGAAAGATGCCATTATGAATATAAAGTTCGCTACGAAGCCAGATTTTTAATTTGTATCTCCAAAAAAAAGTTTTCGGCCAGGGAAATTTATTTTGGTATATTTAAATAAATATTTGAAGTCTTCTCTTAAAAAACGTAGCAGAAATTTAATTCTTTTTCGCTTTAAAAAAAAAAAATGCGAATTTTGTTCTTTAAACGCTAGGGCAGTCCATGTTTTACGAATTTTTGAATAAAGCACCCCACCATAAATTAACTCCAATTTTTTTTTTTTTTTTTTTTTTGCTCCCCTGTACCCAGGAGCCGAAGCCGGTAAAAATTGGTTGAAGTCGACGCCGGCATCGGCGCCGAAATATCCAAAACGGTAGAGCTGGCGCCGGCGCCAGCGTCGGCATCGGAATAGCAAAATTTTTTTCGCTCGTGCTTGTGCCGGAACCGATTCCAGGATCGGTGCCAGCCAGGGGCCCGAATCCGATAGCGGTGCCGGCCGAGGCCGGCTGAAATCTCCGGTCGATGCCGATGCCACATTGTTTATTTAACTCCCGATGCCGATGGCGACGCCACCAAGCATTGATTATATCCGATGTCGCCTCTGATTCCTATTTTGGTGAGAAAAAAAAAATCATAGAGCCATTCTTGACGAATTTTAAAATCACGGGTCCGATTCCGATGCCGATGCCGACGCCGACGCCAGCACAAACAATTTCGCAGTGCCAAAGCCGATGCCGATTTCGGATATTGATATTAAAGAGAATCCGATGCCGATGCTATCCTCGGCATCGGCATTCGCCATTCAACCATCGGCATTCGGTTTTTAAAAAAAATTCGATGCCGATGCTACCATCGGCATCGGCCAAAATTTTCAAGTTTGGATCCCTGGTGCCAGCACCACTATCAATTTTGTCAATTTCTTTTTTTTTTAACTTGTTATAGTAACCGCCGCTTATTGTGGTGCCAGTTAATACAATTGGCCCTTAATATGATCAAAACTCGTGGCCTTTCTCAATTATATTCAGCATTGCCATCGGGTCATAATTACAAGACCGGTTCCAGCGCCGGTGCTGACACCACGTTTAAAATAAATTACCTAGCACTGGCACCAACTTCGGCACCGACCCGAGTTTTTAGCCGGCCGAGACTGGCATCAGCTTCCGGCACCGGCACCGGCTTCAGACCCCTGCCACTGCCATATTTCCACCAAAACTTTTTCTCTAAATAAAAAGCCAGAAGCACCTAACACATATTTCTTGCCGTTAAAGATGATTTAAGCTCCTTGAGCTACCTTCACGAGTTACGTACATTACTCTCCATGTATCAAAGTAGTAAATCGCACGAAAGCTATTTACAAAATCAACAACATTTATCTCTTCACCCCTTTATCCCTTTCTCGTTAAATAATATCTCCTACCTTGATCCGTAACCGTGAGAAAATATAATTTATGACCGAATATCCTCGCCCACATATAAGCGCTCATTATTCAAGAAAAAAGAAAAGAAAT
Source organism: Liposcelis bostrychophila (assembly GCA_037577465.1). Lineage (NCBI taxonomy): Eukaryota > Metazoa > Arthropoda > Insecta > Psocodea > Liposcelididae > Liposcelis > Liposcelis bostrychophila. The sequence continues at coordinate 12,863,110 of CM075207.1, forward strand.
CAAATCAACAACAACGAAAGATACGTATTAAAAGGATGCAAAACCTATTTAAAAAAATATATATCAATTCTTCTAATCGTTGGAAAAAAGGCTTCAATTACAACCGATTAATTTTTTTTCCCTTTTACTTTAGGAGGGCGGGGAAAAAACCACACGAAAAAAAAAAAAAATCCAGGTCCTTTTTTTTTTTTTTTTTTTTTTTTTTTTTTTTGTATTTTCAGGACTAATTATTTTTGAGGAAGCCAATTTAAATCGTTTTGCTTGAGGCACGGAGCCTGGATATAAGGTATAAAAACGTACAATTTGGTGATGGATCACGTGACACCTTGTTAGAGTTTTTGTTATTTTATCTGACACGAACCATTACGAACTGTGTGAAAATGGATTCCATCGTAATAATAAAAACTTCTTTTTTTTTTTTCGTCCATTGTTCTTGACATTTTTTTGATTCCCTTTTAGTAAAATGAAAATCATCGCATCCGGTGGGACGCGAATTCGCAAAACTGCCATTTCCGAAAAAATAAAGGAAAAAGGGAGTTAGAAAAAAAAAGTTGATCCAAGGTTTTTTACGTGAGGGCAAGGGGGCCCGGGGGGGGGGGGGGGGGACAATCCCGAGATTAGCAAATGGGAACTTTTCGAAATAATAATCCTTTACTATTTTACATATCGCCTAAATTTTGTTGGCCAGGGGAAGACTCAAAAAGGAAAAAAATAAAAAATAAAAAATATGGAAAAAGTGAAGCAAAAATACATATTGTCTTAAAAATCATGCGAAAACAATAAAAATATCTAGTCAAGAAACAACATATGTCCGTTTTAGCGAAGAATTTTTGCCACGAAATAGTGTTGCCGATACCCAAGAAAAAGTGTTGTTAAAAACTTAAACTTTGTTATAAAATTTTAAAACCCGCCGAAAAAGACATCTATTTATAATTCATTATAAAATTTTATAACAAAAATTATTTTCAGTTTTTTTCTAAGTTTTTTATTTACTTCTAACGCTTCCCGAATTTTTCTGTTTCTGTTTTTCTTTATTTTTGAGCCTTTGTCAAATTAAAAATACAAGAAATAAACCGACGGAAAAATCTGGAAAATACTACAGTATAAGTCAAAATAATTGGCAACTTAAGAACCATATTGCCACTTTAAAAAATCAGTTGAAAAGTGGTGTAGTGGATAAAGGCGGCTGGTAAGTCAACCACAAGGCTCGGGTTCTAATCCAAAAAATTATAATTTTTTTTTCCTCATGAAAAATGTTTAAAAAAAGAGCCTATAAAGTGCTTATATGCTAAATATAGTGCAATTCAAGCATAAAATTAATATATTGTTAAAAATTTTAATTATAAAAATTTATAAATAGTTATAAAATTTTTTAACGCACCTTTTCTTGGGTTTAAAAACAGAATTTTGAAGTCCTAATAAAAAAAAGGGAAAGTATTTTAAGAAAATATACTCCTACAGCAGTTAAAAGTCGAAATTAAAAATATAAAAAAGATTAAAATTTCCTTAGAGTCAAAATTCAAGATGGCAGACGACAAAATCTCGAATACCTATATCTTGAGTCCTTAAGTCAATTAAAACATTAAAAAATTAAGAGAGAGTTATAAAATTGCTAATTACGGGGTGATTGACCAAAGTGGCAAAAGGCAAAGTCCAGAAGAAAAGGAGAAATTAATGATTTGAATTTATCGAATTCATTTCATCAATTTCTAGCATAAAAGTTATCGAAATAATGAAGTACACACAGTAAAAAATATTATGTAAATATGTTCTAAGAGGTCCACATAAATTTTTTATGTTGTTTCTCCCATAAGGCAAACATAAAAAAAACAACATAAAAATTATGTGGTCCACATAATTTTTATGTTGTTATTTATTGTTATTGTATAATGTATAGGATATGTTATAGGATGTTATTGTATAATGTAATATGTATGTTACGCCCCGTTTGTGAAATTGCCCAGTTCATGAAATGGGCAATTTTTTTGCCCCGTTTATGAACTGGGTAGGCTGCTTGCCCCGTTCATGAATCGGGCAGCAAAATTGCTCAGTTCATGAACCGGGCAGCTTATTTTTGCCCATTTCATGAACGGGGCAGGCATAAAATACTAAATTACACGATCGGGGCAAGGGGTTTGCCCCGATTCAAAATCATTTCTTTGAATGAAACTGAAGTAATATTTTGACTTAAATACCAGACGTAATGGAATGAGTTAATGAACAAATGCATGATTAATAAATAATGAAATATAATTCTCAAATAAGATTTGAATAAATAGGGCTAGATAAAAAGATAAAATAAAATTGATAATAAAACATTGGCCGAAAAATATAAAATTCCGTGTAAACGAGAGAAATATTAAAATAAAAAATATAGATTAAAATAGGAAATATTTGTTAAAATTTATTTTTCAACCGCATGAAAACCCCGGAAATTATTAAAATTATTATTGAAAGTTAATGTGGCACTTTATTCATTTTTAATTTGAAAACGATTCCAATATTAATACTTACATAAAATTTTCACTTAGGGAACCTTCAAGTATTACGTAAGACTTTTTTCAGGTTTTTGGAAACCCCCACCCCCTTCGTAAGAATTAGTAAGATTTTTTGACCCCCCTATTATACATATTCGTAAGATTTTCTCGGACCCCCCCCCCCCCCGTTTTATTTAAACTAAATTTTAAATTGGAGTGATATTTTTCTTGAATCTAATTTATAGTTCAAACTCATATCCTGAAGATTGCTGCAATTCGCACAAAATCTCATCAAAAGCTGAATTTTTATTTTTTAAAATTTTTTGAAAAAAAGTTTGAATTTTTCTACTTTAGAAATTTGAAGAAAAATTAAAACAACTTAATTTTTGAAAATTAAAGATTTCTGAAGAATAAGTTATAATGGAAATTCTTACTTAAGATTTCGCTGGGCCAGTATTACAAGGTTGTATCTGCAGTGTTCAGCTTGACACTAGTTTCTTATGTTTAACGCAAGGAAAACTAGTGTCAACCTGAACAGTGCAGATACAACCTTGTAATACTGGCCCAGCGATTTGCCAAACTCCCCCTCCCCTCCCCCAAGTAAGAAATCATAAGAATTTCGAGAACCCCCTTCCCCCCATCCCTTCGGTCTTACGTAATACTTTAACGCTTCCTTATCACTATCACTGAAAATAACTGTTTTATTTTTCACGAATTTAAATACTACACTGGTCATTCAGATGCATTTATAAACAATCTTTCAAACTATATTTCCGGCTTTTATTTAATTTGTAATAAATCTACGTATATTTTTAAAGTTTCATTAGGAAACCGTGCTAGAAACTTGAAAAAATGAAATTGCTTTCCATGTATTTCAAGTTTCAGTATATTTCATTATTTAATCATGCATTTGTTCATTAACTCATTCCATTATGTCTGATATTTAGGTCAAAATATTATTTCAGCTTCATTCAAAGAAATGATTTTGAATCGGGGCAAACCCCTTGCCCCGATCGTGTAATTTAGTATTTTATGTCTGCCCCGTTCATGAAATGGGCAAAAATAAGGCTGACCAGTTCATGAACTGAGCAGTTTTGCTGCCCGATTCATGAACGGGGCAAGCAGCCTACCCAGTTCATGAACGGGGCAAAAAAATTGCCCATTTCATGAACTGGGCAATTTCACAAACGGGGCGTAACATGTATAATGTATAATGTATAGGATATTGTTTGCTTATGTTGATTTATGTTGATTTTGACATAAAATTTTTTACTGTGCACATTATCGAAAAAGTTATAGAAATTTTCCTATTGATATACCGACGAATCGATAATTTATGGCCATCACTTAGTCACTTCTGCTTAACTTACTGGAACTTAGTGCTTAACTTATGGGCCAAACAATCACCTGATGGCGCATCTAAATATTCAATTTTTGTTTATGTAGGACTACGTCTTAGGGCGCACCATGATGGTTTTGTCGTGTCCGGCTGTCTTGGTGTTTTGGACACCGAACATTTAAAAAAAAATTAAAATTTAAAATTTAGGGCTCCGTTTCACAGCAAGCCGCAAACCGCAGCTTTTTTTTTTATTTTTTTCCGAACCTTAACTTTTATACTAACGAGCTGCTTCGGGACCGCTTCGCGGTCCCTTCGCATCTCGATTGAAAGGGATACAGGTAGCAAATTATAAAATTGTGGTTATTAAAAAATTACTTCTATAATTATATATGAGCTTTTACTGCGAAGCAAATGCTTTTACTCGGAAAGCAAAGGCTTTTGCTTATGACTTAGCACCTTTTGCTACGCACCTTTTACTTGGAACCTTTTGCTAATTACCTTTTACTTAGTAGCTTTTGCTACGCACCTTTTGCTTAGGGCTTTTTGCTAATCACCTTTTACTAAGAAGCTTTTACTTATGCCCTTTTACTAAAGACCTTTTACTTTGGCAGTTTTGCTTAGGACCTTTTACTAAGTTCCTTTAACTTTGGAACCTTTTCTTAGGACCTTTAACTAAGAACCTTTTACTTTGGAGATTTTACTTAGGAACCGTTCCTTAGGACCTATTACTAACTACTTTCCACTTTGGAGCTTTTACTTACGACCTTTTACTAAGTATCTTTTACTTAGGAACAGTTCCTTAGGACCTTTTACTAACTACGTTTTACTTTGGACCTTGTACTTTGAACCTTTTACTAAGAAGCTTTTACTTATGCTCTTTTACTAAACACCATTTACTTAGGCAATTTTGCTTAGGACCTTTTACTAACTACCTTTTACTTTTGAGCTTTTACTTAGGACCTGTTACTTTGAACCTTTTACTAAGCACCTTCTACTTAGGAACCTTTCCTTAGTACCTGTTACTAAGAACCTTTTACTTTGGAGCTTTTACTTAGGAACTTTTGGTTAGGACTTTTTACTTAAAAACCTTTTCTTAGGACCTTTCACTAAGAAGCTTTTACTGTGGAACTTTTCCTTATGCCCTTTTACTAAACACATTTTACTTAGGAGCTTTTACTCAGCACTTTTTACTTAGGAACCTTTTACCGAGTAAAAGCATTTGCTTTCCGAAGTAAAAGGTTTTCTTGTCTTGAAGTAAAAGCATTTGCTTCGAAGTAAAAGCACTCGATACATTAGGGGGTATGACGTAGTAACGCCTAAACCTTACACCAGAAACCGAACTTGGTAAAGAAAGGTAGGCGCCGGGTCCTAGGGCTTCATGTCCTGATTATGCCGAAAAAGAAAGAAAGAATTTTTCTTCCTATAAAAATCCTTTTTTTTTTCTCCTTTAAAAAGCGATTCTTTTTCCTTTTAAAAACCGATTCTTTTTTTTTTTTGGCAATTTTTTTTTCCTAGATACAACGATCTCACTCCCCTCCCCTTTCTTTTCTGGCCAATTTTTTTTTCTTCTTTTTCTAGATACACATACAAACAATCTCACTCCCCCCTTTTTAGTTTTAGTTTATTTATATTTATGAAAATAGTAATGTATTTTTTTTCCAAAAAAACTTTATCCCTTGCGTACAAACACCAGACAAACACACTCCCCCCCCCCCCCCTCCAAAAAAAAAAAAAAAAAAAAATCACCGCCACAGACAGACACACAGTTTAAAATGTTGAAAAAAAAAATCCCTGCGTACAGACAAACACACTCCCCCCTCCAAAAAAAAAAAAAAAAATCACATCCTACAGAGAAAATTTCCCTTTTTATATATTTTTATTCATGAAAATAATAAAGTATTTTTATTTTTTCAAAAAAACTTTATCCCTTGCGTACAAACACCAGACAAACACACTCCCCCCCCCCCCCCTTCAAAAAAAAGTCTAAAATTAAAATTTTGGTGGATCGGATTTTTTTTTTTTTTTTTTTTTTTCAAAAATATTCGTTCAAAATTAAAATTTAGGTGGTTTGGTCTATCCGTCTGTCTGTCTTACGCGGTTTTTTTTTAAAAATACATTACTATTTTCATAAATAAAAATATATAAAAAGGGAAAGTTTCTCTGTCTGTAGGATGTGATTTTTTTTTTTTTTTTTTGGAGGGGGGAGTGTCTGTCTGTACGCAGGGATTTTTTTTTTTAACATTTTAAACTGCGTGTCTGTCTGTGGCGGTGATTTTTTTTTTTTTTTTTTTTTGGGGGGGGGGAGTGTGTCTGTCTGTCTTACGCGTTTTTTTTTTTTTTTTCGGACATAACGATCTCACACCAGACAGACACACTCCCCCCCCCCCCCCAAAAAAAAAAAAAAAAATCACCGCCACAGACAGACACGCAGTTTAAAATGTTGAAAAAAAAAATCCCTGCGTACAGACAGACACTCCCCCCTCCCTCCAAAAAAAAAAAAAAAAAAAAAAAAATCACATCCTACAGACAGAGAAACTTTCCCTTTTTATATATTTTTATTTATGAAAATAGTAATGTATTTTTTTTTTTTCAAAAAAACTTTATCCCTTGCGTACAAACACCAGACAAACACACTCCCTCCCCCCCCCCCCCTTCAAAAAAAAAAAAAATTGTCTAAAACTAAAATTTTGGTGGTTCGGATTTTTTTTTTTTTTTTTTTTCAAAAATTCGTTCAAAATTAAAATTTCGGTGGTTCGCTCTGACCGTCTCTATCTATCTTACGCAATTTTTTTTTTTTTTTGTTTTTCTCGGACATAACGATCTAACTGCGCTTTTATATATGTATAGAAAACTTGGCAATGGGGTAAAGTGATATAAAAATTAAGTAAAATAATAGATTTTTCGTTCATATAAACATGATTCGGCATGTAAATAACATTATTTAATGATATATTTTAAAAAAATATCGAATGTTATTTTTGTTTTTGTTTATGGAGCCATTTTAAATTTTTTCCCCTGTAAACAAAAATAAAATTCCATATTTTTTTACAAAATATATCATTAAATAATCTCATTTGCATGCCGAATCATGTCTATATGAACGAAAAAACTATGATTAATATTACTATGTAATTTTAACATAATTTTAACATAATTTTCATCACACGAAAAAGTGGCTTTTTTCAGTACTGGGCAGTTTATTTACAGGCTATTTTACGCCGTACCTTGTGATAAAAAATATCTTTCAATGCAAGAAATGCAAACGACTTGCCCGTCTCGACCTATTTAAGGTCCTCGCCTTCGGCTCGGGCTTAAAACTCGGTCTCGACATGCAATTTTGTCGTTTGCAGTCCTTGTATTGAAAAATACTATTTCACACCTAAAAACAAACCACGTGTCATTCCATTCATGTCATTTCATTTCTCATTTAATTTTATTTCTCATTTTTTAATTCATTTCATTTCTGGCTTTGTTTAGAATCTTTATCACCTTCATATATTCGTGATCCGGATCTTTCCGAGGTAAGGTAAAAGCACCAATTATTGACCAGGCACCAATTACTGACCAGTCCATAAGCTAAACACGTACACCATAAAAGGAAATCGTGTTTAGCTTATGGACTGGTCAGTAATTGGTGCCTGGTCAATAATTGGTGCTTTTACCTTATCTCCCTTTGCGTCTCGTGCCGGGTCGCCAAGTGGATCGCCAAATGCGTCGGTTGCCGGGCCGTCAAGTGGTACTCCTGCGGCGTCAACAGTTCCTGTTGCCGCTCCTTCCATTCCGGCTCGCCGGCCGACCAGACTGCCTATAGGCATCGGGATGGGAGGAGTTAGGCGGCACCGGAAAGTTTTAAGAGACTCAGTGCAATCGATTTTGCTCGCCGGGGAGGAGTGCGGCGTATTTCGGGTAGTCTTTATGAGTTAATTCGACAGGAGTTAAGAACATTTTTAACTGATGTGATTTATTTAAGTCTTTGTTATGCCGAATGCGCTCACAGGCGCACTATTCATACAATTGATGTTGTACGATTTTACTTAATTTTTATATCACTTTACCCCGTTGCCATGTTTTTAGTATAAAAATTCAGGTTCGGAAAAAAAAATAAATTAATTAAAAAAAAGCTGCGGTCTGCGGCTTGCTGTGAAACGGAGCCCTTAAAAAAAAAAAAATAAAAATTAAAATAAAAATAAAATTTTTGAATAAAATATCAAAATTCCTTGATGATCCTTAAAAAATTTTTAAAATTTTCAATGAAATTTAAAATAAAATTTTTTACAAGATAACGGTAAATTTTTGACCAATTTTAAAAAAAAAGAAAAAATTTTTAGAAATTTTTTCAGATTTTGATGATTTTTGATAAATTTTATAGAAAAAGGGGGTCACGTGGACTAAAATCAGGGCTTTGAGAATTTAGGGACATCCATTAACGTTTTTTGAAACGAACATTTCGATGATTTTTGATTATTGAAAAAGTTTATTTAAAATTTTATTGAAAAAACATTTTTTTTTAAAAACTATTTTTTTAAACGAACATTTGATAAAATTTTAAATAATTTTTTTCAAACATCTTTGATGTTTCAATCTAAAATGAAAATATATCACAAAAAATTTTTACTGAAAATTTTAATATAAATTTTATTGAAAATTTTAAATGTCGGCTGAACGGGCTAAATCGACGATCAAACGGGCCAAATTATTAAATTAAAAGCATTTCCATTCCTAGCTCGGAAATTTGGCCCCAACCAAAAATTCTAGACAAACATCTACTAGACAAATTCTAAATTCTAGTCCTAAGTAGGGATATGCCTCATATCCCCTGACTGTTTTTTTTTTAATTTTTGAGCGGCTGCGCATATGCATATTTTTTCTGGAATTATTATAAGGCCTTTTTCCCCTCCCCCCATTCCCTACAGCTTTCATGCTGTGCTTACTCTACCAAAACTGCATTGCATCACGAGTTTCATCAGGTTCATTGAACACCTTTGCAACTTTGCCGCAGCTCCGACATCGGCCTTAAGGCCAAATTCGTTTTCTTCTGGTTTGTACTCTTTGGCGATTGATTTCTTTCTAAAAATCTCGGGACATAAAAAAAAAGTAAAAGCTTGACAGGATATTATTACCAATTCCATCAATAGGAAAGATGATTCAAGTCATCAAATAAAATTAAATTACATTTCAATAAGCGGAAGCTATTAAGAAAAATATATAGTATAAAAAAAAAATAAAAAAAACTTGCATTTTCTATATTCTAGTACTTACACTGGTTTGGTAACATTTAACACTCCAAAAACGTTTCAAAACGGATATTAATAACCAGTAATAATTATCATTTTAAAGGCTTCGCTTTTATTTATTTTCTGTTAACGATTTTTTTTTTCTTTTTGGAAATTGAAAGCGTTAAGCATGATTTCATCCTATCAAACATTTTGGTAACAATCACAATTTTTTTTTTTTTTCGAGGACTCTTAAAATTCCCTTATTATCATGACCGTTACGCGACATCTTTTCTTCCATTTTTTTTTTAAACAGTCACTTGTCATAAGACGCTTTTTTTTTTTGATTAGGGTTGAAAAAAGCCCAGCCCAAACTGGGTTGGGTTTTGATTTTTCATTTATAAAATAATCGATTTTTCAAGAGATCGTTTGTGTTTAAATTTTAAACAAAATCTGCTTTTTTTTTTTTAAGAGAACACGAGAACAAGAATTACGAAATCGTTTGTCAAAAGATCAGACTATATGCTTAGTCATAAAGAGATCGTAAAGTTAAATGTCTGTCCTTCCAACATTTTTTTTTTATGGGATTTATTGCAAGTGTTGAGAGCCTGCGTTGGCTCTCAAAATTCACTTTATTTGTATTTAGCCAATAAAAGTCTCTTAATCCTGTTCAGCAGGAAAAAAAAAGAAAGAAATAAGAAAATATAAAAAAAATCCGAATCGTGAATCATTTTCATTTCTTTTTATTATGAAATCATATTCCCTCGCTATGCTATCGCAAGTTTATGCATGTGTGTGAGAAATGCTGAACACAATTCTCCTCAGTTTATTATCAATTTTTTTTTTTGTTTTGTTTGTTTGTTTGCATATTTTAAGTTTTTATTTTCGAGACATCAACAAAAAGAGAAAGTATTGCAACAGCTGATTTTTTGCTTTTATTTTGTCACATTTTTGAAAAATATTGGAAAAATCATCCAGGAATCCCAGTTAAAATGCACAGAACAATTAAAAAAGGTTTAAATTTTTTTTCATCCCTTTAAAAAAATTCCAGTTTATATTTAAAAAAAAAAATATTCCTAATCCAAAACTACGGCCTTGGCTCCTCATGATGAAACTCAAAATTTCCGAAAATACACTTTCTATTTTTCATCTCACACTAATCCAGTAATTTCCTGATCAAAGATTGTAAGTTACATAATAACACCTAATTTTCCAGGTGATCGTGTAAGGCTAATCATTGCTCTCAAAACTGAACATGGTAACCCATCCAAATTACAATAAATATTATCGAGCGTCTCATCTCATTTTCTAAAAGTTAGGAGAAAAAAAAAAAGAATCACTTTTATTTTTCACAGATAATTTTTTCTGTTAACAATCGAACAAAATCACAAAATTTCAAAAGTACTCAAACAGCTTGGAAATAACTTAAAATTTATCCAAGAGCTTTAAATGTTTCCCAGAAGCACTGCAATCTATGCTAATTACCTTTATGAGTCATGAGAAATTTTTTAAAAAATTTAGTCAAAATGTTTAACATTTAATTCGAAAAATCCAGTAATTCAATCGTCAGAATTTTTTTAAACGTCAAAAAAAAGAAAAACCTGAGTACACAACATCCACTAAGTTTATTACATACCGAATCTCAGGATAAAAAATTTTCAGTACCAGAAATTTTGAGTAGAAAAAAAATAAAAATAAAAAAATAAACCACATTTTTTGTTTGCAAGCTGTCCTCAAGCTTGAAAATCATTTTCCTGCCTTAAAAAATTAGCTTGAAGAATAAATGACAGGACATTCCCTGGCACCCAATTCCTCCATGCCTAAATTATATTTTCCTAGATACTTAAAAACATTTACAAGTTCCCAATGTAAAGCACAAAGTAATTAGGAACAAAACGGAGTCAAAGAGCAGGGCTCTTCAGAACAATTAGCAAGTTCCAGTTTAACAAAACTGTATTTCCTTCCAAAAATTTAATTTCGGAACAATACCGGCAGCAAAACAAATTTTTTTAAAAAATCAAAAGCCATCTTTTTTACGTGAAATTTTCTGTAACTTTTTCCTGTTCGCAAAAATGCCAAAAATTTAAAAAAAAAAAAAATTCTTTTTTAATGAATGTCTCATCTGTTAACTTGTTCTTTTGTTTTATTTATTTTTGTAGTTTTTTTTTTTCCCACAGAAAGCAAAGATTCCTTATGTTCACACTAACAGATTATGACTTACACTTCCACTGGACTTTGGTCAAGGGCACTAAATTTGTTTAGAATAAGATTTATTAAAGTCTTACAATTTTCTTCAACTCAAGACATTTACTTCTTAGTCTCAAAAACTTTTCACAAAAAAAAAAGGGAACCCTCGAGTTGAATGCAAAAACCCAATCAATTTTTTTTTTTTGCAAATATCTCCCCAACTCATATTTAATCTTATCTCCTCAATTTTTTTTTATTTTTTTTATCAGGGTGTTAACCTAATAAGCAATCATCTAACGAACGACAAACAAAACCATATTGAATCATAACGCATTTCCTCAAAGGGAAAAGTAAAAAAAAATCTTGAATCACAATACTCGGAACAGAGTGTCTAATAATATTCAATCATTCACTCTAATTCCAACCACTCAATATTAAAAAAGAAATATTCATAAGGTCAAAAAAAAAAAAAATTTCTTATCTTCAATCTCCATTCTTCAATAAATGACCATAAAACTCGCCGTGAACACCTTCAAGGTGAATCAAGATATTTTTTGGCAGGTAGCCTCAGGTCACTTTTATAAATCATAAAAATTCTATTATTATTAAAAATAATTTTCCAATTAATTAACTTTTTTCGTTTAAAAAGAAAAAAATATTGTACTAGACACTGAAAGAACCTAATGGACTGAAAATAAAACCGGCGTTTTCTTTCAACAAAAAACACCCTCAATACTCCAGCACCGACAGGTGTTACGAACCTTTTTTTTTCTCTTACATTTAAAAATACTTTTTCCTCATAAACAAATCACATAACTTTTAAAAAAATAAAATAAAGTACTCACCTCATTACGGAATCATAATATCCCATTTAATTATAGGCATCGAAGTACGTTTTTAAAAATAAAAAAAAACGAAAGATCTGTCAAATGGAACCTGAAATTACACGATTTGAAGATCAAAAAACTTAAGGTATCCACAAGCGTAAACATGAAGCGTCCATATAAAAACTTAAACGGTAAAAAATTTCAATGAAAAAACTCTATCAAACAATTTATAAACAAGTTAACATTTATAACAACGATTTTAATTCAAAGAACTGATTTATTGTAACTAAAAAACATTTGAAAATTGTAAACTGAATAAAAAATAAAACACACTGTTCGTTAACCTACTCTGCTCGCGTTTACCGATTGTTTTGAACTGACGCGGTTCGGTGTCACTACCACTTGGAGGAGCCACCGTCGATATAAACATGCGACTTTATTTTACAAAACGATTCTCATTATTATTATTTCCATTTATTTAGATGGACAAAAACATGGCGAAAATGGACGGCTAAATTATTCTTTTACAAAGAAATATTATTTTAGTTGGGCATTTTTTTTGGATATTGAAATATGAATGAACGAACCTCATGCTTTTCAGGCACAGCCATCTTGAATTCCTGGATTTTTTTTTCCAGATGGCGCGTCATGGAACAAGAGAACAAGTCGAAAAATTAATAAAAATGATTGTTTTTTTCATTTTCTTTATCTTATTGTATTATGACTTTGCAATGACATGGTAGCATAAAAAAGATCCAATCCATGTGTATATTAATTAATATTAAGATTAGAATAGGTTTATTATCATTTTAAGAAGTTCGTAAAATAAAGTGTTTTGGATTAAAGCAGTGGCGGTTTTGCTTAAAAAATGTTTTTTTTTTTAAGTGAAATAAAATTCTTTCGAAAGCTTTCAGATTTTTTTTTCTTTCCTGCCCAATCCCACAGAGGAAAATAATCGATTTAATTAGGAATTACTTAAAAATTATATAATTTTTCCTGTTCTGTGCACAACAGCGCGAGAGCCAAGTTTTTGAAAAACGAAAAAAATTAACAGCAACATTGCCACACCATTGGCTCCATCCCCCAAAATTCTTTTTCCGCTTTAGATGACGATCGGTCAGTCTTTTACATCAAATTTCTGGTCCGCCAGGGGTCCTTCCCTTCCTTCGGCTGCCTCTTGGGAGATTCGATCCCCGAAGTATTATTTTCTTCCAAGTTAGGGATCCAGCATTCGATTTCGGCTAACTTTGGGTCAAACTCATCGAATTTTGACATTAATTTCTGATAGCCAAGAAAAATTGGCTAACGATTTCTAGTCTGAGGCCTTTTGTTAATCGAATACTCTCGAAAAATTGGCTCGATTTTTAACAAGAGGTGTTTTTTTTTTACTAATTAGATTCAAAGACAGCTAAAAATATTGTTGACGTGCGCAGCTAACACTCAGTCAAAGGTTAAGCCTTCAAAGTTACGATATAAGTTTAAGTTCACGTATACGAAAGGGAATAAACGAAAAAAACGGAAAAAACACCGGTAGTTTTAGGTGCGTAACGTTCGTGCTCAGGAAATATTTAATACACGGTGACTAGCAACGTGATTGCAAAAACATTTTCTGTAAGGATTATAAAAAAAAAAAACCACCAGTGACAGTGAAGAAAATTTAAAGGAGTTTTTTAAATTCCAATAAGCAAAGAAACATTAAAATTTAGGTACCTATCTAAAAGTAATCCGACTTCAACTTTAATTATGGCGTCAAAAAAAGATGACACCTTTAACCAACTTCTAAATTTAATTTATATCATTTATATCAACATTCATCAATTCCTCTTCGTCCAGATCTTCTCGTTTCTGAATAATTATCTACAAGAAGCGATTTCGGCGACAAAACAAAAACATTTCGCTACACTGGAAGACGAGCGTCGACTTGTTTACGAGCACCACACACGGGAACTCGAACTCCTCGAAATCGGAATCGGTGCAGGACCGAACTTTAAATATTATCCGACTTGCAATTTAACCAGCATCGAACCGAACGCTTATTTTGAAAAGAAATTCAACTCCAATTACTTTCCGTTCAAAAATAAATTCAAACGGGTTAAATTCATCCAGGGGATAGCTGAAGACATGGGGGGAGTCAAAACCGGGAGCATAGACGTTGTGGTCATGACTTGGGTTCTGTGTTCGGTTTCGGACACCAGCAAAGCTCTGAAAGAAATTCATCGCGTTTTAAGACCTGGAGGTCGATTTTATTTTTTTGAACACACTCGCTACGAACGGAAGGATTTTCCCAATTGGGCGCTTGCTCAGAAATATTTTCAACCGATTTGGACTTTTCTTAGTTGCGGATGTCATACCAGACCTGCGACTCGGATTCTTATCGAAAAAGCTTCCGATGGAAAAAATTTGTTTAGGTTCGACAGGTATGATTTTTCGTATGAAACGATCCGATCAAAATGGCTGCAATTGCTTCTGTTTCCAATGGTGCCGCATACGTACGGAGTTGCTACGAAAATTTGATTCTAAATTTATTGTATAAGGGTAGTTCTTAAAAAAACGTACCTTTTTATATTTAGGCAATTTTGCTTAATATCTCATCAAACACACACTGAAAAGAAACTTTTTTACAGTGAATTTGCGTTTTAGAAGGTAAAGAATGATATCCCTTTTCAAAAGAAAATAAAAATTATTTTTAACCTTTTTAATTAGATAAAAAGTGCATTATTTGTCCTCCCGACACGTTTTGTTTTTTTAGCTGCTACTCATTAAGGATGCAACGGGAAAATTTTTTTTTGCTGTGAATTGGTGTTTTGGAAGGTAAAGAACGATATCCCTCTTCTTGAGAAAAAATTATATTACTTTTCAGCCTTTTTTTACTACCAAAAAGTGCTTTATTTGTCTTTCCCGACACGGAACGTTTTTTCAAGAATTACCCATAATCTTAAGACTGAATATAAAAACTGTTTTGATATTATGTAAATGTTGAATATTCGTTTATTTTCGGATTATTGTTCAACTATTAGTGTAAAATTAGAAAAATTGGCGATTTGATCTTGAGTTGTGCTCTGTCTCCATTGGACAATTAACTGGAGACTACAATTAATTGTACCACCGGAAATGCTGTACATTTTTTTTGGACTTTTTTCTTCCGCTACCGCTTTTTTTTCGTTTTCATTATTTTTAATGTTCGAAATAATAATCGATAAAACGAAATAAAAAGAATTAAAAAATCAATCATTTTTTACCTATTTTGGTTTTTCTTTATTATTCTTGATCATTCTTATTGATCGAAAAAAGGGTTATATTACTAGTTTTCTTTAAGTCATTTTTAGTCGCAGTTTTGGTAGGACACACAGCCGATAATATTGTTGACGTGTATGATAACACGCAGTCAAAGGCTAAGTCTTCAAAGTTACGACGTAAGTTTATTGTGTCCACGTATACGAAAGGGAATAATAGGAAAAAAAGGAAAAAACACCGATAGTTTCAGGTGCGGAACGTTCGCATGCTCAGGAAATATTTTGGTGATAGTGAGTTTAAGGATTGTAAAAAAAAAAACCGCCTGTGACAGCAGAAAATTTAAAAGCTTTTTAAATAACTTCGTCAACACGGAATAAAAATTAAAAGAAATTTATTTTAAAACTTCTCTTAACTGTACCTAAGTAATCCGACCTAAACTTTAATTATGGCGCCAAAAATATATGACATTTTTAACCAACTTCTACATTTCCTTTATGTCACTTATATCAATCTTCATCAATTCCTCTTTGTCCAGATCTATTCGTTTACGAATATTTATCTACAAAAAGCGATTTCGGCGACGAAACAAAAACATTTCGCTACACTGGAAGAGGAGCGTCGACTTGTTTACGAGAACCACAAACGGGAACTGGAACTCCTCGAAATCGGAATCGGTGAAGGACCGAACCTGAAGTATTATCCGAGTTGCAATTTAACCAGCATCGAACCGAACGCTTATTTCGAAAAGAAATTCAACTCCAATTACTTTCCGTTCAAAAATAAATTCAAACGGGTTAAATTCATCCAGGGGATAGCTGAAGACATGGGGGGAATCGAAACTGAGAGCATAGACGTTGTGGTCATGACTTGGGTTTTGTGTTCGGTTTCGGACACCGGCAAATCGCTGAGAGAAATTCATCGCGTTTTAAGACCTGGTGGACGATTTTATTTTTTCGAACATACTCGCTACGAACGGAAGGATTTTCCCCGTTGGGCGCTTGCTCAGAAGTATTTGGAGCCGATTTGGACTTTTGTCAGTTGCGGATGTCATATCAGACCTGCGACTCGGATTCTTATCGAAAAAGCTTCCGATAAAAATAATTTTTTTAAGATCGACAGTTATAATTTTTCGTATGAAACGATCCAATCAAAATGGTTGCAATGGCTATTGTTTCCAATGGTGCCACATACCTACGGAGTTGCCACCAAAATTTGATTTTAAATTTGTAGAATAAACTGAATATAAAAACTGTTCTGATATTATGTAAATGTTGAATATTCCTTTCATTTTTGGATTGTTGAACTATAGGGCAAAATCGGAAAAATTGACGATCTGATCTCAAGTTATGCTCTGTCTCCATTGGAAAATTAATTGGACGGTACAATTAATTGTACCACCGGAAATTCTGTATATTTTTGGACTTTTTTCTTCTGCTACCACTTGTTTTTCCTTTTCATTATTTTTCATCATATAGTACGGAAAAGTCCACTTTTCCGTCCTAGGCAGTTTATTTACAGACTATTTGTGTACTTCACATGAAAAGGTCCTACTTTGCAGATGGTGCTTAGAATTTTTTGTTTGTAAAAAAGGTTTTTTTTATAAGTTAAATTTTCACAGCCTTCCAAGCTCCCATCTGCCAAGTGGGACCTTGTCGTATGAAGGTACACATTTCACGCCGTACTTTGTGATGAAAAATATCTTTCGATGCAAAAAATGCAAACGACTTGCCCGTCTCGAACTATTTAAGGCCCTCGCCTATATGTTTAGGCGCAACACGGTCTCGGGCGATTTTTTCCTTTGCAGTCCTTGTATTGAAAAAAACTATTTCATGTTCTAAAAAATAATCAAAACAATAAAAAAAGTGGTAGCAGAAGAAAACAGCCCAAAAATATACAGCATTTCCGGTAGTACAATTAATGAGGATTTTTACGGCAAACTAAATCCGCTAGGGGGGCTCTGGTTGCTATCATGGTAAAATGGCGGCCGGCTTCGGATTGGTCAATAAATATTCCCTTCTCATGTTAATGTCATTATTAACCAATGCGAAGCCGGCCGCCATTTTACCATGATAGCAACCAGAGACCCCTTAGCGGATTTAGTTTGCCGTAAAAATCCTCATTGTACTCTCGCGCGATTAATTGGCCAATGGAGACAGGACATTAATGTATAATTTTTAAATATAATTTAATTTAAAAAAAAAAAAAAAAAAAAAAAAAAAAATGGAGATAAAATCGTCGAAAAAAGTCTTAAAACGATTTGAAGACATCAGCGGAAGAAAGAGGCCGTTGTACCTCTAGAAAATAATTCAGACAACCGTCTATTTTCTGTTGTTTATTTTGGACGCCATTTTGATTCCGACAGAATTTTACAGTAAACAAGCAGTAGAAAATGTTAGATCCTCTTTCGATTTTCATTTATTGACTACAGTTTTTCACTAGAACCTGAACGGCCCCCTTCTTCCACTGATGTCTTCATTTGAACTAAGCACAAATTAACACGTCAAAATTATACATAGCAGGCTATTGAATACAAGAACTTATTAACATTACACAACAAAAATAAATACAATTAAGGATACATAAAAATTTACAAAACTCTATTTATACATTTCACAAATTTTACAATACAGGAGATCCAAGACAAGACCATTTCTTTTCGACAAACATTTAGTTCCTGTTTTGTAAGAAACATTTAGGTTCTTTTCTTTTCGGCGCTGTGCCACATACCATAAGCGAAATAAATAACCAAACCTGAAAGCAAAACAAAAACGACACATAAAAATAACGGGCAAAAAAAATATTCAAAATTTTAGATTTCAATTTTCTTTTTTTATACAAAACATATTTTATTTGAATTTTAAAAAAAATCATCTATCATTTAAAAATATTTGACCGTTTAATTGATCTTTTAATTTAATCGTTTTTAAAACATTTCCCATTAGCATTTTTTGCTTTCTTAAATAAAATTCTTCTTCGGTCTCAATGTGTTCACCGGTATTTTCCGTTTTTTCATTTTCCACGGTCTCGATTGCCTGATTTTCAATCTGCCTAAGAGCATTTACAGCATTTTTTCTTTTCGTATCGTCTTTAAAACTTTCCCTAAAAGACTCCCTGAACGACGCTGTTTTCGGCGGTCCCTTCGTCAGAACGAACTCTAATTTATCTTTCAACGCTGCTTTGCTTAAAGTTTTTATAGTTTTATATTTTTCGTAATTCATCGAATTTTCCTCGTCCTCGGGAAAAATGTTCTCTTCATTTTGAACCGATTCTTTCGGATGGGAATTCCTGTAAGAAATTTCGCTGAGTTGCTCGTTCAAAATCCTGCTTAATCGATCTTTGAACGATAATTTCGGAGCATCTTCTTTCTTTTTCGGTTCGACGTGCCTTAAAGGTTTCCTCGGGGCTCGGATTTGTTTGACCAAGTCTGATATTGAAGGTTTCGGAGGTAACTTCGGAGGATTTTGGCTCAATGAGGAATTTTCGTTTTCTATCGGTGGTAAAGGCGGTGGTTTGGGGGCTTCGCCGATGCTTTCTAAAAATTTTTCTTCCAGTTTCGAATTTCTCGTCGGCTTAGTTTCCGTGGTGGGCTCCTCTTTCGCTTCTTTCTGGCTAATATTCTCTAGGTAAATCTCGCTTAAGCGACTTGAGTTTTTAATTAAAGGCTTTGGTGGTACGCTTGGACGTTTTCCATCATTTTCTGGAGTTTTAGGAATTTCTCCGATGCTTTCTAAAAATTTTTCTTCTAATTTAGTATTTCTTTTCGGCTTTTCTACCACCGTATCATCCTTCGCCTCTTTTTTATTTATGTTCTCTAAATAAACATCGCTTAGGCGACTGCTTTTTCTCGGTAATTCTTTATTCTCCTCTTTATCTTCGACTTTTTCTTCGTTTAAAAACCCGTACGATTCGTTCACGATCTCGTCCATTTTTTCGATTTCCTCCCATTTTTCATCTTCCCTGTGAACTTCCGCTACGAGCAATTCCGGTTTCCGTATTTCCAAATCGTTGTTGTTATCGTCGATCGTGCCTCTTCGGTTAAAGTTAACCACCTCGACGGAGTATCTCGTGCTTTCGTCGACTTCCTGCAGAGAAAGCTGATCCATTTCTTGCACCACGGCGAAATTAATGGGACCCTCGTCGACTTTGATTTCGGCTTGACTGATTTCCATGTTCGATATTTTATCGAAGCGATCGGAGATGTTGTCTTCGACGAAAGCCGGGTTATGAATCCCTTTTAAAATCGTGTGCTTGTGCATCCGCATTTTTAATATTTCCTCGTTTAATCGGATCGTATTTACTCGGTTGATCTCGTAGGGCGAATTCTCGTTGAGATCTCCCTTGTAAAATTTCCAGCAGAACCAGAAAAAGTAAGGGATGACTCCTAGATTTTAATATTTTTTAAAATAAAATAATTGACTTAAAAAAAAGTAAGAACTAGTGCGGCTCCAATCAGAAAAAAATTTTTGTGCCGAATATGACATCTTAAAAAACTTTTTTCCAACATTGGCTACCTTATTACTTAATATACTTTACTTCACTTAAAATCTGCCGCAATTTTTCAAAATTTGCTCTTCACAACCCTCACTCACCTACTGCCATCCAAACGGCGAACCTCACCCACGTCATCGCATCCAAGACGATCATAAGATAAATATTGCAAAATATACTTAAGCTCGGAATGAGAGGGAGCAATGGAATCTGAAACAAAATGTTTTACAAAATCAATTTCCATTTATCAAGAGGCCATTAAAGATGTTTGGACTTTTACCTGGAACGGTAATTTTTTCTGAGATTGTGGTTGAGTGGCGACGGATGAAAGAACCAATATTATTAAAACTACCATTATGGAAATTATTAAAATTCCATACCATCCACCTTCGAATATATTTTCGTATAAATATGTCATTGCTAACGCAAAGCCAATACTAAGAATAACTGAAAAATAAATAAATAAATAATTAATTATTTTTTGCGCAAATTGAGCTGCTTTCTGGAGCAGAGCGATTCCCAACCATTTTTCCTAAAAATTTTGGTTCCAAAAATTTTTTTCCCAACTTAATTTTTTCATAATTTTTAATTTTCCTAAAATTTTTTGATTCTTAAAATAAGATTTCCTAATTTTTTGAATCCCTAAAATTTTTGTAATTACGTACCAAACCTATGTAACGTTGTGAATTTTTGTTTTTAAATTCGTTGGTAACGAAGTTGTTCGTCATTCTCGCATCGTGTTCATATTTTTATTGTTATTATATAATCATTATTTTAAAAAAAAGAAGAATAAAAAAAAAAAACGAAATTTTCAGCTTTGCCTGGTAAATTATTACAAAAATTTTAGGAATTTAAAAAATTAGGAAAAATATTCATTTTAGGAAATTTTATTTTAGGAATCAAACAATTTTAGAAAATTTAAAATTAGGAAAAACCGGTTAGGAAATAGAGTTTTAGGAGCCAAAAGTTTTAGGAAAAATGAATTAGGAATTAATTTTTTTAGGAAAAACGGATTAGGAATTTCTTTATTTTTAAGAAAAACGGATTAGGAATTTATTTTTTTTTTTAGAAAAAACGGATTAGGAATTTCTTTATTTTTAAGAAAAACGGATTAGGGATTTATTTTTTTTAGGAAAAACGGATTAGGAAAAATGGTCGGGAACGATTTGATCGAAATTCAAAATCATAGCATTGCAGTTTGTCCAAACCATTTTGAAGAAATGAGAGTTGGCGAACTATACAAAATTTCCTTCTCATCGTTTCCGAGAACGTATAAAATCACACTTACTAAAGAGTAAAAGATTGAATACCACTATCCTTTTGGTTAATGTTGTTGCTAATTTACTCCTACTATTGAAATAACACCTAGCTGCATCACTAAATTTAAATTTATAATTTGTTTCTACTAAAACTGTAGTTTCTGTATTTGCTTCTTCAGGGTTATCTGGACTGTATCTGAAATAAAATAAAAATTAAATTAATTAATTAGTAATCGCAAAAAAAAAAAAAAAAAAAAAAATCATACTGGGATATGGGGGCATATCCCTACGTAGGACTACTACGTCTTTGGGGTGCTGTCCTAATATTGCTAAATTTAAAGAATGAAACGATTAAAAATTTTAAGAAATTTTTTTTTGCTTGTTTTTGGTCAAAAAATTCGAATTTTTTGATAAAAATATAATTTTTTTTTCCTGGCACGAAAAAAGCTTAAAATATTTTATAAAAAAGGTCAAAAGTTGAAAAAAATTAGTCGAAATTTTAATTAAAGTCTTCAAAGTTAAAATTTTAATATTAAAACATTGCTTTAGCTCATATTCTAGGCTAAAGGAAAAAGGACAAGATTAAAAAATGTAGTGAACATTTTATTTAAAATTCCTAAGTTCTTGTTTTTTTTTCATGTAGTCTAATTTTAATATTTAAAAAAAAAAAAAAAAAAAAAAAAAACGGCGAAAATTTAAATAAAAGTTAAACAAAATTTCAAGAAATTTTCTAAGTCCATTTTTCGTTCATGTCGCCTAAATTTTACTATAAAAAAAGACCAAAAGTTAAAAAAAAAAACACTCAAAATATTATTTAAAATTTTAAAAGTTAATATTTTAATATTAGAATGATTAAATATTAATTTTTGGTGCGAACAGACCGAGACCCGGACAGACACACCCACAGACACAGATTTTTCCAGGACCGAGCCCTAAGACGTAGTCCTACGTCAAAAAAATTGCATAAACCTACCGTAATATCATAACACAGAGGGCAACGATAGAATAAGCCATTAAAGTCCCAAGAGACATCATATCAACGAGCTGTTTGAGATTAAATATCCCGGCCATCAATGCCGTCACCACTCCGGAAATCACGGTTCCGTAAACTGGAGTGTGAGTTTTAGAATTTACCTTCCCGAGAAAACGGAAAATCAAACCGTCATTCGCCATGGAATAAATCACCCTCGGAA
This sequence comes from Liposcelis bostrychophila, assembly GCA_037577465.1. NCBI lineage: Eukaryota > Metazoa > Arthropoda > Insecta > Psocodea > Liposcelididae > Liposcelis > Liposcelis bostrychophila. The sequence goes on from CM075207.1 coordinate 12,885,327, forward strand.
GAGGAAACATGGCTCCGAATAAACTCGAAAATAATCCGAAACAGGCTCCGATTGTGACGATCCATTTAGGAACGATCCAACCGAGTTTATCGTAAACGTGCGGGAAAGGAGCTTTGGCGCTTTGATCCCAATAAGGCCACATTAACGTTAAAACCGAAGAAATCCCAAAATAAACGGCGAATATCACTGTCAAAGATACGACGAACGCAAGGGGGATCGATCTTTGGGGATTTTTTACTTCTTCCCCCGTGGAGGCGATCGCGTCAAAACCGACGAAACCGTAAAAACAAGTCGCAGCGCCTTTCATTACTCCTATAAAACCGAAAGGCGCGAAACCTCCATCGCCACCGTCCACTCCAGGAGGAATATCCTTGGGATCTATTTGCCAGTTTTTAATATCGACTGAAAAGAAAAAAAAAAAGAAAATTGAGCTTTGTGAAAAACCGCTTTGGTGATTTTATGAAGGAATACCTTTCCAGAATCCGGAAATAATGACGAACAAAACTACGGCTAAATTAACTAGAGTAAATATATTGTTGGCGAGGGTTGACAGTTTGACTCCGATGGCGAGGACGCCAGCTAAAAGCAAACACAATCCAGCGGCGAAAAAATCTACGTACTCAGCTAAGTATTTATAATCCATAGAAGCAAACGATAAGAATGCGGTGCTGATTGCATCTTCTGATATTCTGTTAATGTACTCGCTGATACCTTTCGCAACGCTGGCAGCTCCTGAAAAGGAAAAAAAAAAAATGATGATAATACATGTAGATTCAAGTTTTTTCATTTATGGAGAAAAGCACTTCAGTTGCAGAAAGTTTTGAAAATATCTCTGGGGAGACTTCTGATGCTTTGTCAGAAGAAAAGAGGTATCTCACTGCACTTCCCAGTCAGCAAAAAATATTCATATTTATAAAATATATTTTCAACATTTTAAAAATATTGTGTAAATATTTTTCAACATTTAAAAAAAAATTGTGTAAATGTTCTTCAAGTTTTTCAATACTTTAAAAATATTGTGTAAATATGTTTCAATATTTTAAACATATTGTGTAAATATTTTTCAACATTTTAAAAAAAATTGTGTAAATGTTTTTCAATACTTTAAAAATATTGTGTAAATGTTTTTCAAGTTTTTCAATACTTTAAAAATATTGTGTAAATATGTTTCAATATTTTAAACATATTGTGTAAATATTTTTCAACATTTTAAACAAAATTGTGTAAATGTTCTTCAAGTTTTTCAATACTTTAAAAATATTGTGTAAATATGTTTCAACATTTTAAACAAAATTGTGTAAATGTTTTTCAAGCTTTTCAATACTTTAAAAATATATTGTGAATATGTTTCAATATTTTAAAAATATTGTGTAAATATTTTTCAATATTTTCAAAAATATTGTGTACATATTTTTTTAACATTTTTAACAAAATTGTGTAAATGTTTTTCAAGTTTTTCAATACTTTAAAAATATTGTGTAAATATGTCTCAATACTTTAAAAATATTGTGTAAATATTTTTCAACATTTTAAGTAAAATTGTGTAAATGTTTTTCAAGTTTTTCAAGACTTTAAAAATATTGTGTAAATGTTTTTCAATACTTTAAAAGTATTGTGTAAATATTTTTCAACATTTTAAGTAAAATTGTGTAAATGTTTTTCAAGTTTTTCAATACTTTAAAAATATTGTGTAAATGTTTTTCAATACTTTAAAAATATTGTGAAAATATTTATTGAAATATTTTTATCGTTTTTTGTTTCAACAATTTGTGTACGTGCATATGAAAACCTCCCACTTATACAATCCGGATAGTATGTTTTGTTTTTTAAACTGTTTGTAAACAAATAAGTTTGGAATCAAAACAAACTATCCGGATTGTACAAGTGGGAGGTTTTCATATGCACGTACACATATTTTTAAAATATTGAAAAATATTGAAAAAATATTTTATAAATATTAATATTTTTTTTCCGGCCGGGAATTTAGTCTTAATTCTAAATTTGTCGCAATGGTGGATCCTCTCTACCATTTTCCTGTGACTTATTAAGGTCAATTCTAATCAAGTTTTTCGGGCCAATGCTACTATCACTATCATTCATTTATAAATTCACAATGATATAAATATAATCCCTATTTCCCGTTAGCTCACATGTTACATCAAGTCCTTTAGACAAAGCAGTCCGATATCGCTTCATGTTTTATTTGTGTTTTGACATTCTGTTTGCACGAAATGAGGTAATCGCGAGCAAGCTAACAGCGCTAATCTTGTTTATCTTTAAGCAACAGAAGTGTTTTTCCATCATCGAATAAATTTAAAAAATTTTTAAAGTTTTTTATTCTTAAAATACACACTCGAAATAAAGAAATGTCTTTAACAAGTTTTGTCTTGCAACAAAACCAGCAAAACAAAAATGCTTCATGAGAACAGATAGCTTATTTCTTGACAACATATTTTAATTAATTTTAAGAAAATCTCTTGTCACAAGATATTTTTGTTTTCGTATTAGTCATTTTTTTTTTCTAAGTGCAACACTAACGCTTTTTAACCTGCACTGCATTACCCATAACCTACCAATTCCATATTCTAGGAGAAGAGTCCAGCCAATAACAAACGCTATGCCCTCTCCAACCGTGTAATAACTATACGCGTAAGCTGATCCTGCTTTCGGGACTCTGGCGCCAAATTCTGCGTAGCATAATCCTATGAGAAAAAAATACAAAAAAATTCAGTTATGTGGAAAGTCACGGAATAAAGCACAAAACGAAATTCTTTTTACCTGCGAATACTGACGTAATAGCTGCTAACAAAAACGAGATTGTTACGGCAGGGCCAGCTTCATTTTTTGACACTTCACCAGCCAAAACATAAACACCGACTCCGAGAGTGCTGCCGATACCGAGGATAATTAAATCGAATCCGTTTAAAACTCTCGCTAACTGTGTTCTTTCTAAATCGGCATCTTTTTCGTGTTTGACTCTCCATAGCGATTTACATAAAACTTTGCACGGTCCACAGCTCCTACATTAACAAAAAAAAAAGAGAAAAATTTTAATACAACATTATTATTATTATTATTACCGACCACAACTCACATCTTTTCCGAAAAAACACAACATTCTGTAAATAAACAAAAATATTTTTCCCGCTCATTTTTAAAAATAAAGAACGCTTGGAAACTTACGTTTTTTTCTTTTCCTTCTTTAAAACATCACGATTTTTCAAAGTCCCGTACATTTTTTTCGCGAATCGAGATCGGCCGCACTACTGAAGCGATCACAAATCAAAGCCGAAGTCAAAAAAAGGTTATCACCGCTACAATAAAATCCAAACGGGCTATCAATAAAACGTCTGGACTACAGAGGTCAAATAGGCTTTTTTCACAAAAATAGCATCAATTTCCATTGCCAAAAAAAAAAAAAAGAAAAAAGAAAAAAAGTTCATTAGCCAAAACCGTTCATGGTTATTGTCTAATCACTAAACGGTTCAACGTACAAAAATTTTTCAGACGAATCAAAAAAAGGTCAAAGGGCAATATGCGTCATCTCTGTCACGAGCCCGACCTCACAATGAAACAAAAATTTACGAAACCGGAACGAAAAAAAAAAGAAAAAAAAAATACTTTTAAATTATTCACCACTAAACGAAAGGAAAAAAAAATGTAATTAACAAGAATTAAATGACGCGTGGTAAGAAAATTGTATCGACACAATCGATAAGATTAACATAGATAATAAGGCATAAACAATAGAGTTAGTTTAGTTTAATATTTGATCGATATCAGATATTTTGATATATTGGGTCAGCATCTGCTATCGCTTATCTGTAATACGTCATACAATTAGATATTCAATTTTTGTCGGAAAAATTCTTTGGCTCTGAGGACATGCAAAATCATTATAAAAAAACGGTTATATAAAAACTAACAACAAATATTTTAAATTATAAATAAAATAAATTACAAATTAATATGTTTTAAAGTGATCACGGCTTGTTTCAGTAAGTTCAGTACCGATTGATTCCATACTTTTCCCTAAAACTTTTTCGTTGCTATTTCGGATTCCGTATCCGAAGTAAATAACGATTCCGATTACGATCCAAATTCCGAACCGCACCCACGTGAAAATATCAAGCATTAACATTAAATAAACGTTGACTAAGATGCTAACCGCTGGAATTATGGGAACAAAAGGAACCTGAAAAAAAAAAAAAATTAATTAAGTATTTAAATAAGCAGTTGAAAAACCGATCCGCTACTCACCATAAAAAATAATTTCTTTTGCGATTTCGGCTGCAACCCGATGGAGACCACGGAAATGACAGCAAGCAACAAAAACAAGGCAAGAAGAAAGATCGCCCAAGGCTCTAGATCCTCTAATTTTTCAGGCATGAAACAGACGCAAGCCATGGCTGCGAGGCAAAACACGCAGTAAGCTAAAACCATCCAGGAAGTTAAAGACGAGGAAAATTCCGTCGGGGATTTTAATCTCTTGAGATTAAACATCTGTGATGCGAATTTTTTAAAGAACGGCGTGTTATCCTCTTCTTCCTTTTGTTCGTCTTCGTCTGATTTTCGGTACCTCAACATAAGGACGCAAGCGGCTACGATCGTGTAAGCCAATAGTGTTCCGATGGACATCATGTCTACGAGCTGGCTTAAGTTAAAAAGCAAAGCCATAATCCCTGAAAATATAAAATTGGAACATGTTAATCGAGCTCCCATTTATTGTGACATTCATTATTTTGTGTTTTTAAGCTTCTTTTTGTTCCGTTTTTCCTTATTCATCGTCACCTAACTTACGTTCTAGACCATTTTTCCTAAAAAACTAAATTCCTAATCACTTTTTTTTTAATTTTGGTTCTTAACCATTTTTTTTTCTTAATTTTTAATTTTCCTAAAATTGTTTGATTCATAAAATAAAATTTCCTAAAATGAATTTCTCATAATTTTTTAAATCCCTAGGGGGATTTTAGAAAATTTAATTTTAGGGATTTTAGGGATTTTAAAAAATTTCATTTTAGGAACCAAAACATTTTAAAAAAGTTAAAAATTATAAAAAAAAAAAAAATAGTTTGGGAAGACAATTTTAGGAGCCAAAATTTTTAGAAAAAATGGATTAGGAATTAATTTTTTTCTTTTTTTTTAGGAAAAATAGATTAGGAATTTATTCTTTTAGGAAAATGGATGAGGAATTTATTTTTTTAGGAAAAATGGATTAGGAATTATTTTTTAGGAAAAATGGTAGGGAATTCCTAATTTAAGTTAACTTAAACCTTGAAAAAAATAGTTAGGGAAGACAATTTTAAGAACCAAAATTTTTAGAAAAAAAGGATTAGGAATTAATTTGTGTAGGAAAAATGGATTAGCAATTATTTTTTAGGAAAAATGGTAGGGATTCCCTAACTTAACTTAACTTAAGTCTTGAAAAAAAAATACTTAGGGAAAACAATTTTAGGAGCCAAAACTTTCAGAAAAAATAGATTAGAAATTAATTTTTTTTTTTTTTTTTTTTTATAGGAAAAACGGATTAGGAATTTTTTTTTTAGGAAAAATCGTAAGGAATTCCTAATCTTAACTTAACTTAACTTAACTTAACCTAACCTAACCTAACCAGTCTAAATTGTTTCCGCCGGAAATGCTAGATACTCAATCGGTGACGGATAATTACCGTCCGTGACATCCAGCGCCCCTGGCGGAAAACTGTAGCGGCTGCTGAAGTCATAGTGTAAAGTAGGCACTCAAGACGGGTCTTGTAAAACATTTTGGAGTTACTTTTCAAGGTCAAAAAAGCCAGTTTAAAATTAGTATCGTCCTGTTGCATAAAAAACAAAAAAAAAAATTAAACTTAATTATTTGCAATACGAATTTTGAAATAACTTTCATGAAATATTTTATCTGAAAAATATTCTCAAAATATAATGACAAGACCCGTTTCATTACCCTATTCTTCTACTTCTCCTACTCAATTTGACTACGAACCTGTCAAAAATCCAGCTAAAAGTGTTCCAATAACTGGACTGTGAAACCTCTCATTAATTTTTCCTAAAAATCTAAAGAGCAGCCCGTCGTTAGCCATAGCGTAAATAATCCTCGGCAATGGAAAAAGCGAACCTAAAAGACTTGGGAATAAACCGAAAACGGCCCCTACGCTCACGATCCACATAGCAACGTTCCATTCGATATTTTTGAACACAACCGTCAGCGGTGCGTTTAAATCCTGAAAAAAAAAAAAATAATTTAATATATTTTTTTTAATTCCGAAAAAAATTTTAAATTGGAAAAAAAATAATTACTTCATCGTAATACGGCCACATCAACGTCAAGACAGTAGACACGCTAAAATATGCCGCAAAAATTACGGCCAAAGAAAATGTGATGGCTAAGGGTATGGATCTTTGAGGGGTTTTGGCTTCTTCCCCGGTCGTGGCCACGCAATCGAAGCCGATAAATCCGTAGAAGCACGTGGCAGCTCCTTTTATGATGCCGTTGAACCCGAAAGGAGCAAATCCTCCGTCGCCCCCTTTCACCCCCTCGGGTATTTCGCTTTTTTTTATCTGCCAGTTATGAACGTCAGCGTTGATGGCGCCGGAAATAACGACAAAGATGACGACACATAAATTGATGGCCGTGCAGATATTATTGACTAAAGACGATTCTTTCATACCGAAGGCCAGGCATACTGTAAAAAAAAATGAAAAGGTATTTTTAAAACAATAACTCGTAAAGATAGTTAAAAACGATTACGATAGACAGTTAAATGGTCAAGAACCAATACTTTTATTTACGTTCCCGACCGTTTTTCCTAAATCCGTTATTCCTAAAAAAATAAATTCCTAATCCATTTTTTGCCAAAAACTTTGTTTCCTAAAATTTTTTTCCTAACCATTTTTTTCCTCTAATTTTCAATTTTCCTAAAAATTGTTGATCCCTATAATCCTAAAATAAATATTTTTCCTGATTTCCTAAAATTGTAATTGTTTTCCTAAAATTTAATTTCAGGGATTTTGGGAAATTTTATTTTAGGAATCAAAAAATTTTAGGAAAACCAAAAATTAGAAGAAAAAATAGTTAGGAAAACAATTTTAGGAGCCAAAATTTTTAGAGAAATAATATTGGAATTAATTTTATTTTTTTTTAGGAAAAATGGATTAGGAATTTATTTGTGTACGAAAAATGGATTAGGAAAAATGGTAGGGAATCCCAAACTTTTAAAATTAAATTTTAGAAATCAAAAAATAGGAAAATTAAAAATTAGGAAAAAAAAAAAATAGTTTATTAGGGAAAAAGTTTAGGAACCTAAATTTTTAGGAAAAAAGGATTAGGAATTCATTTTTTTTTAAATGGTACGGAATCATTTTTTTTAAAAAAGGAAAAAGAAAAAAAAAACTCACTTGAAGATACGACAACTACGGCAAACGCAAAAAAATCTGGATAATCTCCCAAGAAATCGGCGTGCATAGGCATAACGTCTGACAATCCTTCAGAAATATAATTTCCTATGAGGCTGTCTATATACGTGCTAAGTCCTTTCGTTACACTTGCTGATCCTAAAAAAAGTATAAAAATAAGATTATCCCTTGTTTTCAATATTCTTCCCACGGGAATGAAGATAAAAAAATAGTACTCGAGTATCCTCTTTTTGCTGACCAAAAAAATGTAGCTGCTGCAGCTGTTTTTTGTTTTCAGTTTTCTTTTTTAAATGACATAAGCTAAACATAGGAGTCATTAAAATACATGCCAGGATATCAGGAATAGGGAGAGAATCTACAGATTGCTAACGCCAAGCCATTGTTGAAATTTCGAGAAGGTCTATTTTTGCTGACCAAAGACAGGAAAGAATAAAAAAAAAAAAAAAAAAAAGGCCAGGCATGATAACTGAACGGCTCCAAAATATTGTTACCTATAACGTATTCTAATATTAAATTCCATCCTATGATAAACGCTATAAATTCCCCGACGGTGTAATAACTGTAAACATATGCAGATCCGGCCTTTGGAACTCTGGCACCGAATTCGGCATAACAAAGCCCAGCAAAAACGGATGCGATGGCTGCTATTAAAAACGATATGATCACGGCAGGACCGGCTGTTTGCCTTGCTACTTGACCTGCTAAAACATAAATTCCTACCCCCAATGTCGATCCGATACCTAAAACATAAGAAATACAAAATTAAAAAAATGGAAAAAAAATGTCTGAAATTTATTTATGTAGGGAAAAGGGGGGGGGCAGCATGGGAGGCATACCTCCCTCCCCCTTCCGGGAAAATTCGAGCCCCCCCCCCCAACTTTCGTTTTAGCTACGGACGCAAAGTAAAGAAAATAATATTTTCTTATGCTGATTTTTTTTTCCTTTCTTTTAAATTTTTTTATCAAAAAAAAAAAAAAAAAAAAAAAAAAAAAAAAAAAAAAAAAAGATTCCGAATTTAATTATCTTTTTTTTAAATTGCGGAATTCCAAGTGCAATCTTACGTAAAATATGAGAGATTATAACGATCAGAAATAATCAAATAAAAGATTAATATACATGAGAAAACGATGATGTAATGAAAGGAAATAAATTTCCTTTAAAATACTTAAAAAGCAAATGTTAAAAAATTTGTAAACAAAAATCTCAAAAGTAAAAAAAAAACAATTAGCATTATTTTCTAATATCGAATCTTTAATCTAAAGCTTAGTTTTGTTGCAAAGGCAACAACCGGTTAAGCTTACTTATTTAAATGATGCAAAATTTTCCTAATGTTCTTCAAAAGCGATTTCAGCAGATGATAATGCAACACAAAGCTCAAACTGTGGCTGTGGCATCCTCGGATGGATTAGAGTTTTTTTTGGGTTCACAATATTTAAAAATTGAGAGCTTTCCAAACAAACAAAAATTTCTACGCTCAATTAATTAAGGTCCAAATAATTTTATTAAAAAAATACAAAGAATTTTAACTTTTTTGAAGACATCTGCTCATAGATATTTAAAAAAAAAAAAAATCATATTGGGATATGGGGGCATATCCCAACGTAGGACTACGTCTTTGGGGTACTTTTCCACTTTTCACTATTTTATTTAAAAGATATTGAAAGCATGCTTTACCAACATTAACAGTAATACAAATTCTTGAAAAGGAGGATGCATAAAAAATTTTCTTTCTTAAAAAATTCTAACGCTAAAGAGCTAAAAATTTAAAAATTTAAACAATGAAACGATTAAAATTTTTAAAGGAATTTTTTTTTTTTTTTTGCTCGTTTTTGGTCAAAAAATTTGAATTTTTTGATAAAAATATAATTTTTTTTTCCTGGCACGAAAAAACTTAAAATATTTGATTAAAAAAAGTCAAAAGTTGAAAAAAATTATTCAAAATTTTAATTAAAGTCTTCAAAGTTAAAATTTTAATATTAAAATATTGCTTTGGCTCGTATTCTTGGCACATTTTATTTAAAATTTCCAAGTTCTTGTTTTTGTTGATGCAGTGTAATTTTAATATTTAAAAAAAAAGATACTTAAAAATAAATGCGCAAATTTAAAAAAAAGTTAAATAAAATTTCAAGAAATTTTTAAGTCCTTGCTTTAGCAACTTTAAGTTAAGTTTCTTGAAAATTGACAATAAATTCTTTAAGTCCATGCTTTCGTTCATGTCGTCTAATTTTAAAATAAAATTTTAACTATAAATTTTTTGTAAATTTTACTTTAAAAAAAAAAAAAAAAAAACAGAAAATTTAAAAAACAAAGTTAATAAAATTTTTGATGTGAACAGATCGATACCCGGACAGACACATTTTCCCAGGACCGAGCCCCAAGACGTAGTCCTACGTCAAAAAAAAAAAAAAAAAATTATATTACTCATCCTATACTGTTTTGGGGTCGGATTCATGGTATTTGCCCTTAAAACTCAGTTTCTGAATAATAAATGAGCAATTTCATTAAGCTTTTGAGAGATGCAAGATTTAAAATTTGAGCTTCCTTACATGACTTTAAAAACAAAAGAAGTTTGGTAAAGAAAAGACTCAATTTTGAACACTTTGTTGAAAACTGGGTCAAATTAATACTTTTTCGGTAATTTATTCTTTTTTTTTTTTTTTTTTTTTTTAATTAGCAAACGCTCTTGCTCTCATTGAATCAATTAAAAAAATATTTTAAACAATTTTTAGGAATAAATCTACCGTAAGTTAAACATAGAAACGGTTTTCACTCTAATAGCAACTAGCAGGTTCAAAATTGTGTAAAATTTTTCCTTTCTTTTTCTGTGTGTGGAGGAAAAAAAAAAAAAAAAAAAAATTAAGGTGACCCTTGCATGTTAGAACACTTTCAGAATTCTCGTTTTCGCACACAATTTCAATTTTTGAGTAATTCATGATTGCAAAAACCCTCATCTTTACTAATTTCTGACCAGCTACAATTCAAAATCTCAAGACTCATTTTGCGATAGTTAAGAATTTGGCTCATTGATATGTCAATTTAATTTCTTTACAAAGTTTTTAAAAACTGTCGTAACATGCACACACTGTATTCAACTTTCCTTTACATGTAAGTGATTAGTTAAAAATTTACAACATTCTGAGAAACCCCTCTTTATTTCCGCATTTTAGTCAGATATCGTCATTTAAGTACTAACGCAGTTTCAATTTCGGTTTTTTTTCTTTAAATTATTTCAGCTCAAAAATATCTGTGAATAAATACAAATCTTTTGTTTTTTAATTTCCAATTAGAAGAAGCTTTTAAGCTTTCGGCTCCAAAATTAAAACTCACCTAAAAACGTAAGATCCAACGTAGTTAAAACTCTAGCTAATTTCGTTTCCTTCAAACCTTCAACGGTTATGGTTTTCCTCCGTGTGATTTCTTTATAAAGATTTTTCATCGACATTGTTCCTTAAATATTTTTTTTCCCACTAATTTTAAAATATATACTTATACCGATCAACCTTTAACGAGAAAAAAAAGAAAAATAACAAATTAATAAATAAAATAATTTTAAAAAATTATAAAAAACACTAGATTTGATGAAAAAAAAAAATCTCATTAAACTTAATAATTACAGGAGTCTGTGTAAATTTCACTTCGGTCATCCAGCGGTACTGCAACAAATATTCATTCTAAACGATTTGTTTCTTTTCATAATTTCACGATCAAACAACCCGTCCCAAGAAAAAAAAAGGCTTTTTTTCTTGACAACAAAAGAAATCACCGACTCGAAGTACTTTTAATCAAAGTGTACGCGGCCTTACTATCAGATAATTACAACTAAATGTGATAATTATACCATGCTTATGGTCAGTTTAAGGTGACAAGTTTAAAAACAACCATGTCATCAGATTTTCTTCCTATCAAATCATCTTTTTTTCGCACGCGTTTTTCAAATTTAATTAATAAGACATTAATGAATGAGAAAAAAAAATGCAAAGGTTTTTTGTAAAAAAAAATTAAAATTAGTTTTCCGTATACAGACAACGAGACAGGCGAATCTTATGTCAACGATCTTTGCAAATATAATAAATCTTTTTTTTTATTTTAATTATTTCAAGAAATCGCGATTTTTTTCGTAGATTTAAAAAAAAAATCTTCACTTAAACAAAAGAAAGTTGCAAATAATTTTTAACTTCAACTGATAAACCCGTCTATCACTCAAAAAGATAAGATTTTTAATTCTTTCTACCTGATCTGATTTAATATAAAATTAATATAAGGTAATTACCCCTCAGATTTGAAATTTAATTTTCTTTTTTTATCAATGTGATAAGATTTTCGTTAAAAAAAAATTTATGAGTTCACAAACTAATACGGAAATTACTTCCTCGCCTAAGCTCACGTTGAAGAAAAAACAAAAGACTAACTGCGATCTTTTTTCTTTAAAAATAATTTTTTTTTTTTTTTTTTTACATTTTTCAGCGGCAATGAATTCCGCGATTGTATTATCATTGAATATAATTAAACAATGCGGTGAGCTAATATTAGCTACTATCTACTCCTTTACAACGATAAATTCCTGCACTTACCATCATCTCCTTTTTTTTTTCTTTTTCATAGCTATTTACACGGACTTGAAATTAAGCTGAATTAGCAATCACGTTTTGAAACAGAGAAGGATTGGTAGCACAGCCAGGGCAGGTACGCAGGGAATCGTGAACGAATAAATCACAGTCCAAACAGAAGACTTGACTGCAGCTGTTGCATTTGTAAATCTGAAATAAAATTTTTTTTTGTGTTATTTACTATTTCTTACCATTACAACTAATTACGATTTATTTTACATGGTGATCCACTTCAGAAAATTTTTTCTGACAGCCATAGCAGTATCCCTCGAAATCTCCTCGCTCCATTTCCAAATAACTCTTCACTGGGAAAAGGTGGTGATATGAACGTGCTAAATGAGGAGCAGACACCAAAGTTAAACCGCAAGCTCTACATTCGACTGGAAGTTCACAATATTTTGAACCGCATTGAGGGCATGAATATCCTCCTGATTTTAATTTTACATCTGGATCATCAAGATGGCTATAAAATACAACGTTTGATGAAACAAAAGATCAAACATAATGTTTTTTTTTTTTACTTACCACATGCATATCGTTAAACTATTTTGGTTATCTTTTAAAGAATGATGAGGGAATCCCATTTTTATCAACGATGAATTCAAGGCATTTGTTGCTGGCGGAGGATCAACATGTTGATACAACTGATCCCTGAAATAAAAAAAAAATTTTTAATTATTATGTTCACTCTTCCAAAATCTTGACAATCATACCTATAATGAACATCGTCCAAAACAACACTATAAACACCTCCTGTTTCTTTCGTTAAAGTCTTACAGACATGAACCTCTGCAGCCAATCCAATCACAGAACATCTAATATTATTTGACTTCATCATTTTAATGGTATCTATAATATTGCCAGGGTCACAAGTTGTTAAATTTGCCATTAAAATTAAAACTTCTCTGCTAGCATGAGACGGAAGTAATTTTAAAGATTTATCAACTAATTCCAAAGCATTTTGAAGAGATGGTTCTCCTGTACAACTCATTTCCGCTATTTTTTTAATTGCTTTTAAATGTTTTTTAGAATTTCCAGCTAATTCACTTAATTTCTCTGCTCTTTTATTTCTCATGACAACAATTCCCATTTGCGAAATAGGATTCTGATCGAAAAATTCTTCTATAAATCCCTCAAGCAATTTCACCGTACATAACTGCCTTGTAGGTTTTAGATCTTGATCTGTCATTGCTTCTGAACAATCAACAACCACATATAAATGCCTCATCATCCCCAATCTTGTGCTTCCTTTCCTAAGCTCTTGGCGCATCCTTTTTGCCTTTTGAATGATGTCCGCAATCGAAGCATCGATAAGTCCGCTTTCATCTTCCTTGATTGCTTCCCTATAAAAATAATTCCAAATTCGTAATTTATTTAAAATAAAAAACACCGGTTAACCTCATCTTGAGTCGAAAATTAAACTACTACATATACAAACTGTATACCATGTTTTCTCGTAACCGGTTTCCCACCGGTATTCTTTTCCATCTTCCTCTTCAGCCATTTTCGGTAACAATGGATATAAATTTCCAAAATAATCTAAATTATTTATAAAAAATTCAACTGGAACTTGAAATGCCCACCGTTGAAAACTAACGTGGGCTACGAAACGAAACTCCAAAACCGATAATTGTATAGGTCAAAAATCCTCCATGTTGTTTCCTCATCATAAGCTAAGCATCACGAAAGGCTGGAAAAAGAAAATTTTGTTATTGGTGATGTCTCTGCCATATTGGGAAAGGGACTCCGACGCAGCCGAATAATTAATCTAATGCCACGAAATTAGAAAAAAATCAAAACAATCTTGCTTTTATTTATCTGGCGCATTTAAATGATTATCTCGGGATTTAAACGATCTCCGATCAGTTATTCGAGTGTTTTTTTTATTTTAAATACTTAGGATAGTTCGTTTAAATGCCTAGGAGTCTTTAAAATGTGTCCGCGAAATATGCGTGTGGTTCCGTGATAACATTGGTGGGAATGGAAATTGGTGTATCAGTGTAGATACAGTGCAATAGGGTGTTTGTGTTTGTGTTTAATTATATTCCCACAATTTGAATTCTCATATAATGATAAATATTTTAAATTATGAGAATATTTTGCATTGAGTGTGGAAATTCTTTCCAAACCGATTCTGCTTATAGAAATCATTTCGAGGCTTCTCACAATATTCAAATTCAACATGAAACATTAAAATTTAATTCTTTTGAAGGTACAAAATTTCCTCCCTTAAATTTACATCAAGTGATTTTAATTTTGAATTTTTCTTTGCATTAAGAATTTTCAAATTGGAGATTACAAAAGGAAACTGCTGAAGAGGGATCATATGTTCAAGATACAGCAGGGAAACCTATGAATGATGGTTTGAGATATTACTACATTTGTGTTCACTCCTATGACAGAAGAAGATCTAGACCTAGGAGTAATAGGAATATAACATCGCTTAAGACAGGATTAGCATGTCCATCTGGTATTCTGGCAACTTTGAAAGATGATGGACTGTAGAAGCTGAATACTGGAGCACCCATATTGGACATTCAATGAGAGAGTACGAAAGTGAAGAGAAAGAACAAGAAGAAGAGGCAATTTACATTACTTGGGGTATGAAATTATTAAAATATATTTTACTAATTTACAATTAGATGTGTTGTTATAATTCAATTCCACACAATATTTGATAAAAAATTTTTTAAAACTAAAAACATCAAGGAATTTTAATGTGATGTTTTAGACAATTTTTATTGACCCCAGAATTTTTATGTTGTCTTGAATCTTTTTAATAAGGCATGTATAGTAAAAGGAATGCCTATTTATACAATTTTATAAAAAATATCAAGTAGCAATTTTCAAACAGAAAACTTGAAGCTTTCAACACACCTTTATCATTGGCAAAATGAATCATTGTTATTTTTTCAATTTGATAATTAATGCAAAAGTTCTTACTTTTTTTTCAACTGTATGTGATGTAAAAGGCCAGAGAACTTTGCCTTTCAAGTTTCAATGTACGTTCAAAAAAAAAATCATATTTACGATGATAATTTTAAAGCCGGTTTCCCCATGAATACTTTTACTTTACCTGGCTTTTCCCTTTCTGTTTAGAAGAAAAGAAACAAACTAATAATGGTGATTTTATTACATATTTTAATAATTCTAATTTATCATTAACGGCGAAGGGGTGCATCTGCTTGGCGGCCCTCAATAATACCTTATGACTTTCGACTTCCATTTTATTTCCTGCAATGTTTGCCTTACGGAAAAATGCAGCATTTTCCCTCATTGTTCTTAAATATTTACGGGTCCTTACATCTAGCGGCAAAGTTATGCATTAAAAAACGTGGAATTAAGCTATTACCACGATAACATCAAAAAGCAAAGCTTCGCTTTCGTGTCGAAAATACGGCTTTTTTCTTGAAAAAGGAGTCAAATAAACGTTAAAATCTTGTTTCTGGTACGTAATTCTTAATCTGCGTAAAGTTTCTTGTGGGTTTGTAAATATAATTTTTTCCCGGTAGTGATATTAGCAGTTCATTCCGCACTACAACGCTTCCAATTTCCACTGAATAATTTTGTTCGTAAGTCGTGCACCCGCCGGCCCCGCTAGCGGAGCCGGTTGCATGGATATTGACAAGAGTTATGACGTCACACGTGTTTCAGTGTACGTTCAACACAGGGAAACGGAATCTTTTTCAATAACGTAGGCTGGGCCTTTTCCGCTTTCGAGTTGCTAGCATTCCGAAATGGCTTGCATAATTTTTTTTTTTATTTGACGCAACAAATGAACCATGTATATTCCCGTTTAATCTTATTAAATACAGCAGAAATAGTTGAAATTAAGACTGCAAAACACTTATTTCATTGATTCGGCTTTGTTCTAATTATTTTTAGTCGTACGTCTTTCAGCTAGATTTGATGCCAAAGGTGTTGCTAGTTTTTTTCAATCACCTGAAATTCTCATATGCTAGCAGAAGATGAAACTGTGTTTTGGCGCCAACGTTTTGTTATTATTTCATATGCTTTATCGATAATGGTTTGAGTTACAGAGGAAAATAAAAAATATTTCTAAATGTTTATTAACAACATGGCGTTCAAAAGATATATAACCACGGATGGAGAATTGCAATATTTGCTTCGTAATTATCGTTCCATTTGCGTTCATACAGAAAAAAAAGAAAAAATATTGAATTTAATTTTGGCATTTCTAAGGGGTTATTGCAAACAATATAATAATGAATGAAAAGAGTATTTGCGTTTAAAAAAATATTAAAAATGTTGAAAAAAAAAGTAACATGATTTAAACTAATATTGTCAATTTCTATTGTGGGTTATAGATCAGCTTGTGGAAATGGACGGTGAATCAGAACAACCACCTGCTGAAGCTGAGAACGGAACTGATGACTTGAAAAAGGAAGTTGTTGAATCAGATACTGCAGATGCAGTATCTGCTCCAGATAATGTACCTCAAGAAGTTGTAAAGGGTAATTAAAATAAATTCAATGGAAAAAAAAAAGAAAGCATGTATATTCATGCAGATATTTAATATTTTTTAGCTGCACAAGAGGATATTTTACTACTGGACGTTTTGGTGTGTGGGAAATGTCAAAACGTTTATCACTTCATAGAAGCCTTTAATGAGCATAAAAATTCAAATGAATGCAACAAGGATTTAAGAGTCTTCAAAACTGAACCCACTGTAAGCATTTTTAGTTTATGTCTGACTTTGTTTTTATTTATTTATTTTTTTCATTTTCTAAAGTTCAGAATGTTTTTGCAATTTTAGGAAGATGTAGCACAGTTATGGGGATTCTTACTTTGGAAAGCATCAAAATCCAAAGATCAAGATCTGAATGAATCAGAATTTCCATCTAAATCATGGGATTTGTATCAAAGATGGACTAAAATACCTGATGAAATAAAAAACACATGGATTGAAGCAGGAAAAACCATTCGATCATTTATGCAGATTGCAAAAGCTAAACCTGCAACTCCTGTAAACAAGGTAAGTTGTAAAACATAAGATGAGTTTTGGATGAATATTTTTTTGCTATCTTGACCAAGTCAATAAAAAAGTGTTAAAATACAAAGCAATTGGTCATGGTCGACAAAAATTAAATAAATTGTTGTGACAACATGACTGAATTTTTAACGTTTTTATAGATTTTATAATGTTGTACTGTGCTGCCCTTTTTAATTGTAATTTGTTTTGAA
Organism: Liposcelis bostrychophila; assembly: GCA_037577465.1. Lineage (NCBI taxonomy): Eukaryota > Metazoa > Arthropoda > Insecta > Psocodea > Liposcelididae > Liposcelis > Liposcelis bostrychophila. The sequence goes on from CM075207.1 coordinate 12,902,548, forward strand.
TTTTGTGTATACATTCTGAAGTTTATTATTTTTATTATTAGTTAACAAAGAATGTGAAGACACCTTTAACACCTCAACAGTTGCAGCAACAACAACAGACGTTGCTTGAACTCCAAAAAGAATTAGAAGATGATACAGAGACAGAAATAATGTCAACGTTAGGATTGATTAGAGGACCGAAAACATCTCCAGCCAAATTGAAAAAAGACATTGATGCAAAGGTTAAGGAAGATGAGGTAAATGATAAATTTTTTTTAGAAAATTATTTTGAAACTAATAGAATTTTTTTTTTCTCTGCTAGACCAAACCATCCACAAATAAAATAGTACGGAAGTCATTGAAACCTAAAGGAGAAACAGTTGAAGATTCTGAAGAAGAAGAATATATTGTAGAAAAAATAGTTGCTAAGAGAGTTAATCCAAAAACGAAAAAACCTGAATATTTATTAAAATGGGAAGGCTATCCTTCGTAAGTATTTAATTTTTTTTCGTAACACTTTTTTTTTTTAACATAAGCATACAATTCTTTTTTCTTATTCAATTTCAGTGATCAAAACACATGGGAACCAATAACAAACATGGGTACATGTACAAAATTGGTACAAGAATTCGAAAAGAATCTAGCTCGTCAAAAAGCAAGAAAAGCTATGGAAGCGCAAAAACTTCCTAAAAACGTCATAAAAATAGAAGAAATATCTCACAATGCATCTCCTACGAGTTCGAGACCCGTTCGAACAAGCGCGAAAAAAGCACTAGATCAAGTCAAGGAATGGGTTAACATGGGTTCGAAGAGGAAATTCGAATCGGACGATGACAGCGACCTTGATGAACCTAAACCTAAAAAACAATCTGACGATATGGCCATGATAAAGAAAAAAATATTGGGGAGCGGAGGCACGAAGGCGCAGTTCCTCGTCGCCAATTCCGAAGGAGTAGTCCGGGTTAACACCGATCAGGTTCCTAATTTATCGTCGGGAGTTTACATCTTGTCGTCTCAACAAGGTCTTATCAAAGTATCTGATTCCTCGGCTTTGAAATTGACTCAAGCCATTAAGGAAGATAAAAAGTTGGATATTTTAAATCCGAAACTAATGATCAACGAAACTGAGATAAGGAAAATTCCGGCCAAAAGCGTGCAGCCGAAAATCCATTTGTTCAAAAAAGATCAACAAACTGGAATCATTAAAAAAGAAAGTAATCTCTCTCCATCCGTTAAAATAATTCAGAAGAGTAGCATGAATAAGCTTCCGTTGCCGTTGAGGTTAACCTCACCGAAAATTAATCAGCAACAACAAATTTTATCGAAAGTAGGATCTCCAAAATTAACATCGACACCGAAACAAATTTTAATTGGACAGAAGAAACCTGGGGTGAGGCCCCTTCCCGGTCCGATCGCAAGTCCGTTGAGGCCCCCTCTTCTTAAACCGAAAGTGACGATTAAGACAGCCCCCAGTGCAAATAAAAAACCCGTAAGTAATACAAAATTTTTAATCGTTCTGACCAGATTTTTTTTAAAAAAAATTAATTGTTTTTTATTTTTTTTTTTTTTTAGCAGCAAATCAGATTTGGGAATATTTTAAGTAAGCAAGCAAATATGAAAGACAGAGTACCTAGCGATAAATTTTCGGACGACGATTTCGACGGAGGGTTACCCGACGAGTTTCCAAAAGCGGACGAGCCCATCGCTCCGCCTAGTCCAACCCGACCTTTGACTTTGTGCCCCTTGACAGGAGAAGTTTTAGGTAAAGCCGAAGGAGAAAAGACTCCTCCAGCATCGGAAGAAGAAAGTATTCTTCCGGACATAGAAGACGACGGAATGATGAGGGTGGAAATGAGTCCCGGTGGAACGATTCGGCAAATTATCACCAAACCCCAAAGCAACGCGGTGCAGCAACAAAAGAAAAAACCTCAATCCGTTTTACAGAAAAAGACAGTGCAGAGAACGGTTACAAAAGTTCAACAACAGCCACCTCAAAGTGAGTTTTTTTTAAATAATTATTTTGTCCAGATTTGCAAAGAAACAATTCTAAGATAATTCTTAAGAAAAAAAAATTGCTTTTTTTTTGTTTGGGGAAAAAATAGGGTTTTTTTTTGCCAGGTTACTATAATTTCAAAATTATTTTATTTTAATTTATGTCATTATTACTTAACTGTTTTAGATCAAGAATTAATATCCATAGAAAGTGAAGATGGAATAATTTATCAAATGACTCCAGAGCAGCAGCAGATGCTAATTAATAACGGACAATTAAGAGTCGACAGTAGGGTAATTCAAGATGAAGTAAGTTTCAATTTTCAGATTTTTTTTTTCTTGTTTGCATACAAAAACTGATTTCGTTCTGTTTTTTTTTTTTTTTTTTTTTTTTTTTTTTTTTTTTCAGAGCACGGCTGACTCCGAACGTACGGAAATCGTAATTCAAAACGGTCAAATTATTCAAAGGACAATCGTTCAAGGTAACGAAGAAGAAAGCTCTCAAGACGGAAGCACGATACTGATGCAGAATGAATCGTCAAATGATCAGATTATACTTCAAACGACCGAAGGGGGAGTTTACGTCACGCAAGAAGGAGACGGAGGAAGCGGGACCGTTCTCACGTTGGATTCTGCCGTTCAGGAAGCGGTGGCAGCCGGAGCCGAGTCTGCTGTTGAAGAAGGAGCGGTACTAACAGGAGAAGAAATGGAAGAGACTGCTGAAGAAGGGCAGCAAATGGTTGCTCAAATTGTACAAGCCGATCCCCCAACCCCAGGAGGTAAATATCAGAGACCAACCGAAGTAGCAGTCATTTAATTTTTTAAAAATATCTTACGAAAATTTCATTTTGTTTCAGGCGGACCTAGAAAAGTAGTTTTACTTTTGCCAGACGGAAACCTTATACATACGGAAATGGACGAAGAGCAGTACCAAGCCTTAGAATTCGAAAAATAAGTTCGTCTGTATGAGAATGTATTTTTTTGTTTGTTTGAACTTCTCAAAAGAAAGAGAAAAATTTTTTTAAAAAAGTAAAAGATTAAAAAAAAACTATTTCCCCCCTGCCTCCTTTGTAAATTTGACTCATTCCGAGTTTGCTAATATAAGTAAATTCAATCTGTATTTTAAAAATTTAAATATAAATTTTAATTTTTACTTAAATTTTTTTTTGTTTATTTGATAATTAGCATGTACTGTATGTGTTGCTTTTCAAAGGTCTGCATAAAAAAAAAAAAAAAAAAACTTGAAAATATTTGACTGAATTTTGCTTACAAAAATTGTTCCAAAAAATGGAAAAGATGGATTTTAAACAATTTTCAGTTGTTTTAATTGTATTTTACAATTTTTTTTTGTTTTAATTGTATATTAATATCCGTAGTGGCAATAAATCGTGCACAAATTCAAGGATGCAAAGGGTATATTAATAGTCCTGTTAAAATCGATTTATCAAAAGTGCATGTTAATTTGTAAGTGATTGACGTAATTTTCATGACGTGGTTAGGTTAGAAGGAATATTGATAATTTTTTTTGGCACGTAGAAGCTACTTGTACAACGAGGTCAAGATTATTGTATTTGTAGTTTCCACTACCCCCGTTAGAGGAGAGGAGTATCGGCGGTCACTCTACCAGTAACTGGCCGTAATCATTACTGCTTAACTTCATTGATCACATTGCCACTATTCTAAACAGGTCACCACTCCGACTCTTGACTGTTCTAAGTTGTTAGAGGTTAATTTTGCTTTGAAGGTTTTGTTAGCCATAATAAAGAGTCTGGTAGATCAAAGATTTACTCAATTACGGAGAAGATAACAAACGATTTCAAGAAATCGGAGAAGATACTGGGTGAATGAATACTGAGAGAAGATACTGGGAAGGGTGATTTCATGTCACCCTTTCGCACAAATTCGATTTTTGTCCCAAGTTTTTTGGTGGTCCCATCCAGGCCCACTGTGAGTGATAGAAATTAATCATTGAGTGAGTGGAAAATTGTTGCATAACGTAAGAATAATATCCTAAATAATTTCCAGAAGACTTGTTATGCACTGATATTAATTACATATACTTGTGCAAGTTCTGCAGTCCCCCCGAGGGAACACAGTACACCCTTGTTACCCCCTTTGGCTCCGAAACTTTGGGGAGAAGTACTCTGTAAGGCAGTTCTGTATATGCCTCTTCCTTGAGGGGGATGAATATTGAGTGAATGGAACAAATCGCGTTCAAAGGTTCAATAGAGACGACACAAAACAGAAAAAAAAAATGATCTAAAGAAATAGTATATTACATATCAGGCTTGGAAATAGGCGTATATTACGGCCTGGCTCCGTTATCGGTCCTCCGAGCCTGACTTGTAAGATATTTCTCATCACAACATTTTTAAGACTATAGTTACAAGTTGAATTTAATGCTAAAATTAAATAATAAAAATATAAAAATGACCCCAATCACTTCTGGCATTATACGTATGAAATAAATTAAATAACATCAAACAAAACGGGCAAAGAAAAGTAAGAATAAAAAAACATATAAAAAAGAACTAAAGCGTAAAATAATAAAACTAAGCAAAAAAAAAATAGTAAGCATTTTTTAATTAGTCTTTCAATTAGGCTCGGTTCGACTGCTTCCGGCAGTTGTTTTGAAGTTTCCAGTTGCGATTTTTTTTTCTTATCAAAATGGAAGGTAGCCACACCGTAGTCCGACTCTAACGCTCCATCGGGACTAGAAATCTTTCTTTGATATAAAACTAAGACTTCACCGTCCATTATGAGAGTATAACAAACGGCATCACCTTCTTGGGTTGTGTTTTTAGAAAATTCGATCTCTGTGTTTTCGGATGTGGTGAAAACTTCTTGAACCACATCTATTTCTCCTATGCTTTTCACCACATCTTTGATTTTTTGATTTTTTTCGATTATCTTTTTCTGTTTATAGACTTTATGAATCCTTTCGAAGTACTCTTCAAGGGATAAGTCCTCGCTTTCGCCGTGCTTGAGATAGTGGTATGCACCCGAAGAATTCCGATCGAACCTCCACGGGTATTTTTCACAGAGTTGTGAACATTCCAATTGACTTTGGTTAAAATTGCGATTCATTTCGTCAAATTTGAAATCTTGGTCGATTTCTTTAATTTCGTTTTCTAAAAAATGTTTCTTGGGCTTTTCGTTGTTGTTGATTCCGAACATTTCGTTTACTTCTTTCTGATTTCTCACTTGCAATTCGGAGTGGTAAGCGTCTGCTTTTTCTCTGGTGCGTTTTTCAATGTGTGCTACGGCGAATTCCAAGGCGTTATACATATCCTCTATTTTTCGAAATTTTTGCATTTTTATTAATCTGAGACCGACTCCGACTAATTTGGGGTGCCTTTGGTTGCAAGTTAGGTTCAACGTTCTGTACAAGCTTTCCAACTGGTACGGTTGACTTATCTCATTCGAAATGACGACGTCGTTAATTTCGATGTTTTCAAAGTCGCAAAGGCTTTGGCATTCACTTTTGAGCACTTTACAAATGGTGTTTTGATACTCTTGTTTCTGAAACTCGAAAGTGAGCCTTTCCTTTTTGGAGAATGCCTTTAACTTCTTCGGCTCGACCGTTTGGAGGATCTCGCATAATTCTTTCTCATCCGTCTCCAACAGTTCTTTAATTTTTTGGGGACAGATGAGAATTTGATGGTTGATATTCAGAAGCCCTTTTTCTTGAAAAGCTAGATCTGTTACTTTTGCTTGCCTTATAGCCCGAATTAAATGTTTGGCCTCTGTCTCTCCGAGACACTTTAAAACATATGCTTTCGTTTTGGGATTTTGAAGTTTGTCTTCCCAATTTTCCTTCCAAAAGTGCTTATCATCTTCGGACAAATTCTCCTGGACCTCTTGTAAAACCGCGTTCCCGACTTGTTCCACCCATTCCCATAGTTTTTTTTCGTTGCAGTAATAGTTGAAGAAAAACCCGACTGAGGAACAAAATCTATAGAAGTCTATTTCGGTGATTTCCATCTTGTGAGGCTGGAGCAGATCCGGGATATCTTGGACAAACAGGGAATTTTTCTCGAGTTTCTCTACGGGAATGGATACATCTGTATCAAGATATTTGATGTTATCCTTATCGTCAGTGTATATTCCATTTTCGGGATAGCAACAGTCGAGATGGGTTCTTCTGAGAAAATGCAAAATCTCTTCCCAGCTGGAGTAACGATTTCCATTCCGATCGACGAATTCTCCTTGGTTTTCCGCTTGGTTGAAAAATCTTAAAATCGGTAAAGTCATTTTCTCCCCTCGTTGATCTCTGCATAGTACCATAACGAACGCCAGAAGAACGCTTTGGGCATTGTCGGTTTTCGTCCCTTTGAGTATTTCGATGCACGTTTCGATTAAGCCCGTTTGATTTTCATCATCGTAGTCGCATTTAACGGGAGGGCCGAAAAAGCCGTAACCAATTTTCCTCCTCAGGTTCATGTGTCTTCGATCTGATTTTTCTATGGTCACCCTCTCCCAAGGAGATTTAAGCTCGTGAAAATTCCCATTTTTTTTTAAATTTCTGAAGAATCGTTTTTGTTCACCTCGAGCTTCTTCTTTCCAAAGCCGAATTCCGATTTCGTAAGAAGTCATTCCTTTTTCAGGAATCCTCGTCGGAATCGTTTCCGGGCCACCAAAAGTGAGTTTTGGGCACGCCTTCAGGCACCGGGCCCGTGAAATCAAGCGGTCCGGACGGACCTTCCGTCCAATTTTTAAGTGTCACAGTTAGTTCTTCGATGTCTGCCACTCGGGCAAAATCCTCTAGCCTTTCCTCGAGCTTTTTCCCTTTGCTCGCTGCCGGGAAATCTCTGAACTTGGATAGCAGAAACTCAATTCCCGACCTTTCAATCAAAGTCGATTCGGACAAAGAGGTTTCGAAACGATCGATGCAATAGCCTATCTCCAGACTCAAAATGGGGAGAGAGTAATCGATTAGAGGTCCAAGCTCTTTTTTTTCCGCTTCCGTGAAAGTCACGTCCTTTCTTCCGATTTCAAAGAAAAAGAGCCACGCCAACTCAGCCAAATGAAGTGCCTTAACTTTGTTTTCTTTGGGTTTAAGTTTTGCCGTCTTGAGTCCCGTTAATACTTCCTTGAGCTTCCGAGAATCGTTTTGTTTCAGCACTTGCATAGCGTCGTTTCTGTAGAAACAAGAAATTTTAAATTCCGTTGGTTTGGAGTTTTTCTGTCGAGTGAAAAGGGGTTGTCCATAAAACACGTGAGCATTATTTTGGCCATTTTCGACCCCCTCCCCCCCCCCCTGTTAGCAAAGGTTAGCATTTCAGGACCCCCCCCCTAAAATTACGTTAGATTTCGGTTACCCCCTAGCCTTTAAATTTTTTTCTTAAAAATTAATATTAAACATTTTAAGAATCTGAAATTTTTCGGAACTTAAATTTAGCCAAAAACAGGTTTTTTTTGGTTTTTTTTAACTTAAAGCAAATGCGCCGGTATAATTGAAATTTTTTTTAAAAAGTGAGTTAGGTTACATAGTGTAAGAAAATTAAATTATTTTCATTTTGGCACGTTTATTACATGAGACAAATGCTCACGTTAAATTTGTGAAACCCCTCCCCCCTTCCCTTGTTAGCAAAAGTTAGCATTTTGAATACCCCCTTTCCCCCCTAACGTGCTCACGTGTTTTATGGACGACCCCTAAATCGGACCTACTCCCTGACCAATGAGCAGTCCCACGATTTTCGAAACAAAGCATTCATATTTACCTTATGAAACGAAGAAGAATTTTTTCTTTTTTTTGTAGACAGGATAAATCTGACCGCTTGATTTCCCGACCCTTACCCCCCACTATAAAAAAAAAAAATTAATTTACGAAAATTAATTTTTTTATGGCATGCTTAAGTTTGGATTATTCACAACTGAGTAATCTTTTTGACTTTAATTGCAACAGACCAGTTCTAATCTTTGAAAATTCATAGTCCGATTGATTATTGCATTGTTTTAAGATAATAGATGCCTTTTTACGTATATCGTGGGAAATGTTTTTCGAATTGCATTTTTAGATAGGATGATCTCACATTCGGCCAAGGACTGTTTTTCCTCTTCTAAGAAGGTGAAAAAAAATTATGCGGGATAATCTTTTTGTAATCTAAAGTGAAGAGAGATGATTGTTGTTTTTGTTTTAAATCGGGGAAAGTATTGCAAGCGGTCGATTTCACTCTAGACTAGTTTGTATTTTATTTTTCTCGTTATCCCTGTAAAAAAAAAAAAAAAAAAAAAAAAAAAAAAAAAAAGAAGTGGGACCCTGACCGGGAAATATGCAGGATGCAGCAGATCAGTTCAATTTGGTTTCTCTAAAAAATCAAGTTCAATTTGGTTTCTCGTCAATAGCAAGTACCTTCGGTTTATCAACTAGAGTTCCGATTGGATTTTTTGATAAGATTTCCTATTTTTCTTAAATTTACTCATTGGTTTTGAGAAATGGTCAGCTCAAAAAGTTAGAACAACACCAGACTGACGGTTTTACCCAAAACTTTTGCCAATATCACCGAAGTTTAAACGAAACGGAGATTTAGAGTTTAAAGGTGTGTCTCCACTATGTTAATTAATTATATAGTACTATTAATTACAGTAAAATTACAGTAATTACAGTAATGCCCCCCCCCCAAATATTTTTATGTGTTGTGGCGTATCATTTGAAAGGCCCTTAGAAGTGAATTAAAATGAGACCTTGCCGAGATTTCTATCTTTTATAGGTACGTAGATATAGTCATTTAAAGGGTCCGAAATTGAGTACTACTTTTGGGCCCTTTAAATGACGATATCTACGTACCTATAAAAGATAAAAATCTCGGCAAGGTCTTATTTTAATACATTTTCAACGGCCTTTCAGATGATATGCTAAAACACATAGATATATTTTGGGAAGATATTATCCTACAGATAAAAAACAAAAAAAATATGAATGTTTTTAGGTCTACATGTTAAAAAAAAAAAAAAAAAAGAATTTTTACAAAATCGTTATTGATTTATTAACTAAACCAGAACAAAAAAAAAAAAAAAAAAAAAAAAAGAAAATCTCATCTAACTGGAATTGTGCCATTGTTATAATCTTCCCGGACACATCCGTCAGGTAACAAAAATGCGAACTTTTTAGGATTTTCAACTAAATGTTTTGGTAAGCCTGTCATTACTTTAGTCTTTGGCATTCGACCAAATTTTTGAACCATTTCTCTAAAAGAATAAACTTCCGGATACATATCGAAGATATCGTCACCGTCGCATATCTTCCGTTGAATTTCTTTTTCCTCCAAAAGCTTTTCGTGTGTGACGCGCTCGTTGTGGGAATATGATGTCATTTTAAATATAAAGTCCGAAATGTACCGGAAACAAAAAGAACAGTGCCAACCTAAGCAAAAGAGAAAAAAACGTGGTAAAAAAAATTAAATTATAGAGTCATCAAAGTGTTGTGCGCATAATCTAGAAGACCCCTGGAAAAAGTGAGTTATAAGTCCAGCCAATGCGTTATAAAGACTTATAACAATATCATAAGTTTTATCATCTTGTTATAAGTATTTATAACATATTGGTCGGGCTTATAGTTATAACTCACTTTTTCCTGGTGCCCCATTCAATTCCGATAGCTTTTCAATTTTTAAATCAGAATCTTTTTTTTGTACCCTGAACTTCCTTAACAAGAAGAGTGCTCTTAAAGAATTGATTGTTCCACTTAATTAGGATGACTATAAAAGACTTGGGAAGTGTGTCTATCGGAACTAAATTTAGTCGGTCATAGCTTTTTTACCCGAGTCTGTCAGCAGGTTGTCGGACATCCTTGCGTGTCTGTACTCGAATAAATGCTTCCTGTATTTGGCGACGTGAGTTTTCCCCGTATCTTCATATCGGAAAAATTCAAACGAGTACATATACATTCGGAGCTGAAGGTGCAAATTATTCGGATAACCCTCGCAGTCTTTCAGGAGTTGAACCGTGTGAGCCGAAGGAACCTCATCAACATCCGAACAGATGATAACATCTCCTTTGCTGGCAACTCCATTGATAATTTCCGTCATTCGACGTCGCATTCGTCCCTCGTTTACAAACGGACTTTCCCTCGGTTTCAGTTCGCTTAAACCGGAAAACGTTTCGTGTATAAGTTTTTCTTTGGCCCAGGAAAATTTTTCTAAATTTTCTTTTAGATAAAGTCGCTTTGGTTTACCGGTAAACGTTCTATTGGCTTCTAAAACTACGAAATAGTCCACATGTTCCCATAATTCCTTCATCCGTATTTCTAACAAATCAAGTTCTATTGAAAATATAACTGCATCGATTACTTTAACATCATCTGTCCTCTTCCTCCACTGATGAAGTTCGCACAACTGACTGGTATTTACACCAAATGAGTAATAATGTGGAATGATCTTCCATGGTCTATCCGGTTTGTCCCAGACTGGCCTTTAAAATGAAACCAATGTTAGCAAAGAGAATTTTAAAGTGGAATGACAGTGGGTGGTATATACTCCGTTCCCTTCGGCTGACGGAAGTGGCAAAACACCTTACCTAAGTATATAAATTAAATCTCTAACTGCCAACTTGGTCGCAGTCCAATTGAAAATTGAGAAGAAAAAGGCAAATAAAAAGAAAAATGAGATCGTTTTATAAGGACAACATCGTTTTAGTCTCCGTCTCATTTTAGATTTTTTTCCACCGTTTCTAAAAATTACACTGAAAAATAGACCAATATGAATCTTTGCTTCTTACAAGAAAGTGAAGGCACTAAGCCGTTAGTGCCGAGAAAAAAATGTTCAGCTTTATGATTTCTGAGAAAAACTAGTGCATTCAGATCTGGTTTAAAATATTGTAATAAATCTTGATTCTAATTCTAGTCATTTTTGCTTTACAATCGCACTGCTCTTAAAAAAAAAACGACCACTTTGTCCCTTTTTTTCATGCTCCTACTCTCTAACTGCACGTCAAATTTATCGTTATTTTACCTTATCTATATACCGCACCCTTTAAACAAATATAAAATCAAATAAAAAAATTCGGAGAATAGTGTGTATTTGTGTATTTGTGTATTTGTGCATTTTACATTCATAAAAAGTACGCTTTTGCAGCCACGAAACTAATGTGGTCAGAGATATATCTCTGACCATGAACTCCAACCACCTCACTGGTGATTGTAGTATCAAAAAACCAGTGCTTAAATGACCATGAGCTCTAACCACGACACTGGTGATATTAAGATCAAGAAAACCAATGCTTAAATGACGGGACACTCATTTGGGAATAAGGCTTAAATTTTTTAAAGTTTTCCTGCGCTTCGGCTTTTCTTCTTCGGGCTATTCAATAACCTTTACTATACATATTCTTTCAATTCTCATACTCATCATAATCTGCTAAATTCTTCTTTCTCTTTTCTTCTACTTTTTCTTCGTCTCTTTTTAGGCTAATATCTTCTTTCCTCTTCACTTCTTCTCCTTAAAAAGAAAAGCCTTTTTTCCCCGCCGCATCATTTCTATTTCCGTTTATTCTCTCTTCTTCTCTTTTCTTTTCTCTTCATTCTATTCATTCTATTCACAGTTTATGAGCCGGTTATCTACATTATCACTAGTCTATGAACATCTCAAAGCCAATAGCAATTCTAAGTGTGGAATAATATACAAACATCACAACTAATAAGTCAAATCATAACTTTTTCTTTTTCTCCGAATCATTATTCGCTACCCCATATTCACGACAACCCATTCCAAACATAACATTAATAAATAAAACCAAAAATATCCCCCAAAAATCGAAACCTCAGCGTTTTATTAAAAACCGCCAAAAAATTTAAAACTTAGACTTCAAGTCTAATGCCACGACAAACTACTCGAGGGACGCCATCTTGGTTTTGAACTCTGGTAGTACCGGTTGTGTTTTTTTTTTTCTAGAAAGGTAATTAATTCACCGAAAGCCATGTCTAATGCGGATATTTTGCAACCATATTTAAGCAGTATAAAAATACCACAGAAAAACGATAAAATTTACAAGGATGAATGCGTTTTGTCATATGATACCCCGGTAAGTGTTAAATGTTTTCATGCCTAACCTTATTTGGATGTTGTCATTGTATGCAATATTAAAACTTGTATAAACGGGTTTGCTTAACTTATTTCAGGAATGCGATACTGGATTGTACATTAGTTTAACATCTTTTTTGGGGTTCGGCAGGGATTATGTTGATCTCTATTACAGAAAAACAAAACATGCTGTATTTTTGCATTACCTCAGAACTAAGAAAGAGATTCCTGTGAGTAAATCAAAATAAATTTTGAAGTTTTGAAAATTTTAAAGTGATTTTGATGATTTTTTTTTTAGTCAGAGCAACAAGGTGATATTGGAGGTCCAGAAAAAAAAATAACCAGGTTGGCAATTGGTATTGAAGGAGGGTTCGATCCTGATTCAAAGAAAAAATATGAATACACAGATCAGTACTCAATAGTTTTATTACCAACATTCGAAACTGTTGCAATAACAGATCCTAATTTACAAGAAATTGTAAAGTTGTCAGTTCAAACCATCATAGAATCAGATTCCGCTTTTAAATTGGCAGAATTGGAAGCTTTGTCTAGTACTTGGGATGGTGAAGCTAGGATCGTATCTAAACATGCAGCCAAATTACAGCAATTAAATCCAGGGAAAAAAATCCCTCCCTCAGGGTGGCAGTGTGAAAAATGTGATATGACTCAAAATCTTTGGCTCAATTTGACTGATGGTTCAATTTTGTGCGGTAGAAAATTTTTTGATGGCTCAGGAGGAAACAATCATGCTGTCGATCATTTCAGAGAGACAGGTATAATAATGAGGTAATTGTGACTTTTTAAAAGATTTTATCTCAAATTTTATTCTTTTCAGGTTACCCATTAGCTGTTAAATTAGGTACAATAACCAAAGAAGGAAAAGCTGATGTCTACAGCTATGATGAAGATGATATGGTGGAAGACCCGGAATTGAACACACATCTAGCTCATTTTGGAATTAACATTACTCAAATGGAAAAAGTAATTATTATTCCGATACAAAAAAAAAAAAAAAAAAAAAATGAAGTTTTTCTTATTTTATACTCTTTTTTTTTTTTTTTTTTTTTCAGACGGACAAGTCAATGATTGAATTAGAATTAGATTTAAATCAAAAAATGGGGGAATGGCTGACTTGTCAAGAATCTGGAAGCACTTTAGTTCCTGTTTACGGTCCAGGGCGAACAGGTAAAATTAATAAAATTATTATTTTAAGAAATTAAATTTAAAAATATTCTATTCAATTTTTTTTAAAGGGATGGTAAACCTGGGAAACTCATGTTATTTAAATAGTATCATGCAAGTTGTTTTCACGATACCGGATTTTATCAGTCGATACGTGGACGAAGCACCGAGGGTATGGGAAAATTGTAGTTTCGAAGATCCTGCCAATGATTTTACAGTGCAAATGTAAGTTTAGAGAAAAGTCAGTGTAAAATATTTTTTGAAATTTAAAGCTTTAGAAATGAATTAATTAGGATACTTGTTTTTTTTTCAGGTCCAAACTTGGATTCGGACTTTGCTCCGGGAAATATTCTTTACCACCTCCTGAGAATGAAGAAGACAAAGAACAAAAAGGAATTAGCCCTAAAATGTTTAAAACCTTGATCGGACGGGGCCATCCTGATTTTTCAGGTTCAAAACAACAAGATGCTCAAGAATTTTTCTTGCATTTAATTAACGTTCTGGAGGTATTAATTCATATAGACTAAACTTAACCTCAACATTCTTATCCAATTAATTCTTTTTTTTTTTTTTTAAAGCGTAATACTCGGCATCAAGTGAACCCTGCTGATTGCTTTAAATACCAAGTTGAAGACAGGTTTCAGTGCAATGATAGCAAAAAAGTTAAATATATGTACAGAACTGAATATTCGTTACCTCTGCCAATACCCCTGGAAGCAGCAGTTAATAAGGAACAAGTTTCTCAGTACGAAATGAAAAAAGCTGAATTAGAAGCAAAGGGACAAAAAATGTAAATTTAAATTTAAATCTTTTGTAAATCTCTGGCATCCTAATTTCCTTTTTTGTTTTAATTTTTTAGCGATCCAGATCTATTAGTTCGACCGCATATAAAATTTTTCTCATGCTTGGAAGCTTTCTCACAACCGGAAATCGTAGAACAATTCTATTCGTCAGCGTTAAATAGAAAAACGACCGCCAGGAAAACAACAAGACTCGCCACATTCCCCGATTATCTCCTTGTGCATTTGAAAAAATTCACTTTGCGAGAGGATTGGGTGCCTATTAAATTGGACGTGAGCGTAGAAATGCCGGACGTGTTGGATTTGACGCAGTTGAGAGGTACCGGACCTCAAGCCGGGGAAGAGCCGCTTCCGGAATTAACGGAAACCCCTCCTGCTCCCGTGTTGAACGAACAATTGATATCCGATTTAATAAGTTTTGGATTCCATCCGGAAGCTTGTAAGAAAGCTGTCTATTTCACAAAAAATTCCAGCCTCGATAGTGCTTTGCAGTGGCTTCAAGAACATTCTGGGGATAGTGACTTAGAGAATCCTTTTGTGCCTCCAGGAACCGATATGTCTAAGGGTAATTTGCAGCAAAGAAAATTTAAAAAAAAAAAAAATTGATGTATTTGCTTATAATTATTTCTAGGCAAAAGCGCATTCGTTCCAAATGAAGATCACGTGACTATGATCCAGAGTCTTGGTTTTACCCGGGAGCAAGCTGTTAAAGGTTTGAAGAATACCGACAACAATGTGGAAAGAGCCTGCGATTGGTTGTTTACTCATCCGGAAGAAATTGATACGCCTGACGAACCGTCAACAGGGCCTACGTTTAAAGATGGGGATAGCAGTAAGTAAAATAAAAAAGATGCAACTATTTCAAAATTTTTGGAGTCTAATAAAATTTTTCTTATTTTTTTGTAGAGTACAGGCTTCGTGCATTCATCACTCACATGGGTACATCCACCATGGTTGGACATTACGTTTGTCATATTCTAAAAGACGGACAATGGATAATTTACAATGATAATAAAGTGGCACTTTCAGAAAATCCTCCAAAAGAACTTGGTTACTTGTATTTATATGAGCGAGTTGGCATTTCACAATGGTGATTTTTCTATTTTTATTTTTTGTTTATTAAAATCGGGATTTTTTTTGTATAAATAGTCATTTTTTTCATTTTTCAAACTAAAAACATCCAAAAATTTTGTTGAAAACCATATTATCGATTTCAAAACAAAAAGCTCAGAACTTTAAAACGCAAAGCCAAAAAAAAAAAAATCCTAAAATAGTAAGATTAGAATATCTGAAGTTTCGACCAAATAATGTCTTAATAATAATCAATCGTATGAAGTAAATATCTAATAAGTATCCACATGTACTTCAAAAAAATCCATCCTGTTGTGCATTCAATAGAAATAAATCAAAAAACTGCATGAAATAATTTACTTCTCACACTCTGTTGAGGTTTCTACAGAGGGATGTGCCGATGGTACAGGGATACTGGACATGGATTCTTGTTTACAGTCAATCAATTAAGAATAACTGCAAAAATTTACACTCTAGGGGGGAACGTTGCCTATAGAAAGAGTAATATATAGAAATTTGCTGTGTTATGGGAGTTCTGGATATGTACATTGTAAATGATGGGTGTTAGTTGCAATTCTGTAAATGGAAAATGTCCGACTAACTTAGTATGGCAGAATTAACACAAAAAAATTATTATTTTTGCAGTTTAATAACTAAATTATAGGTAAACCATATTATTAATTTCCCAATAAAATAACAAATACTAGTTGCTTACCCATATTAATGTTTTTTACCACCAGTGCGATAAAAAGCTCCAGTAGGCTGGACAATTAACATGCGCCCCGCTAACAGGGCTGTCAAAAGAATTTTGGACCATCGTCCAACCAGATTAAAGCCAGGCCAACCTGAGGTCTTCTTTTGAAACTAATAACTAATTATCCACTGTTAAATTGCAATTTACCATTGATGACATCTAGTAACACTTTCTATTTTAAATATTAAATTTTTTTTTCTTTTTTGGTTAAAAAACAAAATTAAGATTACACCACACTCAGCACGGTTTAACCAAGCAAATCCAGAAGAGAACTACCGTACCAGGTAATTTTGAAACGACTGAAAAATGATACCCTTTTGCCAGTTAGCACGCTCACCCCTATATTCACCGAAGACCACGTACACTTTATGATTCATGTATTTAGGGAATCCGAGCACTTTTTGAATAGAATTTTATTTTTAAATATCATAAAATATGCAGTTAACACATTAAAATCACTGAACTTTTTTTTCCCTTAAACCCCATTTTACACATTCAGAAAACAAAGACTTAAACCACACTCATCATACACAGTAAAATTTTATCAGGTCAAACTCCGAAAAAAACGACCCTTCCTTTATTTCGACTTCGACTTACTGACTTGAACCAGTATATAGTGTATAGCACCATATAGTGTGCTCAATTACCCTTTTCATCACATCCCCAACATGGCGCAGCCAATCAGCTTGCTTTTTACAATTCTGAAAGATGACGTTTCATGGGGTTAGCCAATCAAATCGAAATTCTGAAACGATGTTAAGCATACTTTGGTTTTCACTATGGACTGCAGAATTTATTAAAAAAACAGAGTTACCAACTTAAAATTTTATGAGAAACATTTTGTGACTTTTTGTTCAGATTTGTAAAATAGTCAGTTAGGCAAGGCGGTGTTGAACTTCATGATTTTGGAGTGGAGAAGAAGGTCAAGAAGGTCAAAAAGTAATAACAGACGTAACGAGGAGTAGTGGGGACCTACGACCTATTCATCATCATCATAATAACAGACGATTTCGGTTTCAATAACTGAGGTCCGCCATGTTGAATATTGACCCTGGCCAACGTACTAGATGGTCAATCAAGGCCGCCATTTTCTTTTTAGCTGTCAATCTTACTTCCCTTTTTTTCGAAAATAATTAATTAAATCGGGGAGGGGAGGATTAATGGAATGCCTGCATGTTGCGGGGTGACCCTGGAATATGGCCGTTTTATATGGACCTTATGATGCAATTGGGCTGTCGATAAACATTGTTGCTTTTTAAAATTTTACATTGTTTTGTATTGTTGCTAGGAATAGGCTACACAAATTTCCACAATGTGAAAAATAAATACATAATAATATTAATAAAAATAAAAAATATATTAGTAAAAAATTTTGTATAAGTCAACAAAAAATATATACGGGTTCATATTCAGAAATTAAGGTGGAATATCAGCCACTTGTGAGTCAAATCAGGTCCTTATAAAATAAAAATTAAATTTTCCCGTCAAGTAAATTTATCTTAGTTAAAAATTAATTTAAGACTTTTCCTTTTTTTTAATACGTAGAATAATTTATTTATTTATATTTATGTTTGCAATTTTTAGATATTAAGATGCTTTGTTTGTAAACTTTTTGCCATTTTCTTATTTTCCGTTTTGTTACCAACCTAAAACTTTTGAAAAGGATGCTCAACTGAGCATCTTATATCGAAAAATTGTAAACGTAAATAAAAAATAAATAAACGATACTACTTATTAAAAAAAAGGAAAAGTCTTAAATTAATTTTTAAGTAAGATAAATTTACTTGACGGGAAAATTTAATTTTTATTTTACAAGGACCTGATTTGAATCACAAGTGGCTGATATTCCACCTTAAAATATTACGCTTTACAATTTTTTTTTGGTAGTGTAACTTTTTGATCATTTCAAAAATGAACCTTCAGCATATATATTTTTTTTAAAAAAATGATTAAATTTAATATTTTTAATTAATACATTTTCTCTGATACCTCAGATTATAGACTGTACAATTTCGAAAAAAAATGGTAAACACAACAACCTTAGTTTGACATATTTTTCAGACGTTTGAAAATGCTTTTTGCACAGAAAAGGCATTATTCTTTTTATATTAGTACATCATATTTAAAAAAAAAATCGTGCGGCATATTAAAAAATACAATAAATAACATGGTAACTGACCATTTTTTCAAATTAATAAAAACTTTCCAATACAATAAAATATCGTTATCAGAAAAGAAACGATGAGATGATGAATTGTTAAATAAATAATCAAAAACTAAAGTCCGATGGGGTTCTTATTGATCATATTGTTCGAGCACAAGTATGGAAACCTTATTCCTTGTAGAAGAAAGTCCGATATTGCTTTTAAATCAGGCACGCAAGGCTCAAAAATTGATACTATAATGTAGGGTATGAAGCAAAAGCATGCCACCCAGTACGATAGAAGAATAAGGAGCAAAAACCAGACGATCATATTAATTGTTGAGTTATCAGCCATCTCCTACGGAAAAAAAAAATTGCCATTAATCAAGAATGTTCTAATTAACATTGTAATGGAGGATCATAACAAGCCTCCATTCAAACGAAAAAGGTGACTCCAATGAGTCATGTGCTTGAATGAAAAATAAGGATTTAAATTTTTATTTTTTTTCCCCTTTAAATTTACCAGATGGCCATGTGTGCACGGCCGCTTCAAAACTAACAAGTCTGGTTTATTTATTTTGGCTTTTATCCCTGAATATATATTTTTTTGAACCATGTGCGGCTTTTTTTTTTTTTGAATTCGAAGACCGCGTTGACAGATTTTGGCGCGTAAAAGGGGAAAATAATTTTGGATTCCAAAACGTCCCGGATTTGTCAATTTAATTTATAACATCAAATCGGACATGAAAACCCCCTTTGCGATATGCGAACAGATAAAACAATTATAATGATGACAGAGATATGTTGATCTAATGATAATAGAATCATTCCATTGTTTAGCTACTAGACAGGAACTTGAATAATATGGTGTTTTAATTTTTATTATTTTTTTTTTTCTAATATGGATCATCGGATTTATGATTTGAGCACGTGATTCATAAATAAACTTTTTTTCGTTTTTTGATAAAAAACTTTTTTTTTTTATCAGCTCTTAATAAACAGACGAATGTGATAAAGAAAAAGAGGGGGATTTTTTTTAGAAATGTGAATAATGTTTAAAATTAACTTTTTTAAAATACTTTACAAAATGTATAATTATAAAAATAGGACTTTTCTACTTTGCGGTCCCGCGAAGAAACAATAAAAAAAAAAATGACGAGAAAAACTTATTAATGGTATATTATGTCACCTGAACAAGCACTTGTTGAAATGTATACTGTGGGTGTAAATAACATTCCTTATGCTTCTTAAAATTAAAAATTATGCAATTGCACAGATTTCTGCAGTAAAAAAAGAAATTTAAATCCCCTGCGTATCGTTTAAATGCCGTACAAGAATTTGTAAAAACTTACTTTGATTTAAATTTTTTTCCCGTTATTAAAAAAAAAAAAAAAGATTTTTTATCTAAAGGCACATTACGATGCCGACATACTAAACAGTGCACGCCTATATTGTAACTACCAAGTCGTGCGAGCGAATGAGTGATACAGAAACACATGAGGCGATGTTTAACTTATGATCATCTCTCGCGGTTAACGACATTCTAGACCGTTTATTTTCCTTCGATTTGAGCAGGGATGGACAAAATTTAGTAGGAGCTGTCTCGTATTTAAAACCGATATTTAAGGAAAGTTCAGAATAAATTAAAAGTAATAGTTCAGTGAGGCACACCTTTTACCTACTACGTAAATCATTTTGTTTTATTTTTTAGGTGAGGTAGAAAAAAAAATCTTACTAAAAAAGGATGACTAAAAAAAGTTAACAAGAGAATAAAAAAAAAAAAAAAAAAATTGAAATGCCATCTTTGCCTCTTAACCCAACACCAACTAACGGAAAAAAAAACATAGTGTGCCAATGCACGAGGTTTTTTGACTACGTCACTTTCTGAAATTGAAGATACGGCCTCTGATTGGTTAAAAACGTATTTTAGAGACGAGCCCGTAAATAGACGATTTCGGTAATGACGTCTAGTCTCATCCATAGTCTTTTAAACAGGTCAGGAAACTTACCCCCCCGAAAGTGTCCGGCTTAAGTACACGAATTTTAGTTCGGTGAATCAGGCAACAGATGGCGCAGCGATCTTTCGGGACGTACATTCAAACCGATTATAGTTGCCTCTGTAATTAATGTTTTCAAATGACGCGTATTATTTTTTGATGTATTACACCTTTAATTGCTTTTTAAATATACTTCAAATAGCTTTTTACGCGTTTTGCTATATGCGTATGCACTATATTTAACATTTAATACTGAAAAAAAAAATCACTCCTCAGAGATTACAAACACAATAATCTCAATCCTCCATATTTGTTTTGAAATGGCAACGACCAATGAAAAGCGTCCTGAATGCAACTAGCGCTACGGGTGGTATTTGGGTGAAACTAAAATCTGTGCAGTTAAGCCGGACACCATCTCCCATACATTTAAGATAGGAGTTTCCTGACCTGTTTAAAAGACTATGGTCTCATCCCATAATGCATTGCAAATCGCGTCGTCTGACCGAGTGCTTCCCATAAGCTAAGTATAGACATGGAAGTTAAAAATTTATTTTGCTCGGTTCCAGGAAAAAATTAGGTTTGACTTCGGAATTATTTTTGTAAAAATAACTGGCATTAGCGTAATTATAAGAATTTTCAAAATTAAATGCCTTGAAATAGATAAAATCACTGTACCGCTTGTTCTTAACTTACGAATCACACAGACGCGTCGTCTGTTTGTTTGTTCCCTTTTAGTCCCAGAATACTCTGCGAAACTGGATCGTCGAAATCGTATATAGGGTGCTAAGTACAGGGTCTTAAGTCTTCCAAGTTGATAGCATAACCATATTGTAGAAGGCGGTTGGCATAGTCTTTTCGCAACCAAAAGTGACGTCACTTTCTGACGGCTAAAACGATCTCTTCTGCGCACCGCCGACATTGGAATACTGTGTTTCTTTTACTATGAATGACAGCGACTGGGATCTAACTGGAATATGCAGATTCCTGATCAGCTGTTATCGTCTTTATATTTCTTTTAAAACAGTTACCCGTACTAAAAAATCACGTATATTTTTCATACAATTTTGCATTATTTTACAAATGAAATTCACCTAGAATACCCATATTTTTTCATCTATTATTGCTTCGCGTTTCATATGAAATGGTTCAAAACCGTTCCAATTTTATAGGAATATTGGTGCTTCTCAATTTACGAAAATGCGGACGAATAATATAGGTATTGTATATGTATTGTCAACGTCATTTGAATTCCACGATTGCTATACGATTATAGCAAACCAGAATGAAACGCAGTCGAAAAAAAAAAAGGTTAAATTGAATAAATTATCAACAGAGGGTATACAAAGAACCTTAGCAAAGAACATCAGGTACAGAAAAATCCTAACTTAGATAAGTTAACATTACATAAGCTAAACTTTACAAATTACACTATTATAAATACACAGTAATACAACTAATACACAATTTTGAACCATTACATAATGACAACAAGAAGAAAATTTTTTGTATATATAGTGCAAGATTGAAAAACAAACTCACCGCGAAATATGAAATTTTGTTTTAAATCTTCTTTTAAAAATAGGCTTTTAATTTTTACGGTAAAATTATTACATGATACTTTTGTGAAAGCCAAAACAAAGATCATCAAGTTGAGATTTTTTTCAAAAACGAATTAATAAGCGAGATATAACTTATTGCGACAAGTCATAAGCTAAATACAGCACAGGATCACAATCACTAAATTTTATAAACTCAGAATAAGATGCGAAATGTCTCGTCTATTACAGCTAGTCGATTTATTTTGCATAATTTAATTACTAATAAATGTTTGCCGGTCACATTAGATTCGGGACCGGCGTCGGAAACAGATTTGAACTGAGCGAAAAACTTTCAGAAAAGTTTCGGAAAACGAAATGAAAATTTTAGACCATTTTGTAGGAAAAAAATACCTAAAAAGACCTATTGGACGTGATTTTTATCAACTTCATATGAATAGCAAACCCCTTTTTCAAGTTCGGCATGAAAATTAGATCAAACTTTTTGCACATTCCCTTCGGCTAGAAAATAGCTTTTCCACTCCTCCAAAATTTCTTTTTGAAATAAAGAGTTCTAGTAGAAGCCACTAGAAAGAATGATATATGTGTTATATTGGAATCTTATACCTCCATGGGGTTTTAAACGTTTTGATTTGATCCCAAATACAACTTTTATCCCTAATATTTCTCTCTTCAATATATATACATTTAAAATAGATGTAATACGAAGGAAAAAGAGATGTAGATCAATTGTGGATGAATATTATACCTAACTTAAGTTTTTCCATCCATATAGAATTCAACTATTATTCCTATCACATTCCTCTCTTAAAAATGTATATTTAAAATAGATGAAACTCGAAGGAAAAAGCGATGTAGATCAATTGTGGACGAATATTATACCTAACTTAGGTTTTACCCGTTCATATAGAATTCAACTTTTGTTCCTATAACATTCCTTTCTTCAAAATATATATTTAAAATAGATGTAACTCGAAGGAATAAAAGATGTATAGCAATAATGGATGAATCTTATACCTGAATGAGGTTTTACTTATTCATATAGAATTCCTATCATATTGCTACTCTCATTTATCTAAAAAATTATAGCTTGATTGAATGTAAATTATATGAATAAAAAATGAAGATGAATAAAATAGGAAAAATATTGCAAAATTATACGTGTATATTACATCTCTAATTCCTACATTTTTGATATACATCGAAGTTGGGTTTTTTTTATATGAAAGAAGATGAATCTTATATGAATCGCGGATGTAAAATTCGGGTTTTTAGGAAGTTTATATCAGTTCTATATGAAATGGAGACGTAATTTTTTAGTACGGGTATCCTATGGGCGTTACGAAACTACATAGGTAGTATAGCCTCCGAGCGACTTTGAATTCAACACCACCAAAATCACGTTTAGCTTATTAAAAAGCAATATTTCCCGCGAACTAATTGCGTGATGGAAATACATACGCTTCTATAAGGTAAACAGGTATATTTAAGTATATATTTATGCAAAAATAAGTCGCTCGGAGTCTACGGCTGGAATTTTTAATGCTAGCCGTCTTGCTAGAGTGTTATTAATTTTAAAATAAAAATCATTCGAGAAAGAAAGTTATTGTAGCTCCTGGATTGATGAGGCCGCCCATAACATAAGGGGTCGGAGTGGTGACTCGTTCCATCTAGCGGCAGAGTGATCAATGAAGTTAAGCAGCATTGAGCACGGCCAGTTAGTGGATGGGTGACCACCGACACTCCCTCCCTCTAACAAGGGATTGTAGGAACTACTAATACAATCATCTTAACCTCATTGTAAAAGTTGTTCCTATCATACCTGTGTTTCCGACCGCAATGACAAATAAACTATATAATCGTAATTGGAGAAATGGTTGATTAACTAAATCCAGAAAAAAGAATAAAAAAAAAAAAAAAAAACCACACAATCAATCTTCGACAACAAATCATCATCCGAATAAAAGTCCACAGGGACACGTGAGTTTGCAGGCGTTCCGTTCGGACTTCACTTATTTCAGAAGTCGAAGTCGATTCAACGTGTCCTCCGGATTTCTGAACAAACTCATATTTTATAATTTAACAATATATCACGAATTGAAATCAGAAAAATTATCCTAGGGGTCGTACATAAATTACGTAAGCATGGGTTAGGCTCTTTTTGCACGCTTTATCCCATTTCGCCTATGCTTAGCTTATGGGTAAGATGTTAAATTTAGACCCCCTCCCCCCCTAAATGTGCTTACGTAATTTATGTACGACCCCCTATCAAATGTTACGCGTCAAAGTTTTCAGTTATTCTTAACCCCCTCCATCCTTTTTTATGCATCCCTTCTCTCCTACACATCGTTTTATGAAAAGTAGCTTTGTCTCGAGTTCCCGACGACACATCGATTTCAATGAGGATTGCAGCACGCGGTAGTTCCGAACTCGGCCGCTTTCAGATTCCATATGCACAAGGAAGGCGCTACCTGTCATTAAAATATCTTTGTCCCGTAAACCAAATGTATTATTAATAATAATAAACTCATATTTTTGTGATTTTGATACTATTTTTTTTTTCAATTTATTTGAAAGAAAATTCTTTAAAAAAAATTTTAGTTAAGTTATGACCTTTAAAAAGCTGAAACGAGGAAGCTGATTGTCGAATTAGTAATATTCTCACATAAGCGCCAATGTATTGTGGATATTTCTTCGAGCGCTGGTGTCGTGCGGCAGAGTTTGTCACTAACAGTCCTCATTTTAGCCTAAAACATTTAGTTTGTTTTAAACCCGCAACTTAAAAAAGGGAAAATTAAGTAAGAAAATAAATAAACAAGAACAAAATTTACTATATTCACATTACAGAATATGCATTCAGTTACTTGAAATTCTAAATCAGAAATTAAGCTAAAGTCAAAATGCAAGATGGCGGACGACCAATTCCCGAATACTAATTCCATTTTGCAAAACTGGAAACGGCAAAGTTCAAAAAAAACGGAAATTAATGATTCAGAAATTGACGCATTTTTTTAGCATTAAAATTATCGATATATCGACTTTTTTAATCGGGGTGTCCATGATTTCGACAACATATTTCTTTTACCGGTTTTTTGACACCCTTTCCCCTTATAAAGGTTTTTTCACCTTTTTCTCCAGGTCGGAAAAACATATGCGTTTTCAAGTCTCCCTCTTTCGATGCCCCATACGTACGTACCTGAACTACATGGTAAAAAATTGTATCTAAAAATTAACATAATTATGTTAAAATCGGTCTACATAATTTTTAGATTGTTTTTTGCTTATATTTGCCTTTTGTAAAAAACAGAAAAAATTTGTTTGGACCCATTTTAACATAATTACATAATTTTTTTTACTGTGTACATACAAATGGCTATTATAACTATACAGCTATTAAAGGTAAATTCTTCGGTGTCGAAAAAGACTCCTGAGCTCCAACATTATATCCACCAAGCTCCTTTTATCGAACACGATTTTAAACCAATAAAGGCGGAGCATCCACGTCATTTACTAATCCATGACATCATAAGCATCGTAGAAATCATCACTGCGGCTAAAATCATCGCATTTTATCGATATTAGATAAGAATCTGCATCTCCACCTGGTGAGAAATCTTCACATCCCGAAACTCAAACAGTACAAAACGGACGGAAACATTGAATTTAATTTATGATTTTTTCGAATCCATCAAGGCCATCAAGAATCCAATATCATTAGCAAACAATCTCCACAATCTAAGCATACGCGCCGTTTTTAAAAACCAAGAATCCTACGCTATTTTGAAATGCACCACAAATAGTGTGGGTGTTATTTTTTTTTTTTTTTTTTTTTTCTTCCTTCAAAAGCATCTCCCGAATTTCCATATGCTTTAAACCGATTATTAGCTTATAAATAAACGCTCCGGGATTTGTTAATTGGCTTCATTCACGGTTTGTGAGATCTGATTATTTTTAATTCATCGACTTGTTTTTTTTTTTTTTCCTCAAATGAATTAATTTGAAGACTCAACCACCTGTATAAAAAAAAAAGTAACGTACACAATACAGCGCGCGTACTATTTCCGCTCTCAGTGTCATCCAAAATCTGAAACAAAGAGAAAAAAAAAATTAGCAAACGTTGTATAATAAAATACCGTCGTGTAAGCAACATTGTCGATTACATGCTAAATACGAGACAAGGGATCGATTAAATAAATGAAAAAAATAAATATAGAATAAATATTTTTTCTTTATTGACAACAATGATTTTTTTTCTTTGTTTTTAAATATTTTATTTTAATATTCATGACCAAACTTTTTGGTGGCGAATTTTAAGAAAAAAAAAAAAAAATTAAATTGGTGACGGAAGACCTGAGTAAAATGAAAAGGATATCAAAACTCGCTTCCAAAAAGCTTGGATAATATTTTTTTTCATTTGGAAAACCACGGAATAGGAAACGGGCTCAGAAAATCCTATGATAATTTTCCAAATTTTTCAAAATATACAAAGATATGTAAAATATCATTTTGATCTATTTTAATAAAATTTTTTATTATCATTTGTTAATAAATTCTGATTACCTTTTGACCTTTTTTTAAAGAAAATAATTCATAATAAATTCGCTTTTGATCATGTCCGCTTTTCAAATAATTTTTTATTTTCACAAAAAAAGGGAAAAAGAAAAATGAATTTTGTACCAGCAAAATCAATAATAAGCGGGCATAATTAAGAGCATTTCGAGTAAAAGTTATTATTTTTTTTTTAATAGTTAACGTTATTTTATACAGAATTTAAACAAGAGATGTAAATAAACTAACACGGATTTTTTTTTAAAATTCTCATCATAACCGGAAAAAATAAAATTTTCATGTGCAACAGAATAATAATTATTTTTTATTAACACCCTGTACTTTTGGACCGTTTTCATATTAACAACAGCATAATCTGTATACAATTATAAGAGTTCGATTATAATGCAACATTTGGCACTGATTCTTTTCAAAATAAACAATTGGAAAATTTTATAGGCTTGTTTCAATTCACATTTTTTTTAAAACGAAATGAAATGGTTGTAGAAGGCCTTAACTGTTAGAAAACTGATTTAAGAGCTAAAATAACTCCTATTATTTCGAGCAAGGAAAGTCCGAGAGCACAACCCCCCACCAACTTTCCCAAGTCACTTAAAGCATCACCTAAAACGTCTTTACAACCTTTCTCCCAAAATTGATTTTTTCCAGCGCATTTCTTTTCGTATTGCCTGCAACAGGAATCAGGAACCGGTAAGTTGATCCTCGCGTAATCCGACGTCCCGTTCATACCGCAGCACTCTAACTTAACTTCCAAAGCGTCGAAACCTTTTCTGGCTTCCGTGTCCCGACTGATTCCTCCGAATTCCTTATCTAAATCTTTAATGACGGTGTCTTTTATTTGACTGAAATTCACCAGGGCGTATATCCCTATGATAAGTTCGACTAAAAATATCAAAATCAGCAAAATGGCGTAACTTAGAAGCATAAATTTGTTGCCCCTTATAACTCCGCAACATCCAACGGTTGCAACGAAGAAAGTAAGAACCCCAACGACGATTACAACGATTTGGGGAGATTTAATGTTTGCTGATCCCTCTATCAGGTTACCCCAGCCGTCGACTCTATAAAGCGCAATTCCGCCGACTATAATAAGTGCTAGTCCTGACAAAGCGAATACTACGTTGAACAAGTAAAGGCAATATTTTGCGCAATCAAAGCAAAATCCCATTTCATATCGTGAAGACGAAAATAATTAAAAACTATTTACGTTATTGTTTACGAGGTAATATTGACAATATCTAACGAAACTGTTCTTCTAAGAAGGCGGTGATGTCAGTGCCAGCATAACTTTGTGTAGACTCCGAGCGACTTTGACTGCAGCGCCACCGTTAAAATTATGTTTAGCTTATAAAAAAACCGATATTACCACAAACTAACTGCATGATGGAAATATATACGCTTTTATAAGGTAAACAGGTATATTTAAGTGTGTATTTATATGAAAAAATGTCGCTCGGAGCCTATAGACCGTATGCACGGAGGGAAAATAATAAGAGTGGGGGGAGAGGGTCGACAGCGTGATAGACCACGTGATTAATTGAAGGGTCGCCATATTGTGGAGTAATTTAAATACGATACTGTGCCTCACTGCAGAACTAGACCGAGTGTTTTTACTGCCTGCAACTTATTATTTTCAGACCCGACTTTACAAAACATATACAGTTGCTTTAAAATATATCAGCAGAAAATAAAAGTCAGTGCTGCCAAATGTTGAAATTATATACGTTTTGTAAAGTCAGGTTTGAAATAAGAAGTTGCAATTTGTGAAAGGACTTGGTCTAGTGTTGCACTGAAGTACAGAATGGATTACTCCACAATACGACAAACGGTATTATTGAACTCTACTGACGGAATCTCGTTAAAAAGAAGGAACGTTCAAGTATTACGTAAGATTTTTAGGGGGGGGGTCCGCATTAACCATCTTCACCATAAGTTTATGGCGAAATATCTTGCAACCGGGGGGGTTTCAAATTCATCAAAATCATGCTTACGTTATACTTGAGTGGCCCCAGAGATTCATTCCCTTCGTGTATACGGTCTATATACACGTCAGGATTTGCTTGCAGAGCGTCAAATAATGAAACAGAATCTAAACAGCGAAGTACGTGGAGGGGGTCGGAGTGGTGACTCATTTCATCTAGCGGGATCGGGATCAATGAAGTTAAACAGCATTGAAAACGGCCATAGTTAGTGGATGAGTGACCACCGACAATCCCTTTCTCTAGCAGGAATTGTAGGAACTACTAATACAGTCAAATTAACCTCACTGTAAAAGTAGTTCCTATAAAAACCGTGAATCTGACCGCAACGTCAAATAAACTACGAAAGATGTAAGAATGACCGAAAAGTCAATTAAACTAAATTATGTCGATGGAAAAATGGCCTCAGGCTAGATCCAATTACTAGGAGAAAAAAAAAGAAGTAAGTGGTGCCACGTGAATTTAACTTAATTTCCAAGTGAAATTTTCGTAAATTTATATGGTAAACGCATTCGTAATCGACTATGTACCAGTAACTGATCATAGTCTGTAAGCTAAACCTGTATACAGTAATATGAGCAATATTTTCAGCTTATAGTTGGTCAACTATTGGTATACGGTCAATTACTGGTGCATTTACCTTATAATTCACTAAATTTGCATTCAACTGTCAACAAAAATCCAGAATTTTATTGGAAACAAAATTTAGACGGATGGAAATTCGCAGAAAAATCCACGTGGATTTTACGTAGCTATTGCTACTTGGGTACCCAGATAGCATTTTCAGTCAATTGGACATCCTGTGGATTGTTCATCAGATATCCACAAGATATCCAGATCCATGGGATATCCATAAAACGTCCTATAAATATTCTCATGACGTCCTGAAAACGTCGTCGGGACTGGATAAACTTTGCTATCTGGGTAGTCTTTTTCTTTGCTCGTGTAAGTTCTGCCTACAAATTTTAGACTTCACGGCCTACAAAACAAAAAACTTTGAAATTAACCGACATTTTTTGCTAAAAACTATAAAAAGAATCCATCAGTAACGATATGTAAAATTTGACACAAGCCTATTTCACCCATAAAACGAATCATTTAACCAAAGAGAAAAGACGAAAAAAAATTATCACTGCGACAAAACTTATAACAAAAACTACGGTAACTTATTTAAATCCTCACCCACCCAGCGAATAAATGATCCCTTTCGATTCCTCTTCTTCTATTAAAAATTAAAATCTTCATATATTTTTTAAAATACAAATTTTAAATGACGAGGAGAATAAAAATATAACAATTATTTTCTCCGATTTTACAATTATTTCTTTTATATAAAGTTTCGGTCTAAAAAAATTCTTTTTTTCTTTTTTTTTTACCCGAAACTTTACATGAATCCACATTTAGAAAAAGTCACATACGTCAATTTTTTTTTTACCTTATTACATTTAATATACAAGAAATTTATTTGTATAATATATATATCTATATCTATATTTTTTTTAATAAAAAATAAAAAAGAAAATGAAGACTTTGTTCCACTACTTCTTCTTTCTTTTAAAAAAAAAAAATTAATTTTACACAACCACAGGTGATCGAGATTCGTCTTCGCTTAAAGACGATAAAATCGATCTCTTGGAACTGCTTTTCTTATTTTTGTTAAGTCTTTTTTGTTTTGCTTCCGGGGTCTTTTGGACCTGCTATAAGTCCAATTCGTTTGGACTTCGGTTAACGACGGGACCGTTACCGACCTTACACGGAATTTTATTTTCAGCGGCTACTTTCTCTGGTATTATTTCTACGGAATTTGAATGATTACATAAAGTTTGAGCATACTTAGTTTCGTAGTTGTTATTGATGGTCTGGGTTGATTGATTCGTTGAGCTTAATTTTAATTTATGATCTAATTCTAAATCGCAACCTGAAAAAGCAAGAATAATCAATCAAAAACTGAAAAAAAAAAAAAAAAAAATCATTTTTTTTTCCGGTAAGGGGTCATTCATAAGTTACGTAAACATTGTTTTGACCCCCCAGGGGTGTAACATCAGGGGGGGGGGGGTTGGGGGGTCATTGATCCCCCAGTAAAAAATTTTTGTACCCCGCAGACACAGCTTGACCCCCCCTTGTCAAAAAACATTGTTACACCCCTGGAGCCCCCCCCCCCCCCAAGCAAAACTATACTTCCTCCTAATTTGGAGGCTTAACATCAGCGTAACCCCCTACCCCTATAAAGATGCTTCTCATTTATGCAATTTATGGGGGGGGGGCCCTAACTGCTGCTTATTTTTAATGGCATCACCAACTCCTATGCTTATTTTTAAAACAATTCTTACCATCGCTTTGAGTACTTTCATCGACTCTCACAAGTTTGACACTAAGGGAAGAGGTTTGCGTGTGCGGAATATTTGGAACGATGGCTGCTGCTGGACCTATAAGGCTGTGACTTGTGCCGGTCAAAGCCACATTTTTGGCTGTAAAAAAAAAGAAACCAAACAGAAAAAAAAAAAATTAAAAATTACTAAGTTTTCTCGAGATCTACGAAGGACTTTTAAATAGACAAACCCATACTCTGTCGACCAGGCATCATGCTTTGCCTGACGTTCCTCTCCGGGTGAACCAGTATGATGTACAGTTTCGGAGAAAAAAGGCAGGCTAACGTCACGGATGCCGACAGGGATATCGTCACCGCCATGGATGTTATCCTTAAAGGTACGTGGTTCGATGTTCCGAAATAAAGAGGTACGAATGCTAACCAAATGACACATGTCGTGTACATTGTGAAACCTAAAATAAAAAATAAAACATGATAAGTTAAGTCCGTCTGCAAGCTGGGAGATTAAAAAAAAAAAAAAAAAAAAAAATAAAATAAAACCTGTTGAAATCTTGGAATGGATTCACTTACGCAAAATAATAACTGGGATTTGAAGCCTAAAAAAAAATAAAAAATGAAAAAAATAAATAAATAAATACATAAATAAAGTAAAATAAATAAATAACTAAATGAATAAGTAAAATTAAAATAACTTTACAATTTAGAGGCCATTCAAGTATTACATAAGCATGATTTGGTGAATTTGGACCCCCCCCCCCCCCCGCACTGTACTGTATGATGCCACAATCCATCAATGGAACGAAAGATTACTGAAAAAAAGGATTAGTTATTCGCTAAACAAAATTAGTCCTGGTTCTATTTCCAGTCAACTATTTACCAGCAGCAAGATTTTTTTTTTTTTTTCAGTAATACCGAAACCGCGAAAATAGAAAAAAATTCGTTTAATCATGCATCAGAGTTATTCCTATCTAGGCACCACACACTCTAGAGTGCGTCGTACCTAGGTACCATACACTCTAGAGTGCTTCCTACCTAGGCACCACACACTAGAGTGCGTCGTACCTAGGCACCATACACTAGAGTCCTTCCTACCTAGGCACCACACACTCTAGAGTGCTTCCTACCTAGGCACCACACACTCTAGAGTTGTCGTACCTAGGCACCACACACTCTAGAGTGCGTCGTACCTAGGCACCATACACTCTAGAGTGCGTCGTACCTAGGCACCACACACTCTAGAGTGAGTCGTACCTAGGCACCATACACTCTAGAGTGCTTCCTACCTAGGCACCACACACTCTAGAGTTATTCCTACCTAGGCACCACACACTCTAAAGTTATTCCTACCTAGGCACCACACACTCTAAAGTTATTCCTACCTAGGCACCACACACTCTAGAGTGCGTCGTACCTAGGCACCATACACTAGAGTGCTTCCTACCTAGGCACCACACACTCCAGAGTTAATCCTACCTAGGCACCTCACACTCTAGAGTTATTTCTATCTAGGCACCACACACTCTAGAGGGCGTCGTACCTAGGCACCATACACTGGAGTGCTTCCTACCTAGGCACCACACACTCTAGAGTTATTCCTACCTAGGCACCACACACTCTAGAGTGCTTCCTACCTAGGCACCACACACTCTAGAGTTATTCCTACCTAGGCACACACACACTCTAAGTTATTCCTACCTAGGCACCACACACTCTAGAGTGAGTCGTACCTAGGCACCATACACTAGAGTGCTTCCTACCTAGGCACCACACACTCCAGAGTTAATCCTACCTAGGCACCTCACACTCTAGAGTTATTTCTATCTAGGCACCACACACTCTAGAGGGCGTCGTACCTAGGCACCATACACTGGAGTGCTTCCTACCTAGGCACCACACACTCTAGAGTGAGTCGTACCTAGGCACCATACACTCTAGAGTGCTTCCTACCTAGGCACCACACACTCTAGAGTTATTCCTACCTAGGCACCACACACTCTAAAGTTATTCCTACCTAGGCACCACACACTCTAAAGTTATTCCTACCTAGGCACCACACACTCTAGAGTGCGTCGTACCTAGGCACCATACACTAGAGTGCTTCCTACCTAGGCACCACACACTCCAGAGTTAATCCTACCTAGGCACCTCACACTCTAGAGTTATTTCTATCTAGGCACCACACACTCTAGAGGGCGTCGTACCTAGGCACCATACACTGGAGTGCTTCCTACCTAGGCACCATATACTCTAGAGTTATTCCTACCTAGGCACCACACAGTCTAGAACTATTCCTAGCTAGGCACCACACACTCTAGAGTGCGTCGTACCTAGGCACCATACACTCTAGAGTGAGTCGTACCTAGGCACCATACACTCTAGAGTGCTTCCTACCTAGGCACCACACACTCTAGAGTTATTCCTACCTAGGCACCACACACTCCAGAGTTAATCCTACCTAGGCACCTCACACTTTAGAGTGCTTCCTGCCTAGGCGCCATACACTCTAGAGTTATTCCTAGCTAGGAACCACACACTCTAGAGTGCGTCGTACCTAGGCACCATACACTCTAGAGTGAGTCGTACCTAGGCACCACACACTCTTGTCCTGGGGGCGGTTTTAATGCAGAGCGGAAGAAAATCAGTAGCCTTCGCACATCCTGAATGGGTTATCCTATGGACCATCCACAGGTTATCCTGTGGAGCTAAAAACTGTGACCCCGAGTCGATCCGTGGGATATCCTCTGGTCATCGCAGGTTACCAGTTGGATAACCTCAGGATATCCTATATCCCTGAAAGGTTATCCTCGGGAGATCTTATGGATTGTAATGTGCTACTAGGGATCAAATGTCAACGACCAATCAAAAAGCGTCTCTCTTACAAGCAGCGCTTAAGGTGGTAAAAAGGAAGAACTAATTTTTGCCTAGTTAAGCGGGACATGATTTCCCTTGTATAAAAGATAGGAGTTTTCGGGCCTGTCTATACGACCGTGAGAAAAGCCTTCTGAAAATTCCTAAATCCAGACGACTTTACTCGGAAAATGGGGATTTTCTTCTAATCAAGCTACTGCATTGTAAGCTGTCATATTGAATATGGCGTCAACTTAAGTTCGCCAGTTTCTTTTTAGGGTCTCTATTCCACGACCTCCTTCATTCACTTATATCTTCAAATGGAATGAAAATTTTCTTTTTCTGCAGTTATCGCAATTATCACCTTTACCACCAGAGCTTAGGTCGGAATCCTTATATTCAAATGCCTAAAAAAAAAAAACCGAAATTCATATGTCCTCTGATGAATAAAAGGTAAACTACAAAAAAAAAAATTCCTAACAGGATCAATTCTCTCTACTAAGTTAAAAAAAAAAAAAAACTAAAAACCTTTTAAAATTTTCCCACTAACCAATATGTTTAGATTCGTTGAAAGCTTCTGGTATTTTTCTCGTAAGCACGGCATAAATCGTACAAACAATAATCAGGAAGATAGGATAACCGAAAGCTATCATGTAGGAAGCATCTATATGTGAGCTGCATACTAAATGGTTGTCATCTCTCGTTGGATAATGATGAACGGCTCTGGGAGGTGACACCAGTATCCAAACTCCATTTATTAAAACCTGAAAACGATTTAAAGGAAAACGCACAATATATTAAGAAAATTATCTTCAATATAAATTTCTTAAGACTTTACTCACTTGCACTCCGACCAAACCGCTACAAATAATAATTTGCGATTTCGGAGATATAAAAGACGGTCTTTTGGCAGTCCTTTTCCCGGCGTTAAATATCCGAGCTATTCTATTCGTTTTCGTGAGGAGAGCAGCGTAAACGACTGTGAAACAAAAGCCGGCGCCGAATCGCTGCACCCCGCAGACTATATCGGTCGGCCGTAAAACCAAAGCGAAAGTGACGAGGTAACAAAGGAGGATGCCGGAAAGCAAAACGTAACTAAGTTCTCGGCCGGAAGCTCGAACGACTGGCGTATCGCTGTGTTTCACGAAAATTCCAACGACGAACAACGTTAACAGTATTCCGGTCGAGGAGAAGCTCATCGCCCCGATGGCCCAACCGCTCTCAGGTCTTAGAAATTGTTCGGGAATGTTGACGCATATCGTTTTCAAAGTGTTTGGTGTTGTCCCCTGGAAAAGATATTAAATATAATTAATAATAGTAAAAAAAAAAGGGTAGAGGAGCAAAAAAGGTACAAGGGCGAAAATCAATATGTAGAGTACAAAAACGGGTAGGAGCAGGAAGAGTGGCAGGGATAAGGCAAAGACGGATAGATAGATTATCAGGGAGGCAAAGAGTAAAAAAAAAAAAAAAACTGAAGGAATAAAGCTAGAGCCTGATAGATGGTATTCACGTGACGTCACGGCTCTCATAAGCTCCATGTATAGCGTCCATCTTGCGTGAGCACGCAAGATGAGGTCTGTACTTAACTTATGCGATTACGTGATCACCCATGTGACCCTTCCTTATTTCCCCTCCGTGAATACGGTCTATTGAGAGGTAGAAGATGAGAAAGAGGAAACATCATCAGAATGCTTCAGTAGTTTAAGCAAAAATTAAAGCTTCTTTGTTGTAAAAAAGAAAATGGTTGAACAGGTTTGGTCTTGCAACAAAACCGATATGTTTCATAGGGCCGACTCAAATTAATGTCTTCTGCGAGTTAACTTTTCTGGTTTGTTAACACAATAAACTTGCTAGCAGAAGGCATAAAATCAGCACTGCCAACCGTTGAGCCTGAATATTTTTTGTAAAGTCGAGTTTGAAATAAGAAGTTGC
Source organism: Liposcelis bostrychophila (assembly GCA_037577465.1). Classification (NCBI taxonomy): domain Eukaryota; kingdom Metazoa; phylum Arthropoda; class Insecta; order Psocodea; family Liposcelididae; genus Liposcelis; species Liposcelis bostrychophila. Next base: position 12,937,697 of record CM075207.1, read on the forward strand.
AATCCTTGAATGGACTTGGTTCAGTTCTGCACTGAGGTACAGAATTAAAGTCTCTGTCTCTGTCCAGTCTCGAAAAGTCTATCTAAATCACGATCTTACATACAGGTCAGGCAACTCGGGTATCCTTCATATGGACAAAAGTGTCCCTAGAGTTTGAAGCAGAAGAATAGTTTCAAATTTGATCGATAGATGGCTGGAGCTGTAGTTAGGTGTTCTGGCAGCCATCATAAAAAAAAGTGTTTTGAAAGTGTTGATTGGATGGAGGGCATATCACGTGATTCCCTAACTTGCTCCTGCCATCTATCGAGCAAATTTGGAACTATTCTTCAGCTTCAAACTCGGGGGACACTTTTTAAGATGGCAGTTGCCTGACCTGTATGTAAGATCGTGATCTAAACTAAAAAAGAATATAGGGTGTATGGTTATTTAACTAAATCCAAAATAAAAAAAATAAATAAAAATAAATAGAAATAAATAAAAAAAAAAAATTAAAAAAAAAAAAAGACTCCATTTTGTAAAGTCAGTTTTTAAATAAAAAGTTACGTTGCTTGGATGGACTTGGTTCAGTTCTACTCTGAGGTACAGAATAGAAATTATTTTGTCATGCAAACTTCGCAATCTTGATTCGGCGAGTCGCCTTTTAACAAGCCAAAACCTACCCGAATCCAACATTATTCTTCACTTACCATGGGACAATTTGTGCACTGTGTTTCATCTATTGGATTTCGAATTTGATACTGGGTGCAATTAAAGCAATGCCAACAGCACGATTCTCCTTCCACGTATTTTTTTGCCTGTCCGGTGCTGCAAGGAAGGCTGCAAACCGATTCCGGAGGATGAGGATGATTCATTTTAAACTGAATTTCTGAAAAGATTAAAAAAAAATATTATTCCATTGTTTTGAAAATCACAGCATTGCGTTTTGTATAAATCCATATAAAATTCCCTTTTAACGAATGAGACTTTGTATATTATTAAAAAAACGTTAATTTAACTTCATTCACCTTTAAATATTCGCCCTTGGAAGTTACACGAAAAGCTTTTACCGATTTTTAAAAAAAATATTTACTAAGGAAATAAATTAAGCTTTATAAAAACATCGTATTTCAGTCAGGAATCATTACGTTTAAATTACTTTCGAGTAATATTTTAATTCATAATTTTCTTATTTTTTTATTTCTCATAAAATTTATGATGATTTTGACGTTTTTGATTTACGCGACCAAAACAAGGGCGATTATCAATTAAAATTTATTTATGCAACTTGTCATACAGTCACTTCTAGTTAAAAGCTAACAATTAATTTACCCGACATGTTTAGTTGAAGTTCGCCCTCAAGATACTGTCCAACTCGAACCCATCTGTAATCTCCCGGGGCTACTTGCTTGAAATGTATGATGTTGTACCGAGCTGGGCCATCCCCATTTGGATCAAAGTGAAATTCATCCCCACTAAGACCTGAAAAAAAAAATTTTTTTTTAAATAAAAAGAGGAAAATTCAACATCGATGGCAGCTTATTTCCGAGAATAAAAAGAGGATTATCTTATATGCTTTATATGCGAATTTTTTTTTTTTTCGCATCCACCCCCATCATTCAATCCTTTTCCCTTCTTATCTCACTCCCATTTTCTTTCCTTTGTTATAGTTCATTTTGATTCTCTTGAATGACTGAGCATCATGCACGTCAATGTTTCCTAGAAATTTCAAATCTTTTTGGTTTTATTTTTCGTTTTGAAAAAGTTGCTGATGCATTGCCTTTCAAACGAATTTAAACAAAATCTTGCTCTACACGAATCCCAAATATTGACTAGTGCCGCACTAACAAGTCGGTGCGCCGAAGGTCAACTAACATGCCCATCGTAAATATGATGTCTGTTTTGACTCTTTTCAAAATCATGTGACCGCAAGTTGACGACATCTCAAGAGCGGGTAAACGCGCGGTCACATGATTTTTAACAGGAATCAAAACAGACTATCTTCGATCAAGGTGCACGGAGTGCACCCGGCCAAGTTTTAAGTGCACCCTCCTCGCACATCAGTTTACTTAACTCATCGTATCCCTGTTTTCAGAACCGCGAAAATTGCTCACCGATTAAGATAAAAAAATTTTTTCTTCACATACGGAATACCGCTCCCTTCGATATTAACTATGCCGATTTTCGCTTTCTAGGTTTTGTCCTTCTTCGGTTTTTGAGGGGTCGAAAATCTTCATTTTGAGCGTTCCTCATTCACTATACTGTATATATAGCGAATTGTTCGAGCCCTTCCAAGTTTGAGTTTATTCAAGGAGGAAAATACTGCCTTCGCAAAACAATTTAATAATAGGAAAGAAATTAACTTGGATGCCCTCTCTGATATCACCAGCTTTGAAGGCAGAATGTTTTTGAAAGGAAAAGCAAAAAAAAAAAAAAAAAAAAACTTGGCCCCTTTTTTTACGTGGAAGTGTTTTTGCAGAGATCATATTTATGAAGGAGACACGTCAGTTGACCTCCGGCGAAATATTTAGTCTTGAAACGTGCGGCGCAAAATGCACCCTTCTGAAAAGCATTAGCTGCTGTTTTTAGGGATGGAAAACCAAACCGAACCCGCTTTTTTGTCTCAGAAAAACCGAACTGAACCGAGTCTTTTAAAAAATTTTAATTAAAAAACTGAGCCTAAACCGGAACCCATACAGAACTTAAAAAAAGTTTATAACTGAACCGAAACCGAACCCAAATTTGGGAAAGAAAAAAAACCCAAACCGAAATCAAATCGGAATCTTTTATTAAAAAACAAAAAAAAAAAAAAAAAAAAAAGGACCGAAACCGAAACCAAATCGAACTAAAACCGTTTCCTTTCTATTGAAAAAAAATCCGGTTTTATTATTTAATAATTTTTGACGTGACTTTGATGGCCGGGTCGTAAATCGTTAATGAGGGGATGGAATATCACGCGCCTCTTCGACCCAACAGGGCTTAAGCCCTACTGCCGCAACACAGGTGCGCCGCCATTCGGGCCTATCTCGCGCCGCCAAACGCCAGTCCGGAACCCCCAACCGGCGTGCGTCCCCGGAGACATTATCTTCCCAACGCAGACGAGGTCTTCCTGCTGGCCTGGGGCTTTCAGGACGGTTCTCCAAGACTCTCCTAATAGCCCTCGTCGGTGGTGCGTGTGCGACATGTCCCGCCCACTGGAGCCTTCATGAAGATATTACACTTGTAATAAAAGGCTGATCAGTGAGTCTTCGGATCTCGTCATTAGATCTGACACGCGCACGTCCGGTAAGAGGGTCTACCCTCGGTCCAAGAATTTTCTTCAGCACCATGGTCTCAAAGGCCACTAGTCTTTGTTGGGCACGAATGGTAAGGTTCCAGGTCTCACAACCGTGTTATTTAATATTTTATTAAAATAATTATACACAACTGTGTATTTAAAAATACACAACTGTGTATTTAAAAATACACAACTGTGTTATTTAAAATAATTTTTAACCGGATTATTTTCCACCAAAAACCAAACCAAAATCGACTATTTGTTAACAAAAAAAAAAAAAAAAAAAAAAAAAAAGAAATGGTTTTGAAACGGAAAACCGAACCGAAACCGGGGAAGGTATTAACAAAAAACCGAACCGAACCCGGTCAAGCCGGATTTTTCAAAAAAACCAAACTGAAACCGAACCCGAACCAGTTAATTTTCAAAACCGAACCGAACCTGAAACCGGTTTTGTACTAAAACGATAAAGAAACGGAACCGAACCGTATTAAAAAAATTTTGGATCGGTACCCAAACCAAACCGAAACCTTCCTGATGGACATTTTAACCGAACTCAAACCGAACAGTACTAATTTTTTGATCGGTTACCCATCCCTGGCTGTATTATTATTCTTTCATCATGTAAAGGAATTCTACCATCCTTAAAAATTTAGTCAATGAGCATATGAGCTAAATGGCACACATAGACTCGCAAAAGACGCAGGAGGCTTTGCCTCAGCTTACAGAGGGCTGCATTTTCTCACCGCAGCAGCTAAACAACCAACCGTATGGAAAATGATTGACAATTAAAATGGTGCATTTAAATTTCACGCTGCGACCGCGGATATTTAAACCGGGGAGAAAAACCTGTGGCAAAACATGTGAGCTTTATATATAAAGCTTTCAATCAAATCCAATAGCTTTTCATAACGAATTTAACATGAGAAAACTTTCCGTGTTTATAATTCCGAGGAATATATACGGTGTATCCAAAGCTATTTACAATATTTGCTTCGGGGCGAGATAAATAGCTGTCCGAAGCAGTATACAACAAAATTAATCTCGAGTGTTATATCCTGTTGCTCTTTTTAAGGATCTGCCACTTGAAAAGAGATTAGCTATTTTTTTTTTTTTTTTTATATAAACTCCCGTCAAAAGGGTAACACGAGAAAATAAAAATTCCATAAAAATTCTTTATCGCACAAGTCAACGGTTTTCCTTATTCGAAAATTTTCTAGCATAAAACCTTACTACCTATCTACCGATCGTTAAAGTCTCGCTAATGAACATCGCTAAATATGCTGAATAATAATTGCACCTTTACTTATTAATAATTAATTTTATGCGAAGATTACAGAGGAAAGCTTTACTTATATACGGCAAAACGGTTTACATGTAATACGAACCTTTGAATTTTATTTTCCTTAAATATTTCAAAAGTTCCGTCCCTTTTGTTGGTTTCATCGCAGAGCACAAACCCGGTTTCCCGTTGCACAATTCCTTATGCATGTCTTTGAAAGCGTGAGCAAAAGACATAACCGCATCGCTGACGAATTGCAATTGAGCTTCGAACACGGTGTTGTTCCTCGACAGCCTTTCCTTCGTCGTGCATAAATTCGTGTATTTACGGTTGTACGGTGTTACGGAGCTGTTGGGGTATTTGCAATGGAAATGATCTTCCCAAAATTCTGAAAATAGAAGGGGAAAAAAAAAATTTAGAACAACGGGAAAATTATTGCAATCTGATAACCATAAACTTTGCCGGGACCGAAAAGTTTCCTGGATTCAGGGGTAAATAGTAGGTGATTCGGGACGGGGGAAAAAACCACTGAAATGGTGCCGGGAACCGAGAATAACGGGCTGGAAAAAATCCAGAATAAGTTTTTGATCCAGATTTGTTATTCGTACATCCTAATCAGGAAAACTGTTTTTTAATACAAGTTTCAACTTGACTTTAAAAAAAAAAAAAAAATCACAATATTTGGTTCAAACCATGCAAGTTTTATGCAAGTTAAAACTTGTAAATTCTGTACCTCAGAGTAGAATTGCACTCAGAAAACAAATTAACTTAGCATAAGCGGTTATTATGCTTTGAATGCTTTTGTTTTGTGCCAAGACATTTTTGACTTGTCGCAAGTGATCAGCTCGGCTGTCGGCAAGTCGTATATTGTAAACAAACAAAATGGCGACTTATGGAGAACTTATATATTATGTTATGAAAATACTGTTCATGCTCGCGTGTATCAAACAATCTTACACTGAAAAATGTAAATAAAATAACTATATGAAATATCAGTAGAAAAATTACATTTTTACTTCGTTTTTTGTAGCTTCGTAGTAATAACATAACCTAAACATAACTTATCCTCAGCATTGGACAATGTTAAACTTCTGTTAAATTTTTTTACAGAAAATATTTAATTTAAGTTACCTGAATAATTAAAATGTGCAATACCCATCTTGTTTAATCCGTGATACACGTTTTTAAAATAAAAATTAAAACGATATTACGTTTTTATTTCATTAAACAATAATTATCGTTTTATCGCGAGTCGCCATGTTGATTCCGATAAGAAATGTCCGACAGTGCCGCCAATAGTTGCAAAACAAAATAAAATGTCTTGTGGCAAGTCACTTTATCCCAAGGCAAACCGAAATGACTTATCACAAGACATTTTTTTGTTTTCGCACGGTTTTTGGGAAAAATGTCGTCTTAATGCCCTTTTGCTTTCGCATTAGTCATTTTTTTTTTTTTTTTAAATTATTTAATTATCTTAATCCCAACAAATATTATTATGTTTGAACTTCTTGGTAAAGGATTATAAATAATAGTTGATTTATTTCATCTCAACGTTTCGTCATTTATTTATGACTTCTTCAGGAGAATAAACCTTTTTGATAACATGTGCAGCTAAAAACAAACAATCAAAATTAAAAAAGAAATCAAAGAACATATTTTGACAATTACGCTCTTAACCTAATCTGGTCACATGACCTACTTTTACTCACCGGCAAAATACCTAAATAAATACAATTAAAAATACAACAATCGACAACAGCCAAACGTCAAAATGCATGCCAAACAAACAACAAATTAAAAAGATATCATCCCTATAGTTAAAACGGTTAAAAATTGAGGAGAAAAAATGCTAGGAGGTTAATTAGCAAAATCAACCATTTTGGTACGAAAAACTTACAGATTGCCAACTTCATAATCAAAAACCCGCGTTATTGAACCGATTCAAAACTGTGACGTAGGTATCATGAAACTCTTTGTAATCAGTTTGTATATTTAAGTTCGGCTTGTTCATAACAATATGTGCCATCTCCAAAAAACAAAGCTTCGAAAAGTTCGACTGAGAATCTACTACTTCAACTTTATCCCATTGGACCTCATGGTTAGTTTCACCGATGTGTAGGGAAATACCTGTACCTTTTTGCGCTTCAGTTTGTTTCTTCTATCTTCAGCATCATTCACCGTTTTATTTTTAATTTTTGAAATGTCATAATTATGCTGATATAACCTATTTTTCAGAAGCTGAGTGGTCCTGCCATAATAGTTTAATCCACAATTACATGGAATTTTGTAGATGACGTCAGACCGCAACAAAGTTGGAATATCATCCTTAACTCTACCGAAAAACTTCTTATTTGTTTTACTGTTGTAAAAAGCCAACCGTACATTCGTATTACGAAAAATTCTTTTTAACACTGGTGCCAATTCCCTATGATATGGAGCTTTCACATATTTATAACTTTGCTGAATTGTTACTTCCGCAGGTACCTCTTGTAAGGTTCGTAGTCTGATTTTATCCACCACTTTATTGCAGGCACTGTCAATCAATGATATGGGATAATTGTTTTTTAAAAATAGCTGTTTAAGTTTACTAATGTTGTCATCTACATATTCATCTGAACACAATGATACAACTTTTTCGACGAATTGAGAAATCACTGACAGTCTCTGACTAAGGGGATGATGACTATAGAAATTCAAAATTCTATCACCCGCTGAAGGTTTTCTGTAGTAATCAATCTTTATAGTTTCATTATCATTAATTAGTAGTATATCTAAGAATGGTAACTTGCTATCTATTTCCACCTCCACTGTAAATTGAATATCTGGATCTAATGAATTTAAAGTATCTAAACTCCACTGTACCATATCTTTGGGCAAGGCCGTGGCGCTGTCATCCACGTATAAAGCAAAAAACGGTAATCCAAATGTAATTAATTCGACAAATTCTTCGATCAGGTCATTCATCACAAAGTTAGAAAATATTGGTGAAGCAGGACTCCCCATAGCGCATCCACTCTTTTGATGAAAAGCTTCTTTGTTAAACGTGAAAAAGTTATTATCAAACACAAATTGAACCATATTAATAAAGGTCTCAAACGGAATAGTGGTGTACTCTGAAATGGCATTCCAATGTTTAGTTATTGACTTAACAACACGTTGTTTTTTAACGTTGGTGAAGAGAGAGATCACATCAAAACTGACCAAACAAAAATCCTTGGGAATTTCTAACCCTTTTACTTTATCAGCAACTTCTTGTGAATTTTTGACATCAAACCGAAACGATTTGGCTACGTTAGCTAAAATCTCATGTAGTAGTTTGGCGATCTCATATGTAGGAGATCCTATACAACTCACCACTGGACGAAACGGTATGTTAGGTTTGTGTAATTTCGGAAGTCCATAGATACGAGCAGCAATCGGGTTGGATTTGGTAAGCTTCAACCGCTGGTTTTCATAATTTACTAATTAATGATAATGAAACTATAAAGATTGATTACTACAGAAAACCTTCAGCGGGTGATAGAATTTTGAATTTCTATAGTCATCATCCCCTTAGTCAGAGACTGTCAGTGATTTCTCAATTCGTCGAAAAAGTTGTATCATTGTGTTCAGATGAATATGTAGATGACAACATTAGTAAACTTAAACAGCTATTTTTAAAAAACAATTATCCCATATCATTGATTGACAGTGCCTGCAATAAAGTGGTGGATAAAATCAGACTACGAACCTTACAAGAGGTACCTGCGGAAGTAACAATTCAGCAAAGTTATAAATATGTGAAAGCTCCATATCATAGGGAATTGGCACCAGTGTTGAAAAGAATTTTTCGTAATACGAATGTACGGTTGGCTTTTTACAACAGTAAAACAAATAAGAAGTTTTTCGGTAGAGTTAAGGATGATATTCCAACTTTGTTGCGGTCTGACGTCATCTACAAAATTCCATGTAATTGTGGATTAAACTATTATGGCAGGACCACTCAGCTTCTGAAAAATAGGTTATATCAGCATAATTATGACATTTCAAAAATTAAAAATAAAACGGTGAATGATGCTGAAGATAGAAGAAACAAAACTGAAGCGCAAAAAGGTACAGGTATTTCCCTACACATCGGTGAAACTAACCATGAGGTCCAATGGGATAAAGTTGAAGTAGTAGATTCTCAGTCGAACTTTTCGAAGCTTTGTTTTTTGGAGATGGCACATATTGTTATGAACAAGCCGAACTTAAATATACAAACTGATTACAAAGAGTTTCATGATACCTACGTCACAGTTTTGAATCGGTTCAATAACGCGGGTTTTTGATTATGAAGTTGGCAATCTGTAAGTTTTTCGTACCAAAATGGTTGATTTTGCTAATTAACCTCCTAGCATTTTTTCTCCTCAATTTTTAACCGTTTTAACTATAGGGATGATATCTTTTTAATTTGTTGTTTGTTTGGCATGCATTTTGACGTTTGGCTGTTGTCGATTGTTGTATTTTTAATTGTATTTATTTAGGTATTTTGCCGGTGAGTAAAAGTAGGTCATGTGACCAGATTAGGTTAAGAGCGTAATTGTCAAAATATGTTCTTTGATTTCTTTTTTAATTTTGATTGTTTGTTTTTAGCTGCACATGTTATCAAAAAGGTTTATTCTCCTGAAGAAGTCATAAATAAATGACGAAACGTTGAGATGAAATAAATCAACTATTATTTATAATCCTTTACCAAGAAGTTCAAACATAATAATTAGTCATTTTCTTTTCTGAGTGTGAGTCAAGTTCATTTTATCATCGTATCTTTTTATTTAAAACTCGACTGTACAAAATGGAGTCGCATTTCGTAAATATTACATTCACGGTCGTATAGACAGGTCCGGAAACTCCTATCCCTTATATACATTGGAGACCAAGCCCCGCTTAACTACGCAACAATTAGTTCCTCCTTTCTACCACCGTGAGCGCTACTTGTTAGAGGCGCTTTTTGATTGGTCGTTGGTAATGTAAACAACGATGGCGGCTACTTTCTCTTGTTGTTCGCCACGAGAGTCCCAGTGGGAGTCCCAACTTAAACATTAGACATGTTGCTGTTCTCTAGATCGCAGCGCCGCCAGTGGCCAATTTTAGAACTAATTTTTGCGTAGTTAAGCGGGACATAATCGGCATATGAAGTTTCCGGACCTGTCTATAGGCTTCGTGCATGAAAAATTTTTTAAATATACGCTTAAAAATACCTGTTTAGCTTATGTCTCGGGAATATTTCCATCATGACGAAAGTTACAGAAAATCAGGGCTATTGCATAAGTTAAACATGGTTTTAGCGGAGCGTCACGGTTGTTAAATGCACGAAGCCTATACGACCGTGATTACATTGTTTCAAGGGTTGGCAACACTTATTTGCATTTTCTGCTCGAACAATTTTCGAAGGAAACCGGATCAAAACAAGCAGAAGACATAAATTAGCATTGAAAAATGTACAACCACGGCCGTATAGACAGATCCGGAAACTTCCTGTGCCGTTCATGTCCTGCTAACTGCGCAAAAATTAATTCTAAAATGGGCCACTGGCGGCGCTGCGATCTTGAGAGTGAAACGATTTTTGATAGAAAGATTTAGAAAAAAAAATTTCTAAAAGAATTAGATGTGAAACTATTTTTTTACTTAAAAAAAAAAAAAATAATAAAATAAAATAAATATCTCGGTCGGTCGTTTCCAATATTTCAAATTTTTCCACTTCTTTTTTTTTTTTTTTTTTTTTTTTTTTTTGGAAAATGGGAAAACAAGGGAGAGCAAAAAATCGTTTAGTTGCAGATTAAAAACAATGGGTATTCACGCGGGAAAACATAAAATTTCAGTGGCAAAAAAATTATATCCGGCTTCGTGATTCTTGGAATTTTTTAAAAGAGCCATGTTAGGGAACGGTAATTGAAAAAAAAAAAAAAAGACCGAAAAATTGGAGGAAAAAAAATCGGGCTTCTCTCGAACCTCCCCACTTGGAGCTCCATTGTATTTAAAAATGTTCTTTCAGAGAAAACTCGCCGAATTCCATCAAATCTATCGATTCATGTACCCCTATTGTTTAATTTTCCGACGTAGTTCCGTTTGTTTGAATTTGTATACAAACATTATCGCATTAGATTAAATTTAAATTGAGATGGGATAGTTCATATAATGCCATTGTGTTACCTGCAAATATTATTTTGCATAAATGATTAAGAAGTACAGTGTGACACGGACATTCCATTCGGGTGAAACGTTGCAAAAGAGTAGCTAAAGGTGTCGTTTCGTTTTTGCAAAAGAAGCGCGCGAGAGCTCGAACTTTTTTTGCCTTTTACAAATGACTTTAAAACCAACCAAATTCGTAAACAAAAGCAAAAAAAAAAAAAAAAAGATTCTCGAAGCTCGCGTCTGAATTCGCGTCCTTTGGGAAGCGAACGGACACCTTAACTTTGGCTGCTCACCTCATCTTACGCCATTTGTTAGCTAATTAGTAAATCATCAAAAGCTGAAGTATTCGATACAGGTTTTCGATCCTCACACAGGACGGAGAACAATTAAATTCTAAACTCTAAATCGGTTCCTTTTTTCGACACCTGGAGCGCTGACAGTTACGAATAACAAGTCAATAACAAGAAAACGATCACATCCGTTAAATTGATAACGGGCTAGAGAGCATCTATCGCCATCTCTCCGCAGCTTTCAATCCTCATTTACTTTCCTTTCAGACGTTTATTAATGGCGAAGTAAACGATTAGCTGTAAATGAATAGTATCGATCTTGTTACTTGATTATTTAGTCGGTCGGAGTTTCTATTTTTTTCCATTTCTCTCCTTTTTTCCTTTTCTTTTTAGGAAAAAGATTTAAAAGAATCGCGAAAAAACATCGTTAATATTTTAACTCTGGAAAAACATTTTAAGAGGGGAAAATCATTGAAGCGAGTAAAGAAAAACTCCTTTTTTTTTTTTTTCGTCTGAGTCGTCGTTGTCGTCTTCGTCTTTTTTTCCCTTAACGAAAGGATCCGAAAGGTTACAAATGAGACAGTATGTCAACGTCAGAATGGAACCGTTATCGGATTTAAGAAACACACCACATGACATATGACTTCCTTACTCTAGGGACACTTCATTTCCGGAATACAAAAATTGGAAATATTACGTGACGAAATATCAAAAGGAGCATATGTCAGTAAAAATCGTGGATTCTCATTAGTTTTACCGCACTCGAAGGAAACTGGAGCGCGCCGTGCGGAGGGGTAACTTTAAACATTTTTTCGGTTTTTTTTTACATAAAGTTTTAAGAAATCGTTAGAAGAAACAATTATACTTTCAGAATAACTTAAATGGGTTCTTTAGCAATTATTTTCTACGCCTTTTCATCATTATAAGTCTGATTTTTACCAGAAAAAAAAAATTAGATGATGTTCTGTTTTTTAATGCAGTGTTACTTTAGACACTTTTTTTTTATAATTAAAAATTTAAAAAGCGAAGAATTTCATAATGAACACGTTTGTACTTGGCCAAAAAATTAAAATCATATACCTACAAATTGATTGCCTTCGCTTGGAACCCTAAATCGATTGCCTATTTCGCTTTAGCACCCTAAGGGCGAAAGTGGCCAAACTTAATGGCCAAAATCATAAAAATCACAAAACATTTTGTTCTCTGATAAGACCTGGCTGGATCAAAATTTCGCTATCACCACGTGAAAAATCGCAAAAAAAAAAAAAAAAATAGCTTAGAAACATATTTTTTCGTTGGGGAAAAAAAAGGTAGAAATTGGCCCAAACTAATGGCCGAAAGTAACCAAAATGCACAAATTCGGGCCATTTTCTATGATAATATTGACCAATTTTGTACCCATGTTTACCTAATTTAAAATTAATCAAAGTGTCTGAAGTAACCCTTCCGTACGAGATTTTTTTTTTTTTAGTTTGACGGTAAGTCTACCTTTCGGTAATTACAGTGAAAACTCGTTGTAGCGACCCCCGCTTAAAACGATTTTCTCGGTAATACGATTTTTTATTACCTTCTTTATTATACGTTTCACTGTGAGCTCTATGGATCTGTCGGAAATGTAAAAGACTCGAAAGACGGGGGCCAAATACATTAAAAATAGATAACGGGAGGGAGTCCTTTTACGATCCCACTCGAATCTCAATCTGTAATTCGGGACAACTCGGTATCGTTCGGTATAGTTCGTTCTCGGACGCGCATAGCTTTATAGTGATGTTAATCCCATATATTTACATAAATTTATTGTGTATATATATACATTTATAACGTATTCCGCACATCTTTTTAGTTTTTTTCGTAAAACAGATAATATTCATTGAAATAAAAGTTATAAGTCTGTTTAGAATAAATATTTAAATTAAAAATAGTAAAAAAAATGATTATAAAACGTTTATATTGACCATACCAAGGTAAATTCATAATATAGTTTTTAATTTTCGCGCCTAAAGATGGCTGCTTCTACAAAAATGGCTGCCTTAGAATGCCGGACCATCATTCATATTCATCAACTGTTAATCATTGATTAACAAGTCAATGTCAAATGAAAATGCTTCTTTACCTTTTAATTTATTAAAAACTAATCAAGAAAGTTGTTAAAAATTAAAAATAAGCGAGGAATAATATGTGAAATTCAACCCCAAAAAAAAGTACATGTTTAACTTATGGATAAATATATACCAACGATAAAATATACGGTATATTTAACATCACTAGCATAGCAAAGAAACTAGCAGTTATTTTCACAACGTTTTGGCATAAAGTGTTTATTTTGTATAATAAAAAAGGTTTTTTTTTTTTTTTTTTTTTATTTACTTGTTTTTTATTTTTTGGTCCCTTGACCTTTCCATAAGAGCTTAATGCAAAAATTATCGCTTAAAACGATTCTCGATGTAACGATTTTTTCGATTTAACGATGCATTTTTTCGGATCGCTGAATAGAAAATATTCGTTAATACGACTTTGAAAGTTAAATTTACATTATATTTAAAGTGCAAAAGTACATTTCACAGGTTGGACACCTCCCTACCCTGTATCTCGGACAAAAATTTTTCAATAACTGGAAATTACGTCGGATCAGAACCATATAGGTCCCCCCCCCAAAAAATTGAGATTTTTATGCCAAAAGTTGTCTTTTACTTTAGGCTTATAGTCTACGAAAGGAAAATTTTTAATTTTGGTTTTTAGCTGAGATATGAGCAAAAAAGGTGATTTGGAACCAACAATTTCTCATTAAGATTTCATTTAGAACCTTTCTAAATGAAATGTAAGTGCCTCCTCCGAAATGTAAGTGCCTGACCTTCGTATTTACATATTTGGTATCCTTTGGCCTTGTTTGAACAAATAAAAATTAAACAAAAAATTAAAATTGGTTAGGGCCAATTTTGATTTAGAACCTTATAGCACTGAGTTTATTTGCGTTTGATTTGGCATCAATTTCGGTTTCCTTTCATACCGTACTAAATGTTTCGTATTTTTTTTCAGAGCAATGATTTTCAAGCAAAAATTATTTTCCAGCATCGTAATAACATAATAACTGAATTAGTACACGAAAATTTAAAAATAACTTTAAACCAACTGGGCAGCAAAAGCTTAAATTTTAAAAACGCTCTCCTGTAAAATTTACATGTTACCGATTTGGAACCCTATGGTTCTGAGGCGACGATTAATCAAGAAGTATTAGATAACTTGCTACAACGCATATGAAAAGAACTAAATATTAGACCACATTCAGAATTTTTTTAAACATAATTTAGGTTAATTGACTTTTCGGTCAATCTCATTTCTTTCGTAGTTTATTTGACGTTGCGGTCAGATACACGGTTTTTATAGAAACTATTTTTACATTGAGGTTAAGATGACTGTAGTAGTAGACTGTAGTTGTAGTTCCTACAATCCCTAATAGAGGGAGGGAGTGTCGGTGGTCACCCATCCACTAACTGGCCGTTTTCAATACTGCTTAACCTCATTGATCACGTTGCCAATATTCTGAACAGGTCACCAATCCGACTCGTTCCGTACGGCGCATATTTTCTTTCACCTTTTTTAATTTTTTTAATTACCGCGCGTTATTCGTTTAGCCATTTCCATTGATTGATATTTAATATTAATAAAAAAGGACTCCACCCAAAACGTATTAATCATTTAAGCATGTCATTTTAAACTTTCATAAAGTCAAAGTAAAAAAAAAAGAAACGAAATAATATCCATATAATTTTACTGGGGGAAAATATAGTCTTTCCGATGTAAAATGAAGATTAACAATCCCTGACAAGTATGAATTTAAATTCCTGTTATTAAAATTTCACCGAGGATTATTAGTTTTCGAACTCTCGCGCGTGGGAAATCTTTTTCTCCTCTCCTTTATCTTTATAACTTTTAAAGTGAGGAGCCTCATAGTCTTAGGTGAACTTCCCCCGCGTGAGCTTTGAGGAAGGAAGGAAATATGCGTGAAAAACCCTCCCCTCAAAAATGACAAATTTCGGGTAAAAGCCTTTTAATTTTCTCTCCGAGTCCTGTTAGTTTAACCCCGATAAACTTTCATCCCCGTCACCCACGCCGTCAGGGGCTAATCAAAGTCATCTATTACCTGCCTTACATAAGGATCGTTCTTCCCGACTCAAAGAAAACCTCTCGTAAAGCGTCATGTCAAGCATAATTCGCCCTGATGACATCGTATGCTAAACATTCGGGATGCGAATCAATCGCACGTATGGGGGGGGGGTTTGCACATTCAGCTGCTTTTCCTGGAAAATGCTGTGTAATTAGTAATCAAAAGCTTAATGCGGAGCTTAAGCTTATCATCATAAGATATCAATTACATAGATAGATTTCGCATCAAAAGAAATCGTCTTAACGTCGGATTTTATTAATAAAATGTAACGACGGTTTCGAATTCCGAAAATTTCGCGGCTGAAAAACCTGACAGAGAGACGAAACTTCCTGTCCTCGGGTAACCAGACATCGGCATACGCTTGACGCAAGAAAATATTTAAGGCAAAGAGAATATTCGTTTTGAGATGCTGAAAGTTAGGGTTTCTCTTATTCTAATTTGGTCATTTTTAATTTGATGAAAATTCTGTACTTCAGTGCGGAACTAGACCAAATCCGTTCAAGGAATGCAACTTCTTATTTCAAATCCAATTTCACAACAATCATTTCCTTTACACGTCTCTTCTGCAAGCTGATTTTTATACCACTACAAGGAAAAATAAAAATAAAATCAAATAAAAAATAAATAAATATACGTAAATAACTACTTGAAAAAATATTTTTAGAGATAAAAGTCTTTAATTGCAAATTAAAAAAAATAAGATTATTTGTAATCCACTTGTAAAATTTCCTCGAAAGTTTGCTGCGAATAGATAAAGACTTAAAAAAAAAAAAAGGAAGTTTATTACGTATCTTTTCGAGTCTGGATGATTATTTTGATACGATCAAACAATCTAAAATGCTTATTTTCCGTCATCTTAACTTCTCGCAAAAAACTTCAATCGTTTATTTCCTTGAAAAAATACTTTTTCCCCTTTAACATGGCAAATTACCTTTTATCCACGGTTTGTTTATTTCTCTTTCAGTATAAAACGAGGATAATTATGTAGATGTCGCAAAGGTTACTCTTGAGAAACATAACTGGGTTTGCGAATCGGTTTTAAGAAAGTCGTGACTTTTGAAGCCTTAAATAGGAAGTGGCGGTTTTCATATAAGTCCCTCATGCGAAATTATTGGTTCTCATTCAAAGCGGATGTTTTTGTTTTGGAACCATTTACGGACCCATGGATTGTACTGCCCAGACTGTCGCAGTTTTGCAACCCTGCAGAGCTTTAATTTTCTTAAAAAACTAAAAACCATGTGACTAAGGGTATTTTGAACTGCTGAAACCGAATATGAAGTCACAATTTAAAATAAAAAAAATAATAAAATTCAAGATGGCGGATGGTTGGTAAAATCTTATTTAAAATATTACATATTTTTTTAATAGATTCGGATTGTAAACGCTTTATTTACTGCTCTTTTTATTCTTATGAACGTTAAAATGCAAGTAAATAAAAGATCGGCAGTCAATTATGCAATATTCAACAAGAGCTCTTCACCTATGCTTGGCTTATGGGCAAAACAGCTGTTTCTGTGTAGAGGCGTTTATAAGTTTAAAAATAATAAAAACTAAATATTTTGGGGGGTGGGAGGTGGGTTTAACGGCTAATTTTGAAGTCTAAATTTTGAAGAAAAAATAAATAAAATCGAAGATGGCGGACTATTAACTTTTAAAGTTTTCAGTTTTTTATATTATTATTACTTGAAAAATAATCGGTTTAAACTTGAAATTGTTAGGTTTAAACCTAACAACAACGACTGGCTGGCTACAACTGGACAATGTTTCAGTTCGAACTGAACAATGTCAGGTTCAAAGTTGAAAGTCGACAAATTAGCAAAAAATTGTGACCCTTCAGGGCTACCATAATGCCTCCTTCCCCCCCAAGCTCACAGGGAAGGTTGGTACAACGTTAGGTGGTTATGGTGCAGGTAGAATTTGAAAGGAGGCATTAACTCGAAATTATTGAACAATAAGATTTCCTAATATTTTCATCTTGGGACTTCGTTTTATGTGGTGGCATAGAAAAATAAGGCGAGTCATTTTGTGACAGGTTTATTCTTGTTAAAATTCAGAATTTTCAGTATTCTCATAAAAGACTGTAGGGTACCGGGGGGTAGGCCAGTAACCCCCAAAGGGAAATCCTCCTTTTGGAGGGAGTCAAAGAAAATAATCCTTTTCGTATCAGAAATAAGTAATGACTGACTTGGCCGAATCGCCGAGGTCCGAGCCTTAGCTCAAACGCATGCGCGGAGCGGCTCGAATCGTATCGCGAGTCGGTTTCTATACCGCTAGATGGAGCGCGGATGCTCCATCCTAGCCTTCGAATAGAGGGAAAATAGTAGCGCCGTTTTCGGACGCTACAAGGCCTTACAGCGAAGTTTTATTTTTTCTACTAAACGCGAGTCAGTAAGCGACCGCCTATTCCGTGTTGAGCGATTTTGGCGTATGTCCATTCCGGAATTGAATGCTTGTTTACATAAGTTAAAAATAAGTTAAAAGTGCCAACTTAAGAATGGACAAATGCCCAAATCGCTTAACACGGCATATTTCGCTTATAAGCTTTCATGCCGTTGGGGCGAGGCCATGAGTCGGTGTATATGTCCCTTATAGTAGATTGTTTACGGAAAGCCCTACAACTGAGGGTTGCGATTCCATTAAAGTGAGTTTGGATTACCTAAGCCCCGTATAGGGACCGTAAAAGTATTGCGTAAGCCTCTTGGGGGAGGGGAGGGGGTCCGCATTAACCATCTTCGCCATAAGCGAAGTATGGCGAAATGTCGTACACCCGGGGGTGAGGGGGTCCAAATCCACCAAAATTATGCTTACGTACTATTTCAATGGTCCCATATCCTCCTCCCACCCAATGCAAAAATCGTAGAGGGAGAATTTTAAAAGGCTGTGAAAGTCACTGATTCGGTGTATATGTCCCTTATAGTAGACTGTTTAAGGAAAGCCCTACAACTGAGGCTGCGATTCCATTAAAGTGAGTTTGGATTACCTAAGCCCCGTATTCGGGGGTCCGAATCAGTGATTTTGCCCATATGCAAAGTACTTCCGAAGAAGTGGGTCAAAAAATGGTCCAATTACGCTGACGCAATACTTAAATAGCCCCTCATTCATTTTCCGCAAAACAACTTCCAGTAATTCGACGTATTTCCTGAGAAAAGTCAAATCTGGAAGGCGCGGGGATTTCCGGAAACTCAAACAATCTCTTTTTCGAAAAACCGGAATTAATATTTTACTTTCCTCGAAAAATAATTATATACATCCATAGGCGGTCGAAAATCAAAAACTTTTTCCAAGATATTTTCAAGTAAAAGAAAATCGGTCTCTTCCTTCCCCCTTTCCCCCCTTTTACCCCTCCTCCCTTACCCCACGCCCCAGGCCCTGGCAATCGTAATTAAGATTTTGATAAGGTTGAAGGACTTATAAATCATTCGCCTTTGTAAATACGTAATTCCATTTTTAAACACATGCAGCGCAAGCAGTAAGGGTCCCTCTCTTAGAAATGGAAAACCCTTTTGATTTTCAGATGCCTCAGACTTTACAAAGCTTTCATAAAAAAAAAAAAAAAAAAAATTAATTTAAATTACGAAATAAAGAATTAAAACACGGAGAGAAAATCTGCATTTTTATTTATGAAAAACATATCAAATCTCCTATTTTTTATATAAAATATAAAATACAGGAATATCGTCAAAGAAACTTTTTTTCCCTCGGCTACAATTTTTTTTAAAAAAAGGTTCATGCAATATGACACGAATTTTATCACGACTCGCAAGCCGTACTATTGTAAACTCCCAATTAGTCAGCCTATACGCTTTAACAAAACACCTAACAAAGGAAGAAGGGGAAAATATATTTTTTTTAAAATTGCTCTTGTTACACAATTTTTCGAGAATTATATCACGAAGAACACAACCAAAAAAAAAAAAAAAAAAAAAATATATATAGATATATATAAAACAATTTTCTGATCTCCAATCTTTTCATCACGTGAAGCAACCGAGAAAAAAAAAGCAACAAACCAGAAAATTTCAGCAAAAGGCGAACGTGTTTTTTTGGATTATGTGACCGCGACAGAAGAAAAATGAGATTAAAAAATGTCTTGTTCTTTTACAACTGAACCGGAGAAAACCGGAAATTATACGATTTGTTTCGCAGTGTATTTGTTCTTTTTTTTTTTTTTTTTTTTTTTTTTTTTAAAGCGGATATTAAAGCAATACCTTTACTTTTTTTTTTCTTCCCCCGACAAAATAAAAGAAGAAGAAAAAATGAGGAAAAGGAAAATAAAGAGGGAAAAGCCTTGATTGCAGAATTTACTACCGGTTTACTTATTAAAAAGTTATAAAAAATTATTCGAGGAAGCTATTTTATTAAGTAAACATGTCAGTTTTCCTCTGCGGTATGAATGAATTTTTTTTTTCTCTCCTTTCTCCTCTCTCCTCTTATGAATAAAATATTAAAAAAGAAAAATTATTTTTTAAAATAAAAAATAAAAAATTAAAGAGATAAACCGCTAAGGCCCCCTGTCGGTTTTTCCGAGTATCGACTTTAATCACTTTGGGAGCGCTTCAAAAAATCCCCGGTAAAAAATCAGGGACGAAGAAGAAGAATCGCTCTTTCAACCAAAAAATCTTTCTCCTTATTTTTTTTTTTTATTTTGCTTTTTTTTTTTTTTTTTTTTGTGCATTAAATTGGAAGTTTGTTTTTCGTGGAAAAAATAATATTAACTAAGAGAAAGGAGGAAAAAGAGGAAAACCTGTCAAAAGGTTGACAAATCAAAAGAGCAAGGATAATGAGAAGTAACCGTTAAGTGAACAGGATGAAACGTGGTACTGCTTGTTAGCATGTGACACCGAAAATAATGGAAAACTATAAAAGGAAAAGAAGGTGAAAAAAGTTTTTTTTTTTTTTTTAAACTTGTTATTTTTTTCCTTTTACTCCAGATCAAAAGAATCCAGATTAAGGATACTCGGAAAAAGGAGGAAGAAAACGGTTGCTAGTATTTTGAATTTGTACCAATTTTAGATTTTTTGTTCAAAGTGAGAAACATGAAATTTTACTTAACAAAGATTCATTTTTTTTTACAATGAGAATATAATTCATAAGAATTTTTGATCTCCAAACCATAAACATTCTCCGATTCTCCGGAAAATTTGAGCCAGATAAATATCATGAAAACAACATACCAGAGGTTGCTTTCTTTAAAGCACGTACAGGCAGGTCCAGAAACTTCCCATGCCGTTCAAGTCCCGCTTAACTACGCATATTTTAGTTCTAAAACGGGCCATTGATGGCGCTGCGATATTGAGAGCCGCAACATGTCTAATCGTTTAAGTTGGGACTCCCACTGGGACTCTCGTATGGCGGCCATATTTATTTCTTGGTCACTAACTTACTTTTACGAGTTTTTACCCGTTCATCAATAAGATTTATGCACCGTTATTCCATTCGGTATTTTTTTTTTCATACATTTTCACGAAAAAAAAAAAATCATAAAAATTACAACAAGAGAAAGTCGCCGCCATCTTTGTTTACAAATCTCAACGACCAATCAAAAAGCATCTCGCGTACAAGTAACCATTACGGTGCGGTGGTAGAAAGGACGAACTAATTTTCGTGTAGTTAAAATTCTGATTTTAAAAAGTACTAACGATTTTCGACACACTCTTTTTCCAAAAAATGAGTACAAACCCAATTTAAAAAAAAAAAAAAAAGATGACAAATTTTACACATCTCTTAATTCCCCGAATTGTCTTTTGTTCTTTTTCCCCCTCTTCCATCAAAAGTTTTGTAAAATGGCTACAGGTGCCCAGAAAGTAAAAAGCATTTTCTGAACTTAAAGAACAATAGGAAGCCTTGAGGAACGAAAAATTACAGCGACAAAGCGCATTTAACTTCATAAAGCATTCGCGGTGAAATCGTTTTAAAATAAAATATAGTATTAAAAAAAAAAAAAATAGAAAACTTACCAACAAACCAAGGATTCCTTTTGTTGTTTTCAACAGTTAAATTTAGGAAATATTCTTCGAATCCTTTTACAGGATTTGCTTGAGGTTGAACCGACAATGTTCCTTCCACCTAAAAAAAGAAAAAAAACATCCATTAATTACACGAAAAATGAACATTAAGAAAACCATCATTAGTTTCTCTTTAAACGTTTTTCTCTTTCCTCCCCTATCAAAAACGAAAACCCAAATTCTGGAAAAAGAAAATTAACCTTTTTCCCCCGTTTTCATTCATTTTCCGAAAAAAAAACTATCGATTTTTCGCCGTAAAGGTATTAGTTCGTTTACATCACCGGCCGGTTAGCCGGTAAAAATAATATCGATAAAAAAAAATTAATTTTGTTTTCGAAAATTGGGTTTTTTACCAATGAAAATGAGATCGGATCGCACCGAAACCGTGCCAAAAAGTTTTGTTATGTTTCAGAGGCAAAGATTCAGTATTTAAAAATGAAAAAGGCTTTACGGTTCCTAAATTTGATAATTTTTTAAAATGAAATTTAAAAAAATAATATAAAATAATTATTATATATAATAATTATACATATAATATATAATATAAAATAATTTGATAATTTTTTAAAATTAAATCGATTTCGCAATTTAAAAAAAACATCATTGTTTATTTTTTGTTGTTGAAATAGTTCCCTATTTCGCCGCTAGAGCGCTGTACTAGTCGCTCGGAAAGAAACCTTTTTTTTTTTAAATTGCGAAATCAATTAAAAATTATGAAATATAAGAACATTTAAGTCTTTCTCATGCATTTAAAATCATGGATCTGTATCTCTAAACATAATAAAACATTTTGGCACGGTTTTGGTGCGGTTTGGCCCCTTTTTCATGTATGAAATACCGGATTAAAAAAAAGTTTCTTTTTCATATATCATATACAGAAAATTTTATTTTCTGCCTCTTTTTGAGTTGCAAAAAATAAAATTTCCCGCACGCTTTTTCATTTCCGGTTAAGCGGCAAATTCCCAAGCATGTATTAAATACTACAGAAAAAGGTAAACAACAAATATGGCGACCGCTATTTACGTCGAATGTTATCCGTTCTTTTTTGTTTTTACAGTAAAAAAAAGGTTAATAATCTTATTTTCCTTCAACCGTACCGTATTTATTAAAACCTTTTTAAGATTATTACCTTGATTAACTTATCCAATAATTGCAAACACATCATACTAAACATACTCATGTTACCTCCTAATTACGTATTCACCGGCCCTATTGACGATTCAAAAAATTTAAAACGCAAGAAAAATTTACCTCTGAGATCTGTTTTAGGATTGTTAACGTTAAAAATAAAATGAACAAAAAAAAAATAATAATGGTAACATTTGACATAAATAGTTGTCGCCATATTTGTTGTTTACCTTTTTTGTAATGTTTAATAAGCACGACCGTATAGACAGGTCCGGAAACTCCTATCCCTTATACATTGTGAAGACCATGACCCGCTTAACTACGCAAAAGTTAGTTCTTCTTTCTACCACCGTGAGCGCTACTTGTATGAGAGACGCTTTTTGATTGATCGTTCCGATTTGTAAACAACGGTGACTTTCTCTTGTTGTTCGCCAAGAGAGTCCCTGTGTGGGAGTCCCAACTGAAACGATTAGACATGTTGCGGCACTCAAGATTGCAGCGCCGCCAGTGGCCCATTTTAGAACTAAGTTTTGCGTAGTTAAGCGGGACATGAACGACACAGGAAGTTTCCGGACCTGTTTGTACGGCCGTGTTAATAAGGAATACTGGTGGGCGGTGGACAGTTCCAGTGCTGCCAACATTACCCAATTTACGGCAAACCACGATTATACAAGCAGGTCTGGAAACTTGTGTACCTATTATATGAGTGCTTGACAAGTGTCCCACGGTCGTATAGACAGGTCCGGAAACTTCCTATGCAGATTATGTCCCGCTTAACTACGCCAAAATTAGTTCTAAAATTGGCCACTGGCGGCGCTGCGATCTAGAGAGCAGCAACATGTCTAATGTTTACGTTGGGACTCCCACTGGAACTCTCGTTTCGAACAACAAGAGAAAGTAGCCGCCATCGTTGTTTACATTACCAACGACCAATCAAAAAGCGTCTCTCTAACAAGTAGTGCTCACGGTGGTAGGAAGGAGGAACTAATTTATGCGTAGTTAAGCGGGACATGGTCTCCAATGTATAAGGGATAGGAGTTTCCAGACCTGTCTATACGACCGTGGTGTCCTCCTTATTGACGCTGTTTTTACTTCCAAACTTCAATCAATAGATGGCACGAACTGTATGTAGTCAGGTCATGTGATGACAACTTCCAATTTGAAACAAAGGCCTTCTAGGGCACAAAAATATTTTTTGTAATTGTTGCTAATAAGTTTAAAATGTTTATGTTCTTAATATTATTTATTTTCTCTTTGTTTTTTCAAATTAACCTAACCTTGTTCTTTATTTCATATTTATATTTATTTTGTTTTCAACCGCCAAGTTGTTATTGATGGTCACATGATGTGACTACAAGCAGGAGGCGCCATCTATTGATCAAAATACAGAATGAAAAATGGCTTCAGTAAAGAAGACACTTTTTTACCCCCCCCCAGTTTCCAGATCTGTTTGAATGATCGTGTGGCAAACTTCTTGTCGCCATTAAACCGGAAATAGATATTTAAAAACTTTTTTTTACAATAACTTTTTATGATGATCCGTCTCGGAAAAACCCATTTTCTGCACTAGTACAACAATATACTATTACTTAGTTTTTATATTGTTAAAATGTCTCCACCGCTCCACTAACCGGTCGGTGATGTAAATGAATTAATACCCTAAAACAAATTGCACAAAACGCGAAAATTTCAAAAGTTAATTGCATACACTCAGTATAATTCTAAAAAAAAACACTAATAATAAAAAAAAAGCGCGTTAAAACCAGTTTCGCAAGGTCAACAGTTAGATGGTATCTGTTGAGTCAAATGAGAAACACTAGGGGGGAATATTTTGTTAAATGAGAGTAAAACTGGAAGTGTGAACCCGTCGTATGTTTCCTCAACATTTCCGGGCACAATAAAATGGGGTTATATCGTGTGAAACGACCCGACAGCATGAAATATGAACCTTTCAGGCTTCGTTTTCTGGCTTTAGCTCTAAACCTCCGGATTTTTTTCTTTTATATTCTTTTAATTATTTTTTTTTTTTCGGTTTTTCATTAAGTCGTCGTTTTGTTCGCGAAACAAGAGTATCGATTACAAAGGAGGGCTGCAGAAGAAAAAGTTAGGTTTTTTTTTCCTTCTTTCTCCTCCTTTTTGCTTTTGGTCAAAAATAAAAAAGCGAAGAGATGAAAGAAAAGTCGGAAAATACATTAGGTTTAAAGAAAAAATAAAAACGGAACGCCGGCTCAGTTTGTTTATTGTCTTGCTGTTTTTTCACTTACTCACTCTTCTTATTTATTTCACTTCTTTTTTTTTTTTTTTGTAATTTTTTCTTTCCTTTCTCCTTTCGTATATATTTATTTTTAGTATACAAGTTGTCTTGGAGACATTACGAGAAACGGGAATTTATCATTTAAGAAAGTTTAGAAGACGTAAAACGGAAGAAGTTAAATCATTAGAAAATTAAACTAAAATTCTCTTAAATTCGCCTTTTTTTATTTCATCACGTTTTCGATTACGTCCGGATTTTGAGTCATGCTCACAATTTTAAAGCGTTATGATTTTTTTTTTACGTACGATTTCTCGTTTCTCTTTTTTTTTTTTTTATTTTGTACGTGGGATAATTTCTGTCTTCGGATAAGGAAAATTGAGATATATATATATATGAGAAAAGAGGAAAAGGGAAATAGAAAAAGAGAACGTAGGAGAACGAGAAAAAGAGAAGAGAGGGCGGAGGAAGACCAGGAGAATTTGAGAATAAGAATGCGAAAAAGGAGGAAAAAAATAAGACTGAGTAAAGGACGAAGAAGAAAATGTGACTGAATGGAAACACTATTGGGGAGAAAAAGAGGTTAGGGTAAAAAATATGGTTTTTTTTTTTTTTTTTTTTTTAAATAAAAGTTTTATAAAAAATTATAAAATTCTTGTAGGTGAAAATTCGCGTAAAAAAAAAAAAATAGTAAAAAATAAAAAAATAAATAAATAAATACAAATTGAAAAATTTCTTTTCTGCCTTCAAATTTCCATGCATTTTGAGCAGGTTTGGCTAAAATTTCCTTGTATTTTCCTAGAATTGGAACTAAGGGGTTTCCGAGGTCGCTGATCTCGAATCCGCTAATAGTTTTCTAAAATTTTTTTAAGGGACTCAACAAATGGAAAAAAATCAATGGACTCGTATGTTCGAAATTTAGAAAAACGGTTTATGGATTCAAGATCAGCGACCTCGAAAACCCCTTAGTACAAATTTTCATAAAAATTTAACAACTTCAACTTTTTTTTAAATTTGTCGCCATACAAGTCCGCCATCTTGAATTTCAAAATGATTATTTCTTTCTTTCTTTTAAGTGCCAGCTCCGCGACGAAAATTGGCTATCATCTGGACTATTTTTATTTTATCGACTGCTGCTCGAAAAAGACCCAAGGAATCGACACCAAACCAGTCCCTGAGATTTTTGAGCCACGAGGTTTTCCTACGACCCTTACCGCGCTTACCCTCCGATCTTACCCTCCACCACAAGCTGAAGGAGGCGATATTTTTCATTTCGCATTACGTGGCCGAAATAATCGAGCTTCCGACATGAAGTAACTTCCGACGAAAATAATTATTCCAGATATGAAATCAGCTGCCACAAAAATACCTGAGAATAAATATTTATGAAATTTCAATCATGATTAAAAATTTTGGCTTCCATATTATGCCCGCCATTTTGAATTTTGGTACACGGGCAGCAGGTTTTCAATTGGGCAAAATATCGAAGCTTTTGATACCTTCATCTTTTTTCTATGTTTCACACAGACTTGGAATTGAGTCTTGGCCATTTATTTTTTTTTCCGGACCACTGTGCACTACCCTCACGAACATACGTCCCGTAAGGAACCCCCTTCACGAACACATTTTCCCAAACTAGTGCAACAAAGCTCTGGACAAGTAGTGCGACTTTTTTTTGGCGACAGCAGGTAAAATGTTGGCACAACATATTCATAATCAATGTCACCTTCACCCAAAATGCTTCTAACTTTCGCCCAACATGTTCGTAGGGATTTTCAGCCCCCACAATGTCTGGAGGAAATAAATACGTGCCAATATATTATTTCCTTTATCCACGGGGAGCCCCCACATTTTCCTCCCGTTCAATCATAGAAAATGCATTATCCTCGAGATGAAAAATATCTTACATGACGGGAACCAAAGGTAGGTTTCAATACTCGACTTCTCACCTTTGGCTCGAGCCGTAAATCTGGTCCTCTTACCTTTAACTCCCGGCATGATATAGCTAATTCGCTTCCCCCCCCCCCCCCGAAAAAAAAAAATATCCACATATTTTTCTAAAACGTTAGCTTTAAAAAAAAAGAAAAGACCATAGAAAAGGAGGAAAAGAAACATCACAAACTTTATACCACGAAATCTTTTCACAACTCGCTCTCGGGTTTTCCTTTCTCCAGAAAACGTACAGCCAGTAACTGATTAAATTTTCTTGATCCCGACAAATATAGAAATTGATGGTTTTCGATACGACTCGGGTTCCCCGTGAAAATTGTCTCTTTATACCGACTAAGAAAATATTGTTTCACAATTTCCCCAAGAAAGTTTTTTTTTTCTCTCTTTTCTTGCTGTTTTTCTTCTTTAGATAAGGTAGTACATTCCTTTTTTTTTGTTTTTCTTTCCCCTGGATATTTACTTAAAAATTCTTATTTTTTTTCCCGCCTTCTATTTGTCCATTCAGACTCGACGGTTTTTTTTTTTTAATAAAAAAATCTTTCAATTGTCAAAAAAAAAAAAAAAAAAAACGGTCAAAGGGTTCGTCTCAAAGGTTGAAAAGAGTATTATGAGAAGTTGAAAACTGGTTAAAGGAAAGCGGATTCATCCACTAGGGATAGAAAAAGAAATTCCGTCTCTAACGAGCTTCAAGCCCTACGGGATACCCTTTTATTGAGCCGTGTCTTTTTTTTTTGAAAATATTTGGATTTCAAAGTGTTTTTCAGTTAGCTCTTTCATTAGAGATTTAAAAAACTTTTGATTCGACTTTTAACCAGTCAGCAAAAATCTTTTTTTTTCCCCGGATTAATAGAAAATAAGGGAGCAAAAAAAAAAAACGAGATAAGCTTATTCAATGTGTCAGCTAAATAAAGACGTTCCGATAATGTATGATACGATTATTATCCTTTTTCGTTTAAAAAACTAAAAGAGGATCCCAATTTAGAAAAAAAAAGCACATAAGGTTCTATCTCCCCGTGGTAGCGGCGGCGGCGAAATCGAAAAACCATTTGCAATGAAATGCTTCTTATTAAATATCAGGGATGAACAAAAGAAAGGACACGATTTTCCCGGGGTCTGTAAATGTTTTGGGGAGGAAACCATTATTGTTTTGGGATATTTCCAAGAACCTGTCCAAAGGTTTTCGGGAAAAGCTTAAATAAAACAACAAGCACTTGAATGAAAATCAGTTTTTGAAAAGTTATGACGAAGATATTTATGATTTCTAAAATAAGGGGGGAGGGGGACGGCTCCCAAGTCCTTAATTTCGATTGTTTGCTTAAAACTTGAGAAGTTGTTTGAGGGTACTCGTTCCATTAGGAAATCTGTTAATGATTTATTCATTTATAAAGGACAAATTAAAAGCTGATAATTCATAAGCGAATGAATCCCGGTCGTGACGCTTTAAAAATTAGTAAAAAATCTCAAATATCACGTCCGCACGCGTTAGGGGGTAGGGGGTCTCAGCGATTTTCCCTATTAAAGAAGTATTGCTGATAAATCGAAAAAAGTTATTGATATTAGTATAGAAAGATATCGACTAATCAATATATCGATTGAAAAGCTATTGATAAGTTAATTATCGATAAATTTAACCCAATATTTCGGGGCCGCATTTCCGATTCCGATTCCGATTCCGCAGAATTTTGATTATTTTATGAGTAAGATTTCGATTCCTATTCCAGTTCCGAAAGGTGAAAAAAAATTTCTGATTCCGATTCCGATTCCGATTCCAACTAACAATTATTTTAACGATGCCGATGCCGATGCCGATGCCGATGCCGATGCCGATGCCGATTCCGATTCTGATTCCGATTCCGATACCAATACCGATTTAAATCAAAATTGATTAACTGTAATTACAGTATTTTCTTGCCTTTTAAGTCAATCTGAATCAAAGATATTTTTTTTGGATGCTGATGCCGATTCCGATTCCGAAGATTCCGAACTGTTTTCAGACGAGATTCCGATTCCGTTTCCGACTCCGATCCCAATTCCGATTTCTTAAAAAAAAATGAGATCGGTGAACCGATCAAAGTGCTTTATCGACGAATTATGAAATGTATATTATAAATAATATACATAACGGTTAGATTTTTGATCAGAGGTCCACCAAAGCCACTGTACGGGCATACGGAATCTGAATTTTGGAAATATAATTTTAAATTCGGAATCCTCTACCCCGAAAATATTCTCAAAAATACGGTTAGATTTTTGATCAGAGGTCCACCAAAGCCGCAGTACTGGCATAAGGGATTCGAATTTCGGAAAAATTATTTCAGATTCGGAATCCTCTACCCCGAAAATATTCTCAAAAATTCGGTTAGATTTTTGATCAGAGGTTCACCAAAGCCGCAATACTGGCATAAGGGATTCGAATTTCGGAAAAATTATTTCAGATTCGGAATCCTCTACCCCGAAAATATTCTCAAAAATGCGGTTAGATTTTTGATCAGAGGTCCACCAAAGCCGCAATACTGGCATAAGGGATTCGAATTTTGGAAAAATTATTTCAGATTCGGAATCCTCTACCCCGAAAATATTCTCAAAAATTCGGTTAGATTTTTGATCAGAGGTCCACCAAAGCCGCAATACTGGCATAAGGGATTCGAATTTCGGAAAAATTATTTCAGATTCGGAATCCTCTACCCCGAAAATATTTTCAAAAATACGGTTAGTTTTTTGTTAGCTCCCACGAAAAACCCGCCAATCAGCATCCAAATCGCTTTGTTGACGTAATCGATGACGTCATATCGTGACGTTTCAAAAGTCGACATATCGGTTTTTAGGCCTATACCCATACTTTTAGCCCTGCTCACCGTTTCTGAACCACTCAACAGAATTTAACCAAATTTCAATGGTAGCGTATCTGGATGAATATCTACTGCTGTACGAAAATAGGACTCAATTGGTAGCTGCGTTCGCGATTTATAGTCAAAAAAGATCTTGAAATTGTTGAAAATTTAACATTTTCACTCACTGCTTCCGAATCCCTGGATCGATTTAACTCAAAAACTAATCAGCACCTACATTTCATTAGAAGTTGCTACCCACCAAAAATCATCGATATCCGCTCTTTCGTTTTTCTGCTTTTCGACGGACATCCCTCTTTTTTGTCACATCCGGTCATACGGTCATACGGTCATACGGTCATACGGTCATACACACACACGGCCACCATTCAAATTTTGCTTTTTTCGGCATCAGGGGACCTCAAAACGTGTAAATATATCGAAAACTGAAAATCTGAAATTTGTGCTAAATGCAATGCTTTATTCTCCCTGCGGTCGATAAAGCAAAAAACCACTGATTTTGATTTTAGGGGTCTGAATCTGATGCCGGTGCCGGCCGCGGCCGGATGAAATCTCGGATCGATGCCGATGCAGATTCCATATAATTTATTTAACTCCCGATTTCGATTCCAATTCCGATTCCGATTCCGGCATCGACAACCGATGCCGATGCCGACGCCACCAAGCATCGATTACATCCGATGCCGCCTCTGATTCCGATTTTAGTGAAAAAAAAAAAAAAAAAAAAATCAGGGGCCCACTAGACGATTTTTAAGATCAGGGGTCCCATTCCGAAGCCGGAACCGGTACCGATGCTAGCATCGGCGTCGGCCAAAATTTTCAAGCTTTGGACTCCTGTCCATCATTCCGATTCCGATACGGTGAATCGAAAAAATGTCGATAATTTTTGTGTCGATTTATCGATGTATCGAAGTTATGGATAAAATATCGGCAACATTTGCCGAAGAGGGGAAAAGGGGTTAGAGAATGTCAAAAAGGCATATTTAAGCGTCCCCGTAGCTCACCTCCGCTTCGTTTCCATCGGAGACCAAAGATCTTGCACTCCAACCATCGGAACCAATCCAGGAGAAACTCCCAGTCGCATTACACCTACGAACAGCTCTCATGACTCCTGCCACTTCTTGGTCCGAACCAAAAATGATTGCACCTAAAAAAGCAGAAGAAAAAAAATTTAAGTATTTGAATCGATTTCGTACAAATATATTAAGGGTGGGTCAAAAAACACGAAATTTTTCAACATGACAATCCCACAGCACGTTTTAAAAAAATACGGGAAAATTCATTTTCCTCCCTAGGTTAACAATATACTATTTTTAAAGCTTGTACTCCAGAAGTTTTCAAAAATAAAAATACCTGAAAATACCCTATTTTTTTGTAAAATTTGATTGTGATGCATCAATGAATAGGAAAAAAAATCAGACCTGTTTTTATGACCGTTCATATAAAGAAAAAACTTGTACAAGTTATAAAAAAATTGTAAAACAAAATACGGTAATTTTCTTAATTTTTTTTTTCTTTGAGAAAACAGTAAAGTTCTTCCTCGAACGCGAACGTCTCCAATGACGTATTCACGTCAAAAAAAAAAAAAAAAAAAAAAAAAAAAAAAGGGGACAGGTGTTTAAACTTGCATTATAAATTGAATCTCTAAAACGTAAAAAAAAAAAAGGACTGGCTTCACTTTATCTTCCGGAGATTCTTTATTTTTCCCCTTTCCTTCAACTTCATTACTTCAAAATCCCCTTCCCCCCCCATTGCTCCAAGAGCCGCTCTTACTTCCTATTAAAAATAAATACGATTAAACTTTTCTTTTTCCTGCGGAAAAAAATCATGGCTCGCAAAAATTTTGGTATATATTAAAAAAACTTATCCCAAACTAGAAAACCACTTTTTTCCCTCCCAAAAACGTAATTTAATTTCTTTCGGAACATAATTAAAATTCTTTACCCTCTCCCCGTTTTTCATGCGAGAAACTAAATCTTAAAAACTTTTATAACATATTACAAAAAGTATTTGTAGTTTTAGGAGAAAAATGATTTCCCAAGCTTCTGAAGTTCCTTCCCTCATATATTGCAATATATGATACTTTTAAATTATTATTAATGGTTTAAAGCGATGTGTGTGAAATTTTCATAGTTAAAGTTTTTTTTTTTTATGATGGAATTTATATCTAAAAGTATTTGCATTAGCTTTCAACGGGAAGTGAAAAAAAAAGAGAAAAGAAGAGAAAAAAAAAAAAAAAAAAAAAAAAAGAAATTTCAAAGAAAAATGGTGAAGTTTCTTTTTCGGATTTTTCGCAATTAGGCGGCAGTATACACAGTATAGCGTGAAAGAAAAAAAAAAAAGCAAACAAAAACCAGAACCTTTTTTTTTTTATGTTTCTCATTGAGCTTTCACGTAACCATCAAAAAGGATTTCGTTTCTTTCTGAGGAAAAAAAATTAACACTTGTAGGAATTCCTTTCCAGTTTAAAAAAAGAAATTCTCTTCCAAGTGTCAGTTATTTGTCGAGAAAAAAGCGAGGGAAAATTGTAGCTCACAACACAAAAGTTTGTTAATAATGACTTAAAAAAAAAAAAAAAAAAAAAAAAAGCGCACGTGTATTTAATATTTCTTCCCATGTTTGTCTTATACTCCACTTTCAGTTCATTTCCGGAATTAAGAATAGTTTTATTTTTTCAGTAAGGAAAAACAAACTTAGTAAAAAAAAAAAAGAAGGGCTTTATTTATTAAATTTTTCTATATCTTAATTTCGGAAAAGGGAAAAGTAATCGTAAGGACCATTAAAAATTCGGGATTATGTTAAAAAAAAAGGACTGCTCCATTTTCCGGGAAAAAGAAAGTAAGATAAAAAAAATTAAAGTTCACGAATGACCAGGGAAAAAAAGAAAAAAAGAGGTATTTAACCAGTTGGAAAATTAGTTCCTTTTTTTTTTTTTTTTTTTTCCATTTTTTATTCTCCTCATTTAACAAGGCATGTTATTTTCTTTCGTTATTCCGTTTTCATTCGTTCAAACTTGTATTTTTTTTATGATGTTCTATTTTGTAACATAATGTGAAATAAACAAATAAATAAATAAATAAAACAGCAAAGTAAAAATATGACAGAAAAGCTTACTTAAGAAGCATAAAACAATTAAAGCAGAAACATAAAAAAATTATGCAAGTCGGAAGCGAATGCGTGACGTAACAAAAAATTAACGGAGGAGGTAAGCGCAAAATTAGTTTTTGAGCTAGGGACCCGAATACAAGTGAAACTAAAGACTTGTTATGTTTTGTCACTTTACCACGTTTTTTTTTCCATATTTTGGCTTTTACCTCAAAACCGGACCGGATATTAAAAAAAAACCCACAACTGAGGGTGTAAAAGTTATGTCGGGAGAGCTGCCTTTGTCTTAGGGTGTTCCTTATTTTGGCAATTTTCGAATTTCAAATCGCTTACCCCCAAAAATGGTTCTCCTTGGTCCACTGATAAACCCAAATTTTTTTAAATTTTTTACTCATCGGCAAAGCTCATCGGACTTGCGCTTAAAATTCCGAAAATTTCCGTAAGAGAGAGAAAAAAATCGACTTCAGATTCTTGATTTATGGAAAGTTTCCGATAAGAAATCACATTTTTTCGCGAAAAAAAAAATCGATTTTTTTTACTTACGAAATTTTGAAAATTTTAAGCTAAAGTCCGATGAGCTTTCCCGATAAGAAAAAAATTTAAAAAAAAAAAATCGGGTTTATCAGTGCATCAAGGAGAACCATTTTTGGGGGTAAGCGATTTGAAATTCGAAAATTGCCAAAATAAGGGACACCCTAATGCAAAAGGCAGCTCTCCCAACATAACTTTTATACCCTCGGTTGTGGGGTTTTTTAAACAAAAAAATTAATATTAAAAAACCTTCAAAGCTAGTATCATATTATGCGGTAAAAAAAATTAAAAACAAATGTTTTCTGCACTTTGATGCTTAGTAATTGGAAAAATAGGGTAGGAATGTCTTGTTCAAACACTAATAAAGTTGTCGTGATACAACTCTCCCTTGCTCCGGAAGTAAATGCTTAGAAAAATTGACTTCACCACTGAATTCAGCAAAAAAAAAAAAAAATACCCGTTGTTAGTAGTATTCAATGATAATTTCTCGCTAGAAATAAAAATATTTCAGGTTTTCCAGTGTTTAAAGGGATATTTTAAGCTCCTGAATTCATAAAGTAAAGTCCGTTTACCCCCACACTACGTCTTGGAGCGGTGGGGCTACTTTTTACTTTCGAGTCCACAAAATCCTGTCGGAAATTTAACCTGGAAAAACAGGATCCGGAAAACTTAATCCAGCACCGGTCTAGTCTTGGTAAAATTTCCAATACTGTCCAATTTTGGATGCCATAGCCAATCGATGAGAAGTCCAATCCTGATAATCATTACATTCCAGCAGGGGTCAAACGCCGACGCCGGCTCAAAACTCAAGCCGGTGTCGAAGCTGATGCCAGCTCTAGATAATTTATTTTAAACTTTGTGCACGCGCTGGTGCTGAAATCGGCTCCGGCACTTGCACCAGCGGCAAAATTTTGCTATTTCGGTGCCGGCGCTGGCACAAACTCCAGCACTTTGGATATTTCGGCGGTGATGCCGGCGTCGGCTCCAACAAATTTTCACCGGCTTCGAACCCCTGCATTCCAGTCCAGTCAGATTTCGCAAGATTGATCCAAACTTGATCCAATTTAATTTTGCCACCAGGAAAGTGGGCAAAAAAAAAGTAATGCGACGAGCCGGAAGCCCAAAATCGTTATTCCCCCTCAAATTCCCATTCCTTTACACAACTTTCTGACACGTAATTTTGAAATTTATAGTAAACGCTTCTAATAGACGCAATTCCCGGCTAAACAACTTTGTTGAACGTTCCTCATTTAAATATGAAAAAGAATCTTTTGGTATTTTCTCTGATTTTGTATGACAAATATTACATCGTTTTTTCTCTTTTTCAAAGTCAGCAATTTTTTTTTTTTTTTTTGGAATTGGAAAGTAGCTCGAGGCTAGGAAACCGAAAATTTCCTTCTCTATTTATCTCAGTTTTTTTTTAGTCCGTTACCGCATCGGAGGAAACTTTTCCGCTGACCGTAACCACAACATACGATTATTCACAATATTATTATTCTTCTCCTCCCCCCCTCTACCACCCGTCCCTACCCTCAACGAAGAAAAAAAAAAAAAAAAGAAAAATTATTTCAAGTCAAAATTTTCTTATTCAATTTTTTTTTATTAGCTTTAAGGTTCTTTCCACGGAAATTCTTGATATATACGCGTTTTTAAAATTCAAAGGAAAATCCAAAGGAAAAGAAAAAACGGAAGGGGGAAAACGCGTGAGGCGTGTATTTTAAACCTCTCAGTTTTTTCGTATACCTACAAGTAAAATGAAGTATGCCATACAAGTCAAAAGAACAAAGTTATGCGCTCCGGTCTCTTGAGACGTACTCCAGTTCAAAAATTAGCCTTTGAAGTTTGAATGCTCGGGGGGGTTTTCCTGGGTTCGGGAAGATATATACAGCACTTGATATCATCAACTTGTTAAACCTTAATTACATTCTATGTACAGATATGTATCTAATTGAATTAATTTTCATGTACCCAGACAACAACTATACAATTCAACTTTGTTTCTGATTAGATTCGCGAACTCCCCCCCCCCCCTCCCCCACGTCTCATAGGCATTGACTTTTGTCTGGGACTTTACAAGATGATATTATAAATTCTTCTTCCGCCCTCACACATTTAAGTTTCACCCACATCCCCTTCGGTTCTTATGATCCTTTCCTTTATTTATTCCAGGAATTCAGAAATGTCGAGAGCTAACGCACGACGAAAGCAGCTTTTAAGTATCGTTTAAAAATGGTTTATGTGTTCCTTGAAGTAAACTCCTTTTTATTTTTTTTATCTTAACCAATTTTTTTTTTTTTTTTTTTTTTTTTACAAAGATTCGCTACTAAAATAATAAAAATGTTTTAGGAGGGGTGGACTCCGATTTTTTTGTTTTAATAATTAATTCACTTATCTATCCGCCCATCATGATTTACTTGCGGATGTCTTTTCGCTGTCCTACTCTAAGGAATCTTCTACTTACAAGCCGTCGATAGCTTGTGCAGGACCTGTGCGTGATAATGTCTCTAACTTGCTTATTCTCGATGATATTACTGAATCTGATCTTTTTGAAGGTATTAAACGTTTGAAACCCACTAGGGGAGCCGGACCTGATGGCATTCCTCCTTATTTAATAAAAGGTCTATTCGAAGTAATTTCCACTCCTTTATTATACTTATTTAATCTATCACTTCATCATTCAGTTTACCCAAAACGTTGGAAAGACGCGACAGTTATACCTATTCCGAAATCGGGGTCCAACGGTGAATTGAACTTACAGCGTCCAATTTCCCTACAAAACGCATTTGCTAAACTTTTTGACACTGTCATCCATAAACCAGTTCAAAACCATTTCAATACTTTAATGGTAGAGGAGCAACATGGTTTTGTTCCTCATCGGTCTACTGTGACTAATTTACTATGTTTTACTCAAGAGGTTTCACATTTCCTAGATCTCGGGGCTGAAGTGGACTGCATCTTTACTGATTTCGAGAAAGCCTTTGATAGGGTCGATCATGACCTTTTGCTGGCTAAGCTTTGGTCGTACGGCTTCTCCCGAAACCTTATAGACTTCTTTGCCTCATATTTGTCCGACAGGCGCCAACAAGTCTCCTACTACGGTTCTACCTCTTCTCCTTACCTTGCTACCTCTGGCGTGCCTCAAGGGGGTGTTCTGGGACCAGTTTTGTTTCTATTCTTTATTAATGATATCACAAATGTTCTCCAGCATTCAAAGTGTCTCCTTTATGCTGATGACTTAAAGATTTTTAGGCTAATTACTGCGTTGGTTCGTTGCACCCTATTACAACAGGATCTTGCCCGATTAATCGAGTGGAGGCTAGAGAATAAACTTTTTTTTAATTTTAGAAAATGCAAATCGCTGAATTTTTCTCGAAAAAAGACTCCAATAACCTATCAATATCAGATGAACGGTAATTCACTTGAAAATGTCACCTCTTTCAAAGACCTGGGCTTACTTCTTGACCAAGGTTTAGTGTTTGACAAACATATTAATTCTATTGTTCAAAGTTCCTATCAGCTATTAGGATTTCTTAAACGTAATACGAAGCACTTCAATTTAAACACCATTGAATTTTTGTTTAACAGCTACGTTCGACCTAAAATTGAATATGCTTCTGTGGTCTGGTCTCAGTCTACTGCTGATTCTCGTAGAAGTATCGATTCTGTGCAGCATAGGTTTCTACGTTATCTTTCTTTTAAAAAACATAAAATTTTTCCACCTATCACAACGCGAACTTCTGAATTTTTGTTTGAATT
Organism: Liposcelis bostrychophila; assembly: GCA_037577465.1. Taxonomy (NCBI): domain Eukaryota; kingdom Metazoa; phylum Arthropoda; class Insecta; order Psocodea; family Liposcelididae; genus Liposcelis; species Liposcelis bostrychophila. Next base: position 12,974,412 of record CM075207.1, read on the forward strand.
TAACATAACTCGCTTAAGTGATAGACGTCAGATAGCACAGATTATTTTTATTCAAAAACTTGTCTCAGGTCTGATTGATTGTCCTAAATTGTTAGAACTCTTAAATTTTAATGTACCAATGTTAAGGTTTCGCAATGGTACCACGAGACCCCCATTTTTTATACCAGTTGCTAGAACTTTTGGTTAGAGTCGGGAATCTGGGTTAAAATTTTATAAAATTTTATATAAATTTTATAAAACTTTTATAAAAATTTTATAAAAATTTATAAAAATTTTATAAAATTTTATAAAATTCTTATAAAAAAATCTTGAAAAAATTAATTTTATAAAAATTTTATAAAAATTTTATAAAATAAATTTTATAAATTTTATAAAATTTTTTTTTCAAATTTTGCACTTTTTTGTCTAAAATTTTGCACTTTTTTGTCTAAAATTTTGTCCATTTTATGTAAAATTTTTATAAAATTCTTATAAAATTTTAACTCAGATTCCCGACTCTAACCGAACTTTTCATCACTGGCACTCTCCTATTTTTTCGGCCTTGGCGTCATGAATGAGAAGTCCTCATCTCTTGATTTGGACTTCAGTCTTCCATCAAGAAAGCTCAAAAAAATGATGCTCAAGTTCTTTCATGATTCGTATAAAGAGGCTATATCGTTCGCTGACCCCAGTTAATTGTTAGTTATAATCACAGTTATTTTTTTTTTTTTTTTTTTGGTCAATTATCTTTCCATAATTAAATTGTATCATTAATTTTTTTTTTCTTTTTTTCTCCTCCACTCTTGTAATTAAAAATTATAGTGAATTATGTAAAAAAACTATTGTAAATTGATGTAAAAAAGGATCAATATAAATTAAATTAAATTAAATTAATCAAGCCAAAGGTAGTAGGTTTCGTGTTCAAATGGTTAAATAATATACTACCGTACCAGGGGGCTACTTTTTACACTTTTTGACATATATCCAAAAACAGATGAAAAATCATGGACGTTTTGGGGTGGAAAAAGGATGAGCACTGAGCGGGGGGGGGGGGTTCGTTATTAACTATTTACTTCACTGAATGGAATAAATAACTAATTTTTTTCCGGGTTGTGTTCTAAGAACATGACAAATGTATATTTTCCCCGAACGAACAAGAAAAAAAGGAACCCTTTATATGACATCCCAAATGGCTTCCTTTAATAATAAAAAAGAATTTTTTTATTAAAAAATACTTTCGCTCATCTTAAAACACTTAGCTCCTTTTTTCCCTATTAAAAAAAAAAAAAATTACGCAATGAGGTTAATTGATTTTGGGTCACGTGGTGACCAGTAGCGCAGTTCCTAGAGCCAGATTTCCTTGATAAAAATATCAAAATTCTATTTAACGGAAAACTAAATGAAACCGAAAGGGAAAACAACAAAAAGAAATAATAAAAGTTAGTACAACTTTTTTTCCTTCCCTTTCTTTAACGGTTGTCAGGTTTTTAATTTCAAACTATCTAAGGCACGTCGACGTTTATCCAAAAAAAAAAAAAAAAAAACCAGCCGAATTGAACCGAACCGAACTGAAGACAAGCCAAGCACATTGTTATATTTTAATACCCTTTTAAAAAAAAAAGTTTTTAAAAAATTTACCTCTTGCTCTCGGTTTCGTCAGCAATTTATGGACGATATGATCGTAAGCCGTTTCATCCGCCACTCCTGAATCTTTTACCAGCCGTTCTTTAACTGCGATGCATACGTTATGTTCTCCTAAAAGATCTTCCAATTCTTCGAAAGCCTGCGAAACAAAAAAGATGAAAAAATATATATTAAAAAAAAAAAAATTTCAATTTCATAAAAGAAGTGACCCTTGTGTTAACGGGAATATGATAACCGGTTGAAAGGAAAATCCAATTTCTCGCGAAAGTAAATTTAAATGTGCTGTTAAAGAAGAAAAATGAAAGCAGAAGATTTTTCACAGCGCGCTTCAATTTTTTTTTTTTTTTTTTTTTTTTTTTTTTTTAAGTCGAAAGCGTCGGAGCCGAAGTAATCGCAAGGTTATTTTTTCTTTTAAATATTACAATGAAATCGGCTTAAACTGTTTTTCTTTTTTAATCTTCGCTCCAGTGGGTTTTTCAATAAAAATGACCATTCCTCCATTTTCGAATAATTGGTTATCAAAAAGCATTCTGAAAATTCTTAATTTGTTAACAAGGGGGGGAGGGGGGCGCGGCCGATAAATACGATGCAACATCCAACATGCTTTTTCAACTTAAATTGGAAAACTTTTAGTGTATTTCTCTTTGAGTTTTTAGTTTCCCCGAGATTTTGCCCTCCCTCACTTTCCCCCGTTTGTTTCATTTTTTTTTTTTAAAAAAAGCAATATTATTTTGCTGCGTTAAATTAAATTGAAAAGCCTGGGAAAAAAAAGGTCCGAGAACAAAATAACATTAGCTTGTAGTTTTATTTAATATGAAAAAAAAAGACGAGTTTAGAGACCGCCACTAATTTAAAGTACGGGAAAATTTAATAATCATAACGAAAATTTTTGTGTCATTAAATAATAATATCATGAAAACCTAAAAAATAAAAATTTAAAAAAAAATCTTGCCGTTGGAATTTTATAATTTTAATATCTTTTCTACCGTAAGGAGGGACGACTTTGACGGTTTTTCGTTATTTTATTAAAAAATCCTCTTAATTTCCACATATATAGCAATATTAGGGTTTAATCTAATCACTTATAACGTATTTCAAAATTTTATTACTCATTTTGTCGAAAAATAAATACTGTAAAAGGGGCTACTTTTTACTTCAGGGGGCTACTTTTGACACTTTAATTTTTAAAAAATACTTTATAACGGCTAAGAAGCGTTCCAAAAATTAAACATATTTTAAATCGTTGATTACTTTCGATTGTTATGTTTAAGCCTAGTTGCCTAAACTTGTTTTATTATGAAAATATAAAGTTTTTAATGAGAAAAAAATATGTGAAAATTATGTTTAGATATATTCTGCTGCATCCACCGATCAAATTGAAATTAAATTGCTTTTCGCACTTGCCCTATATGGTCCCTTAAACAATCATCCTAATTTCACTCAAAATTTAACTATTAGGGCTCCGTTTCACAGCAAGCCGCAAACCGCAGCTTTTTTTATTTTTTTTTATTTTTTTCCGAACCTTAATTTTTATACTAAAAATTTGGCAATGGGGTAAAGTGATATAAAAATGAAGTAAAATAATAGTTTTTTCGTTCATATAGACATGATTCGGCCTGTAAATAACATTATTTAATGATATATTTTAAAAAAATATCGAATGTTATTTTTGTTTTTGTTTACGGAGCCATTTTAAATTTTTTCTTTATACGTGAGTGTTAGTCTTGTTGTAACAGTGTCGTCTGTCTCGGGGATATTTCGTTTATAACAGACCTAAATAACACCAAAATATCCTGCCCTAGGGAGTTATTTCACAAATAACATGCCTCTGACGTCACCACCAACTGTTTTTGATGCAAAGCAAGTATGCCAAGCTAAGAATTAATGTTGGTACACTTTGCATTAAATTCTCATTTTATTTGTTTTTGTTTACAAAAAATTCCTCTGCAGGTGCACCACTTATAAAGAAAAGTATCTATCGTCAATATAGAATTATGGGTAAAAAAACACCTCGACGATTGCCGGTCGAACCGAATTCGTCTCGGTGTTATTTTACCCATAACTCTCTAGTAACGATATATACTATTTCCCCTGTAAACAAAAATAAAATTCCATATTTTTTTAAAAAATAGATCATTAAATAATCTCATTTGCATGCCGAATCATGTCTATATGAACGAAAAAACTATGATTTTACTTAATTTTTGATCACTTTACCCCGTTGCCATGTTTTTAGTATAAAAATTAAGGTTCGGAAAAAAATAAAAAAAATAAAAAAAAAGCTGCGGTCTGCGGCTTGCTGTGAAACGGAGCCCTTAGTTAGTAAAAAAAAAAGAATTACGATCAATGGGGTTACTTTGTACAGATATTTCAATGGCGATGTCGTATGGGTGCTACAGCCATAACGAATCGACAACGTTTCCAAGGTTTTGATTACGTTGTTACTACGTTTACTAATTTTTTCAAATAAATAGCGATAGTCATTAATAGAACATCTAAAACGGTACCAATCGATTTATTAAGATATTTTCCGTTTACAGAAACCAATAATTTGTCATATCCTCTTCAATTATTAAAGATAATCAGGTATAAACATGATTGCTCAATGTAGTCCCACTTTTGTTAGAACAACAGCTTTTAAAAAATCACATTCAATCACACTCAATCACATTCAATCACATTCAATCACATTCAATCACATCCAAAAAGGCATTTTCCGTTTTCAGAAACCAATAATTTGTCATATTCTCTTCAATTATTAAAGATATTCAAGTATAAACATGATTGTACAATGTAGCCCCACTTTTTTTAGAACAGCTTTTAAAAAATCCCATTCAATCACATTAAAAAAGACATTTTCCGTTTTCAGAAATCAATAGTTTGTCATATATTATCATCAATTATTAAAGATATTCAGGTATAAACATGATTGCACAAAGTAGCCCCACTTTTGTTAGAACACACCTTCCGGAAAATCGAGTTTTTATTCATGTTAAAACAAGTATAGATATTATAACAGGGTATCAAATTAAAGCTGAAGAACGCCTCTTAATGTTGGTATAAACAGATATGAATTTTCTTCTACATTTTACATCTGTTTTTAGATAAAACTTGGACAAAAAATGGACAAAGTAGCCCCCTGGTACGGTACACTTTGGTGTGTGAATTTCTCTTTTCAAACAAGTTGATTCTTTAAAGTTTTCACCCTAATAACTAAGAATTTCTCCCTCATGAATTTTCACCAATTGTCGTTTTAAAAACGATGCGCAAATCGTTAAACGATTAAAAAAAAAAAAAAAAAAAAAAAAAAAAAAAAATTTCGTTAAAATTTTTCATTCACAGCGAGGAAAAAATATTAAGCAAACAAAAGATGGACAATTTGCTCGATATATCGTTAAATGTAGAAATACTTGTCTCTGACTAATATCTCTTTCTGGGAAAAGCATTCGTTTACTCATACACTTCGAAAGTAATGTAAATATTGGAACGGATGATGGCAATATCAACACAGCGAACTTTTCCTGTCTAGCTTTTTTTTTTCGCTTAGCTACCAGCATTATTTTTTGACAAAGTGATCGTTATTAAAAAGATCAAATTTTTTTCATGTAATCGAGCGGAATAACTGATATACCAGGAAGTATGATTTCAAAAAAATTTAGGCCTGGATAGTTTATTACTTGGAAAAAAAAAAAAAAGTTTTACAAATTTCCATTTTCATTCATTTTCTACGTTTGTTCGTTTTATTTTTTGAAATATTTTCGTAGGTTCGCTTCCTCTGCTCAGTACTGTGCGTTTTCATTGTTCGTTTCATTCATTTCCTTTTACTTTATCAAGCCATTTTTTTTTTCGATTCATAAAAATCATGTTTCCTCTGTTTTATTTTTCATCTGTTTTTAGTAATTTAATTTTTGTCACAAATTCATTTTTATTACTACCTTCTACAAATTAATTGATCAAAATCTAACACTTTATTTTAAGTGAAGTCTGTTGTTTACATGATGATTTCATTATTCGAATTGTTTTTACGGAAGTCCTGAAGGGTCAAAACTATCGTGTTTTTAGTTGTGTCGTTATTTATTCCGGAATTGACAATTTTATCCCTGTTAACTCCGAAACAGGCGGTAATTGTTCCGGAACTGGCAGTGCTTATTCCGGAACTAAAAGCGCGCTGAATTAAAAATTTCTATCCCGGAACTGGCAATTTTCTTTTTTGCCAGTTCAAGAACTACAATTTTTTTCCGACCAGTTCTGGAGCTGGCAATTTTGAAAAACAATTCAAGAACTGGCAGAGAATAATTACTAGTTCAGGAACTGGCAAAAAAAATGTTACCAGTTCCGGAACAGGCAGAAAAAATTACCAGTTACGGAACAGGCAGAATAAATTACCAGTTCAGGAACTGGCAAAAATTACCAGTTTGGGAACTGGCAGAAAAAATTACCCCTTCCAGAACTGGTAGAAAAAAACTCCCAACTCAAGAACTAGCAGAAAAAAATTACCAGTTTTGGTACTGGCAGAAAACATTACCAGTTCTGGTACTGGCAAAAAAAATTACCAGTTTGGAAAGTGGCAGAAAAAATTACCAGTTCCGGAACCGGCAAAAAAAAATTACCAGTTCTGGTAATGGCAGGAAAAATTACCAGTCTGGGAACTGGCAGAAAAAATTACCAGTTCCGGAACAGGAAAAACAAAAATTACCAGTTCAGGAACTGGCAGAAAAAAATTACCAGTTCTGGTACTGGCAGAAAAAATTGTTAGTTCCGGAACTGGCAGAAAAAATTTCCACTTCCAGAACTAGTAGAAAAAAAAATTACCAGTTCTGGTATTTACAGGAAAAATTACCAGTTTGGGAACTGGCAGAAAAAAAAGACCAGTTCCGGAACTGGCAGAAAAAATTACCAGTTCCGGAAGTGGTTAATTGGATAACTTTACTGTTAACTGGACAACTGGATAACTTTAATTCAGGCTCCAGTTTCGGAACTAACACTGTCAGTTCCGAAACAAGACTGCCTCTGCCGGAATTAACAGGCATAAAATTGTCAGTTCCGGTACAAACAACGACCCAACTGGCAAATAATAAAAGACCCTTCAGGGCTTCCGTATATTTTAAATAATCATTCATATTTTACTCAAATATCAGTCCAATCGGACTTAAAAAATCATCGATCAAGTTAGCAATGCACAGACAAAATATCAAAAATCACAATCAATTTTCAAAGAAACAGCATTTCACAAACCTTCAGTTACCTTCAATTTTTATCGATCGCCTAAAACATTATTACAAACAAAACACTTTTCCAACCCTGAATCAAAATATGACATACTTTATCCATAATCGAGGACATAAACATACTCGAGGGAAAAAAAAAAACAAAGAGGAATAAAACGATCAAAACATTTTCTTATTTTAAAGCATCGAAAAAAAAAGGCAGATTCTTTTACCATTGCGTAATGCCAGCGATAAAAGCCGAAGAAAGAAAAAAAAATAATAATAATAAAGAAGACGAAGAAGAAAGGGGGGGGCGGAAAAGAGAAAGTAGGAAGAGTTTATTTTATTCGAACTGTCGTTGTCATAAACCTGAGATAAGTCCAAGGATATCGAAAAAGCTTTTTCCCAGCTTTAAAGTTTTGCTGTCGTTCTTTATTTCTTTTCTCTTAAGCTGAACTTTTTATTACCTTGATAAGTGGCGATTAGGATAAAAAAAAAAAAAAAAAAAAAAAAAAAGATTTCATTCATCGCAATGATCCATTTTTTATTTTTTAAAAGGAGAGACAATACTTCATTTTTAACAAAATGATACTCATCTGTTTTATACCGAAAATTGTTAATTACTTTTTCCCCCTCAGCGGGGATTTATGTTAAAAAAAAAAAAACAGCGGCCTGACAAAATGCTTGACAACAGTAATCATGGAACTTGATTTGATTATTACATTGCACACATGGAATCCCAGGTAATTGTTGAATTGAAATTGCTTTTGCACCGAAAGTGAAATGTTTGGTTATTTTTTAATGAAACACGTCGCGTCCTGTCTGGAATGAAGGAATTTTTTTTTTTTTTTTAATTTAAGTATGAATGATAAATTTTTTTCAAAAACGGAACGTATGGTTTATCTATGTTTTTTTTTTTATTGCTATCGAGATAGGCGCGGATAAAAATCAGAAACCCCCGTAAATTTTCAACTTGTGTTGAATAATAATAATGTTTCAAAAAATGTTTGAACTGCGAACTTTTTATCTCGAAAGTCAGGAGAATCTGCGGTCATTTATTTTTTGGAGCAGCTTGATAAATATGTATGAGTTCTTGATTAAATTAAATTAAATAAAACGATGAGCTGAAATAAATGTTGGCTATTATATGTTTTAAAAAAGTTTTTTTTTTCTTTTTTCAAGCGTATGGGATTTTCGAAAAAGTTTTAAATTTCTAAAGTAATAATGCTGAAACGGTAATGAAAGTCGGAGATCAGATATATTGCTGCCCTAGAGTTATGGGATTAACTGAAAAAAGGAGTTCGTATGTTTAGCTTATGAGTAGTAAAAAAAAAAGATTTTTACCGAGAATTTTTTGCTTTAAGAGTAGGCTTCAGTGAATACCGGAACGAATGACTGTTTTATCAAAAAATCCAATTTTTTTTGAAGAATCCTAACGAACTCCTTTGGTGTATCCTCCAAATTGTAATACAAGTTTTAACTTATTTCAATTTGTTTTCATATGAACCAGAAAAAAATATCAAAAATTTTCAACCACAAATTTTTTAAATTATTTTTAAAATTTGAGGCAAGTTGAAACTTGCACTGAAAATTTCAGGATGCACCCAGGGAGTTCGTCAGGTACTTAAAATTAAGATTTTTGCCCCGTAATCAAGTATTAGACAAATACCTGACAGACTTACAGACTTGCATCACGTGACTAGGGTGGCTCATTTTAAAGGTCAAGATTTTAATCTTCGTTCCCTGTGCAAAAAATCATTCATTTATATATATATTAGGGTGCGTCGAAAAAAATCAAGTGTCTGGGATTTTTGCTCCCCGGTTAAAATATGATTATTTGGCTATCGAAACACCTCCCTAATTTTTTTCAGCTCGAAAAAAAATTTTTTTGATAGGGCCCACGATTTTTTAAGTTTTTTCGCCCAAAAAAAGGGCTTTTTTTCTTTTATTTCGCAAAGTTATAAAAATTTGTGCAGGGCTTAAACTTTGTTATAAAAAATTGAAATTTTGAGCATAGGTTTCAGATATATAGAGGTACCTAAAAAAAATTACGCAGTCGTCAAAAAAGCAGTTGTGTTGTTTTGGCAGGGGGGCCATAGTGAAAACATATTTTTGCGAGGGGCCTTCGAGCGGGGAGGGATCCGAAAATTTCAAAATAGCCAAAATGCGTCTAAAATATGTGGAAATGATGTGGCACTTGAACCGTTGCGGGCCTTATATATATACGCTCTGTAGGGGGCCAAAATAGGGCAAAATTTTGAAAAATTTTAGACTTTGTTTTCGAAACACATTTTATTCGATAGATCTCGCAAAAAGAAAGCTCTTTTATATGGGACACTTTTCGTTCCCATTATTAGTTATGGAGATTGGCTAAATTTAATGTTTTTGGCTAAAAATTTAATTTTTTGGCCAGAAGCTTATATAACTCCACAGCCGTTTGATTTAGAAGAAATGTTCCATGTAATTTTTTACTCAGAACACTATAATTAAGAGAAATAATCAACTTCCAAACCGATTTTCAAAAATTTTGACTCCACTATAATTTTGAAATTTTTCAAAAATTTCAATGCATTAAAAATTTTTGAAAATCGGTTTGAAAGTTGATTATTTCTCTTAATTATAGTGTTCTGAGTAAAAAATTACATGGAACATTTCTTCTAAATCAAACGGCTGTGGAGTTATATAAGCTTCTGGCCAAAAAATTAAATTTTTAGCCAAAAACATTAAATTTAGCCAATCTCCATAACTAATAATGGGAACGAAAAGTGTCCCATATAAAAGAGCTTTCTTTTTGCGAGATCTATCGAATAAAATGTGTTTCGAAAACAAAGTCTAAAATTTTTCAAAATTTTGCCCTATTTTGGCCCCCTACAGAGCGTATATATATAAGGCCCGCAACGGTTCAAGTGCCACATCATTTCCACATATTTTAGACGCATTTTGGCTGTTTTGAAATTTTCGGATCCCTCCCCGCTCGAAGGCCCCTCGCAAAAATATGATTTCACTATGGCCCCCCTGCCAAAACAACACAACTGCTTTTTTGACGACTGCGTAATTTTTTTTAGGTACCTCTATATATCTGAAACCTATGCTCAAAATTTCAATTTTTTATAACAAAGTTTAAGCCCTGCACAAATTTTTATAACTTTGTGAAATAAAAGAAAAAAAGCTCTTTTTTGGGGCGAAAAAACTTAAAAAATCGTGGGCCCTATCAAAAAAATTTTTTTTCGAGCTGAAAAAAATTAGGGAGGTGTTTCGATAGCCAAATAATCATATTTTAACCGGGGAGCAAAAATCCCAGACACTTGATTTTTTTCGACGCACCCTAATATATATATTTTTTTTTAATTTTTTTTAAACATTTCTCAAAGACCATAACAAACACAAGACAGTAAAAATTTTTACTCTCTTTGAGGAATGTTTAAAAAAAATTAAAAATTTAAAATAAGGTCATAGTGTCCCCCCTCCTTTCTTAATTGAATTCATTTATATGTAAAAAGAAGCCTTAATTTTTTTTTAGTTCGAAAAAAAATTTTTTGACCCAGGCCCAGGGGTTTGAAGTTTTTAGAGCCAAAATGGTACTTAATTTAAACGAGTTTCAAAAATTCGCCCAATTAACATCTTTTAATATAAAAAATGGTCCTTTACAGGGTATGTTAGGTGTGTTTTGAGCTTCCTTAAAAAATATTAGGTTCGAAAATATTGACCCGTTCGCCGCCCAGGCAGGGTTATACTTATTTATTTTTGGGAATTTTCAATTTTTAAAAAATGTTTTAAAAATATTAATAATTCAGTTAACATTTTTAAAGAAATTTAAAAATTCCCCAAAATTTGAAATTTTAATTTTTTAATTTTGGAGAAATTGTCAAGTTTTGCTAATTCGGATATTTCCATGCGTTGGAAATTCACTTTTTGGCTTTAAAAATGCGATTTTATTAGAAAAAAAAAAGAGTCGAAAACAAGGAAAAATGGGGATAACATAGGGTAAAAAATGTTTGGCATCGAAATTACATTTGAGGCATTATTTCTACATATTTGAGCACATTTTGGGTATTTTGGACTTTTCAAAATTTTCTGCCCTTGCCCTTTTACAGCCATCACCTTTTTTCTACTATAACCCTGCCTGGATGGCGAACGGGTCAATATTTTCGAACCTAATATTTTTTTAAAGAAGCTGAAAACATACCTAATATACTTTATAAAGGACAATTTTATATATTAAAAGATGTTAATTGGGCGAATTTTTGAAATTCGTTTAAATTAAGAACCATTTTGGCCTTAAAAACGTCCAACTTCTGGGCCTGGGCCAAAAAATGTTTTTTCAAACTAAAAAAATTCAGACTTCTTTTTACATATAAATAAATTATTCGCCCAGAGAGGGAAAATTAAAAAGTTGGCCTTACAAATGAGCCACTCAAATGTGACTACAAGTTTATACTAAGCGTGTTCACTTGTAGTCACATGATTTTCCACAAACACTCGAAACACACTACCCCTAATTATATTTACGATGGAGATACGTTAGTTCACCTCCGACACACAGAATTCCAGTGCTGTAGTCAGGACAAAGCACAGTCTCTTACTCATGGAGTCTTACAAATAAGACGCTCATACTTTCTGACCTCATAAAACTCTCGCAAAATCGTCCCATAAAACGACCTCATTTAATGACGAAAATACGACGCATCACCGTGACGTCATACTATTCCGATGCCTTTTTACACCACAAGCACAGACAATCACAAAGTACTTACTTTGATCCCATAGTTGCTTTCTTCGTAAATGATGGAAACGTATGACCACCCCAACAATCTCACGATCTCCACCATAACCTTCACTTGATAATGATCCGAAGGTATCGTCCTCGAAAAATATTCGAATCTTTGTTTGTTACTTAATTCCGGACTGGTAGAGAAAAATGACACCTGTAACAAAAGAAAAAGGGATCCTTTAACAAAATTTTTTTTTTCATCTCAATTTTTCACTTTTCTCGTAGACCAAATCGTTTATATAGGGAGGGGAAAAAAAAACTTTTTTATTTATTAAGCGTACCGATTTCGCTTGTCACTTGGCTCATTTTTATGAAAGAAGAATCGTCCATCCCCCCCGGAGTAGGAAAAGAGATCAAATAAACAAGCCGACACTGATGGATGATAAAATATTTATTTTCTTGAAGAAGGCGATAAAAATGTTCTATTTTCCAGTTGGTTACTTAGGGTTTCAAAATGTCTGCCGGGCTCTGCTTCATTAGCTCCCAATAACCTACCCCCTTCGTTTATATGGAAATTGCTTTTATATACGTCGCTCAATAGAAATAAGATTTCTTATCTATTTTTTTTTGTTTTCTACTCAAGCCTTTTATCATGTTGGAAAGTACAAAAAAGAAAGCTTTTTAACACAAGATGAAAAAAAAAAAAACCTCTTTCTAAATTTATAAAGAGATTTTAACTTTAATAACTGTTTCAAAGACGGCTGCAATCAATTGTGCTATGCACATTTATAATTGCACATGAGATATTAATTGCAGATGACGAAATAACTGATTGTTATTTCGTGAGTTAAGTGCATTCGTTAAGAACTTTACTGTTGTTAGTCACGCGTTAAAGCGATTGTTTCTTACATAATCATTGTATTTTTCATTTGAATATTTGAGGGGAGGAAACCAAGCAGACTAACGACTTCATTCCCTTTTGACAAGTTCAAATTTGTCGTCGGTTAAAATCATTTTAATGAAGGACTCAACGATATTTCACCCAGAAGCAAACTGGTTCTGCCATGTTGTTATTTTATATTTCCTATGCTGCAACGTTGTCAATTTTACGATATATATAATATTGTGTAAACAAGAAGAGTAATCAAAATATTGCGGAGTTATTATTTTATACCCTGTCCTTTTCCATTTTCAATATAGATAATAGTTATCATTTTGCCTTCAAAAGGGAATCGCCTAAAGGAAAAATACCCTAAACAAAAACAATTACAAAACGGAGAATAATTCACCTCTGTCGAATCAAATTTACACAATGTAAATGCCATCTAAAATCTTTCTATTTTTACCAGGAAAATCTCGGAGCTCGGAACGGAAAGAAAAATTGACAGTTATGCTAACGTTTCGGTTTTATTTATGGAAACCATCTTCGGAGTTCAGACAAACAAAAATATACCTAATTACATCGATTCTCTTGATAAAATTAATGTACGATTAGTAAACTCACCGAAACAATCGAGTAGAAGAGTTAAAAATGACTTAAAGAAACACAACAGTCGGGTAAAACCCCTTAAAATTATATAGAAACATTAAAAACAACGCCATTTTTCTATCCACGTTGTAAACAAATATGCGAACGAGATGTCAGCGCAGAGACGTGGGATCAGCGATCAAATAAGAAAGAGAGCGAGATGTCAGCGTAAAACGTGAACCGGTCTTTTTATTTTATTTTTTTTGTTGGAATTTAATGGGTAAAGAGTAGCCTTCAGTGAATACAGGAAGGAATGACTTTTCTGTCTAATACTCGATTTACGGGCCCAGGCCTCGAACCGGTTTCTGGTCTGAAATTTAGGGACTTTAGGGACCAAAAACATCAAAATTAAGGATCTTTTTAAGAACATAAAAGTAGCCGAAAACTAGTCAGTTTTTTTATTTTAGGCACCTTCCTCTATTTAAAGTTTGGTTTGTGTTCGTATCATTTGTTCACGACATTAAACCCGTAGCTTTGGAATATTAGGTAATGGAATTCGGCTGCAAATTTTGTCGTATCAACAATATACTCATGCAAAGCTAGGGTGGAACATCCAGAGATTATGTGCCATATCATTTCATTACTAGTCTTACATATTCGGCATCGGTCATCTATATTTTCTTTGAGGATTCTCTTTCTGTAATATCGCGTTGCTACAGCCTGATCCTGGATAGCCACTATAGACGCTTCTGTCTCTCCCTTCAGGGTTCCTTTTTTTAACCAGCTATGTATCTCTTTTTTATCTATCCAGTCCTGATCAATGTCTCTGCAATATTGTCCGTGCATTTCTTTTTCTCTATATTTTGTTGCACTCTTTCTTTCGTATTGTTTCTATCATCGTCTTCCCGTTTTTCCACTCCTAGATCTTCCTGAATTTTAGCTGCTTTTTTTGTGATCTACTTTTGTTACATTTTGCTACATTTGTAATCTAATAATGATTATTTTTATTATTATGTATATGCCAAAGCTGGCCGCGGGTATGTTTTCATCCGGATGTTCTGATTACGAGGAGGGTAACCGACCTTGTCCCTTGTTCCTCAAGCAATTAACCCAGTACTCTTCTTAGGCAGATCTTTGAATTTCGACTCCTGACATGTCCCCCTGGATTTCCTCTATAAATTTTCTGTGCTCTTTCAAAGTAGTTCCCAGCTCTCCCACCACCACTGGTACAACAGTTACTGCAGTGTGCCACATTCGGAATATCTCTATGACCAAGTCCTTGTACTTGAGTACTTTTTCAGCTTCCTTGCACACAACATTGTGCTCTGCGGGTATCGGCACATCTATGATCCAGAACTTTTTGGTTGTATTGTCCCGTAACACGATATCCGGTTTATTCGCCTTTTATTTTTCTATCAAGGTGAACCAGAGAGTCGCACAATATGGTGGATTTTTTTCTAATGGCTTTGGTGACTTCTTGGTCACCAAGTTTTATTATTATTAAAAATAATTGCATATCAGCCATATTAAAATGTGTGTTTACAAATCGCTGTGACCAATCAGAAAAGTCCCGAATGCAATTAGCACTTGAAGAGTAGAAAAGAATTGCGAAAAAAAATGATCATGAATAGACTGTTGATTAAAATTGATTCCGAAAAGAGGCTGGTCATTGAGTCCTTAAAGAAATTCAATGTCAAAAAGATTTATAAAATGCTTGATCTTGCAGCATACCCAGATTAATCTAACAATCATTTTTCAAATTTCCAGATCAAATTAAAAAAGGAAAAAAAAAAACCTTCCAACTTATCTCAATCTTCAATTTCTTCATTCATTTTTTTTTCATTAATTCCTTCTAATCTTTTAATTGGCTCTAGAAAACCATTACTTTTAAAGAAGGAGAAAACCGCGGATCAAGGAAAACGAGAGATATGTCTTTTAGCTAATTTGAATATTGAATGCACTATAAATCATAAGTTTGAGGAAATTTAAGCGAGCGAATTCACGGCGGAATATTCTGATATTTCTCTTTATAATATTTAATAATTTTCCCTTTTAAGAGGTGAGTTATTAAAACGCAGACACCTACCGAATTTCCCTTTCATCAGACCCACGGAAACGTTACATCTTAATTAATAGGAGGAGGCCTCGGAAAAAAGAGATTAAAAACAAAAGCACACTTCAAATTAATTTAATTAAAATGATTGAATATCCCTTAAATGCTAATTAAAAACGGTAGGTAAATTCGGGTTGACCTAAACAACTCTCTTTTTTTATTATCAAACGAGCAAAATAGAGAAAATGATTGGGGTCGGTTTTATTGATTTTAAAAAATAATTTCGAACCATTTTAATAGAAATTCGGGACAAAACCGGAGAAAGGGGGGGGGGGATGGGATCGTCTTGAAGGAAGACAAAGAGTTCGAGAACTACTTACAAGTTGTATATATTTAGATTGTTCCCTCGTTATAACTTTAACATAAAGTTCATTCGAAATTAGAAATTTCGGTGCAATCCACAACTATTTTCAATCTTGTTGTTTTGATTCAAACCTTACACAGTGAATGAAAAGGGGAGTTTCAATAACTTGGATCGGGAATCGTCTGGGGTCTGATTTAGGAATATTTCTCACTGTTTTCATATGAAATCCGACGACTATCATTTCTATATTATAATTTAATTAAAAAAGAAGTAAAAGAAAAAACGAAATACTCGGAAAAGAACAAGAAAATCTCGTTTTCATTAAATTTGTTTGATGTAAGATTTTTCCTTTTTAACGGTAAATGTCATGTGCATCAAATATTCCCTTGGGCTTTTGCGAAAAAGAAAAAAAAAATGGGAGAGGAAAACCAGTACACCGGCTATAAAAAGAAAAATATTCAAACCGCATATTAAGCATTTACAAAGCAAGGGAAAACGTTTTTTTTCGGGGTTTTAATGTTCTGAAAGAAGAAAATCCCGAGTTTAAAAAAAAAAAAAAAAAAAAAGAAGAGGAACCCACGTTAAGGGTTGCAACATGATCCTCTGCGGGGGGTTTTAAAAAGATTTGAGTGTAAAATGACGTCATGTAGTGAAATATAAAGAACCTTGATTTGGATGAACTTTTCAGCTTTGTACAAGTAAAAAGAAAATTTTAAGAGAACTCGAAATTTGATTCATTCCAGATTTTTTTTGAAGCGAATCCCAACGATGGATATACTGAAGGTAAAATTTTTTTTGGCCGATTTTGTTTTCATTGTTCTACGATTTAAATAAATTTTGAGAAAATTACAAAATAATTTCTAAAAAAATCAAAAACCCAATTTAAAAAAAAAATCAAAAACTGATTTCTAAAAAAAACCCAAAGTTGATCTCTAAAAAAATCAAAAACCCATTTCGAAAAAAATCAAAACCCATTCCAAAAAAAAAATCAAAAACTGATTTCTAAAAAAAATTTTAAGTTGATTTCTAAAAATATCAAAAACCCATTTCTAAAACAATCAAAAATCCATTTTTTAAAAAACCAAAAACCCAATTCTAAAATAAAAAACCCATTTCTAAAAAATCAAAAACCCATTTGGAAAAAAATCAAAACCAATTTCAAAAAAAAAAAAAAAAAAAAAAAATCAAAAACTGATTTCTGAAAAAATTATTTTCAATCAGAAACCCCCATTTCTAAAAAAAATGAAAAACTGATTTCTAAAAAAATCAAACTATTTTCTAAAAAAACTAAAAACTAATTTTTATAAATTAGAAGTTCTGGCCCTGATCTGTGCTTTTCTTTGTATAGTACTGTATAAAATTTTATACCACCATTTTTACGAAAGTAGAACTTTATCCAACTATACGAAATAAAGAGCTTTAAAAAAAAAAAAAATTATTAATACTCTCACGTGCTTTCTCAAAAAAAAAGTTGAAAAATAAACTGTGAGAAAACAATCAAGACACGTAAATAATAACCCAGATATAAAAAATATTAAGAAAAAATTCACGACCCATCAGTTCGTAAATCAAAAAACACTCAAAACATTTTACGGAGGCTGGATTTTAGATCATCGAGTTCGCTAACATGCAACCCTAACACCCATGGAAAACAAATGAGTTTTATCGTGACTCCCGTCGACAAAAATTAAACGTGACTTTAATTTTTCTTTTCCCCTCCCGTATAGGAAACACATTCCGCTAAATGTCAAAAAAATCTGCGTAACCCCGACAAAAAAGTAAGAAAAAGGAGGAAAAAAAAGCGACGCGATCGGAAGTCGAAAAGCCAAAAAAAGAGAAGGAAAAATAAAAAAAAAAAAAAAAAACCTTGTCGTGTTTTGGATTTATATTTATCATTCTGTTTTTTTTCTCTCTACGTTGTAAGCTGTCCTTTTTTTTTTTTTTACATTTGGAAGACTTTATAGAGCCGCCACTGTTTATCAAACAACGGGAAACGAAACGGAATGAGAATTAGGGGATCTCTTTGTATGCTTCCGTAAGAAGTGTCCAGAATACAAAAAAGGGAGAGATTGATCCTTTCGTCTCTCTTGTTTCCTTCGGTTAAATACAATCAATTACCATTTGAAAAAAAAGAAAAAGAAAAAAAAATCAGAATTTAAAAAGGCGGAAAAACGAGAAAATCTTTTTATAAACTTGTAAAGTTGATTACGTTTTCACCTTTTTAGCTTTTCCACATCGGCAAAAATGTCTTTAAATCATTTTCCCCTCAAAAAACAGGGAGGAAAAAGAAAACAAGGAATGCCTCTGGGATTTTTATCTCATAAAAATCCCCCCCAAATTGGAAATCATCGGCCCGAAAGAAATCGCAAAATAAACAACATAATAAGCTATCGGATTTTTCTTATCCGTACAAGACGGGGAGCCTTCTTTTGAAGCATGTTTTTTGCAAAAAGCACCTCTTGACGTAATTAACTTCCCCGGGGAGTTCTCACCTGTCATTACTTTCGAATCATTAAAAAAATGTGAAAGGACCTTTCATCATCCCGCCCTTGGTTCATCATTATGAAGATGCCAATTTAGCTTCGTGAAAATGTTTTTTCGTTCGGAATATCGAATCCTGATTAATATTTGAAGACAACAAAAACAACAACAAAGTTTAAAAAAAAAAAAAAAGGATAATGTAACGAAAATAAGAATATACAACTTTTTTGCTTTGTTTGAACTTGAGACTTTGTTCTTTTGATTTCGGTTCCTTCAATCCTTAATGATTGACACTCGATTAACGGGGGAAAAAAGTCAAAATTTTGGATATTTTAGAAACTCCATTGGTTTATTTTTGATTCATGGTTCAACTTGTTTCAATTATGCACCTCAAAGTAGAACTGAGCCAAATCCATCCAAGCAACGTAACTTCTTATTTAAAACTCGAATTTACAAAATGGCGTCGCATTTAGTAAGTGGTATGTTGTTTCAATACTTATTTGTGTCTTCTGCTTGTTTTTATCCGGTTTCCTTCATAGTCTTTTAAACAGGTCAGGAAACTTACCCCCCCGAAAGTGTCCGGCTTAAGTACACGAATTTTAGTTCGGTGAAGCAGGCAACAGATGGCGCAGCGATCTTTCGGGACGTACATTCAAACCGATTATAGTTGCCTCTGTAATTAATGTTTTCAAATGACGCGTATTATTTTTTGATGTATTACACCTTTAATTGCTTTTTAAATGCTTTTTACGCGTTTTGCTATGCGTATGCACTATATTTAACATTTAATACTGAAAAAAAAAATCACCTCAGAGATTACAAACACAATAATCTCAATCCTCCATATTTGTTTTGAAATGGCAACGACCAATGAAAAGCGTCCTGAATGCAACTAGCGCTACGGGTGGTATTTGGGTTGAACTAAAATCTGTGCAGTTAAGCCGGACACCATCTCCCATACATTTAAGATAGGAGTTTCCTGACCTGTTTAAAAGACTATGGTTTCCTTCAAAAATTATTCGTGCAGAAGTCGCAACTAAGTGTTGCCAACCCTTGAAACAATGTAATATTCACGGTCGAATAGATAGGTCCGGAAACTTCCCATGTCGTTCAAGTCCCGTTTAACTATGCACATTTTAGTTCTAAAACAAACCATTGATGGCGCTGCGATCTTCAGAGTCGCAACATGTCTATCCATTTAAGTTGGGATCATTTAAGTTGTGCCGCCATCGTTGAATACAAATCACAACGGCCAATCAAAAAGCGTCTCGCGTAGAAGTGGCGCTTACAATTTTTATAATGCGCCAAAAAAGGTTATACTGTTATAAAATTTTACAACACATATTTTCCTGGGATAAATCCTGAACAGAGAAAAAGAATAAAATTTTTTAAACGAAATTAACTTTCCGATTTTGACACACGTTGAGACTTGTGCTATAAATTCCGGGACAAACATAAGTAGCTCCGTAAATACCTTCTAAATACAAAACGTAAAAAAAAAGGAATCAATAAAAAAGGCGAACGATTACAAAAAAGATGAATAAATAAAACCCATCGGAAGGGCAAGATCAACAATAAAACTAATCCAAGCGTTTACCTTTTAAAAATATAGCGACACATGTATGCAAAAAAAAAAAAAAAAAAAAAAAAGTTATAGCTGGAATCGGAAAACAAATATCGATATTATCGTGACGCGGAACGAAGTTTAGCAAACAAAAAACCCGCACGTTTCACTCCTTCTCAAGCCTTCAGTTTTTCTACTTAACTTCTGTACAAGCCTAGTAAATTTTACCTGTTGCTTATGTCATCAAAAATTATATAAACTGGAGGAAAAAAATTCTGCACCTCAGAGAAGCACTGAGCAAGTTTATACAAGCAACGTAACTTCTTATTTAAAATCCGACTTTACAAAATGGAGTCGCATTTCGTTGGTTGTACACTGTTTAATTTATGTCTTCCGTTTTGTTTTTATCCGGTTCTCTTCAAAAATTATTCATGCAGAAGACACAACTAAGTGTTACCAACCCTTGAAACAATGCAATATTTACACGGCCGTATAAACAGGTCCGGAAACTTCCTATGCCGATCATGTCCCGCTTAACTACGCCAAAATTAGTTCTAAAATTGGCCACTGGCGGCGCTGCGATCTAGAGAGCAGCAACATGTCTAATGCTTACGTTGGGACTCCCACTGGGACTCTAGTTTCGAACAACAAGAGAAAGTAGCCGCCATCATTGTTTACATTACCAACGACCAATCAAAAAGCGTCTCTCTAACAAGTAGCGCTCACGGTGGTAGAAAGAAGGAACTAATTTTGGCGTAGTTAAGCGGGACATGGTCTCCAATGTATAAGGGATAGGAGTTTCCGAACCTGTTTATACGGCCGTGAATATTTATGAAATGCGACTCCATTTCGTAAAGTCGGATTTTCTATAAGAAGATACGTTGGAATCCAATATAGAAGGTATTTATGGAGGTACTTACGTTATCCCGGAATTCATAGCACAAGTCTCAGCTTGTGTCAAAATCGAAAAAGATATGCACTCGGCTTAGTGCAACTCTGAGGTACAAAATTGGTAGCTAGCCAACGTTAAAAAAAGAAATAACAAACGCCGTACAGGACTGAGTGGCAAATCATGTAAAGGCTATTTAGCGATGCGAAAGATTGTACCGCACAGTATCCCCATTATTTTATTTTTCATTTCATTTTCGTTTTCCCATCTTTTTTTTTTTTTCCTCAAGGTCTTTTTCAAAAGGACTCGAAATATCGGCCTTCGTATTTCTATATTTTTGTTTCACAAAAAAAAAAAAAACCAAAAGAAAGCTCTATTATCTGCATTACTCACATCATTCCTTTTGGCCTTCAATTTTGACGTATCTCATTCTAACTTATCCCCGCAAAACACGGAACATGTATGAGGTGTCTTTCATATACGAAAATAACATATTATACTCAGGGTGGAAAAGGATGAGGATGTTACTCGAATGATTGAATTAGAATATTGCTGTTTACGTTGCGCGTCACTTTAAACAGTTTCTGAATTGAAAAGTGAGTGTTTGTCAAACGAAAAGTTTTAACCGTTTTACTCCGCGCTTCATCATCCTTCTTCCGCGTGCGAGCTGATTAATTAATTGTTCAGCCGAACGACTTCGTCAAATGTTTGATTCTTACTGGATGAAAATCCACTGCATGGCGTCCTCTTGATTAAGAAATATTACAAAATCCATAGCACAAACACTTGCTTCGTTTGTTCGATTTTTATCTTCCCGAGCTTTTCAAATTTTGATTTCTATTCTTCATTCTTATGCAGTCGTCCATCGCAAAGCAAAAGCGGTCGTTTACTCCTAAGCAGCTGACGATACCAGTTGTTTAATTCGAAATTGGGGATTGGGGATTGGAGGATTATAAGTTAGGGATTCAAGGAGGTTAGAATTGTGGATTGGAAATAGGAGAATTCAGAATTTAGGGATTGGAAATTGGAATTGGAAATCTGGAAATTAGAAATTAGGGTCTGGAAATTAGGATTTGGGATTAGGATTGGGATCGGAAATTCAGTCCCACTAGGGATTGGTTTTTGGGGGTAGAGGATTGGGGGATTGTAAATGAGGATATCGGAAGTTATAAAGTTTGGATTGGAAATGGGAAAATTCGGGATTAGGGATAGGAGATTGACAATCTGAAGACCAGGGATTGGGATCGGAAATTAACTCCAATTTCTTCTTCTCTGTCGAACGTTGGCACAACGTTCGACAGAGAAGACGATTTATGGGGATTATAAATGAGAGATGGGGGGGTTAGAAATTTTGGATTGAAAATAGGAAAATTCAGGATTAGAGATTGGGAATGGGCGATCTGGGGAGTAAGATATGGATCAAAAACTGAATAGAAATTAAGAATAGAGAGGTTAGAAATTGGAGATTGAAAATTGGAGACTTGGGAATTACAGATAAAAGATTCGAGATATCTGGGGATTAGAGATTGGGGATTAGGGACCCTTTTCACTACTCAATCATGATGTGTTTCTTTGCTGTACTTTATTCAGGCTGAAACGTGCATATGGGAAACTTGAAAGAGAGTATGAGTAAAATGTAGAGGAAGATCATAACCAGAGATACAGATAGTAATAAACTGTACAGTTTTTGCCCAAAAACTGGGAAAACTTCGAGTTTCTCTAATTTTTTGAAGGGAATTGAAGGCGGGATTCCGTCAATTCTGTTGCATCAAAAACGACAAGAACAATCCTTAATCCCCCAAGGAATTGAATTTCCGATCCCAGTTCCTAATTTCCAGATTTCCAATTCCAATTACACACACGCACACACCTGGCTTTTACAGGACCTGAAGCCCAGTGGCCGCACTATAAACCTTTTTCCATTCGGGCCTCTCCTGGCAGGCACCTCGCCAGTCGGGGCACTCATAACCTTCTCACATCAGCCGCGACGTTATCTTCCCACCTGATCCGTGGTCTGCCTTGAGGTCTGGGACTCGTCGGTCTGCCCTCCAGGATCTGCCGGATACATCCTGGCGGAGGTGCGCGAGTGACACGTCCCGCCCACTTGAGCCAATTAATTCCAATTTCCAATCCCTAACCCCGAATTCTTCTATATCCAATCCGCAATTTCCAACCTCCCCAAAACGACTAGAACAATACAACAGTGGAAATAGCAAATAAGACGAATTTTAACCTTTTTGTCGAAAAATATCGGTGCTACAGTATTACATTGCAATTCTTCAGTTCTCAGAAGCAGATTTTTGTTTTTTGTTCTTCGATTTTCACTCACCATTTTCTGCTTTCGTTCCTCGGGAAGTATAATTTTCATCCTCAATCTTGAAAGGCTGGGGATACTTAACCAGCTCCCGCCCTTGTAAGCGTAAAAAAAAGCGATTGCGATCAGTTGGTTATAAACAAACTCAAGAGTTTAGTTTACTTTTTTTTTTTCCGAAAAGAGCCGTTTCCCGATTGCAAGTGAAGTCTTGTATCCACTTAACCCGCACGAGACCGTAATCGTATCCATTTGGTTTCTTTTTCTTCCCCGTTTTCGATCGACTTAACGTCAAACTCCTCACTTTTCAAGAGCCCTTAGTCTCCTTACACTCGACAATAAATTTCATGCTTTGATCTTTTCAGACCCATAGTTTCCCCGTTTATTCCGGCTAATATGAGCTCAGCGGTATAATCCCCTCAAAATTATCAGGGTATCCACACGACTCGCGGGGCTATTGATAATCCTGAAGTTATCTGCAATAACTTACCCCCCCCCCCATTTCCGTCTTTTATTCTTTGTTTGCGTACCTCTTATAAAAGTCCTTTCTTCTAAGATTTATGACCGCGAGATGTAATTTTATAATTCGGATATAAGTCGGACTAATATTTTATGTTACAAATTACCCCTCGCGACTTATTCAAATTAGGTTATTGCTTCCGCTTGCTTGGGATTAAACACGACAAAAATTAAAATGAGGGAGAAGATTTCCCCACCTCCCTAACCCCCGCGGGCCCTCTCATCCTTTCCCATTTTCACGTCCCTTTTTCAAAATTTTCAACGCGACAAATCACACGAACTATTAATAATTCCGGCAGAAATAATTTCAATTCTAATTTTTCCCGCCTACGCGTTTTACAAACCCCTAGAAACAGTAATGAAAACAGCAGAAAAGAATAGGCAAAGCGAAATGATTAACAGCTTTGAAATAATCGTATCTGAGTTTCGCAGGCGTGTTATCATACAGAATATTGAATAACGTCTTTCGTTTTTCCCACCCATCTTTCTTGTCTTCTTCTTCCTCTTCCTCCGCGGTTTTATTCCTTTTTCTTTCTTCTTCATTTATATTTTATGTTTTAAAAGTGGTTTATCGAATTATTCCTTCCATTATTTTCACCGTATATATACAGAGAGAGGGAGGCCATGGCCCTTAAACCTTTATTTTATATTCCCTCATACGCGACATACTTTCATACTTCCCGCCGCCAGATGGCTCCTTTGATGGCTTGGAAAATTTTCGTCTGCCGAACGATCCGTCTCCTTTTTCTTTTTACCCTTTAGGAAAATTAAAAGCCCTCCGCAAGGAGGCAAAAACCCGGAGCGGAAATTAAATCCGTGCTTAACTTAACGATGGTAACCATTTTCCAAAAATTTTCTCAAAACGACCCTGCCATTTACGGGGATTTCTTCATCGGCTGAAGAAAAAAAAGAAAAAAAATGAGATCGGTGAACCGATCAAAGTGCTTTATCGACGAATTATGAAATGTATATTATAAATAATATACATAACGGTTAGATTTTTGATCAGTGGTCCACCAAAGCCACTGTACGGGCATACGGAATCTGAATTTTGGAAAAATAATTTTAAATTCGGAATCCTCTACCCCGAAAATATTCTCAAAAATACGGTTAGATTTTTGATCAGAGGTCCACCAAAGCCGCAGTACGGGCATAAGGAATTCGAATTTTGGAAAAATTATTTCAGATTCGGAATCCTCTACCCCGAAAATATTCTCAAAAATATGGTTAGATTTTTGATCAGAGTTCTACTAAAGCCGCAATACGAGCATAAGGCATTCGAATTTTGGAAAAATTATTTCATATTCGGAATCCTCTACCCCGAAAATATTCTCAAAAATACGGTTAGATTTTTGATCAGAGGTCCACCAAGGCCGCAGTACGGGCATAAGGAATTCGAATTTTGGAAAAATTATTTCAGATTCGGAATCCTCTACCCCGAAAATATTCTCAAAAATACGGTTAGATTTTTGATCAGAGTCCACCAAGGCCGCAGTACGGGCATAAGGAATTCGAATTTTGGAAAAATTATTTCAGATTCGGAATCCTCTACCCCGAAAATATTCTCAAAAATATGGTTAGATTTTTGATCAGAGTTCTACTAAAGCCGCAATACGAGCATAAGGAATTCGAATTTTGGAAAAATTATTTCAGATTCGGAATCCTCTACCCCGAAAATATTCTCAAAAATACGGTTAGATTTTTGATCAGAGGTCCACCAAGGCCGCAGTACGGGCATAAGGAATTCGAATTTTGGAAAAATTATTTCAGATTCGGAATCCTCTACCCCGAAAATATTCTCAAAAATATGGTTAGATTTTTGATCAGAGTTCTACTAAAGCCGCAATACGAGCATAAGGAATTCGAATTTTGGAAAAATTATTTCAGATTCGGAATCCTCTACCCCGAAAATATTCTCAAAAATACGGTTAGTTTTTCGATAGCTCCCACGAGGAATCCGCCAATCAGCATCCAAGTCGCTTTGTTGACGTAATTGATGACGTCATATCGTGACGTTTCAAAATTTGGAGATATCGTTTTTTAGCCCAGCTCACCGTTTCTGAACCTCTCAACTGAATTTAACCAAATTTCAATGGTAGCGTATCTGGATGAATATCTACTGCAGTACGAAAATCAGATTCAATCGGTAGCTGCGTTCGCGATTTATAGTGAAAAAAGGTCTTGAAATTGTTGAAAATTCAACATTTTCACTCACTGCTTCCGAGTCGCTGAACCAATTTGGCTCAAAAACTAATCAGCACCTACATTTCATTAGAAGTTGCTATTCACCAAAAATCATCGATATCCGCTCTTTCGTTTTTCTGCTTTTCGACGGACATCCCTCTTTTTTGTCACATCCGGTCATACGGTCATACACACACACGGCCACCATTCAAATTTTGCTTTTTTCGGCATCAGGGGACCTCAAAACGTGTAAATATATCGAAAACTGAAAATCTGAAATTTGTGCTAAATGCAATGCTTTATTCTCCCTGCGGTCGATAAAGCAAAAAGCACATACGTCGAACGTACAACGTCATACTTTCATGTTTATTTTTTATGTTTTTTTTTATTTATTTTTTTGGTGAAATTGAGAAGTTGTATAATTTTCCTTTACATGAAATATTTATTATCGTTGGGAGTTTTCTCATTTTTTTTTCGAAATGTTTCGGTAAAAGTAAATGAAAATCTCATTATCTAACGGAAACTCTTTCAATTTTCAAAGTATCTCCGGTTTATTCCTCTTACTCTTCCTGCAGAAGTTTTATAAAATACATCGTTTGATAATTAATTCGATTCAAAATGGTTTATCTCTTATTCCACCGTCGAGTTAATTTTATTTATTGGTTGCTGCGTGATTTTTAAGGTACTTCTATTTTAATGGTTCACAGGAGAATTCCAGATGAGGAAGAAAGAGGGAGGAGAGTTGGGGGAGAGGATGGAGGTATAGACAAAATTGAGTTTATCGCGTAGCAATTCGAATTCAAACCGGCATTTTTGGTTATCGATGGTAATGATGAAAAACATATATTAAACTTATAGATTTCACATGAATAATATGGGGTGGGGTGGGTAGGGTCACAGTAGTGATGGCGATAAATTATCGATATATCGATATATCGGAAGGAAAATTATCGATATTTTTTCCGATAATGCGGAGTTCGATATGTCGATGTATCGATAATTTTTATACCGATAATTAGTTTCGATAAGTTTTTTAACTCCGAATTTTTTTTTCTGCTTTCCTTAATTTAAAATTAATTTATTAATTAATTTTAAATTAATTTTAAATAATTAATTTTTTTTTGTCACGGCCGACTTCATTTACGCTGTTATAAGTGATGTTTTTTCATTGTATTCTTTTGTTCCGGTCTAGAGATACAGGAAATATACCGTATATTTATTTTTATGTATACCTTGGTATAAATATACGTATACATATACCGATTTGGTATATTTTCGTTTTTTAAGCTTTCTTCGATTTTAATTAACTATTTTAGAGTTTGAAGTTATTTTACATACTTTTTTTGTTTACCGGTATTGGAAATACAGTAAAAAATAAGAATAAAAGTAATCAGTACAGAAATAAAAAGTTTTTTAAAATACAAAATTATTTAAAGTTATTAGGAATTAAAAAACAAAAATGGTATGTTCTATGCGTAAATATACCGTATACTTTCAAAAATTGTATAAATAATGCAGTTTTTTAACTGAAAAGGGAAATATCGGATTTATCGATAAATATATATCGATATATCGATCATTTTTGGCGATATATCGACATATCGCTATCGGGAAATTTCAAATATCGATATATCGAGTTATCGATATATTTCAGACTTATCGCCATTACTAGGTCACAGTGTGCTCAATCGGCCTACCAAAATTCGCCCGACTCGCGCATGACGTCATATGGCAGAATTTTGAAATGAAATAATTTCTTCTGCTTCGGTTTGTTTTTTACATTTCAAATCAAAATAATAAAATAAGTCACAAAACGACCCACGACATGTTAAAAAATTATTAAAAAAACGAAAAGAACAGGAAAAAAATACGTTACATCTACAAGCTCATAAGTAAACAAACAATCCGCGCGAAGCATACAGCAGAAGGCATAAGGCAAACCCAGAAACACCGCTCTGAAAAAGGAAATGTTTTGAACAAGTTCTGTCTTGCAACAAAACCGGAATGTTTCGTAGCAAAGCGAAAATTCTTCGCGACAACGGACATGTTGTTTCTTGACAAGATATTTTTTTCGTTGTTTTCGCAATATTTTAAAGAAAATGTTTATATCACAAGGCAATTAAGGCTGATACAATTCCCGGAAACAAGATCCAGTAAATAATTAGGAATATATCTTAGCATGGAAATTCCGGGAAAATCTGGAGCTTAAGGCACTGAAAAATGCTTTGAATAAGTAGTAGATTCATTGCACAGTAAAAGAACGGAAATTTAATCCCTCGAATCATTATATTTTTCGCGGAAAATTTAGGATCGGTTGTTAGCAGTATTTTCATTAAAAAAAAAATATATATATATATATGTCTTTCGATGAGGGTAGGATGTAAAATTCCGCATTTAAAATGCCATGGTCAGTCCTGAATCCCGCTTACGGCTGTGACACTTGGAACCCGACCATCCGTGCTCAAGAGAGGTTTTTGGTTGTCAAAAATAAGGTCTTATGCCGAGTCATGCGCATTAGGGTGGGTCGAAAATCAAAAATTTTGGAATTTCAAAATGCCTGATGGCGCAATCGATGTGGCTAATCATGTGCAAAAATTTTTTCCTTTTCGAAATTTTTTATAAACGGCGTCTTGGTGGGGCTCAATGAGGATGAAAATTCGACTTTTAGATTTTTGGGAAAAAAAATACCGTTTCCTATCGGATTTTTAATGTAGATTTCGAAAATTAAGTCGGTTTGCGTCTAGCTATTTCTGTTCCTGAGTTATTGTAAAAATATGATAAAAATATATAAATTTTAAAGTTTTGACATTTTTATGGAGAACTTGGCCTGTATCTCAAGAGCAGAAAAATCTAGACGAAAACAGATTTCATTTTCGAAACCTACGTTGAAAATCCGATAGGAAACGGTGCTTTTTTCACAAAAATCCAAAAGTCCAATTTTCATCCCTATGGGATTTTCCAAATCTTTGGCCCTCTTGCGCCCCACCAAGACGCCTTTTAAAAAAAATTTCGAAAAGGAAAAAATTTTTGCAAATTATAAGCCACAGCGATTGCGCTATCAGGCATTTTGAAATTCCAAAATTTTTGATTTTCGATCCACCCTAATGCGCATGGATTCAAATGACGAGATCCGAAGGTTCACTGGGCAAACATTAATCACCAATGTGATCCAAGTCCCGAAGGCTCGAGTGGGCGAGACATGTCACCATCGTCACGTTATATCCGGCAGGTCCTGGAGGGCAGACCGACTGAGTCCCAGAATTTAGGGAAGACCTGGGATCAGATGGGAAGATAACGACTGCGAGAAGGTTGGGAGTGCCTGTCAAAAAGGACCAGGTCCTGTAAAAGCCTGATGTGTGTATGTATACGATGTAAGAAAATCGCTCAGGGGGAGGGATTACAAAAGGGGGAAAATACCAAGAAAAAGAAACGTAAAGAACGGTAAAAAAAAAAATCGAAACGAAAACCTAACCTCAAAAAAAAAAAATTATCAAAGAAATAAGTCTTCAATACGGATGTAAAGATGACATTTCTTTTTCGGGGATGATCCTTTCCTGGAATCTCTAATGGTCATTGGTGATTCCAGTAAGAGGGTAGGAAAGTCTGAAATACGACTAAAACACAAATTATCAACAGCAATGTTCTGATAAGATCGGACAATACGCACTGTACAATTTTTTTTTTTTTGGAATGATGACGCATCCCGCCTGGACCCACGCGGGTTATTTTAATCCGATCATCCCCTGCTAAGTCAGACTACAAAAAACCTTTTAGGCTAATGACCTGATGCTTTGTAAGCCAGGTCAAGCAAGGCGAACGACTTATGCACAGAAAAAAAAAAAAAAAAAAACAAAGCAAACTGAGTCGTACTTAAGTCATGACCTCACTGAATTGAACGACCGAAAATAAATAAAGTTTGATAACCCCTAAAATCCTAGAAAGATTACTAAACAATTGATTGCTCGTATACACTAAAGAATTTTTACTTAAACGAAAACGAAAAATAATATGAAAAGCAATAAACTTCTAAATATTTCATGCTTTCTCATAATTGGCTAAGTCATTTCCTCATTCAAGAAAGATTTTCCAAAGTTTTTTATTAATGTTTTAAAAAAAAAGCTTTGTTTCCAAAAACTTTTTAAAGCACTAAAATGATTTCAACGGCTCCAACTCCATTTTTCAAAAAAAAAAAAGGCTGATATTTTTTAATTAGAGCTTTCTTTAATGTTTTTTTTTGTTTTTTGTTAAAAATAAAGAGTTCTCTTGAAAACGATTCTGCATGAGAAATCCTAAAAAAAAGAACCTCATCCATCTTCCTTCACTTCAAAATTTTTTTTTTTTAAAACCCTTCCATATTTCGTAGATGAAACTAATCCAGCCTGGGCTTTCATGTAGAAAAAAAAAAGAAGCTTTTTGAATTTCATTCCGCATGAATACAAATTTCGGTGCAAAATACATACGAACGTTTTTCCGACTGCAAATAATAAAAAACGAAAGGCGGTAGCATTAATTCGAGAGGTAGTGTTAAAAAAAAAGAGAAAAAAAAATCACCACTTTTTTAAAAATCCCGAAGATATTAAAATTAAATAAAAATTTCCAGAAAAATATTTACTTTTTAAATCTTTATTCGATTCCAGAGATTAATGTATTCATGCTGAATCTTATTCCATCTAAGCTTACTTATATCACGTTTCAACCTGCACCACGCAATTTATAAACAGATTCATTAAAACTTTTAACGTGACCGATTTTCACTCCAGCACTGAATACGTCTTTGTGTAATTACTCCATTTATTAATTAAACTAGTAAAGGCTTCAGTTACCCACTTGATATTGCTGCATGATCTTTGTAACAAAATAACATAAAGTGAACTGAATATTTGATGGAAAAGGCTGCTTCGGTTTTAAAGGTACATTCTGCTTTTTAGGAAATTCATTGTAGTAATGTTTAACTTTTCATGTAAAGCGGCCAGAAAAACAGATAAAAATAACTAAATTCTTCCAAAAAAAAAAAAAAAAAATGAGTTTTTGCTTAAGAACAAATTTTCCAAATGTTCCCCTTTAAGTAGAAATTAGCAGAAAAATTAACAGAAAACGAATATTCGTTTGAAAATAAAAAGTGTGTTATAAAATTGAGTTATTAAAAACTTAAACTTCGTTATAAAATTTTATAACCCGCCAAAAAAGACATCCATTTATAGGCCTAATTCGTTATAAAATTTTACAACAAAAATTATTTTCAGTTTTTTTCTAAGTTTTTTTATTTTCTTCTAACGCTTCCCGAATTTATCTATTTTTGTTTTTTTATATTTTCAAGCCTTTGTTTAATCAAAAATACAAGAAATAAACCGAAAATACGGAAAAATCTAGAAAATATTATTTAAGTCAAAATAATTGGCAACTTAAGAATTATATTGCCGCTTTTAAAAATCAGCTGAAAAGTGAAGTAGTGGATAAAGGCGGCTGTAAAGTCGACAAAAAGGCTCGGGTTCCATTCCAAAAAATTGTAATTTTTTTTTCTTTTTTTTTTCTCATGAAAAATTTTTAAAAAAGAGCCTATAAAGTCTCCATACGCTAACCATAGTGCAATTCAAGCATAAAATTAATATATTTCTCAGTTCAAAATTTTAATTACAAAAATTCATAAATAGTTATAAAATTCTATAATCGGCCAAACGTTATAGAGTTATAAAATTTTATAACGCACTTTTTCTTGGGGTTATTATTTATTTATTTTTTTAACAACTTGACGCCGCTTTTTTTATGTATCTGCTTCGGTTTTTGAGCTAGAGCCCCAAAATAAGTGCCAAACTATGGACTTGTTATGTTTTGTTACTTGACGTAGTTTTTTTTTTTTTTATGGGTTGGAATAGATTATTTTCCGAAAAAAAAAAACGATCGAATTTTTTGATATTATGGGAATATTTGGACCTTTAAGCTCATGGCGGCAAGCTTTCCCGTAATTTAAAAAATCTGAAAAAACTCAGGGTGTTTAGTAGGGTGGTTCGAAAATCAACTTTTTTGGAATTTCAAAACTCCTATATCGGGAAAAGTTTCTTTTTAGGTAGAGTATCAACCCTGAATTTTTTCAGATTCTTTGAACGGCATCCTGAGGTGTCAAATCGGTCTTGAAATTTTCAAAAAGCTCATAAAAGGGCCGAAAATGAACCTTTTTTTTTGCATAAAAGGCCATCGATTCCTATCGGAAATTTCGCGTAGATTACGAATTTGAGGTCGAAAATTAGTTTTGGTGTATAATTTTTGAGCTACAGGCCGGGTTTAAAAGCTCTAAAAACCTGGTTATGGTATTTTGTCTGTGGCTCAAAAACAGTGCACCAAAACTAATTTACGACTTCAAATTCGTAATCTACGCGAAATTTCCGATAGGAATCGATGGTCTTTTAAGCAAAAAAAAAAGGTTAGTGATTCGCACAAGACCAAGACTGTCTCGACAAGACTTTTAAACAAGACTTAGGCTCAAACTTTGTTTCTGGGCATATAGCATTAAGCATCTCAAAATAAGTAAGTCTTGTATTGTCCAAGAAATATTGTTTTAAAACAAGAAATATTGTACAAGACTCAAAACAAGACTCGCTCGGTTTTGCAATATTCAAGGTAATACACATCCAGAAACGAAATTTCAGTCGAGTCTTGTACAATATCTTGTGCGCATCACTAAAAAAGGTTCATTTTCGGCCCTTTTATGAGCTTTTTGAAAATTTCAAGACCGATTTGACACCTCAGGATGCCGTTCAAAAAATCTGAAAAAATTCAGGGTTGATACTCTACCTATAAAGAAACTTTTCCCGATATAGGAGTTTTGAAATTCCAAAAAAGTTTATTTTCGAATCACCCTAGTGTTTAGGTGCACCAAATGGGAAAAATTCCAGGGAAAATAAAATTTGAACTCGAAAAATCGCTTTTTTTTTTTTTTTTTTTTGGGAACACTTTTCTTAACATTTTCAACAGGGTTGCGCACGACTTAGAACCGGATCTTTCTTTGGGCTAAACTCATTATGTTCGTGCTGAAATTTCGAAAATTCTTATCGAGACCAGATAATGAGATACGAATTTGTCTTCTACAAGTCTAAACACTCATGCCTTCGATTAAAGGTTAAAGATCTCGTTTACAACAATATAAATTTAAAAATGGCTATTTCAGGTATAGAAAAAAAAAGGTTTGCTGACCTTCGAGTGAGTTTTTGGTGATTCGTCACTATGATTATTATTAAAAATAAGATGAACTTTGCAACCTTTCAGACAGTTGCTACCCTACTCAGACTCCTCCCCTTCCCCTCCAAGGTTCTTCTCCATGTATGGTAAGGCTGTTATATAACTCCTTTCTCATTTGAAAAAATTCATCATTCGTCTCTCAGATTTTGAAGAAGTTTGACAATTCAAATTGCTTGTGAAAACAAATTACTAAAAGGTAAGCTTTTAAGTTTTAAAAATTATTTATCGGTTTTTTTTTGGTGAACCAAAAAAAAGTTTAAAAAGGAATAAATGAGTGGTTTACTGCACATAAGCGAGCGGTGGAGCGTCAATTTAAAATTTTTTATTGATAAATAAAATTTTTTTACTTCATACAAATCGGAGTCGGTTAAACCTAAAATATTGCTAAAATAGTAATTAATACTCCCCGCACTTAAAACACAAGAAAGATGCATATTTTACGTTATGTTGTATACTATATTTCTTATTTGTAAAAGAGTAAAAAGGTGCCAAGATTTTTTTTTTTTTTTTTTGAGTCCCGCCATTTTGGATATTTATAAACAAAAATAATAATTGTGAATATTACGATAAATATGCATTTGTCTCTGTGTTAAGTAGTGAGTCGTCCTCGGAGGATGTTAATTACTATTGCAGCACCTTTTCAAGTTTAACTGACCCCAATTTGTTAAGGAAAACCTAGAAGTAAAAAAAAAAGATTTTATCAATAATAAATTTTACAAGCGCGCTCCACCGCTCTCATGTGCAGGAAATCATTCCTTAAGGTATTAGTTCGTTTACATCACCCATAGACATATATACTAGACCGGGCATCCTGTACAAAAGAGCTTCCCTAACATGTCTTTTGTTTCTTTTAAATCTAGGGGAAAACAGAACGGTAAAATGGCGTACAGTAGGTAAACAATAGAAAATTGATTTGTAAATTAATTTCACATTTTAAATTCTTTTATATATAAGACGTTGTCTTTTACTATTTTTGGGGTAAAAGAAGTAATTGTTTGCAATTTTTTACACATTACGGTATATCAATAAATTTTTTGTTTACCACTGTAGCCATATTGTCGTTCTGTTTTCCCCCACATTTAAAAAAAAAACAAATGACATCCTAGGGAGACTGCTCCCATTAGGATGCCCGGTCTAGTATATATGTCTATGACATCACCGGTCGGTTAGAGGGCGGTGGAGACAATCCGTTATTTTTTACATGAAATCAGGGTCTAACCACACAGAGACCGTGCCAACAGATTATTTTAAATACATGAACTACACTGAATTGTTCTTATATTTCATCATTTTTAATTGTTTTCTCAATAAAAAAAAAAAAAAAAAGAATTCTTTCTCTCCGAGACACTAATACAGTGCTCTAAGGGTGAATTCGGGAACTATTTCAACAACAAAAAATCAACGATGACGTTTTATTTTTTTTTAACTCTTCTGCAACATTAATTATGGGATTTTTTTTTTCATTTCAGAAAGAAAAAATGGCAGCTAAAATCATTCTCATGCTTTTCCTCATCGCTATGCTTGGCATGATGACTGCTCACGGTAAGATTTCTTTACTCGATTCGTAATTTAACAACGGCGAAATCGTGTCCGCTTTGAATATGTTTTAAATTAACTCCGGTAGAGCGAAATTAATCTAGGCTACATATATTTAGGGTTTAATCTTGAATTAAAACGAAATAGTTCTTTGTTTCGTTTCATTCGGAAAGAGTTTCCATTTTTGGAGAAAGAAATACAGGCCTCGAACTTGGTCCTTGAAAGCCCCTCAAGTCCATATTTTTAAAAGAAGTCCTTAAAAGTCCTTAAATTCGAAAAATAATCCCTAAAAGTCCATAATTTTCGGATCTGCAGCGCGTTTACGAAAAATTTCTTATCGTTTAAAATAAAGGACATAATATTATTACGAAACAAAAATTTTAAGAAAATTTTATAGAAGATTTTAAAAAATTTAATAGAAGAAGAGAAAAAAACAATTAACCTAAATTTTTTTTTTGCTAGAATTTTAAAGTTTTTAAGTCATGTCACAAACCTTTAAAATCAATCAACCTGAGGAAGGTGACTAAAATAAAAAAAACTGACTAATTTTAGGGTACTTTTAGGTTCTTAATGGTCTCTTTTATCCTCTAAAAGTCTCTAATTTTATAATTTTAAGGTTGGCCTCTAAATGTCTCTTTTTTCACCACTTTCTTGCTTCCTCCGCGTTCATTTTTTAAAAAATTCTCGCCGCTGTTCCCCCCCCCCCTAATTTTCACAGGAGCAAATTATTTTTTCTCGGCAAAAATGAGGGACGTTGCTTGCAAAAGGACACAGAACTCTTTCTCTCACAGTAATAACTTTCTTTTTTTATGAACGGAAATGTAATTTTTCGGAAAAACAATCTAAATAAATTTTAGGGTATATTTCAAATGACATTGATTTTTTTGAAGTCCCTAAAAGTCTCGAAATGGTGACTTATTTTATTTATTTATTTATTTATTTATTTATTTATTTATTTATTTATTTACTGCTCTTTTTATTACAACAGTTACAGGTTTTTAAAAAAAAATAAAAATAAAAATAAAAATAAAATAAAATAAAATAACAACTACAATCCAAAAATTAAAAAGTTAAAAAAAAAAAAAAGGCAAAAATAATAAAATTTTTAAAAGCATATCTTCTCCTGAAGATATGATTATATTACAGGATAATATTAACAATATAATTGCGTGGTCCAAGCGGAATTGGCTTCCTATTAATGATTCAAAATGCCGACTTATGGTTTACTCGACGTCGAAATCTCGTTTTGAAGATGTTCACTATTTCGTCGGCGATACTAAGCTCTCTCCACAATCTGAAGTATGTGATTTAGGTGTTATTTTTGACTCAAATCTTTCTTTTAATAATCATATAAGATCGATGGTCAATGATGCTAGTCGGACTCTTGGTTTTGTTATAAGATCGTCTCACTTTTTCCGAGACATTAATACTATTACTCTTTTATATAACACTTTCGTGCGAACAAAGCTTGAATACGCCTCAACAATTTGGCATGGCCATACTAAAGATCAAACAGACAGCATTGAGAAAGTACAAAAAAGGTTCTTGCGATATCTATATTATCGTAAGCATGGTGTCTATCCTCATTATAGTCGGCATCCCGTTAGAACTAGAGACATGCTGAGTGAGTTTAATATCTTATCCCTGCAACACAGGAGAGATGTGGCTGATGCTGTATTGCTTTACAGAATATGCAATAACTTAGTTGACAGCCCTGAGATACTTTCTCTACTTAACTTTCATATACCAAGCAGAAGAACTAGGCAAAAAAAACTTTTTTCAAATCCTACTCTTTCTCCTTCACGCATAGTCTCTCCTATTAATAGAATAATCACTTTGTATAATAATTAAATGATCTTCTGGACCTAGATATCTTCACCATGTCCCTAAATCAATTCAAAAAGTCTGTCACTGGGTTCCTTCTTCATTCTGAGACCAGCATTTAACAAGTTTAAACTTTTAAATTTTTTTTTTTTTTTTTTTTTTTTTTTTTCCTTTTTCTTTTTCTTTACTTTGTTTGTGTTAGGTGCAAAATACAAAATCTGTAATAGGGTGTATAACCTGTTGATTTTGTTTTAAATAAATAAATAAATAAATAAATAAATAAATAAATAAATAAAATAAAATAAAATAAAATAAAATAAAATAGAATAAAATTATTTTCTTATTTTGGTCTCAAAAGTATCTAATTTTTAGGGGGTAAATCACTTTGATGCTTGCAATTAAAATATTTGAATGCAAACGAAAGACATGCTCCTGCTGTAAAATTTTTTTTAATAAAAAAAAAAAAAAAACACACGTTAAGTAAGATGGTTTTGCTCTAGGGCTTTGCAGGAAATACAGTGCAGCTTCAATGTATAAGCTAATCGTACCCGTTTCGACCATAGGAGTCTGATAATGACAGCTCATTAAATCGAATAACCCCGTCAACACATCTAAGTGCTTTTTCTTTTATTAACATCAAAAAACACTTAGAAACTAGATTTTTTTTTTTTTTTTTTAAGGAAATAAATATTTCCTAATTCCCCAAAAATAATTTTTATAAGACGTGAAACTTTGAAGATGCATAAATGTTTTATTAAAATTTCTTTTCAGCTTCCTGCGTCGGGTATGACAAACAATGTTCTTGCGGAAACGCTTTCAATCCCTTCACCGGTAGCGATTGCTGCGATGGAATGATATGTGAACCTTTACTTGGATACGGATGCAGATGCGTTCCACGATCCGGCTAAGCAAATTATCGTCAAATATGTTGATGCATAAGGATAATTTTTTTAATTAATATTGAGAAAAATTTTTGTAAATTAAAGAAAAAAACATTTACGTGTAAATTAAAATTTTAAAAAACCAATCGGAATCATCCGAACGCCTGTTGTTTTTGTAAGAAATAAATTTTAATAAATCAATTACGAATAGCCGATTAATTGTGTAAAATTTTTTTGACATATTGAGCCATTTGGAGTCGACTTCAGTAAATTTTGCACAAATTGTTCGCACGCACCTCTTATGTTCTCGAATTCTTTAATAGCTTTGAATTGCAAAGGCAGTTATATTTTTGCATATGCAGAAGACACTGTCCTGTTAAGGTTTTTTCAGACCACTAAGCTGTAGGAAAGAAGTGTGATTGCCTCCTAAAGGGGGGGGGGGACTCCGATTTTAGGACAAAAGCCCATTTTTGGATTCTACGCGACAAAAAACATGGAAAATGATAATACCGCGAATTGATTTAGCTGGTTTAAAAATATAGATTTTATTGCGCCTGCCTTACTTTCTAGGGTCCTGCCCTAGAAAGGGGGGGCGGGTAAATTTTTTGGGTTGGTTGTGAAAAATTCTCTGCGTATGCGTGGCAATGTATGCACCAAGTTTCATTAAGGTTTGACGATTTGTACGATTGAATTTCGAAGCTAAGTGACTTTAGTGGATTTCTTTAAAATTCCCTATCTTTCTTTAATTTTTTTATTTTCTCCCGATCCCCACGGCGATTTCTCTGTAACTTAATTTCCTTTTTATGTTAATTATGAAAATAATTCGTTGAGACATGATCTAATTAAGTATTTTGAACCGCTGATTCCGAATGTGAAGTCAGAAAGTATGAAAAAATTAATATTCAAAATTCCGGAGAAATTTCAATTTTTAAAATTTTACTATTGGCGCCATATTCCTTTTTCTGATTGGAATCGTATCATTTTGACATAAAATATGAAATGTATGACATGGAGAACACAGGAATCTTTTTCTCCCAATTGTTACACGAAAAAAAAAAAAAAAAAAAAAAAAAAGATTTTGCGATATTTTGCATTACATGCATTTGATGCGGGTTGTCTATACTCGAAATCAGTAGGCGCTCAATAGTGGTTGTAATGCATAGCGCGAGTGTCTTATGGGGACGAGGGGCAGTTTTTTGCTTCAAATTGTTCAAGAATGAAATTTTTTAAAAAAATTTCCGAGCTTTCCAGGAATTTTCCGGATTTTGATAGAATTTGGACACTAAAAGATTTTAATTGATCATTTAAAATTTTTTCCGAATCTCATCGCTTTTTAAATCGCTGAATCACCCGATAAAGGTAATAGTTTTCTAAAATGTCATTCAAGGGACTCAATAAATCGAAAAAAAATTAATTTACTCGTATGTTTAAAATTCAGAAAAACGGTTTATGGACTTGAGAGCAGCGACCTCGAAAACCCCTTAGTACAAATTTTCATGAAAATCGAACAACTTTAACTTTTTTTTACATTTGTCGCCATGCTAAGTCCGCCATCTTGAATTTTAAAATAATTTTCCGGATATGAAATTACCAGCCACAATAATACCTGAAAATAAATATTCATGAAATTTCATTCAAATTAAAAATTTTGGCCTCCACATTATGCCCGCCATTTTGAATGTTGGGGCATGGGCAGCAGGTTTTTAATTGCACAAAAAATCGAAGCTTTTGACACTTTCATCTTCTTTCAAAGTTTCACACAGACTTGGGAATGAGTTTTGGCCATTTAATTTTTTCTGGGCCACTGTGCATTGGAACGAAATCGGATGGGGTTTAATACCAAAATTCAAAAACTTTTTTTTTTTTTCACTACTTCCACAAAACCACCTTAGAATAGATTTACTTTCCTTAAAAGATCTCAATGAGTTTTATTTGCGAGCGTAATATAAAGAGATTAAGCACATGATTCACGTCTTCCTTTACAAACAAGAGAAACCGTCAGGACAGCCATTTATAAACAGGGGAAACACATACTCTCTCCTTTAAATCGGATATACGGACGTAATATATGAAAGCAGGTAAAAGGATCTCTCAATTTAATGGGAACGAAATTGGAACGTTCAAGCTTTAGCACGGAAATCAGATTCAATAGTTCCCTGTCTTCTTTTCGGGTGGGAAGGGGAAAAAAAAAGAACAAGAAAAAAAAATGCGATTTTCTTGTAGTCAGGAA
Source organism: Liposcelis bostrychophila (assembly GCA_037577465.1). Lineage (NCBI taxonomy): Eukaryota > Metazoa > Arthropoda > Insecta > Psocodea > Liposcelididae > Liposcelis > Liposcelis bostrychophila. The sequence continues at coordinate 13,013,490 of CM075207.1, forward strand.
ATCACATATAGGCGCCAAGCCAAAGGCAATCGTTTTTTACATTTCAAAGATTTTTTTTTATAAATATAATATCTTTGATGTTCCTTTTCGCTTCCTTTTTTTCTTGCCAAAGCTTGAAAAGACCAGGATGCCCCCGGGTTGAAAAAAAAAAAAAAAAATTGAAGTTTGATATTATGAGGGGGAAAAAAAATCTCAATGCGGCATTTCTCTTTAGTTATTTCCAGCAATTTCGATATAAAAAGGTTCTTTTTTTTTAAACAGCGATTATAAAAAAAAAAAAAGCTCGATTATTCAATATGATATTTTATTTCGAAAGTTTTCCTCGACGATCACGACTACAAAAATTTTTCAAGCCATTTTGAAATTTTTAATATTTTTCTTCGATGATCGATTTCGGGCAATATCGAATGTTGAATGAATTTAATCAATGCAAATTTATACTAAAAAAAAAAAAAAAAAAAGTTTTTCTCGCGTAAAAATGTCATTTTTCTTATGAGAGAGAAAATATAATATTTTAAAGCTGACTTTCAAGTTCAAAATACGGATTTTTAAGAATCGAGTCGTAAGACTGATTTTTTGAAACAGAAAAGCTAATGGGGGAGAAGAGGTGGGGGTTGGGGGGGGGACTCTTATCTAACATGAGAGGTAGGGAAAATATATGGACCAAATAAAACAGTACAGGAAATACTCAAAACTTTTTTTTCGGAGGGTGCTACGGGGCTTGCCTGGGAATTATTTATGATTTTTGCTCGAGGTCCTCAGTTTATGGAAAGACAAGAAAAACCGGAAAAGTTTATAAAAATATATTATTAGAAAAGAAGGAAACAGATTAATCACGGAACTTTTTATGTAAATTTCACGGAGATTTTCAAAAATTTCCTAGAAAAAAAATTAACGCACAGAATTTTATTTAGCGGTCCGGTATAAGTTCACCTATAGATACGCCGAAGTCTTAGGTTTGAATGTTTATCGGAATTGATCCAAATTGATAAATAATTGTCAAAATGTTAAATTAATGTTAGTCAATAAATTAAATTAAATAGTACATTACTGCCCTAGGATGTAAGAGACTTGTTTCACGACGAAGCACGAGTTTGAGACACCGAGGCGAAGCCGAGGTGGTTCAACTTGCTGAGACGTGAAAAGTCTCTTACATTCTAGTGCAGTAAGGTACTTTACGTACCGAGAAAAACGAATTGTTCACTTCTCGAGCGGGAGAAAAACAGGCTATTACTACCCGAGGTACGTAAAATTTATTTTAAAACATTTACGATTTTGATCATTTGCAAGAACTAGATCGGAAATAAACCAAATTTGTATTAAAGCATTTTCAATTTGGATCATTTGCAAGAACTGTTTGAAAAACGATTTAAATTTGTTTTAAAACATTTGAAATTTGGATCATTTGCAAGAACTTTATCGGAATTGATCCAAATTTATTTCAAAACGTTTGCTATTTGCATCATTTGCAAGGACTATATCGAGAGTGATCCAAATTTGTTTTAAAACATTTGCAATTTGGATCATTTGCAAGAATCTTATCGGAATTGATCCAAATTTATTTCAAAACGTCTGCTATTTGGATCATTTGCAAGGACTATATCGGGAGTGATTCAAATTTGTTTTAAGACTTTTAAAATTTGGATCATTTGGAACATTTGCAAGAACTATATCGGGAGTGATCCAAATTTGTTTTAAAACATTAACAATTTGGATTTTTTGCAAGAACCTTATCGGAGTTGATCCAAATTTATTTTAAGACATTTGAAATTTGGATCAATTGATCCATATTTATTTTAAAACATTTGTTATTTAAATCATTTGCAAGAACTATAGCGGAATTGATCCAAATTTATTTTAAAACATTTACAATTTGGATCATTTGCAAGAACTAACTGAAAACGACCCAAATTTGTTTTAAAACATTTGAAATTTGGATCATTTGCAGAAACTTTATCGGAATTGATCCAAATTTATTTTAAACCTTTTGCAGTTTTGATCATTTGCAAGCACTATTTGAAAAACGATCCAAATTCGTTTTAAAACATTTGAAATGGGATCATTTGCAGAAACTTTATCGGAATTGATCTAAATTAATTTTAAAACTTTTAAAATTTGGATCAGTTGCAAGAACTATATTGGAATTGATCCAAATTTGTTTTAAAACATTTGAAATTTGGATCATTTGCAAGAACTATTTTGCAATTGATCCAAATTGTTTTAAAACATTAACAATTTGGATTTTTTGCAAGAACCTTATCGGAGTTGATCCAAATTTATTTTAAGACATTTGAAATTTGGATCAATTGATCCATATTTATTTTAAAACATTTGTTATTTAAATCATTTGCAAGAACTATAGCGGAATTGATCCAAATTTATTTTAAAACATTTACAATTTGGATCATTTGCAAGAACTAACTGAAAACGACCCAAATTTGTTTTAAAACATTTGAAATTTGGATCATTTGCAGAAACTTTATCGGAATTGATCCAAATTTATTTTAAACCTTTTGCAGTTTTGATCATTTGCAAGCACTATTTGAAAAACGATCCAAATTCGTTTTAAAACATTTGAAATGGGATCATTTGCAGAAACTTTATCGGAATTGATCTAAATTAATTTTAAAACTTTTAAAATTTGGATCAGTTGCAAGAACTATATTGGAATTGATCCAAATTTGTTTTAAAACATTTGAAATTTGGATCATTTGCAAGAACTATTTTGCAATTGATCCAAATTTGTTTGAAAGATTTGCAGTTTGGATCATTTGCAAGAAACATTGGAAAAACGACCTTTGTTTTAAAACCTTTGCAATTGGATCAGAGTCAGAATAAACCCTAGAATATGTCACTAGTATTAAAAAAACCATTTTTTATGGAAAGTGGTCTTTCTAAAAGGGTAGTCTTTTGAAGGTGTGCCACTGTTAAAAAAAATCACTGGTAAAAAAAAAAAAAAAATTACTGGGGGGCTCAAGCCTCCTGATGTGGGATAAAGAGTGAAGCCCCCGACTATAGGCATGGCTTTTGCAAGAAAATTCCCGGGTCTTTTATACACTTAACCCCGACCTGCATAAGCCCTCTTAGAAAAACGGCCAACTTAAAATTCAAATAGTGCCTCAGGCGTTTCTCGAAGGATTAGGGCCCACACTTCCCCTCTTTTTGGATTCTGGCCTAAAAAATCGCCACCTAGTTCCTTTTCTTTTTTTTTTTTAGCAAAAATCTAATATTGCTTCGTATAAGTAATTCCGTGCATCGGAGATCAACTAACGTATCTCCATTGTAAATATCATTAAAAGTAATCTGTTTCGACTGTTTATGAAAATCACGTGACCACAAATTTACGCCAAGATGAACTTGTGTAAACTCGTGGTTATATGACCACAAACAGTCGAAACAGATTATCTCCAGATGCAGATACACCAGCTGACCTTCGGCGAACGAAATTATAACTTACGATATTATAAATTATTCCTTTGAAAATTTTATCTTAAGCTTAACTAAATCACGCTTAGTTTCTTTCGAAACATTTAAATTAATTTTTAATGATTTTTTTCTCAAAGAAATCTCATATGGACCGTACATCACGGTCCCGGTTCTCCAAAGGTTAGTTTATCCAATTACGGGGGAGAAAAAAATCTGGGAAAAAAAAGAGGATCACTGCCCGGGGTTTTTCTTTAAAAAAAATATATTTATTTGTGAAATTACGTTCCCATCAGAAAAAAAAGGGTATTTTTTTAAATTTAAGAAAAAAAAAAGAATAACTAATTTATACGTTTTAAGGAAAAACAAAATTTTTCTGGAGGAAAAAATCAAAAAGGACAGCGTAAAATCTGTCAACCGCAGTGAAAGTAGACAACCTATATATTTTTTTTTCTTCCAAAATCGATAAGTAATAAGTATAGAAACCGACATAAAATCAAAATTCATATATTCTAATAAGCCTTATTGCTTGCCTGGGGTGAAACGTGGCTTTCTCAGAAAAAGAAACCTTTCCGAAAGCTTTTTCTTTTTTCTTTTTTAATCCTCACCAATTTTTTATCGGAAAAAAATACACATATATCTCAGATGTGGGACACCATTCGCACACACACGAAAAAAAAGGAAGGATAAACTCTTTCTTTTTTTATATTTAACCTTGAAAAAAAAAAAAAAAAAAAAAAAAAAAAAAAAAAAAAAAAAAACGTTAGAGCAATAAAATAGTTCGGTAGAAAATTGAATTTAATACGGGCAGTAAATAATGTCATCGAATGACCGTGACTCTTCCACTGGACCGGATAAAAGGGAAAAGCCTCGGTTTTTCCTGTCCTCGAAAATCAAGAGATAAATGGCCTACGTAACCAGGTCTATTGCATTAATCCCTGTTTTAATCCCGTTCTATTTATTATAGAAGGGGAGAAAATTTTGCCCCTGTAGTCTATAATACTCCCGGTACAGATTACAAGCTTTAAATTAAATTCGATTTTATAACCGAATGTATAATCGTTTGTTTTGATTTGCCTTGTAAAATCCTATGCACTCCCACGGGATTTTAGATACCGGAAGTTAACTTGGGAAGCAAAGAGAGAGATGAAGAGAGTTTTCAATATTAAAAAAAAAAAAATAGGGGAATTTTTAAAGTTTAATATGAATTGGGAATAAAATCAAGTCCCGATGATAAACAAAGTTGAACTTTTAGGTAAAAGCGAGAGGAGGATTTTTCAGTTACCAGAGGCTCAACATTCGGTAATATTCTGATTGGATATCAGAACTTTTAAGGGGGTCGGTATATTTTGCATGCCCACGCGAGTATTAGCATGCCACCCATTTCCGGTCAAAAAAGCTTGCATGCCAATGCGGAATATGGTACTGCCAAACGAGTACGTTAATCCTTGCGCGAGAGCTTTCGAAAAAAAGCTCTCGAAAATGAGCTTTTTCGAAAAAATCGATTTTTCGCAGGACCGAAGCGTTTTTTCGCGCGAGTAAGACCGGATTCGTGTTCCTCACGCAAAACTACCCCCGAAAAGACCGAAAAGAACCGAGCTTTCGACTCAAAAGCTCGAGATTTTGGGATTTTAAAATTTCGAAAATTCCAGCTTGCATGCCACCCCGGTATATTAAAAATAACACGAAGGCGAAGGTACTGCTCGACTCCCGACAGCTTTTCACACCTTCTAGTATCAGACGAATTTGAGCTTTGACTTCAAAGCTCGAGCTTTCGGGACTTGGAAATTTCGGAGCTGCATGCCAGCCGGATGGAGTGCGAATTCGGTGCATGCCAAGCTACTGCTGAATTCCAGACGGTTTTTTACACCGTCCAGTATCGAACGAAATTTTGCTTTGCCATCAAAGCTCGAGCTTTCGGTACTTGGAAATTTCGGAGCTGCATGCCAGCCGGATGGAGTGCGAATTCGGTGCATGCCAAGCTACTGCTGAATTCCTCACGGCTTTTTACACCGTCCAGTATCAGACCAATTTCAGCTTTGGCCTCAAAGATCGAGCTTTCGGGACTTGCAAAATTTCGAGGCTGCATGCCAGCAGGATGGAGGGCGAATTCGGTGCATGCCAAGCTACTGCTGAGTTCCTGACGACTTTTTACACCGTCCAGTATCAGAAGAACGTGAGCTTTGCCTTCAAAGCTCGAGCTTTCGGGACTTGGAAATTTCGAGGCTGCATGCCAGCCGGATGGAGTGCGAATTCAGTGAATGCCAAGCTACTGCTGAATTCCTGACAACTTTTTACACCGTCCAGTAGCAGACAAATTTGAGCTTTGCCTTCAAAGCTCGAGCTTTCGGGACTTGAAAATTTCGGAGCTGCATGCCAGTCGGATGGAGTGCGAATTCGGTGCATGCCAAGCTACTGCTGAATTCCTGACAACTTTTTACACCGTAAAGTAGCAGACGAATTTGAGCTTTGGCCTCAAAGCTCGAGCTTTCAGAACTTGAAAATTTCGGAGCTGCATGCCAGCCGGATGGAGTGCGAATTCGGTGCATGCCAAGCTACTGCTGAATTCCTGACGGCTTATTACACCGTCCAGTATCAGACCAATTTCAGCTTTGGCCTGAAAGCTCGAGCTTTCGGGACTTGCAAAATTTCGAGGCTGCATGCCAGCAGTTGGAGGGCGAATTCGGTGCATGCCAAGCTACTGCTAAATTCCTAATGGCTTTCTACACTATCCAGTAACAGACGAATTTGAGCTTTGACTTCAAAGCTCGAGCTTTCGGGACTTGGAAATTTCGAGGCTGCATGCCAGCCGGAATGAGGGCGAATTCGGTGCATGCCAAGCTACTGCTGAGTTCCTGACGACTTTTTACACCGTCCAGTACCAGAAGAACTTGAGCTTTGCGTTCAAAGCTCGAGCTTTCGGGACTTGGAAATTTCGAGGCTGCATGCCAGTCTGATGGAGTGCGAATTCGGTGCATGCCAAGCTACTGCTGAATTCCTGACAACTTTTTACACCGTCCAGTAGCAGACGAATTTGAGCTTTGGGCTCAAAGCTCGAGCTTTCGGAACTTGAAAATTTCGGAGCTGCATGCCAGCCGTATGGAATGCGAATTCGGTGCATGCCAAGCTACTGCTGAATTCCTAACAACTTTTTACACCGTCCAGTAGCAGACGAATTTGAGCTTTGCCTTCAAAGCTCGAGCTTTCGGGACTTGCAAAATTTCGAGGCTGCAGGCCAGGAGGATGGAGGTCGAATTCGGTGCATGCCAAGATACTGCTAAATTCCAAATGGCTTTCTGCACTATCCAGTAACCGACGAATTTGAGCTTTGACTTCAAAGCTCGAGCTTTCGGGACTTGGAAATTTCAAGCCTGCATGCCAGCCGGAATGAGGGCGAATTCGGTGCATGCCAAGCTACTGCTGAGTTCCTGACGACTTTTTACACCGTCCAGTATCAGATGAACTTGAGCTTTGTCTTCAAAGCTCGAGCTTTCGGGACTTGCAAAATTTCGAGGCTGCATGCCAGCAGGATGGAGGGCGAATTCGGTGCATGCCAAGCTACTGCTGAGTTCCTGACGACTTTTTACACCGTCCAGTATCAGAAGAACTTGAGCTTTGCCTTCAAAGCTCGAGCTTTCGGGACTTGGAAATTTCGAGGCTGCATGCCAGCCAGATGGAGTGCGAATTCGGTTCATGCCAAGCTACTGCTGAATTCCTGACCACTTTTTACACCGTCCAGTAGCAGACGAATTTGAGCTTTGGGCTCAAAGCTCGAGCTTTCGGAACTTGAAAATTTCGGAGCTGCATGCCAGCCGTATGGAGTGCGAATTCGGTGCATGCCAAGCTACTGCTGAATTCCTGACGGCTTATTACACCGTCCTGTATCAGACATATTTCAGCTTTGGCCTGAAAGCTCGAGCTTTCGGGACTTGCAAAATTTCGAGGCTGCATGCCAGCAGTTGGAGGGCGAATTCGGTGCATGCCAAGCTACTGCTAAATTCCTAATGGCTTTCTACACTATCCAGTAACAGACGAATTTGAGCTTTGACTTCAAAGCTCGAGCTTTCGGGACTTGGAAATTTCAAGGCTGCATGCCAGCCGGAATGAGGGCGAATTCGGTGCATGCCAAGCTACTGCTGAGTTCCTGACGACTTTTTACACCGTCCAGTATCAGAAGAACTTGAGCTTTGCCTTCAAAGCTCGAGCTTTCGGGACTTGGAAATTTCGAGGCTGCATGCCAGCCAGATGGAGTGCGAATTCGGTTCATGCCAAGCTACTGCTGAATTCCTGACCACTTTTTACACCGTCCAGTAGCAGACGAATTTGAGCTTCGCCTTCAAAGCACGAGCTTTCGGGACTTGAAAATTTCGGAGCTGCATGCTAGCCGGATGGAGTGCGAATTCGGTGCATGCCAAGCTACTGCTGAATTCTTGACAACTTTTTACACCGTCCAGTAGCAGACGAATTTGAGCTTTGGCCTCAAAGCTCGAGCTTTCGGAACTTGAAAATTTCGGAGCTGCATGCCAGCCGGATGGAATGCGAATTCGGTGCATGCCAAGCTACTGCTGAGTTCCTAACAACTTTTTACACCGTCCAGTAGCAGACGAATTTGAGCTTTGCCTTCAAAGCTCGAGCTTTCGGGACTTGCAAAATTTCGAGGCTGCAGGCCAGGAGGATGGAGGGCGAATTCGGTGCATGCCAAGATACTGCTAAATTCCTAATGGCTTTCTGCACTATCCAGTAACCGACGAATTTGAGCTTTGACTTCAAAGCTCGAGCTTTCGGGACTTGGAGATTTCAAGGCTGCATGCCAGCCGGAATGAGGGCGAATTCGGTGCATGCCAAGCTACTGCTGAGTTCCTGACGACTTATTACACCGTCCAGTATCAGAAGAACTTGAGCTTTGCCTTCAAAGCTCGAGCTTTCGGGACTTGGAAATTTCGAGGCTGCATGCCAGCCGGAATGAGTGCGAATTCGGTGCATGCCAAGCTACTGCTGAATTCCTGACGACTTTCTACACCGTCCAGTATCAGACCAATTTCAGCTTTGGCCTCAAAGCTCGAGCTTTCGGGATTTGGAAATTTCGAGGCTGCATGCCAGCCGGATGGAGTGCGAATTCGGTGCGGTCCAAGCTACTGCTGGACTCCCTACGGCTTTTTACACCTTCCAGTACCAGATGAATTTGAACTTTGACTTGAAAGCTCCAAATTTCGGTACTTGGATATTTCGAGTCTGCATGCCAGCCGGAAGGATTGAAAATTTGGTGCAGGCCAAGCTACTGCCGGATTCCCGTCAGCTTTTTACCCCTTTTCTCGTGAGACAGAACCGAGCTTTGACCTCAAAAGCTCGAGCTTTTGGGGCTGGCAAATTTTTTGTCTGCATGCCATCCAGAAGGAATGAAATTTCGATGCGAGCCAAGCTAGTGCTGGATTTTGGACAGTTTTTTGGACCATCCAGTGTGAGATGAATTTGAGCTTTGCCTACAAAGCTCGAGCTTTCGGGATTTTGAAATTTCGAGTCTTCATGGCAGCCGGATGGAATGCTAATTTCATGCAGGGGAAGCTACACCTGGATTCATGACGGCTTTTTAGACCATGTAGTGTAAGACAAAATGTAGCTTTGCCTTCAAAGCTTCAGCTTTTGGGGACTAAAAAATTTAGAGTCTGTATGCCTGCATGCAATGGAGTGCAAATTTGACGCGAACTTAGCTACTGCTGCCACTGCTGGACTCCTGAATGTTTTTTACCCGTTGCAGTGTAAGAGAAAATCCAGCTTTCACCTCCTCAGCTGTAGCTCTCGGGACTTGGATCTTTTTAATCTGCATGTCACCCGGGTGGAGTAGAAATTCGAAGCAGGCTATGCTACTTTTGAATTTCCGACCTCTTTCGTACTCTTTTAGTGTGAAAAATAAAACCGTTTTCCCCTAGGAAGATGGAGCTTTCAAAGTTCACAGTTTTGAGTTTGCTGACCATCTTTTGGATGGTTTTTTGAAGTTGGTCAACGCACTGCTGGAATTTTGACTAGTTGTGACCTTTTTTTTCCCCTCTAACTTTCATTTTGTTCTGTTGGGGGATTTTTTTGGCAAATGTTATTTTGGGGGCGAAATTATCGCTTGAAAAAATAATCGCCGCTGTCCCTGACCCCGACCATAGCGCTGCCCCAGCTGCCCATGCTGAACTCTGGAAGAATTTTCAATTATTTGAAAAAATAATATTTTTTCAAATAATTGAAAATTCTTCCGAATTTTCAATTATTTAATTTACAATAAATAAAATAATTATTTTATTTACAATAAATAAAATAATTAATTGAAAATTCTTCCGAATTTTCAATTAATTATTTTATTTATTAATTTTCAATTTATTATTTTCCGAAACCGAATAATATTTTTTCGCCGTGGAAAAAAAAATATTTTTTTTTTTAAACTATTGAATTAATTGTTTTATTTGAAAACATGAAAAACGTTATTGCCCCTTCTTTTAACTACCTGTTAATCATATAAAACAATTCTAAATTTAAAAAAAATATATTATTTTTCCATTGCGTATGTGAAAAAAGATGAAATATTTTTTTAAGAAAAATCAAATTTTAAACGGCTTTAACTTATTTGGCCTGTTTTTTTTTTCTAATTTGGTTTGTAATTTTTTAGTCAGTATTTAATTCTCTTTTGTTCTATAAAAAAACTTTTTTGGCTGCAATTAAATCGGATTTTGGCTTTAAAAATATTTATTTTTGGCAGTACAGTTAAACCTCTGTAAGACGGAATCGCTCGGGACCGCGGAAATTTTCCATATAATAGACAGTACTCCAGATAATAGAGGTGACGTAAAAAAATTTTTTTTTCATTAAGATTGCATAGTTTATTAAATTTTAATTTTTTTTTTCGAAATATTGAAGCAAAAATGTTTGTCTGGCGTTTTTCATTTTTTCCGCGATAATTTTTGTTTTCTAATTTCATTTTCATTAAATTTTTGTAATTTCATTAAATAAAAATTAAATCAAATTAATCTGACAGTCGAACTTTGGTTCGAACCTTTGTCGGATTTTACCGACAATCGACCTTGACATGCAAATTTTTCCAAAATTTACAACAATTCGTAGTCAAAGAAGGAAGAAAAGTGTATAAACAATTTTTTTTTCCGTCTTATACAAACATTTAAATGTTTGAATGTTTATTGCAATGTTTGAAACAATTTTGAGAAAGCCTTAATTTGAAAGCCAAAATTTTGGTATGTTGGTTACTGAAAGCTCAAATTTAGAGCAATACATTGGCGTATGTCTTCCAATTTTAGCGACATATTGCACCACCCGCGACTTTAGCAGTACATTATTGATTATGCTTATACTGTATATTCTTTAATTTAGAAGCTCAAATTTGGAGACTTGGTTTTTCAGAAAGCTCAAAAAAAGCTCTAAATCTTGGTTATAGTCCAAAAATTTGAGCTTAAAATTGTACCGCCAACTTGACTGACCCAAAAAAATTTCAAAATTTCGTAATTGTTTAATTACTTTTAATTCTTTTTTACTGACGAAAAAGTTTCTTTCTTGCTTTTTTTAAAATTAAATACTGACAAAAAAGTTTTTCTGCAGACAAAAAAGTTATTTTACAGACAAAACAGTTCTTCTACAGACCAAATAGTTTTTATACTGACAATAATTTTACTGACCATGCTTTTACAGACCATTTAGATTTAAATCTGACAATTTAGTAAAAATACTGACACAAAAGTAAAAAATACAGACAAAAAAGAATAAAAAAACAGACCAAATAAATACAATAAATACAAGCCATTTTAAACTTAAGAAGTACTGGTGTCGTTTTTAGTCGACGGCTCTTATAATAAGAAAAATAAACCTTTTTTTCTGATTTCATGTAATTCTACAAGAAATGTGGAATAACCTCTCATGCATACCCACGAAATTACTTGTGAATCCACTCGAGACTACGAGCATACTAACGAGACTGCTTGAGGATACTTGCGAGGGTGCTCGAGCATACTCGTGAGACTGCTCGAGGATGCTCGGGCATACTCGCGAGGGTGTTCTAGGATACTCGTACTGGACGGTGTAAAAAGTCGTCAGGAACTCAGCAGTAGCTTGGCATGCACCGAATTCGCACTCATTCCGGCTGGCATGCAGCTCTGAAATTTTCAAGTCCCGAAAGCTCGAGCTTTGAAGGCAAAGCCCAAATTAGTCTGCTACTGGACGGTGTAAAAAGGTGTCGGGAATTCAGCAGTAGCTTGGCATGCACCGAATTCGCACTCCATCCGGCTGGCATGCAGCTCTGAAATTTTCAAGTCCCGAAAGCTCGAGCTTTGAAGGCAAAGCCCAAATTAGTCTGCTACTGGACGGTGTAAAAAGGTGTCAGGAATTCAGCAGTAGGTTGGCATGCACCGAATTCGCACTCCATCCGGCTGGCATGCAGCTCCGAAATTTCCAAGTCCCGAAAGCTCGAGCTTTGAGGCCAAAGCTGAAATTGGTCTGATACTGGACGGTGTAAAAAGTCGTCAGGAACTCAGCAGTAGCTTGGCATGCACCGAATTCGCACTCCATCCGGCTGGCATGCAGCCTTGAAATTTCCAAGTCCCGAAAGCTCGAGCTTTGAAGTCAAAGCTCAAATTCGTCGGTTACTGGATAGTGTAGAAAGCCATTAGGAATTTAGCCGTAGCTTGGCATGCACCGAATTCGCCCTCCATCCTCCTGGCATGCAGCCTCGAAATTTCCAAGTCCCGAAAGCTCGAGCTTTGAAGGCAAAGCTCAAGTTCTTCTGATACTGGACGGTGTAAAAAGTCGTCAGGAACTCAGCAGTAGCTTGGCATGCACCGAATTCGCACTCATTCCGGCTGGCATGCAGCCTTGAAATTTCCAAGTCCCGAAAGCTCGAGCTTTGAAGGCAAAGCTCAAATTTGTCTGCTACTGGACGGTGTAAAAAGTTGTCAGGAATTCAGCAGTAGCTTGGCATGCACCGAATTCGCACTCCATTCGGCTGGCATGCAGCTCTGAAATTTTCAAGTCCCGAAAGCTCGAGCTTTGAAGGCAAAGCCCAAATTAGTCTGCTACTGGACGGTGTAAAAAGTCGTCAGGAATTCAGCAGTAGCTTGGCATGCACCGAATTCGCACTCCATTCGGCTGGCATGCAGCTCGGAAATTTTCAAGTCCCGAAAGCTCGAGCTTTGAAGGCAATGCCCAAAATAGTCTGCAACTGGACGGTGAAAAAAGGTGTCAGGAATTCAGCAGTAGCTTGGCATGCACCGAATTCGCACTCCATTCGGCTGGCATGCAGCTCCGAAATTTCCAAGTTGCGAAAGCTCGAGCTTTGAGGCAAAAGCTGAAATTGGTCTGATACTGGACGGTGTAAAAAGTCGTCAGGAATTCAGCAGTAGCTTGGCATGCACCGAATTCGCACTCCATCCGGCTGGCATGCAGCCTTGAAATTTCCAAGTCCCGAAAGCTCGAGCTTTGAAGTCAAAGCTCAAATTCGTCGGTTACTGGATAGTGTAGAAAGCCATTAGGAATTTAGCAGTAGCTTGGCATGCACCAAATTCGCCCTCCATCCTCCTGGCATGCAGCCTCGAAATTTCCAAGTCCCGAAAGCTCGAGCTTTGAAGGCAAAGCTCAAGTTCTTCTGATACTGGACGGTGTAAAAAGTCGTCAGGAACTCAGCAGTAGCTTGGCATGCACCGAATTCGCACTCATTCCGGCTGGCATGCAGCCTTGAAATTCCAAGTCCCGAAAGCTCGAGCTTTGAAGGCAAAGCTCAAATTTGTCTGCTACTGGACGTGTAAAAAGTTGTCAGGAATTCAGCAGTAGCTTGGCATGCACCGAATTCGCACTCCATTCGGCTGGCATGCAGCTCTGAAATTTTCAAGTCCCGAAAGCTCGAGCTTGAAGGCAAAGCCCAAATTAGTCTGCTACTGGACGGTGTAAAAAGTCGTCAGGAATTCAGCAGTAGCTTGGCATGCACCGAATTCGCACTCCATTCGGCTGGCATGCAGCTCGGAAATTTTCAAGTCCCGAAAGCTCGAGCTTTGAAGGCAATGCCCAAAATAGTCTGCAACTGGACGGTGAAAAAAGGTGTCAGGAATTCAGCAGTAGCTTGGCATGCACCGAATTCGCACTCCATTCGGCTGGCATGCAGCTCCGAAATTTCCAAGTTGCGAAAGCTCGAGCTTTGAGGCAAAAGCTGAAATTGGTCTGATACTGGACGGTGTAAAAAGTCGTCAGGAATTCAGCAGTAGCTTGGCATGCACCGAATTCGCACTCCATCCGGCTGGCATGCAGCCTTGAAATTTCCAAGTCCCGAAAGCTCGAGCTTTGAAGTCAAAGCTCAAATTCGTCGGTTACTGGATAGTGTAGAAAGCCATTAGGAATTTAGCAGTAGCTTGGCATGCACCAAATTCGCCCTCCATCCTCCTGGCATGCAGCCTCGAAATTTCCAAGTCCCGAAAGCTCGAGCTTTGAAGGCAAAGCTCAAGTTCTTCTGATACTGGACGGTGTAAAAAGTCGTCAGGAACTCAGCAGTAGCTTGGCATGCACCGAATTCGCACTCATTCCGGCTGGCATGCAGCCTTGAAATTTCCAAGTCCCGAAAGCTCGAGCTTTGAAGGCAAAGCTCAAATTTGTCTGCTACTGGACGGTGTAAAAAGTTGTCAGGAATTCAGCAGTAGCTTGGCATGCACCGAATTCGCACTCCATCCGGCTGGCATGCAGCTCTGAAATTTTCAAGTCCCGAAAGCTCGAGCTTTGAAGGCAAAGCCCAAATTAGTCTTCTACTGGACGGTGTAAAAAGGTGTCAGGAATTCAGCAGTAGCTTGGCATGCACCGAATTCGCTCTCCATCCGGCTGGCATGCAGCTCTGAAATTTTCAAGTCCCGAAAGCTCGAGCTTTGAAGGCAAAGCCCAAATTAGTTTGCTACTTGACGGTGTAAAAAGGTGTCAGGAATTCAGCAGTAGCTTGGCATGCACCGAATTCGCACTCCATTCGGCTGGCATGCAGCTCCGAAATTTCCAAGTTGCGAAAGCTCGAGCTTTGAGGCAAAAGCTGAAATTGGTCTGATACTGGACGGTGTAAAAAGTCGTCAGAAATTCAGCAGTAGCTTGGCATGCACCGAATTCGCACTCCATCCGGCTGGCATGCAGCTCCGAAATTTCCAAGTTGCGAAAGCTCGAGCTTTGAGGCAAAAGCTGAAATTGGTCTGATACTGGACGGTGTAAAAAGTCGTCAGGAATTCAGCAGTAGGTTGGCATGCACCGAATTCGCACTCCATCCGGCTGGCATGCAGCTCCGAAATTTCCAAGTCCCGAAAGCTCGAGCTTTGAGGCCAAAGCTCAAAGTAGTCTGCTACTGGACGGTGTAAAAAGGTGTCAGGAATTCAGCAGTAGCTTGGCATGCACCGAATTCGCACTCCACATGGCTGGCATGCAGCTCCGAAATTTCCAAGTTCCGAAAGCTCGAGCTTTGAGGCCAAAGCTGAAATTGGTCTGATACTGGACGGTGTAAAAAGTCGTCAGGAACTCAGCAGTAGCTTGGCATGCACCGAATTCGCACTCCATCCGGCTGGCATGCAGCTCTGAAATTTTCAAGTCCCGAAAGCTCGAGCTTTGAAGGCAAAGCCCAAATTAGTCTGCTACTGGACGGTGTAAAAAGGTGTCAGGAATTCAGCAGTAGCTTGGCATGCACCGAATTCGCTCTCCATCCGGCTGGCATGCAGCTCTGAAATTTTCAAGTCCCGAAAGCTCGAGCTTTGAAGGCAAAGCCCAAATTAGTCTGCTACTGGACGGTGTAAAAAGGTGTCAGGAATTCAGCAGTAGCTTGGCATGCACCGAATTCGCACTCCACATGGCTGGCATGCAGCTCCGAAATTCCAAGTTCCGAAAGCTCGAGCTTTGAAGTCAAAGCTCTAATTCGTCGGTTACTGGATAGTGTAGAAAGCCATTAGGAATTTAGCAGTAGCTTGGCATGCACCGAATTCGCTCTCCATCCGGCTGGCATGCAGCCTCGAAATTTTGCAGGTCCCGAAAGCTCGAGCTTGAGGCCAAAGCTGAAACTGGTCTTATACTGGACGGTGTAAAAAGTCGTCAGGAACTCAGCAGTAGCTTGGCATGCACCGAATTCGCACTCATTCCGGCTGGCATGCAGCCTTGAAATTTCCAAGTCCCGAAAGCTCGAGCTTTGAAGTCAAAGCTCTAATTCGTCGGTTACTGGATAGTGTAGAAAGCCATTAGGAATTTAGCAGTAGCTTGGCATGCACCGAATTCGCCCTCCATCCTCCTGGCATGCAGCCTCGAAATTTTGCAGGTCCCGAAAGCTCGAGCTTTGAAGGCAAAGCTCAAATTCGTCTGCTACTGGACGGTTTAAAAAGTTGTCAGGAATCCAGCAGTAGCTTGGCATGCACCGAATTCGCACTCCATCCGGCTGTCATGCAGCCTCGAAATTTCCAAGTCCCGAAAGCTCGAGCTTTGAAGTCAAAGCTCAAATTCGTCTGCTACCGGACGGTGTAGAAAGCCATTAGGAATTTAGCAGTAGCTTGGCATGCACCGAATTCGCACTCCATCCGGCTGGCATGCAGCTCCGAAATTTCCAAGTCCCGAAAGCTCTAGCTTTCAGGCCAAAGCTGAAACTGGTCTTATACTGGACGGTGTAGAAAGTCGTCAGGAATTCAGCAGTAGCTTGGCATGCACCGAATTCGCACTCCATCCGGCTGGCATGCAGCCTCGAAATTTCCAAGTCCCGAAAGCTCGAGCTTTGAAGGCAAAGCTCAAGTTCTTCTGATACTGGACGGTGTAAAAAGTCGTCAGGAACTCAGCAGTAGCTTGGCATGCACCGAATTCGCACTCATTCCGGCTGGCATGCAGCCTTGAAATTTCCAAGTCCCGAAAGCTCGAGCTTTGAAGGCAAAGCTCAAATTTGTCTGCTACTGGACGGTGTAAAAAGTTGTCAGGAATTCAGCAGTAGCTTGGCATGCACCGAATTCGCCCTCCATCCTGCTGGCATGCAGCCTCGAAATTTTGCAAGTCCCGAAAGCTCGAGCTTTGAGGCCAAAGCTGAAATTGGTCTGATACTGGACGGTGTAAAAAGCCGTCAGGAATTCAGCAGTAGCTTGGCATGCACCGAATTCGCACCCCATCCGGCTGGCATGCAGCTTCGAAATTTCCAAGTCCAAAAAGCTCGAGCTTTCAAGCTAAAGCTCAAATTCGTCGGCTGCTGGACGGTGTAAAAAGCCGTCAGGAATTCAGCAGTAGCTTGGCATGCACCGAATTCGCACTCTATCCGGCTGGCATGCAGCTCCGAAATTTCCAAGTCCCGAAAGCTCGAGCTTTGAAGTCAAAGCTCGAATTCGTCTGATACTAGAAGGTGTAAAAAGCCGTCGGGAGTCGAGCAGTACCTTCGCCTTCGTGTTATTTTTAATATACCGGGGTGGCATGCATGCTGGAATTTTTGAAATTTTAAAATCCCAAAATCTCGAGCTTTTGAGTCGAAAGCTCGGTGCTTTTCGGTCTTTTCGGGGGTAGTTTTGCGTGAGGAAGACGAATCCGGTCTTACTCGCGCGAAAAAACGCTTCGGTCCTGCGAAAAATTGATTTTTTCGAAAAAGCTCATTTTCGAGAGCTTTTTTTCGAAAGCTCTCGCGCAAGGATTAACGTACTCGTTTGGCAGTACCATATTTCGCATTGGCATGCAAGCTTTTTCGACCGGAAATGGGTGGCATGCTAATACTCGCGTGGGCATGCAAAATATACCGACCCCTTTTAAGGTAGCTTTAAAGGTGTATGTTCGTTTACCGATAGATGCGCGTCAAGACACGAATTTATTTTTAACATCATTATTCACATATTATTCACATTAGCTTATTTAAGCCAAAAGACTATTTTTTGAAAAAAGTTGTGAAGTAGCGTCAGGATTAGGGTGATCAAAAAAATAAAGTGTTCCCGATTTTATTCTTCACCAAAAAAATGGGTTAATTTTAGGGTAAAAACGCAACAAAAATTTTGAAACATTTTATTTTTCAACGATTTAGGGGTGGGACAGAGCAGAAAAAGGGCATAAGCCACAATTTTTTTCTTAGCATTTATTGAAACGAAAATTTGGTGCATTTTTCCATAATTGAATTTTACAAAAGTGGACTTTAGAGGTACTTTTGACGATGCAGAAAACGAATTTCACTATCCCGATTTTCTCTTACCAACGCCTGAGTCGCTGTTAGCGCTTTTTTAGCGCTTAAACCCAATTTTTCGGGCTTAATTTTTATTTATGTCCAAATTTGGAGCTCCCAAAATTTTTTTTTCCCTTTAAAATTGCTCATACTTATGGAAAAAAGCCTGAGGAACACAAATTTCACTATCCCGATTTTCCCCGACCAACGCCTGAGTAGGGATATAAGTAAAAATTTTTGGCTTTTTGAGCCAAAAATTGATTTTTTTGCCAAAAAAATGGCGACAACTCCTCACCAGTTCGATGTAGAGGTCCTCTACATCGTCAAAAGTACCTATAAAGTCCACTTTTGTTAAATTCAATTACGGAAAAAATGCACCAAATCGTTTCAATAAATGCTAAGAAAAAAATTGTGGCTTAGACCCTTTTTCTGCTCTGCGCCACCCCTAAATCGTTGCAAAAAAAATGTTTCAAAAGTTTTCTTGCGTTTTTACCCTAAAATGAACCCATTTTTTTTTGGTGAAGAACCAAATCGGAAACACTTTTATATTTTCTTGATCACCCTAGTCAGGGTGTCCAGATTTAAAAATAGGAAAAATTCTACTGCCAACTTAAACATTTTTTTTTTTTTAAATTTATTTTTTATTTTTTTACTTTACGTGTAAATAAAGTAGACGTCCGTTTTCTGCTTCTAAAGTTAAACTTTTAGGGTCAGCAAAAAAGACCACTAAAAGTAAACATTTGACATTATTTATCGATCAGCGCTCGAAAAACAACGTCAAAAATCGATATGGCCTCTGCCAAATCATAATGCAAACCGCTTTAAATGATCTTTGCACCTGAAATATAAACTATGTTTCGCAGCTACGAATCTAAATCTCGACATTTTGAGCTCTCGACCGTTTTTCGCACCTCGATTCGCTAAGCACGGCAAAATCGGTCTCGAGCTGAAAAAGTCTCGCTTTAGAATCTAACAGTGAAATATACTATTTCTAGCCCGAAAAACCTTACGCTATGCTTAGCTTATGGGATCTATAAAAAAGATTACGTAGAACTGTAGAACTTTTCATGGGCAGCGTAGGATTTTTAACGGTTTTTCAGTTGAAAAAATTCTGGTAAGTAGAATAATTATTCTACATCGAAATAAAAAAAAATGTCCCTTTCCAAGAGACCAGTACAGCGCTCTAGTGGTGAAATTGGGAACTATTTCAACAACAAAAATTAAACTTTGGCGTTTTATTTTTTTTTATCGCGAAAATATTTTAAAAAATGATCAAATTTAAATAAAAATTGAATTGAGAATCAACAATAAAAAAAAAAATTGAGGTAAGACCTTTGAAATTACAAAACGGAAAGAATTAGGACCTAGATTACCGCCTTGAGGGACTTCTCAAAAGAGGAAGAATTCTATAAGAGAATCCACCGAGGTCTTTCATTTTGGGATTATTTGGAACGAACTGAAAACTTTAATTAACGGAGCTCAAAAGCCATAGTAGTTTTTCAGGTGAAACACCTCCTGTTTTCGAAGTACGTAAATACAACAAAGTTTAGTCTTAGAAGCTGATTGCTTGTAAAATAGTCCGCCGTTACAAGAAACTTAAAGAAGGTAGTCAACATTTTCTCTTTAACCAATTCAAAAAATGCGATCGGTGAACCGATCAAAGTGCTTTATCGACCATTTAAATAATTCTCAAAAATATGATTATTTTTTCGATCATGAATCCACCAAAGCCGCAGTACGTGTACACATACGCACACACGGCCACCATCCAAATTTTGCTTTTTTCGGCATCAGGGGACTTCAAAACGTGTAAAAATATCGAAAACTGAAAATCTGTGCTAAAAACAATGCTTTTTCTCCCTGCGGTCGATAAAGCAATAAAATCTATATTCATTCTTCTACTTCAAAGATGCTTCTGTCGGTAAGCGTAGGCGGTTTTAAGCGTCATCCGCAACGTATTCAAATAACGATTCTGTTACAGGCAAAAGCGCTGTAACGTCAATTATAAGCAAAAATGCAGCTAACCGACTGGCAGAAAGATAGAGGTCACGTGATGCAGGGGGGGGGGGGGGAATAATGAGCGTACTACGTTCGCATTACTATTCTAAATTTAAAACAAACAAATCTGCTCCCGTAATCCAGAAATGAATTTTCAGGCCGTTCGATATTATTTATTTATCAACAAATAAAAAGGGATCAATAACCTTTTTTCTATTGAGTACTAAAATACATCACACGGGAATCATATTTGAAACATTCGATTACCCCTGATATTTTTGTAGTCACGAACGGATTGATTTCATTCACGAAAAGTTTAGCGCAATAAATTGTGACTTCAGGAAAAAAATAAAATAAAATAAAAAAAAAATAAATCGTATATCCGAGATGTTCGAACCGTGAAGAACGATGACAAAAAAGAACAAAAAATAAAAAAAAGAAAGTCAATTTTATTTTCAAATTTCATTCAAAAGCAACGAAGAGGGGATAAAATAGTTATTAATAATTTACAATTGCTGCTGAAAGGGTTTTCCTGCGAGGAATCCTTTTTCGTCGAAGATAATAAGACCAGAAAAAAAAAAAAAAAAAAAAACTCATTGCCAGAATGTGAAATCTTTTTTCAAACGTCCGATTCTGAAGGATATATTCATTCGTTTACTTTTTAAACACCCTAGAGGCTTCGTACACATAATACGAAACATGACAACCATGTCGATAACTTCTGTATACAAATCCGATAAAAAGGAAAATATAAAATTGACAACAGAAGATGCGATTTCAACCGTATGAAGGAATAAAAAAATAAAAATCTTTTATAAATATTTTCGTTTCGTGATTTTTTTTTCCTCCTTCTTTCCTCAGTTTGGAAGGGGGAAAAAAATCGGAACCTTCTTAATCTTTAACCGTTACATAAACGTCATGAAAAATAAACTTTCGGTACCCTTTCGTCTTTTTGCTTAAAAAGAGGAAAACTAAAACCGGAGGATTAATTTCCTAGGAAATGTTAAAAGCAAAAACATCTTGCCAAACAAAATTATTAGTCCCGATACTGTCATATTTGAAAATGTACCCGGCTCCTAAGGGATCCTGTTTGCCTTTTAGCCCCTTTACCCCATTTTCTAATTTAATTTTCCCGAAAAGAACAATTTTAATTCCTTTTCCTCAAAAAGCTTCTGCCTTATTAAAGAAAGTACTGCAGAAAGGTAATCATAGATGACATACAAATGAAAACAAAAGATGAGCCCGGTTGCCATGGTAATAGGATGACTTTTCATGCGTTAAAAATCCACAATTCGCGGTATAACAAGAGAAACTAATTTTCGTTCGGTTTTTATTGTCTTTTTTTTTTTTTTCTCTGCTCCCTCTCTTTCCGTTTCAAGCTGACGACTTAATTAACCTTCGACGGTTTAAATAATTTTTTTTTTTTCTTTTCTTTTCACTAACCTGAGGTATGCGAAAGAGCCTTAATAAGTTGGCAACTTGAATTGATGTAACGCTGGAAGCTGCGCCCACAACCCCGGAAATGACTTTTCGAATTTGGGTTTTGTTGCAGTTATATTCTGCTCCATCGATGTTGCTGATGGAACCTGAAAAAAAAAGAACAAAAAATTAGGATTTTTTTTTTTTTTTTTTTTTTAGCAATAATGAGTTACATTTAAAAAAATGTTAAGAAACTCAGAGCGAAGCCCACCTCGGTCTTTGTCATAACCTTAAGCTTTTTTAACTTTATTGCCAATCAATTTTTACTACCAACTTAGTTTCTAAATTGTCTGGAATTTAGAGAATTCACGCATACCGATAACTTTTCCCGGAAAAATACCAAGTGAATACCTTCTCTCAATAACCTGTTTCCAGGAAAATTATCAGTGATTTGAGGTCTGAATATTATTTAATTATCCAAAAATTCCGTTTTGCTAAGCAAACATCCACGTCCTACATTGTGAAAACGGGGATTTTTGAAATTAGTTGATTTTAAATGATCAAAATAAAAGGTTCATTTTTAAATGACGAGGGGGACTAAGGAAAAGAGCAAATCAAGAAATACCAAAAAAAAAAAAAAAAATAATAATATGCGAGCATTCCAAATTAACCATTTTCAAAAGACCACATTCGGAATCATTGCAGAGATAAAGTTGATCTCAAAATCGAATTTACAATGTCCGCCACCAGAGTAATGAGTAGCTAATTTTGGATTAACACCTCGACGATTTTGTCTCAATGTTATTTCGCCTATAACTTGATCTTTTTTCTCAAAAATTATATAAATTTGAAATTTTGACTATATTTTGACCAAAAAAATTAGTCAAAAATCGAAAATTTTGACTATATTTTAACCATAAATTTTTTAAAATTCTCCAAGTTGAAATTTTAATACTAAAATATTAAATAATTTTTTAGGTGCGAACAAACGAACGAATAAAAAAACAGAACAGACGTAGTCCTACGTCAAAAAAAAGAGGTAAAAAATAAAAAATAGGTTAAGCTGTACATCTTGTGGTATTTTTATACGTATAAATTATATATAAATTATATAACGCACTTTGTACGGCGGATTACCTTATTATAAGGAAAATCTCGTTACAAGTGCAAGATTAAAATTATGGCCAGTCCTCCATTTGGAGTACAAATATCCAATGGTATGTCAGAGAACGAAGGCAAAAGGAAAACCACCTTCTTCGAGAAATTCTTCCTCAAAAGTACCATTGCAGTTCCTTGAACCTAGAGAATGTCATGTGAATATATACGTATATAAATACTGTATATAAATAGTATTTATATACAAAAATATACCGGAAAAAATATACCATGTATTTTTTCTATACCTCGGTATATTTTTAAAAAACCTTATTTATTAGTCTAAATAATGCTGTGGAATAATCTTTTGCACGTTAAATCAAAGATTAATTAATATTGAGTGATATAAGAATATAAAATATTAATGGAAACTGGTAAAAAATTAAATAAGATGGATTAATTAAATCAATACAACCTCCATTTTGAGCGCCATTTTTAAAAAGCCCCATTAACAAATATGGCTGGTATCAAGTAGAATTTATATCATGTTGGCGCGTTATTTTATTTTGCTGTTTTAAATTTAGGATGAATACCAACCCGGAAAAAAAAGAAAACACCCCGTTTGAGCTTGATCTTAAAATTTATTCAATAAAATATGATTAAAGTGTGATTAAATTATAAGAAAGAAGTAAAAATAAAAAAAAATACCAGTCTGGTATTTATTTACGTATTTATATACGTATTTATATACGGTATATATACAAAGCCTTCGTATACCGTATATTTATGTTCTCTACTTGAACCCCGCGTTATGGCCGGTGGCAAAACCTGTCTTTGGACAGAATGACCAACAACAATAAATTATATATAAAAGCTAAATATATATAAATTATATATAATACCACGGTCAGGGCTGCAATGCCGATTAATTTTTATTGGGAATCCGAATCCGTGCTATTTTTTTTAATCCAGTGCTCCATATTTTTTTTAAGAAATGGGAATCGGAATCGGCATCGACATTAAAAAAAAAAAAAAAAAAAAAAAAATTCGATTCAGATTCACTTAAAAAGCACGCAAATACTGTTATTACAGTTAATCAATTTTGGTTTAAATTGGAATCAGAGTCTGAAATTTATTTCCACCCTTCGGAATCGAAATCGGAATTGCAGCCCTGGCCATGGCTTGTTCACTTTCGTATCTCACAGTTGCACAATCACAGTTGAAACACTCACAACTGATACGCTTGGACCCACGCAATGCAGTTTTGAGCCTCCCTTTGGAAAAGAATCATTTCCGTCCCTTGTAAAGAAAAATACTACCTTCGATTTTTCAAGCGGGACGAAAATCTCATTTTTCAGTCCGGAGGGACGAAAAACAAATTTTAAAACATTCAGAACATTATATATAATCCATCCGAAAATGCAGTGCTCCATAACCGATTTCTATTAACTCAGACGAAAAATATTTTTAAAAAAATATTTTCACCAAAACGACCAATTGGAAATTTATGTTTTCAAACGAATAACTGGATTTTTTTTAAAAAGATATGGTATAAATAAAAAACAAAAAAAAAAAGAACGTAATCGAATAAACTACAATAATATCGACTTTCAAAAATCGATCTAAAGGTATATACGCCATTTTTCATCTCTGACGCAAGCTTTCGAAAATCATATTCGTGGGAATCAAAAAACTGCTAGTCTTTAACGCTTTTTTTTTTTTTTTTTGATGCCGGGAGGGAGAAAAAAAATAGGGGA
Organism: Liposcelis bostrychophila; assembly: GCA_037577465.1. NCBI lineage: Eukaryota > Metazoa > Arthropoda > Insecta > Psocodea > Liposcelididae > Liposcelis > Liposcelis bostrychophila. The sequence continues at coordinate 13,037,334 of CM075207.1, forward strand.
TTTAAGCTCGCAGGCTTTGGATTAATTCGAACTTTTCTAATGCTTCACCATTTTATTCATTGATTCATTTTTTTTTTTTTTGTAATAAAAAAAAATCGACATACCGATTTTCTCCCGTCATTTTCAGTGATCCCTCATCAATATGTAAATCGGCACAGGAAAAACTCTTCCATACAATAAAAAGAAAGTAAGTTTAAATGAACAAGGGATTTAGTCATGACCTGAAAAATGAGAACGAAGAAAAAGAAACTTTGAAAAAGCCCTTTTTGAGGTGTTTAAAACCGCGTGAACATCACGCGTGACTGCTGAGTCTCAGGACTTATTTTTTTCTCGTTCCTTTCTTAAAATTTTTATTTCCGTTGCGATCACGCGTTTAAGACGAAATACAGTTGCAAGACCGCAATTAAGCCTCTTAATTAACGAGCGTAAGCTTTCAAAAAACTTTCTCATAATTCGAGTTAAATCGTTTCTCCATTGATGATAAGACAAACTTCAAAACTTGACGATTCCGGCTTGTTATATTTATTAAAAACTTCAAAAGTTTCCTCCTCTTACTCTCACTTATTTTAAAAAGGGCCTTTTAATTAGCAGGGAAAAAAGCATTTTTCAAGTTTTTCCAACCTTAAAATTTCCCGGACGGAGCAGAAAAAAAAAAAAGATAATTTTTTTTTTGAAAAGCAAATTAAACGAAAATCGATAATCTTTTTCTAACTTTTTAAAAACTTATTTGTCTGCTTTAGTGTATTCTTCTACTAATTAAAATGGGATTAATGTCGATTGTTTAGAAAAAAAAAAGAAGAAGAAAGGGCTTGAGAGCCCTTCACTTTTAAAAGCCGGGGTGGGAAAATAAGAAAATAATGCGAACAAATTACAATTGGAACAGAAGAAGAAGGAGGTCAAAGACGTGACATCGTACTCTCTCCCAAGGATTAAAGACTGATAAGCTTTGAAAGATTAAGATGGCGCTTGTAAGATTCAAGTGAATAGCAGGATTTCGCTCCTAGAAGAAAGGAAGTACTTAGGAGAAGGCAAAAGTTTTTATCCTTGTAAACAAGGAATAGCTCTACAAATTGTTTATCGATAAAGATGCACTTCATTTTCTAGGAACGAAAATTTAAGCAGGTTGATCTTGAAAATCAGGAACAAACGACTTTTCGGAAAGTCAGTCGAAAGTTTTCGTAAATTCCAAGAAGGTCGTCAACTTCAGACTGGTTTACCTGGAGTTAACGTAAAATCGAGGTAAAATAATTGTGTCGTCACATTATAAAAATGAAGGCGAAAAATTGGAAGTTTTTGACTCACCTAAAACGTGGATCCATCGGAGTAAAAAAATTTGATTAATTAGATTTAGACTTGAAACATGGGACCATGGAACAAAGAAATAAAGCAGAAATTATACGCTTGACATGTTTCGAACTATATTAGTTCATCCTCAGAAGCTACAAAGGGGGAAGAATTATTTAAAAAATTATTGTCATAAATCTAAAATCACAAGTACAAACCTCGCGTATTTTTTAAAATTGAAATGATCTAGAAGTTATTTTAAAAATTATAGGAAAATATTTAGATAAAGCCATGTAACCGAGTAACACGATGAACAATAAATAATAATATAACATTTTTAAATTAAACGAAAATTGAAAGAATTAAAAAAAGCTAAAAACTTAACGAGACGATGACTATAATTTTTTCGAAATATTAACGTCACGTGGTTTATTGCCAACATAAAATAAATCGATAAATTAAAAGGAACGAGAATCAAAGGCGGAAAAGGGCGGAAATCGAACAATTAAATTACATTTTTATTAATTAAAATTTTTTTAAGAATGTTTTTATATATGATACTGCCCTTTTTGTAATCAGATTGTAAATTTAAAATTTGATCCTCGTTAACGGACGAAATATGAGCAAATTCTAAAAACATTAGTTTCCTAAATTAATGTCTCCGGATCCAGTGAGTAAAATTTTTTATTCGGATGGAAGATGTCGTGACTGGTCCCGGAAACACTGAAACAACGATACTTAGATTTTGAAAGGTGTTAGAAAATGAACCAAAAACTGAGTTTGGATTTTTTTAAATGTCGAATCAGAGACGAAATATCGTAATTTCGCTGCTTTCTTACTAGAAAATTTCGCTGATTTTACGCTTTCTGCTAGCAAGTTTATTTTGTTAACAAAGCAGAAAAGTTAACTCGCAGAAGACATTACTTTGAGATGGCATGTGTAACGTCAAGTTGGAAATAAGAAATTGGAATTCGTGACAGGACTTGGTCTAGTTCTGCACTGAAGGACAGATTTGTATCTATCAGTCATTAAAAGTTGATTAACCCTTAATTGTTCTTATATTTCATAACTTTTAATTGTTTTTGAAATTTAAAAAAAACAAAATAAAAATATGTTACTTTTTGAGAGACTAGTACAGCGCTCTAGCGGTGAAATTGGGAACTATTTTAACAACAAAAAATAAAACAACGGCGTTTTATTTCTTTATTGCGAAAACATTTTAAAAATTGTCTTTAGGAATCATAAAGCCTTTTTCATACATTTTAAGTATTGAATCTTGCCTCTGAAACACAACAAAACATTTTGGCACGGTTTCGGTGCGAATCGACCTCACTTTCATTTATAAAAAACCTAATTTTCAAAAACAACATTCATTTTTTTTTATCGATAATAATTTTTTTTTCGTCGCCCGGCTAACCGGCCAGTGTATTAAACGAACTAATGCCTATAAACAGTTAAAATACAATAGAATTAAGCTCCTGATCAGATTTCAGCTTATCCGAAAATTCGCCTGCAGCAATCCTTTGTTAAGTCGATCTGTTTAAAAGCCCATTTGTTCGAATGTCCATCTGTTAAGACTCTTTACATGCTCTTTCTGTCATCCGTCAGTGTGACCGTCAACCCATCTGCATTTCGGTTCAATTTTATTTAATTAAAAAAAAAAAAAAAAAAAAAAAAAAAAAAAAAATCAAAAATTTCGTTAAAGAAAAACCATTTACGAAATCATTATGGAAAGCTAACTATTCACTGCAACACCTTGTCATTTTCCCCAGAAAAAATAAAAATAAAAAATAAAAACGAGACGGGAAAATAAAAACGGCAAAAATGACTCAAGTAGAAGAAGGGTATAAAAAAGATAACTTCCCATTCGTCCAATTTGTTCAAGAGAATCCATTAAATAAATTGCCTAAAATTATTCTCCTACTTCCGCACAGAATCTTGTTTTTGAGAGAGAGAGAGAGGAAAAAAAAAACAAGAATCAGGACGAGAAAAAAAGTCGCAATAAAAAATATTTACACAAACAATTTTATGATATTTAATAATATGAAACGACTTATCTTTAAGGATTTGAAAAACGCCTGAAAAATGACGATTAGACTTTTGTGCTATTTGTCACGAGTAAGTATAATCATCATTTAACAGGCGAAAATGTAAGATTTTCATATAAATCGCATAAAAAATAAAAGGAAAATTATCTGAATACAGTTTCTTTTCAAATAAGCGATTGTAATTTTTCATTTTCATAATAAACGCGGGAGAATAAAAAAAAAATTAAAAAGTTGAATAATAAAAAGGCAGAATTTGATTAACGATTTTCGAATCCATTTTATCGATGAAAAGGGTAAATTCAATTTAACCGACGAAAATTATAAATTTTAAATACCATCGCGGATGTTATTCGAATGATAATTAAAAAAAAGCTCGGGAAAAATTATGTGAAGAAACAAAATTGGACGATTAAAAAAAAATAATTACCGGTCATTTAAACTGGTTTGTTGTTCAATACAAAAAAAAAAAAAAAAAGGAAAAGGTTTAATTTTATTTCATAAAACCCTAACCTGATAACGCAATCATTCGATTAATTAAAGTAATTGTCCTATATAATCGAATTAATTAATCCGAGCGAAATATGATTATCCCTTTTTTTTTTTACTGAAAAAAAAAAGAAAGATTTTTAATCTCCGTTGAAAAAGAAGAATAATTCTCAACCTGTAGAAAACCTTACACTAACGATATCGTTTCGTACAAAGAACCTCATCTATAAAAAGAAAATAAAGCCGTCAATTTTCAATGGAAGAAAAAAGAAAATTGGTAGGATTATATCGTTGACAAATGAAAAAATCTTTGATCTGTCATAGAAACTTATGATTCCTGACCGATCTTTTCCTTTTCATTTTTTCCACTTTTTTTTTCTCTTTTCGGAGGAAGAAAAAAATTACAAAATTTCCTACTGAATAGATGACTTTTTTTTTTTTTTCTTCTAGTGGAGTCCGTAAAAAAATTGAATTGGGAGAATCCATTCAAGCGACTTTTTTTTTTGGTGTGTTATTAGCCATTTTATTTTATTTCCTGATATTAAATATATGAATTAGCGATAGGCGTGTAGATGTGGGATTTGTCAAAAATGAAAATTTTCACTTGTGCATGCATGTGACAGTTTTGTCAAAAGACTAAAAAGCAAAGGGGATATTGTGTACACTTTATCTTTTTGTATAGGGTGTACCCAAATTCATACAACAATCGTTTGCTGTGATCCGAGCCTTCCGCCGGACTCCAGGAAAAGCGATAAAAAATGTTTGTAATTAAATTAAATCGCTGATTAAAAGCCAATCATATTCAAATGATGAAATCATTAAGCATGTGATGTTGTTCTTATCATTATTTTTATGTGATAGCATTATTGCCACGGAATTGCTTAACTGATGCAATAATGTAATGAGATCATTATATGAGATATATCGGTAAAACTATACATCTTGTGGTATTTTTTATATATATTTTATATATAATTTATATATAAGTTATATATAAATTATATATAAATTATATATAATTTATATATAAAATATATAAAATCAAGTCTTGAAAAAATGGTTCCAATTCGCACTCGTTTTATTTTTAGCAAAATTTAGCAAAATGATTATTGCTTTAAAACTATATATATATTTTATGTATATTTTATGTATATTTTATATATAATTTATATATAATTGTAAGTCTCCTGGAGAGGATTGAAAGCATTTTTAAGAAAGACCACGAATCCTGTTTTGGGTGAAAGTTTTATTGGAGAATGGATGTACAAAAAAAATATCTTGGGTCGTTACCCGACGATGGCTGGGAAACTCCGGAGGTTCTTAAGAGACTGCAGGCGTGCTTTTCCAGGGGTCGGTCGTAAACCAATGATGGCAGATTTAACCATTTGTGAATGTCGAGAATGCCCTTAGACATTTTATTACTGTCATTAAAAATTGGAACCTGTCACCTGTTATAAATCACATGAAAATTATGTATAAATTATGCCAAAAAATCGGACATCCATTAAAAAATGCATAAATTATAAAATTTATGCATAATTTTTTTAAGCGTAGAAATCTGGATGTGCACAATCTTTGCACAATTTATGCATCTAATTTTTTTTGAAATCATAAAGCCGAAAAATTTGATGTATAATGGTTATTCAATATTTTATAAAAATTTTTATGCATACTTATTTATGCATAATTTATGCATAATTATATTGGAGATGGGAAAAATTTTTTCCGGTAAAAAAAGTTAAGTTGCTTAAACATAATTTATGCATTTTTTATGCATGTTCAATTTTTTGTACAATTTATGTATGGTTTTTATGCATCTCTTTTTCGTACGGGTGAACCATGACTCAAACACTTGAAGGTAGCCATCCTCTCGTACGAGCAAGAGATATTTAAATCACATGAAAATTATGTATAAATTATGCCAAAAAATCGGACATCGATTAAAAATGCATAAATTATGTATAAACACTTAAGGTTTTTAACGAAAAAAAAATTTTTCTTCCTCCAATATAATTATGCATTAACCACTATGCATAAAATTGGGGAAAGACTCAATAAAAATAATGTTGGCCAATATCGAATTAAAGGTCGCTGCACCTTCACAAAAGAGAGATGCATAAATCCTGCATATATTTATGCATATCCAGATTTTAATGCTTGAAAAAGCTATGCATATATTTTCGAAATATTATGCATGTACAATTTTTTGAAATATCGGTACAAAATGCACTTTTTATATGAATTGTTATTTGTATGAAGGTGCCCGGAGTGCACCCAGTCAAGTTTTACTTAATTCCGTGCGTCGGAGTTGAACTAACGTATTTCCATCGCAAATATAATTGGAGATAGTGTGTTTCGACTGTTTGTGAAAATCATGCGACTACAAGTTTACACGCTCATGTTGGTGTAAACTTGTGGTCACATGACACATTCACGAAATGTCGAAACAAGCTATCTCCAATTATATTTACGATGGAGATACGTTAATTCACCTCCGACGCAAGGATTTGACAAAAACGTTTACATACTTTTGCTTTTATTTTTCGTAGGGATTTCATGCATCCGATTAGTCAACAAATTAATTGCACCATTTCTTTAGTAACAATAAAAAAAAAAATTTAAAAAAAAATTCTAGCCCATTTTTCTGGACTCTTAATCTTGCACTCATTCAGAGATTATCCGATTCGGATGCACCCTGTGTATGAATAAAATTTCCGCTTGGTTAAATATTCATTCAAACGGAAGTATGACATTCACAAGGAAGACAAGCAAAAAATAATTTAAAAAATTAGCACATTACCATAAGCGATGAAACCGACCCTTCCCTTATACAGTTTAAATATTCTGATCCCGACGAAAAGGGGGTTTCTATCCGTTACCATTAAGACTTGACGACAACCTCACGTTCCTAAACTTTTCGAAAAGCTCTTTCAAGTTTCATTCAGTTAACACCTTTAAATTTTTAATTAGCTTATTCAAGGAAACCCTTTAATTTCTTTTGAATCGAACAAAAATTTTCCGAATCGAACAAAAAAAGTTATTTTTTCTTTCTTTTTTTTTCTTTTTTAAGACAATACCAAAATTTTAATGGACCACTCCAAACGAACGTTTTCCAGATAGAGAGGTCATCCTATTAAATTAACGACAATCGCATATGTCAACGATATCGCAATCGATATTTCGAAAACCGCCACCGTAACAGTAGCGAAATGATAAACATTTACATTTCCGATAGTTCGGAAATAATTTGAAACTCCCGCCGATCTCATCATCGTCATCGTCATCATCATCTCTCCTTTCCATCGCCTATCATTAAAATCGGGGGAAACATAATTTACGGCGATAAATTTTACCCCGTGTAAAATAAATAAATTTGGGGAAACGTTTTCCGAGATAACCAACTATATATATTCCAGTTTGTATTTTGAATATTGAAAACCCTGAGGAACTTTTTAAAATTTCGAATGGATTCGAATGTACGTGTCAGGAGACACCGAACAAAAAAAAAAGTATAAAATAAAATAAAAAAATATTAAAAAGACGCCGGAAATGAATTTCGCAGGGAGGGAATTTCGTAAGAATATGCATGACAGACTTGTCTTGAAGTGATTAAAATTTTCAATTCAAGGAAGGAAAATCATGTTTAAAAAAAAAAAAAAAAAAAAAAAAAAAAGGAAAAAAGTGAAAAGAACCGTAAAATGCAGACTTTTCTCAAAGGAAAAATGCCGTAAATGGAAATACTGAGAAAAGGCTTATACACAGTATAAATAAATGTTATTGCTTCTTTAATAGGCTATATAGAGTTCTTCTTGTGAAAAAGAACTTACACTCCCGAGATTTACGTCAATAAATTTAAGCAGATAGTATAAAAAAAATGTAGACTTTTTTTTTCTTTTTAGTAAACATGAGATTTTGATCATTTAAAAGTCAATAAATGTAAGTAGACAAGCGTAAGGGTTTTATAAATTGAAAGCACTGTTCAAAAATTTCTCAAAGATTTTTATTTTTTTTTTCTGCAGATCCAGCTAATGGCGGATTAAATAATAATGCGCCTTAAAGGAAACATTTCTTGGCAGCTAACACCTACCGGTTCGTTGTTTTCGTTTTGGCGATTTTTGAAATTAAACAGCCACAAAAAAGCTAAATAATAATTTTTTTCTAATTTTTATTTTATTTTTTATTTTTTATTTTTCATTTTTTAATTTATTTATTTATTTATTTTTTTTTTTTTTAGGAAAATTTTTGGATGTGACTTAATTGAAAGAAGCTGAAAAACTTCTTTCGTCTTACCTACAGCTTTGCGTTCATTAAGATTAAAAATGTAATTTGCAGTTGAATCTTGTCCCATGCGTCTTAATTAGAAGATTCTACTAAAGAAAATGTTCGACACCGTCGCGACATGAGCTCAAGTTTAACATCCACCGCAACCAGTTTGACATGAACGTGGTCGAAATATAATACAGAAATAAAACCTCAGAACAGCTTAAAAAGAGACGCAGGGAAAACCGCGAGAAAATTTACAAGGCTTAGAAAAAATGCTACCCCCGTGAAGATTTATTGCTGTAATTATATAATTTCTTCGTGGTTTCTATAAGTCCGAAGCCGCAAACTACTTGCAGTGGAAGCAGAGCTTCCATCTGCAGACACCAGGATCCGATTATAACCATTTTTTTTTTCTAATTTTTATCCCTCTTCAACCAACGAAGGGCATTATGCGTTTGAACTAGTAAGTTAGCTCACTTAAGTTACTTAGCGAGTAACTTAAGTGAAAGTAACTTAAAACTTGGCCCTTCAAAAAAAAATTTTTCTGGGCTTCTTTTGTCCTTTGAATTCACGTTTATTGGCCTTTTTATTGCATGAAGTGAAAACTTTTCGAATCTGAAAGTCATGGTTCATTTTTTCGGGAAATCAAACTCTTACCTATTTTGTGAAAATTGTTTTGTTTTCCGCCTTTTAGTTCTTTTTTTAATTTTTTAAAAACAAACTTGCTTTTTGCTTTTTAATCCTTTTTTTTTCTAAAACGATTTATTTATTTTTTGCTTTTTTTCGTATTTGAAAAGGGTGAGTCATATGTATTTCAATTTAATTTAGTTTTAAAAATAATTTTTTTTAAAGTTCGAATTAAAAAAAAAAATAAAACGTTTAGCTAAATATATTTTAGAAAGGATTGTTCTTATTCCTATCACGTACAAAGTAGATTTATTTCATCATTCACACTAAAAGCTAAATGCCGATATTGACAGCAAAATTGTTTTAACGCTGCAACACCATTAATCATTAGCGAAAATGATTATAAATTCGGTAGATCACTTCAATTTAAAGTTACCGCTTATTTTGTTTTCATTTCATTTATTTATTTATTTTTTTTTTTATTTATCAATTTTGTGTTTCAACGCCTGTGTTTCAACGCATTAAGAATAATCATCCGTAATCATTTTTGACTATTTTTAGTCAAAGGAAAAAAAAAAAAATTGTGTAATCATTTTTGGTCACTTCTAATTATTTTTAATTTTATTTAATCACATTTAATCATTCAGCGGCCCATATTTGACAACTTATGACTTGATCAAATTTTTTTGTAGGGATAATTTCCCGGCAACCTTTAAAAAGAAGGGGAAAGAAAGCAATTTCTTTTTCCCCTTATCTTGATTAGACTTTCAAATTGTCAAGAGCTTTAACTAGTTTGAAAATGTTTCTTGTCGCATCTGGAAAGTCCAGGAGAATTAAAACAAAGGGACAGATTAACCACTTCTGTTGAAAGCTTATTCGATTTATTGCCGTATTGTGTCACAGAATTGAAGGTTTTCAGCGCCTTTGCAGAAGAGGAGGGAGGGAGGACAGGGAACGAGAGAAACAATCTTCAAAAATTATAGGAAAGACGGGAATTCCCATTTCGAATTTCAAGTTTTCGAAAACCTGAAATAATTGCTTTTCAAAATCTCCCCCCCCCCAAAAAAAAGGGATCATCAGTCGTGGCAGCAGACTAATCGTATTTTACTTTTTACGGAGAAACGAAGACAAATCTCGAAACAAAAAATATTAAGGAATTTTCGGAATTTTTTCCTGAAAAGTCCTTAATATTTTTGTTTCGAGATTTTCTTCCTTCCCCCGTGAAAAATAGAATACGATTAGTCTGCTGCCACAATGATAATTTCTCAAAAAAAAAGTCTCTTTTCTAATGAAACCGGGCAAAATATAAAGTTCACCCAAAACTATTTAAATGAGGTGAACAAAAGCTCGTGAAAAGCACTAAAAAACAAAAACTAAAATTCATGAGGATTTTAATGAAAATGCTATATCGACGTTGTCTTTTCCTTACTGGATTTTTGATGAAACGTGAGAGGAGTCGGAAATCCTTTAAAAACAAAAGGATTTAAAGTCAAAAAGAATAACTCAAGCCAGAAAAAGGAAGGAAAAAAAAAGGAAAAAAAAAAAACGAAACAAAAACAAAAATACCGTACATCCAGCCTTGACGTTTTCGTATCAAAAAACAACGGAACAAGTTAAGTTAGTTTGTTTTGAAAATAAAGAAAGGGGTTTGTCGTTTGTTAATTAAGGTTGGACGGGAGAGAATGAAACGAGAAGCATTGAGGAGTTTAAAAAACAACAGGGCGGGCGGTAGAGAGAGCCCCCGCAATTGAGCCCGCATTGTGTACTATACAAATAAATGGTTTTTACATCTGATATCTGATTGCTTCGATTCGTCGCCGTTAAATGAAAATGTGATCGATTTTATTGTGTCTTGTTTGAAAAAAAAAAAAAACGACTTTGTATAAAATTTTTTTATGAAACCCAACTTTCAAGGGTAAGAGGGTAGGAGGCTATAATACAAATTCAATTGAAGAAAAAAGAGAAGAAAAAGGAAAAAAAACTTGTGTAATTTTTTTTCGCTTTTTATACCTCTACAAGTTCGCTGATATAAAATAACATTGCATACTGCAATAAATCGCAAACTTTTTCGCAGTTGACGACAATCATTCAGTTGCTCGAAATTTTACAGAAATAAAATAAAACAAAACGATTTTCCCTGTGCGAAATATTTTTCCAGGCATATGGAAAAGAGTCATCAGTTTCAATTTTTTTGATTGTTTATTTTACAAAATTAAATGCAACTAGTTTTTTTTAAAAAGTGCTTTTTCTCTCGGTCGTGCTTTTAATTAAATTAAAAAACGCTTATGTGCACCTTTTTATGCTTTAAAAAAAATATATATGATTTTTCAAAAAAAAAAAACCGACATTATTTTTCCTCGTATTTTCTGAGACTCTTTTTTTTTTTTTTTTGCACTTAAATGAAATATTTTTGTATTCTTATGTGCAGTCACTATTTTAAAACAAAAATCGTGGAACGGAATGGAGCGGGAAGGGAATGGAATGAAATAATTTTTCATTATTTTTGATCAAAAATAATGCTCTGTCTCCATTGAAAAATTAATTGGAGGGTACAATTAATTGCACCGCCGGAAATGATGTATATTTTTGGACTTTTTTCTTCTGCTACCTTTTTTTTTTTTTTCATTTTTAGTGTTCGAAAAAATAATGAAAACAATAAAAAAAGTGGTAGCAGAAGAAAAAAGTCCGAAAATGTACAGCATTTCCGGTGGTACAATTAATTGTACCCTTCGATTAATTGGCCAATGGAGACAGGACTTAACGAATCTTATGTGCAAACTTCCTTTTTTTTCACTGTTACCAGCAATACCCGTTTTCAGTCATTTTTAGAAATGCCTAGGAAATTTTCAATATCGCTTATAGAAATGAAATCTTAGGCAGCTTCGGGAATTGACTAAAATGTGGTTAGGCAGTTCTAAAATTGCCTGACAGTTAAGCAAATTTAGATTTTTCTTAAATTGACAGAGTTAATTTTTTTTTGTCAAATGCTATAACTGTTGAGTGTTAACCAATTCTAGAAATGTGTGCAGAGCGTTCCAGAAATTGTTCATAACTCTTAACATCAATGCTTTTTTTTAAAAAAATTTAATTTAATTTTAAGCAGACTTAAAAAATGATGTTTTATTTAATTTTTTTATCTAATTAAATGTTTTACTAGCAAATTCCATTTTTTACTGAAGCAATGACATTGTTTTTCATTCTAAAATCGCCTAACGCTTTGCAATTCTAGAAAATCTTAACTCAGACATCTTGAGAAAAATCTACATTTGCCTATCGGTCAGGAGATTCTAAAATTGCCTGATTTTAGTTAATTTTTGGAGCTGCCTAAGATTTTTATTTCATAAGGCAATTTTGAAAAAGGTCCAGGCGATTCGGACGATTCGGACTTGGAGCTTCACGAAGACGCGGTGAAAGCCATTGTTGGTAAGTACATTGATTTAAACAGTATTTTCACTAAAAATGATTGAAAACATTAAGACACTTTTTAAGACATTTTTGCGATAAAGTAAGAGCAAGCGGAAAATCAATATATTCGGCATTTAATTTCGACGAAGGTAATGGAAAACTGGTAAAATTTATATACCACATGCGTTGTAAGCCAGATGACAAATAAAATAAGAATGAGCAAAAACTTAAATAATTTTGTAAAACAAGTACACAATATCCATACATTAAACTTTTGTAATGATTTACACAGTAAAAAAATTTGTGTATTTTTAACAAACCCGGTTCACACACTCTGTATGTAACTCTTTTTATGTTAATTTTGACACACGTTGCTAGGCAATATATGGACGCAATTTCAAGCCAAACATGTTTGGCAAACATGTTTGTGTTTGATAAAAAGTGGAGAACATGTTCGGCAAACATGTTGGACAAACATTTTCACCAAACATTTTCCCAAACATGCAGGGGAAGCTCCACATAAGCAGTGACGCTTTTTTAAGCATGTTTGGTGGAAATGTTTGTGTTTGACAAAAGTGCCGAACATGTTCGGCGAACATTTCGGACAAACATTTTCACCAAACATGCTTAAAAAGCGTCACTGCTTATGTGGAGCTTCCCCTGCATGTCGGGGGAAATGTTTGGCGAAAATGTTTGTCCAACATGTTTGCCGAACATGTTCGCCATTTTTAAATCAAACACAAACATGGTTGCCAAACATGTTCGACAAACATGTTTGGCGTGAAATTGCGCCCTATGTTGATTGTGTTACTATTTACCAATAAAAATATGTAGACCGTTTTTCAAATATAAATTGTGTTAAAATACACAAAATTCTTTACTGTGTAACTAGCTTGAACCCTAGCCTTGTGGTTGACTTACCAGCCGCCTTTATCCACTACACCACTTTTCAACTGATTTTAAAAAGCTGCAATATGGTTCTTAAGTTGCCAATTATTTTGACTTATAATATTTTCCAGATTTTTCCGAATTTTCAGTTTTTTTCTTGCATTTTTAATTTGACAAAGGCTCAGAAATAAAGAAAAAACAAATAGAAAAAATCGGGAAGCGTTAGAAGAAAATAAAAATACTTTGAAAAAAAAAACTGAAAATATGATACAAAATTTTATAACGAATTATAAGTAGATGTCTTTTTTGGCGGGTTATTAAATTTTATAACGAAGTTTAAGTTTTTAATAACTGAATTTTATAACACGCTTTTTCTTGGGTATGTAAGAAGTTACCCCATTGATCGTAATTTTTTTTTTTTTTTCAATTTTTTTTTGGCTTCTAATAGCTTAATTTCGAGTGGAATTTGGATGATTATGATTTAATTTTTGTATCTTCAATCTGTCTTCTTTCTCTATTGTTTCACCTTCTGTCACACGACCTCCGCCTATACACATAGGCGGAGGTCGTGTGACAGAAGGTGAAACAATAGAGATGTATGTGTGTATAGAGATGTATGTAATAGTATGTATTGGTTAATTTTTTATTGTTGATTTTTCTTAGGCACGAGAGCGATATCTAGGCAGACCAATCCTTAATGAATCCTGCACCTTTTCGACTTGCTCCTCCTCCTCCACCGCCTCCTCCACGGCGAAGGAACCGAAGGAACCAGTGAAGGAATGGGGGAAGGACGAAATTTATGCGAATTACAGCGAACGGTAGAAGAAAAGAGATTGGTATTTGAAAAAAGCAGGATTTAATTTAGAAAAAAGGATTGCTTTCTAACACGATGGTTAGAAATGGTGTCAAGTATCATTCGCTAATTTTTAATAAACCCCCCAAAAAAAAGTTTGACGGGTGTACGGCTATAAAAAACATTACGTAGATAGAACCTGATACAGTTTACCTTTTCATTCGAAATTTATTACCAATCAGAAAACTGAATCAAATGCTACGTTTGCAAACAAAAGAAGTATATATTTCAATAAAATTTGAACTGGTAACACCTGAGGAAATAATTGATAATAATAATTGATAATAATTGTATGGGTATGATTTATTCCAGCGGGGTTCTTTCCTTCAAGTAGTCTTCAGACGTCTTAGAGGGTACAAAGTTGTATGAAGAAATTCCAAATTTCTCTTTTTAACTTGAAGAAAATTATATATAGTATATGATTTATATATGTATAACAATAGAATTTACAAAAATTTTCAAAGACAAATTATATATAATAAAAAATACAAAAATTATATTGAATAAATAAACGACCAAATGACCGCAAGATACAGATATTATTGATTTTATTATTGAATTTATCTTTTTTAGTTTGTAGCCTCTGAAGATGACTTTTTTAAATAAGTCGAAATAGCTATCAGGCTGTTTTAATCAATAAATATCTGTATCTTGCGGTCATTTGGTCGTTTATTTATTCAATATAAAGGACCGTAGTCTCCTCGCCCACACACAAAAATTATATATAAAATATATTCATGTATAAATTATATAAAAAATACATATAATTTATATATAATTATATTTGTATTTGTCGTGTCCCAGCCCCCGGGAAAGTATAAAAATGGAGTATCTTGAATTTCGGGTATACTTTTTCTCATAAGCTAAACATGGGCGCAACTTACGTATAAGAATAAATTTTTCTTTTTTTATCCTTACATACATAGTGAAAACCATAGTGTGCTCAATCGGCCAACGAAAATTCGTCCCACTCGCGCATGACGTCATATGCCAGAATTTTGAAACCATTTCTTCTGCTTCGGTTTGCTTCTTATATATTGCACTTATGGCATGGAGCAGAAGAAATCTTTTCAAAAGTCTGACATATTACGTCACAAGTCAGACAATCACGTGGTACATCCTGCGCTTGAGCACACTATGGTTTTCACTATGCTTACATATACGTATGTTACGCCCATGTTTAGCTTATGAGAAAAAATATAAAAATATATACCCGAAATTCAGGATACTCCAATTTCATACTTTTCCGGTGGCTGGATGTGGCTGGACGACAAATTCACAATCCATAAACATATCGAGTACCTAAAAAAGAAAAACATGCGAAAAAGTTGAATGAAGAAAAAGATGCGAAATGCCCTGTATCAAATATATAGTACAGGAAAACACCGAAGACAGTTAATCAGTGGAAAGTATAATCAACAACGGCATCGAAGCATGGGGAAGAGCCACCAAGCTACCAAGCTACAACGATACTACCACATAAAATTCAGGAAAAAAATATATAATAATATATAATATATAATATATAATATATAATATATAATATATAATATATAATATATAATATATAATATATAATATATAATATATAATATATAATATATAATATATAATATATAATATATAATATATAATATATAATATATAATATATAATATATAATATATAATATATAATATATAATATATAATATACGCATGCGGTGGTTGAAGGGCTCGAAATCCTTCGGTCTTGTTCCGACATCCAAGGCCACTGTTTCCCGATTAAGAGGATCGGTGGGTGTCGCTTCCTCTTGCACAGTGGTCAGGTGCTGAAGATCTTCGGGATCATCATTCAAGAAGAAAAAATCCTCGACTGGCCCCACTGTGGCTTCCGGATCATGGCTGTTAAGGGCAAAGACCATACGATCCTTTTCCCTTAACAGCAATGATTTAAGAGAAAATAAATGGGCTCCTGGCTCGTGAGCTATGCCTAGCTTCCTTAGCCAATGCAAAGTTTGAGCCGAGTTTGAGTTTAAATTTGAACAAGGAACCCAAATAGTATCTGGTAATTCAGTAAATTTCTTGGATTGAAGGAACCGTCATTGTTCCTTCAATCCAAGAAATTTACTGAATTAATATAAAAAGAGGAACAAGAAAAATCAAATAATAGTATCTGGTAACTTTTGAATATCTATATCTTCCTGGCAAATCAAGCGAACAGGTTTTTGGTCTTGCTCAGGCTGGAGAATGTCGAAATAAGTTAAATTTAGTTAAATCCACTTAAGTAGAGTAAGTTCACTTACTCTACTTAAGTGGATTCAACTAAACTCTACTTACTCTATTTAAGTGGAGTTAATCCACTTAAGCAGGGTAAGTTCACCGAAAGAGATAAAATGCATTCGTTTAATTTTAGAATTGCTATTATGATTTAATTTATAATTATCCTGATATGATATAATTATCCTTTTATACCTTTAAGTAGATTTTTCAAAATTCCTATTTATTATTAAATCGTCTCTAAATTTCTCAATTGGGCCATAGTGAAGCTGCTTCTTTGGCAAAATGGTGTGCCAGAGACTCGAAGAGTTTATGGGATGTTTATTAGGGGATGAAAAAAAATTTCTGCAATTTATGCATGTCCAAATTTTTGTACAAGTGATTTTTGGAACATTAAAGGAGTTTGTTACCCATACGAAAAGAGATTCATAAATTGCAGAAATTTTTTTTCATCCCCTAATATAATTATGCATGAGATATGCATAAATGTCAAAGTTAAAGCAGGAAAATATGTTCAAATTATACAAATCATTGGGTTAAACTTTACATCTTCAAATTCAAAACCGTTATTTATTTATTTATTTGGCCAAGAAATTAAAATCACAGCAAGGTTTCATCGTTTATAATCCACATTCAAGGTTAGGTAAAGGTTTAGGTAAAGAGAAGTGTGACCGTTTGAAAAGTGTGACTTCACCATGTAAACATTTGTGTAGGAAATCCGTTTTTTGGCGGATAAATACATCGTTATCTACTGCATATATTTCGATAAAAAAAATTTTCAACATGCGTATTTACATGGTTTAAAATGTAAAAGTCACACTTTTCAGACGGTCCCACTTCCCTACCTTTACCTTAGTTGTGGGCAGCACAACTGGTGCAACTCACCCCCCCCCCCCCCCTCCAAAAAAATAAATCAATAAATGGGACAATTGATGGATGATAGAAAATACTAGTATTTTATTAAAAAATTAATATTTTGAAAAAAAAAAAAAAAAAAAAAAATTTTGAAATTCAATTACCACAAAAAGGTAGAAAGGCCTTCTTCGGAGTCACACCATTCATAGTTCGTTCGTTCGCACCTAAGAAAGTTTGCACAAGGACACTTGGTTAAATCATGATGTTAAGCCAATAAACCGATTTAATTTATTCAGTCTACTTTGCCAACTTCTGTTTTCCATCAAAAGGGATTCGACGATCCTTTATTTTAACTTCGGTCCCAAGTCCTTAAATCGTCTTCTCACCTTATTAATTAATTCTTCTGTGCTATACTTTCAGCATAAAAACCAGGTAAAATAAAAACGAAACGTTTTGAAAATAAAATTCTTTTACGAGACAACATACACAGCATAACAATAAAAAAAATGGCTAATACTTTAATACAGTAAAAAAAAATTTCATTCAGCAAAAAGCTCGAAAGCACCTACTCCATACATCCCTTTCGTCCCACCCACTCAAGGTCACCCGTAGTTAACAAAAGCCATAACTCATCCAACACATGTCGTTTTAAATCTTTTGCCTCCGGCGCGAAGCCCGGCTTAATCCCCCCCGATCTTCAGAATAAAATTTTACGATTTATACAGAGAACACTTCAAAAAAAGACCTTCCGCACTCCAATAATACTAATGATACCGACAAAACCGGATGGAAAAGATAAAAGAGGAAAATAAGTTATTAGAACAGGGCGTGACCTGTGGAAATTTATTCATTCCGGAATTTTATTCCCTTAATGTCGTCGACGGGGACCCCCTTTTCTCTCTTTTTTTTTTCAAAAGTATTGTTTTTTAATATAAATAAACCTTCAATAATAAAATGCGGTCAAAACGTCAGCAAAACGGTTTCCTCTTCTCGAAAACCGCAGGATTTAGTGCTTTCGGTCAGGGTGACGTTAAATGAATGGAATGCAAAGGGGGCCCAGGCGGTGGGAAAGGATCTTGTTTCCCAAAAGGGTTCGATAAAGAAGATGAGGGGGAGGGAAGGGAGGAGGGGTAAGGTCTGTCGTGTATTTTAATTCGAATATAACGTTTTACCAATTTTTCGGGAGGTTGCCTTTTTTTATTACTATGTCAGTTCGTGTCAGTATATTCAATGACAGGTTGACAAAAGAAGATGTAAAAGCAAAGTTAGTTAAATATAATACAATGAGTTTACAAAATAAAAACCTTGGGGATTAAAAAAAAAAAAAAAAAAAAAAAAAGGGGGGAAAAACAAGCTGACAAAAAAATGATAATTAATGCATCATGTCCCAGAAGCATAGCGTGAAATTTTGCCCACTACGGAGCTTCCTTTTCGGGTGTATTATCTGCATTTCCTTTTTAAAATATTAATGAATGAAAGTATTTTTTCTTTTCGTTCCTCGTAATTTAATTTCTTTTGGAAACTTCATCAGCACTAAATTAGATATAACACTAAGCATTGTAGTTTATGTCCTTTGTCAAAGGGATATTTTTTAGGGGAAAAAGGACATTTAATTCTATCGTAACTTCTTCTTTCGTTCCCTCGATAATTTACCGTAAAATGAGGTGAGATCAACGAACCTGGAGTGATTCTGGCCCTATCATAAACCATTAAAAACCTTTCTGATGATCACCCATTAAGGTGTCGGTTCATTTGTAAAAACAAACCCGCTTCAAGTTAACGTGCACGGAGTGCACCCAGCCAAGTTCTAAGAGCACGGAGTGCACCTAGCCAAGTTCTAAGTGCACGGAGTGCACCCAGCCAAGTTTTAAGTGCACTCCACTCGCACCTTACTTTTCTAAACTCATCGTACCCTTGTTTTCAGAACCGCGAAACTCGCGACCCGATTAAGATAAAAAATTTTTTTCTTCACATACGGAACACCGCTCCCTTCGATATTAACTATGCCGATTTTCAACTTTTTATGTTTTGTCCTTCTTCGGTTTTCGAGGGGTCTAAAATCTTCATTTTGAGCGTTACTCACTCACTATATGTATATAGCATAAAGTTCGGACTCTTCCATGGGTCTTTAAATTTTGAAATTCGGTACCGCTACACCATTTATTATATACACTCATATAAAACCCCAAAAATTGGAAAATTCGAAACTGGGCCTGAGCTACAAGCGATTTTCTTTTTCGCGCCCAAGCGCCCAACTCTCAATATATTTCAAGAAGAAGAAAAAAAAAAAGGAACCCGTTTAAAAGTAGCCAAGTTTGAGTTTATTCACAAAGGAAAATGACTTCGGGAAAAATTTTAATAATAGCAAAGAAATTAACTTGGCTGCCCCCTCAGATATCACCACTTTTGAAGGCAAAAGGTTTTTTGAAATAAGAAAATTAAGGTACTGCGCTTCTCAATATATCACCATTTTTAAGGGCAGACGGTTTTTGTAAAGGTAAGCAAAAAAAAAAAAAAAAAAAAACTTGGCTCCTTTTTTTTACACGGAAGTGTTTTTGTTAAGATTCTTTTTTTAAAAAAGCAACTAAAATCTTAAAAAAAATTTGAAGCTCACCTTTCGATAAGCTAACGACACCTTTTGCAATACTACCAACTGTTAAAAGCTCATTCTTAAAATAACAATTTTTTTTATACCTAATTTCCTGGAAAACAAACAGAAAAAGCAAATAACCTCTCAAACAATTTGCCTTTTGAAAAAAAAAAAAAATTCCGAGAAAATTCTAAAAAAAAAAATTTAATTACACTTGACCTCGAGACACCTGCAAAAAAATCATGAAACAATACATGCTGCGTATTTTATGCGGCGGAAGTTATTATGACTTCCATTATGCTTATTGCAATGCTTAAACAAAAACAAAACTGGCTTTCCAACAGGGAACCTTTCCAATTACCTCGAGGAAAATATTTGCAAAACCACGTTGATGGTTTCGCGGTGAAAAATTGATATGAATAAAAATAACAATTTTTTTTCTCCCTTCACCTAGCCACACGTGCGCCGTGAGCATTTAAACGCTCCGAATTAAAAAAAAAAAATTTTAACGCGAGGGAAAACGTTTCGGAAAATAAGGAAGCAAAATTATACGATGATAATCGGTTTTTAAAAAAATCAAGGCCCATCAACAAAAAACCTTTTAATTTTCTTTCCATTTCTTAAAACGAAGGAAATTAAATCCGGATGGCTCTTTAAATTTTGAATGACTGTTCAGGTTCACGGTCGTTTCAAAAAAAAAAAAAAAAAAAAAAAAAAAAAAAAAAAATCGTTGAAAGGCTGAATTTTTAAAAAATATATTTTTGAAAGGTTCGTTTCTTTTGATAGGGAAAAAAAATTTTCGTTGGCAGCTCTACAAAAAATAAATTTGAGAAATCCGTTTTATTTCAGTTATTTATAAAAGCACCGCACCGTAAGCATTAAATGCTTACAAAAAACTTTCAACAATTTGGGATCAAAAAAAAAAAAAAAAATTAAATTTTAACTTATTTTTTTCAAAATTAAATGAAATTAAATTCTATTTTTTTTTTTAAATTCATTCCAAAGTGTTTAAAAGGTTTGGTAGTCATTATAATTTATTATTTTTTAACGACATTAAAATCGACTAAAGCTTAAGTGCATTTTTTTCCCCTTTAATTCCGAATTTCGAATTCTAATCAAACAAATTCGTGGAAATCCCCAAATCCGCAAAAATCAAAAATTTAATTTCACCACAGAGCGAAAATCGATAATGATGGCTGACAAAAAAAAATTATTTCTCGTTTTGATGCTAAAACCGCAATGATTATAGTGATTTGCCCCCCGGTGGATTTTTCCAAGATTTTTTTTTCCCCCTCTAAAACTGATTTTTCAAGATTTTATGATTATATTACATTATATTATTAATTTATCTAATTGAGTTTGTATCCCATTTCGAAAAGGGGTTTTCCAATAACGGTAATGCAATAGATCCCCTCCCGACCCCAAGTATATCTATACAGTCTATACAGAAAATAACCCGAATGCATTAAATTGGAAATCGCTTTGCTTTTGTTGTTTTACCAAATTGCGGTTTTTATTTATGATTACCGGAAAGGCACGTAGAGATATTTCAATTTAATTGATTATGTCATTTCATTAATATTTGGGTTTAAGCCATATGTCCTTCCGGGGAAAAAAAAGGGGGGAAGACAATTTAGATTTGATTTGTTTTCAATAAGTGCGGGATCGCTGAAGGTCACTGTTTGTTGTTAAAATGTCGGATGTCGCGTCTGAATTTGTGAATGACAGGTTCACCCTGACATTGTCAAGTTTAAGCTTAGGACTGACAAGTTACAATCCGTCGGCGTTTATTGTGCAGTTTAAACCTGACGATGCCAAGTTCGAACTTGACAATGACAAGCTCAAACTAGTTGCTTTTTGGGTCTGAATCTAACACGCAGGTTGCCGCTTGGCGATGTAAAGTTGAAACATGTCAAAAAATGTCAAATTTGAACAGGAGAATGTTACGTTTGAACAGGAGAATGTTACGTTTAAACCTGCCATTGTCAAGTTTGAACTTAGCACTGATAAGTTACAACCCGTCGGCGTTTATTGTGCAGTTTAAACCTGACGATGCCAAGTTCGAACTTGGCAATGACAGGTTCAAACTTAACATTGTCCGGTTTAAATCTAGCACAAAATACCGGCAGGTTGCTGCTTGACAATGCGCGGTTTAAACATTCTAAATGATAATGTCAAAGTTGAACAGGGGAATGTTACGTTAGAAACTGACATTGTCAAGTTTGAACTTGACATTGTCAAGTTTGAACTTAACACTGACAAGTTACAACCCTTTAGCATTTATTGTGCAGTTTAAACCTAAGGATGCCAAGTTCGAACTTGACAATCACAGTTCAAACTTAACATTGTCATGGTTAAACCAGACACTGAATACTGGCAGGTTGCCGCTTGACGATGTTTAGTTCAAACATGATAATGTCCAATTTAAACGGGAGAATGTCACGTTTGAACCTGACATTGGCAAGTTTGAATTTAACACTGACAAATTACAATCCGAAAGCATTTAATGTGCAGTTTAAACCTGAAGATGCCAATTTCGAACTTCACAATGCCAGGTTAGAACTTGATAATGCCAGGTTTAAACTAGACGATGTTAGGTTTGATTTTCAGGTTCAAACTTGACGGTAAACAAATTAGCAGTAAACATTGAACCGTCAGGGCTTCCGTAACAAGGCGTCAGTCACTTAAAAAAAGAAAAAAAAATAGCTTAAAATTAATTTGTTTGGATCTTGTTTTTAAACAACGGAAAGATCTTTTCCTCTTCATAACTTTTATCAAAGACCGCTTGAAACTTTGTCAATATAACGAATTAACCAACAGGGTAAAAGTAATCCCGGAACTTCCGTAAAGTCCGGCCCTTTTCCTTTTGTTTGTTAAAGTGTGTGCATTGATTTCCGCAGATCGAAAAATCAAGACTTGATAAGGCTCGAAGCGGTTTTTAACTTTCCCCCTTTTCTCAAAAAGTTTATAGATCTTTTCAAACTTAAAATTTTCTTTTTCCCTTATGTGATCCGGATGGATGGAGGGCGGGCGGGAGGAAGGAAGGAAGAATAAGAAAGTGAGAAGCGCGGGGGAGCGAAAGGGGAGCAGGGCTCTCGCCGGTTTGTCCCCGGAAAAATTTTTGATTTCCACCAACTAAATCACGATTCTCTTTCTCGGAAACGAAAATTTCCATTCAAAAAAATTTTTTAATAAATGTTCCCGGAAAGAAAAGTTTCGAAAACCCAAGACGGGGGCCTGGTTTTCTTATTCATTTATAAAATCTTTCAAAATTAAGGTAATAGCGAAACTTTTTAGATTTATTATTTATCTTTTTTTTTTTTTTTTTTTTTTTTTTTTTAAGGTAATTTATATATTTTTTTTTAAGTTTGCCAACGATAAGGTGATGGTTTTTTTTTCTCTTATGAAAAACATAAGATAAAGCTTTCGACAATATTTGTTAGTTTTGGATCCCATATCTCCTTTAAAAAAAAAAAAGGATAACTTTGTTTCCAGTTCGAAAATTTTGCAATTCTAAATTTACCTCATGCGGATAAAATTACGATTTTTCGAGAGGTTTGTACATGTATATTTTCCCCTTTAAAAATCCGAAAAGTAAGTGGTTGAGCCCGGGAATAATAAGAGGAAAATTATACAAAAACATACAAAACTGACAATAAATATTTATGTTAAACTTACTTTTCTCTAATCCCACCATTTTCAAATGTATCCCTTTCGGGAAAAAAAATTTAGGCCATTTTTCCCCCGGGCATATTTATGAAGGTGAAAATTTTTAAGTAAGTCTAGCTGCATTTTTCAACAAACACTTTTCAACAAGACTCGGAAAATGGTTTTCTCTACCGGCCGTAATCCCCATCACCTAAAAAACTTTCCTCGTCATTTTTTCCACTATAAGTATGATTCACTTAATGCATTCTTTTGTTCACTTGCTTTACATTTTTGAACTGTAAATTTTATCAACATTCAAAATTCCAGCTTATCTCGACTCTTATTTTTTTCCTCAGCTTTGTGTGTTAGAAAAGCATAAAGGTAAGATTTTACAAGAACGCATTAAATCAATTCTGGGAAAAGGATATATTTTTTTTTAATGCTTAGCTTATGAGGTTTGGTTTTGTTCCGCCCAAGCTTCTTAACCGTATTGAAAAAAAAAGAAGAGATTCCATTAAGAAGTATAGAGAGTGAATATGCCTTTCGGATTTGAATTCATTTAAAAAATTCTCTAAGTGAATAGGCATTATGGCCCTTGAACCCAGATGCTTGTCAAAAACCTTCCATGCCTGTGCGAAAAGGGGGGAAAAAAATTCGCTGGAAAGCTTTTAACAATAAACTACATAATTTATAAATGTCTTTCACGCTTTTCAACTTGAATAATGTTAAAGCTAGAAAACCTTTTCGAATGATTCCATTCCTTTTTTTCCCGAAAATGTATCTAATAGCAAAGAAAAAAATTAGCCCTAAAAAAATAATACGATTTGAAATAGAAAAGCAGGTTCCAACAGGCGGAGTGACGGATCAAAATAAAAATAAAAATAAAAAAAATAAAAATAAAAATACTTCAATTCTGTACCGTTAACTTCAGAAATGGATACCGTACCAGGGGGTTACTTTGCAAAATTTTTCGTTTTTATTACACGAAACGTTATGAAATCGTTAGGAGGAAAAATTGTGCTTTTAATATGTTGTAAAGGGACTCTTGAGCTTTCATTTAATACCCAATTCAATTATTCCTAGTTATTTTAACAATGAAAAAAAAATTTACGAAATGATGTTTCGTTTTTAAAAAAGGAATAACTTTGCACACTTATATTTCCACATTTATATGTCTGTAAATATAGCACATGCTGCAGGTCACCACAAGACTACAGTATCTTCATCAGAACTCTGTTAAAAATTGAAGAAGATTGCGGCAGAAAAATCTTTTGATCTTTTTTTTTTTTTTTTTCATTTTTCGGTAAAATCCATTTTTTTGTTAAAATCTGTTACCATCGCATTTCTCAATTCCTACACACAATTTCATTCGTTCCCTGTTCCGAATTGTTTTCAGACCCAAGAAATTCAACATTAAATCGTTTACCTTTTTTATTTTATTTATTTTTTTCTTCTTTTTTCATTCCCTTACGACTTCGACTTTAAATCTTTTAGCGCCAGAAATCATTTTTACGGCCTCACAACGTGCTCGAATTGGATAACAAAAAAAAAAAAAAAAAAAAAAAAAAAAAAAAAAAAAATAAGGGAGATGTTGTGATATCTTGAAAATCATGGATTTTTCTCCCTTGAAAACCTGTTGTTTTTAATATCTTCAAGCTTGTTTATGTTTGCCTTTTTATCGAGATTAATAGCAGTCAGCGCCATAAACAACGAATAGGATATTTTTAATGCCGCAACCATAAAATCACGCACATACCAGGCGTTAAAAGTCGTTCTTCGTTTAATCTTCCGAGAAAAATGGAGGAGGAAGAAAAAAAAAAAAAAAAAAAAAAAAAGACGGGGAGTAAAATGACTTTATATCTCAGCTTCCCGCAAAAAAAAAAGGTAATTTTTCAAATTAGTAAAATTGAAATCTCAAACGGAATTCAATTTGTATAGTTTTGAAAAAGCTTTTTCCACTGACGCAAAGCTTATAATTACGGGATTAGATTCTCCAGAACGTTTTCCGAAACCACAGAGGGTTTTTGAAGTCCCGGATTATCAGAAACAATCGATTTTTTTTTTTTATTCTTTTCTTTTTCTTTCTTTTTTAATACTGTTTGGAATGAGGACTTTACAATTTGTTTGCCCTTCGACTTAACGATGCCGAAAGCTTTGGTTTCAACAAAAAAAAAAAAAAATCCTGCCTTCAAAGGGTAAATAAATGGAAAAAGAAAAGAGATATGATGTGTATCTCCTATTAAGCCCCGGTTCGTTTAGTCTAAAAAAGGATGATAAGGGTGTCGCTTTTGCCCTTTTCCCCAAAAAAGGTTTTTGACGATGATTAAATGGACTAAGAAGACCTTTTTCCATATAACCTCCGAAGGAGGAGGAGAAGGCGAAGGGGGGGGGGGGAGGACGGAGGACTATTTCCAAAGTTCGTAATGTCCTGCGGTGTCGGTTTTGTTCCGCGGTTGGCGTCCGTGTTTACTTCATTGTCTAATAATTTCGGAACAAAACGGATTTCCGTATCACCCTCGTTTAATGTCAATGAAATTTCCTTCTTTGGCCTCTCTTTAAAAAAAAAAAAAATAAATAAATAAATAAATAAAAAAAATAAAAATCACAAGAGACTTATATTTTTTTATACCGAAAAAAAAAGGAAAAAATTCCTACCAACTTTTTTTTCCCCCTCCGATTTGGAATTTATCATTACATTGACGTGTGACAGGTGGTGAAACCATGAGATCCATCGGGAATATATTGGACAAACCCCAATGGAATTTTCACATCGGTAGGAAAATATCTTCCCCATGCATAATATTTTTTTTTCTCCCTAAAGATGAATTAAACCAAAAAGTTTTTTTTTTTTTTTTCGTATCAGATTGAAAACCGGCTGAAAAAGAAAACCCGTGGAAATATTGGGCTTGCACAAGCTTCCAGCACGTCACAGCCCGAAAGCTTCAAAAGTAAACAACTGCCATATTCGGGTCTTCTTCTGTAATTGTGGTTCCAGCAAAGATGTTCACTCAACTATTTAACCGCAAGCTGCCAGAGGTCTTCATTCCTTCGTCTGATGTGTCGAGTTTTAATTCATATCACTCACACAGATACCGCTTAAGACTACAAACGTCTTTCAGAGTGGTGCGGTTTACTTCGTTACATAATTTAAATGTAAATATGAAGTTAGTAGTCCGACAGTCTAAGGCAAGAAAAAGATACGAGCGCTAATTTCAGAGAAAATATTTGCCGAAAATTGCCGCTTCAAAAGAATCACTAGGAAAATGTAAAGCACCGATCGAAACTCAAATGCTAAATAAATTTAAAAAGTCCTCTAACTGAAGTTGGAAATTCAAGAGCAGAGATGCAGATATGAAAATAAAAAAACGAAAAGAGCAACAAACAAGTAGGTGTTTAATATATTCTAAATATAATTTCCTTAATTGAATCTAAATCTGAATTAAATTTATTTATAACTATTTAATTTTTCTGTTATCATTAACCCAGTCGAGGAATGTAATTATCCCAGTCTTCTCATTTCCTAAAGTGCTCATGCATATTTCTTAGCTCCACCTTTGTACAACTTTCCCCCAGCGGAATCATTTTCAACATATAAAAAAAAAGAAAGAAAAAAAAGTAAAGATCGTATCATTTACAATTTTCCAGCTTTTAATATTCCTATTCCCCTTAAGATAATGACCGAACCGCGGTTTAAAACACAAAAAACGATTTAACTTGTTTAAAAAAAAAAAATGCAGTAAAATGCGATGTAATTTTTGTTTCGCGTCATTTGTAGGGAATTTCACTTAAAAACTGCGGGGAAATGTAAGGTTGAAGGAAGTGGGGGCCTCAGCAGAAAATGTCAAGTACATGTAGGAAAAGTAAGTCGTTACTAAGACTTTTCAAACTTTTGTACTCGCTCTATTTCCGTTTCCTACTTTTCAAAAACTTCGGGTTTTCCACGTCGCTGTCAGCTATTTTTCGAGCTAATAATTTCGTTCAAACTAAAGAATATCCTTTCTGAAGCTAATAGTTGCATTCAAATGAAAGGATAATTTTTCTAAAACTAATAATTTCATTCAAATTATAGAATAATTTTTCTGAAGGTAAAAATTTTTTTCAAATTATTCAAAAGATTTTTCAAAAGGTAATCATTCCATTCAAATTATTCAAATAATTTTTCTAAAGCTAATAATTTCATTCAAATTATTCAAATAATTTTTCTGAAGGTAAAAATTTCATTCAAATTATTCAAATAATTTTTCTAAAGCTAATAATTTCATTCAAATTATTCAAATAATTTTTCTGAAGGTAAAAATTTCATTCAAATTATTCAAAACATTTTTCAAAAGCTAATTATTTCATTCAAATAAAACGATAATTATTCTAAAGCTAATAATTTTATTCAAATGAATACATAGTTTTTCTAAAGCTAATAATTTCATTGAAATGAAAGGATAATTTTTATAAAGCTAATAATTTCATTCGAATTATTCAAATAACTTTTCTGAAGGTAAAAATTTCATTCAGATTATTCAAATAACTTTTCAAAAGCTAATAATTTCCCCAGGTGTTCCTTTCAAATCTAAGATTTAAGTGTTATCATGACAATATTAATATGATATAAATCGTATAATACAATGTTATTGATCAGACATCGCAATGATTTAAAACAAAGAATTGGAACTGTTAAAAGGTTTATATCATAATGATATTAGAGTAACACTAGTTCTTTGAAAATTAAAAAAAAAAAAGTCGCCACTGAGACTAGAACCCATTCCGTTTAGATTCCTATCGTCACAACTCCTTCACCTTACCATCTTCACCACTCCTTAAGTTACAAAAACGTTGATAATTTGATTATTTAAGTTAACAAACGACGGACTTAGAATTTTTTTGACCGTTTTATTCTTATCACTTTTTCAAGTGGAAGAACAAAAATTTCAAAAAACGAAGGGCAGAACAGCCAAAGCTCTTGAATCGTAGATTACGAATTTGCCTATATTCTTGTCCTTATTTCAGGTATAAGGTACGAAATTTCCAAAAAACGTAAAGTATAACTTCTAAAAAAAAGTTTTTAAGAAACTTCACAAAACTTAGTGATGCTGCTGTAACATCAGGCTCACTTCAGACCGTTAATATTCTGTTATGTGAAGTCTAAATTTTTTTTTGCAAATTAAAACATCCATTACAGTCATTATTATATTAAGTGAATATTTGACCGATATTTGTTTAATATAAGTCAACGATCTGACATTGGTTTGATGTTAGTTCTACATAAAGTTAATATCACACTGATCACATTTTTTTTGAACACCTGGGTCAGTCAAATGAAACGATAATTTTTCTAAAGCTAATAATTTCATTCAAATTATTTAAATAATTTTTCTAAAGCTGATAATTTCATTCAAATTATTCAAATAATTTTTCAAAAGCTAATAATTTCATTCAAATGAAGCGATAATTTTTCTGAAACTAATGATTTCATTCAAATTATTCAAATAATTTCTCTAAAGCTAATAATTTCACTCAAATTAAAGGATAATTTTTCAAAAGCTAATAATTACATTCAAATTATTTAAATAATTTTTCTAAAGCTAATCTTCTTCTTTTTAGTCCTTTACTCCATTACGAGCGTGGTGATCTCTCACATACACCTCTGCGTGCGCTCACGCCGGTTCCGAACGGCTATTTTTGAGAGGTTTACAAAGCAATTACCGCTAAATTATTAGCTTTAGGCAATTACCGCCTAAAGCTAATAATTTCATTTAAATTATTCAAATTATTCAAATAATTTTTCTGAAGGTAAAAATTTCATTCAAATTATTCAGATAATTTTTCTAAGCTATTAATTTCATTCAAATTATTCAAATAATTTTTCTAAAGCTAATACCTAATTTCATTCAAATTGAAGGATAATTTTTCTAAAACTAATAATTTCACTCAAATTATTTAAATAGATTTTCTAAAGCTAATAATTTCATTCAAATTATTCAAATAATTTTTCTAAACCTAATAATTTTATTCAAATTAAAGAAATAATTTTTCTAAAACAAATAATTTCATTCAAATAATTAAAAATTTTTTTGCGATAAATTATTTAATTATCCCCTTATCTTCTTTTGTCTTCACTAGATTTCCCTTATTTTTAAAGCAGAAGAAAGCAATAAATGATAATCGCAAAGAGAATAAATCAATCAATAAAGCGATCACATTCCTACTTCCTGATGCGAATACAACGTAAGAAAATGAAAAGAAAAAAAAAGGGGGGTGAAGGGGAGGGAAATAAAACGAAATTCATCGAAAGTGGATGCTCTAAAAGCTCTTCCGCTTCTTTTTTTTTTTTTTTCTTCACGACGGGACGTAGTCTCGACCCGTGTTGAAATTTTACCCGAGTGGATTTTTCATCAAGTCAGGCATTTCTTTTTCTTACAATTTTTTTTTCTTTTTTACTTTTCACATTAAGATGAAGGAAATACGAGAAAAAAAAATTCAATAAACCAATCCCAACGAAATTATCTTTGAAATTAGGTTTCTCAAGAAAATAACCAAAACATCAGCAAAAAAAAAAAAAAAAAAAAAAAATTGTTTGTCGAATATACAAACTTCTTTTAAACTATGCTGAATATAAAAGCCAATTTCTGTTTCTTAAAGCAAAATTAGCTTCTGATAAGTTTCTTAGTGCAGTATCTGCATCACATCAAACAGATTTTTTTAATGTAAGAAATTCCATTTTAAACATTTTTTCCTCTTTGAAGAAGGCAAAAATTCAAATCTTGAAAATTTTTCTTTTTCAGGAACCATATTTAAGCTAAAAGCTAGCAATTGAAAAAGATGTAGCAAAATCTTTTTCAGTATAAGAAACATCCAGTCTTGTGAAGATTACAAAAATTTTCTGCCCTCCCTTTGATCATCAGAGGCTATCCGGATTGGGAATCCAGCAGAACTAGATTTTTATATTTTTTCAATTAAAAATATTTTTATTTTAAAATGAGTCTCAAAACTTGAATCATAACCTTCTAGTTTTTGTTTTATAAGTTTTAATGTTTTATCAGTTTTTGTTTTATTGGTTTCAAACTTGACATGTTAAGACACAGCAACAGTTTATGATTCATATTATCTTCTTTGAAACATATAAAAATGATTTGGAGAAATCCTTTTGATCTAAAAAAAGGCAATCGACAAAAGTCCTGTATAATTATGCAATGTCCTGTTTATTATCATAACCAAGGTCACATGTCCCTCACAAAAGTCTTACGATAATTGTAATACCATCATCATCATCATCATTAAATAGAAGCCATGCAAAATCATTCAATATGGAACACATGTATCATTATCAAAGATTCCTTATTTTACATGTCACCATCCAAAATGATTGTTACTTTTTAATTTTAATAACATTAGTTTAACGTTAATTTATGATCTAGCAAAATCAAGAAAAATTTTCTTGATTTAATAAACTAAGGCTGTAAGCTATTGGGAACAAACAATGGTAAAAATTGGAAATTGTAACTAACAACTTCACTCGATAATACCTACAAAAATTTCCCCAAAAAAATGCTGCCTAATTTAGCATGCAATTCACATAATAAATTTGGAAAAATAACCAAATACATGAACTGTTTACCATCTTCATAAAAATTGCATCAGTCTGCCATTCCGTTATCATTTTACATTTCAGCTTGGTAACATCAAACAGCCATTCAATAAAAAATAGTAAATCCATAATTTATCATATCCCTAAATGCATTTCATTAAACAATGCATGAGCTTGTCCCTTTAATATCATTGTGCTCATGAGAATAAAATTTGATTCAAAAAAATTATAACCTAACCTTACCTTGTTCATTTTTCAAGAACATTTCATTTTCAAGTTCATCCCTGAATATTAAATATCCTCATCCTCTATATACACTTATAATCCATTAAAAATTCACTTTTAAAATTTAAAAAACATACTTGAGTAAATGATAAAAGAAAAAAAATCAGACTTGAAAGAACCGAAACGAAACCCGACGTAAAATTCCCAAGAAACCACAGAGCAAAGAGTTGAACAACCTGTCGTCACACGTACGTTCAGAACACCAAAATCGCTGCCAACTCTGATTGGTCCACAAATGGCAAAGCCTTCAGAATCAGAGTTGTTCGACCCTGTGACGTCACGACTCAATTTTTTTTTTTTTCCTTTATTTGTACCACAGAGCGTAGAAAACTACGTGCAAGGAACTTAATTCAAAATGGCGGAAGCGAAGCAAGAAATCGCGCATAGCGCAATCTGTTGAGTATCTTGGGAACTATGTTTTCTAATGGAAACTGCGGTGAAATATATTTTACAATTTGATTAACTTTGAAGACATTGACTATTTTTTTTTTTAACTTTTGACATTTTTCTTATCAAAAATTTTAAGTTGTTTTTCGTGCCAGGAAAAAAAAATGATACTTTATCAAAAAAATTCGAATTTTTTGACCAAAAACAAGCAAAAAAAAAAAAATCCAGGACTTTTCTTAGCTCTTTTGCAACTTTCAACCACAGAAAGATAATTACGAGGTCAAATCCGCTCTTCTCATCTTTAAAATAAAAGCGATCGCTCCTGTAACGTCATTAACCTGACCTCTCTGATAAATCGAAATTCTATGCCTTATTAAGGCTTCAGATTTCGGTAGAGATAATAGCCCCTCACTCTTTTGAGCCGCAGTTCAATCAATGCCAACGTTATCAGAACGGACAATCCGAAAAGGATTTTCCGTTTTCCTTCGAATTAGCGTTCCGAAAAAGGTTATAAATTATTGAGAGAATATATATTACATACGACAAAAAAAAAATTCGGAAAAGTTGCCTCATATCGCGGAAATCATTAAATCTCGGATTTTCAATAAAAAAATGTTTTCCTTTGTAAGAAAGTACGCGAAAAAAAATTTTTTTTTCTATAAATATTTCTCCACTTTTTGAATGCCAAAGGAATAAGCTACGTTCGATTTATTTAAATCATATTCTCCTTCGGAAATGCCAATATTCTTACACTGTTTGTTATTCTCCGCGAATAAATATTGCGAAATAAGTGAGGAAAATTTTTGTTCCTCTTCGCGTTTTATTCGGGATGGGAAAAAAAAAAATGAAATATGCCGGTTGATTTTCCAATATTCAATATACATGGCGGCAGAAAAATGAATTGTTATTGCTTAATAAGCATTTCCCCCCACAAACATTTATCACATTAAAAAACTGGGTGGTTAGACGAAAGAGGGAGGAGGAGGAAGAAGAAAAAAAAATAACAAAACGCGAAACATGATAAAAAAAAAAAAAAAAAACTCGCCTTTCCGAGAAAGAATCCCAATATCGACAAAAATTTACATTTCTCCTAATATGATATTTGCTTTTCTATGTAACTTATATATACGGCAAGACTTGATCAAAAAGGCGTAACTTCTCTCCGTCGAATTATTAAATCTAGCCTGGGAACAGTTTCTCAAGGTTAAACGTTCCCATAGTTTATAACAAAAATATATGTTAACGACTGGACCGTTTTTAGGCAATATCAAACTTCGAGCATTATTTTTAAGAGGCGCCCCAATGAGCAAAAAAATAATGCCGCTTCTCCATTATGGCTCAAAATTAATTTTCTAGAATTAATTCTCAAAATTTCCGGAAGTACTGTGCTTTAGTTATTTTATGAATTTTCGACCATGGATTAAGAATAAAAAAAAGGCATTGTATTAAAAATGGCCGACTCTATTTTTAAATCTTGGGTCAGAAATCCATAGAATAACTAAAGCACAGTACTTCCGGAAATTTTGAAAATTAATTCTAGAAAATTAATTTTGAGCCATAATGGAGAAGCGGCATAATAATAATTATTATAAGATATTTCTGAAATATTTTTCAATGATTTAAAAACATGTTTCAATGTTTTAAAAATATTTTTCAACATTTTAAAAATATCTTGCAATGTTTTGAAAATGTTTTTTAACGTTTTAAAAATATTTTTCAATGTTTTAAAAATATTTTTCAATGTTTTAAAAATATCTTTCAATGTTTTAAAAGTATCTTTCAATGTTTTAAAAATATTTTTCAACATATTAAAAATATTTTGCAACGTTTTGAAAATGTTTTTTAACATTTAAATTAATTTAATTCAATGTTTTTTAACGTTTTAAAAATATTTTTCAACGTTCTAAAAATGTTTCTCAACGTTTTAAAAATGTTTTTCAATGTTTTAAAAAATCTTTCAATGTTTTAAAAATATCTTTCAATGTTTAATAATATTTTGCAACGTTTTAAAAAAATTTTTCAACGCTTTAAAAATATTTTTTAACGTTTTAAAAATGTTTTTCAACGTTTTAAAAATATCTTTCAATGTTTTAAAAATATCTTCAATGTTTTAAAAATATCTTTCCATGTTTTAAAAATATCTTTCAATATTTTAAATACATTTTTCAATATTTTAAAAATATTTCTTAGTATTTTAAAGATATTTTTCAAATACTTTTTGAAATAAAAAGGAATGAAAATATTTTTTAAATCTTTAAAATATTTCTATAGGGCAGTCTCCACTTGATAACGTTCACCGCATTCGCGTTATCCGCCTTCTCGATGAACGTATTCGCACCGGAAGTTTTGTGGATCTTTTACCACGATTTTTTTGATCATCTTCTGCTTTTTTTTATTTACAAACATTAAAAATGGCGGTTTTGAAAGATGTTTTTACGGATTTAAAAAGAAAACTTTTAATTCGGACATGGGGAAGACAATAAATCTGTTCCAAAACAAATTCTGGGTAAGCCAATTTTGTATACTTAATGAAATATACGGTACTCTTTGTATGCCACAAACGTTTACGGGAGCAAAACCTGCAAATTACCTGCGATCACGTTAATCGCGATGACGGACAACGCGAATGCCGTGAACGTCATCAAGTGGAGACTGCCCTTATCGTTTCTAGTTTCAAAAAATATTTGCATAATATTTTTGAAATATTGAAAAGTATTTAAAAAATATTTTATAAATATGAATAATTCTAATAATATTAATATTAATATATTTATTTTACTTTTCGCGCCAGAATTGGTTTCTATGTTTCGAATTGCATCATTCTGACATCAAATGTGAAATCTACGACATTGAAAACACATAGAACCTCATTTCTTAGATTGTTTTACGAAAAAAGAAAAATCGTGCGATATTTTGTACAACATGCATGTCATGCTGGTTGCCTATACACAAAATCAGTAGGCGCTTAATATAGGCTTCAACGCGTAGCACGAATATTTGTGTATAAGGGAATAGAGGAAATATTTTTTTTTGCTCAATATTAGTCAAAAATAAAAATTAGGAAAAAGTATTTTCAGAACTTTTGAGAAATTTCCGCTAATTTCGCCTTGTTTAGGTAGGTTAAACATTACCATGGGTTCATTATAAGTACTGTACACTTGTCCAAACATCAGCCCCTGTGGCCTAATGGATAAGGCATCGGTCTCCTAAACCGGGGATTGTGGGTTCGAGTCCCACCAGGGGTAACCCAATATTTTTTTTTTTTTAATTTAATTTTTCAAAAATTTTAACCAAAATTGAAATACAAGGGACGGATTTAATTGTGCATATGACAGTCTGAATTTTTACATGAATCTCAGTCAGTAGCAAGGCCAACATCGAATTTCGCATCATTTATACAGAAATAACTCACGGAGAAAAACTGAAATATTTTATTGCGTTTATTGTTGACAGTTCGCGACAAGTCAAAATTCCAAAAATTTAATTAGAAAATTTTAATCCTTTGAGTAAACTTTAACCCTTTTTTTTTTCTTGAACTGATTCCGAGTCCCGGTTTTAGTATTATTTAGTTCAGCACATGCGCAATTTTTGATAACGCTCAATTTCATTATAATTTCACTCCAAGTCACGTCACAAGAAAAAAATTAAAAAAATGTAAAAAAAAAGAAAAAAAAAAAAAAAAAGAAATGCATGCAGGGAATTTTTATCTTCAGCAAAAAAGAAGTAAAAAAAAAAAAATCCCAATGCAACAAGCGGGCAATTAACAAACATGCCTTCGAATAATTTTTTTCCTCCCTCGTTAACGAGGGTTTAAAATTCGAATAATCTAGCTTACAAAGGATTAAGGCGAGGTTAACTAGGAATCACGGATTAGCTCTCGAAGAATTAAATGGAACAGCTTCAGAAAAGCCAGTAATAAATTTCCTGCAATTTTTTTTTCTTATTTTTTCTTAGCCTTTATAGTAATAAAATAAAGTTGGATTATAAACTTTAAGTTACATCACTCTATCGTTTATTTGTTACGATTTTTTTTTTGAAAAGACAAAAAGAAAAAAAAGAAATTCGAAGTTCCACGAAAAAAAAAAAAAAAAAAAAAACAGAGAAAAATATTTTCTTTCCCACGTTTATTTCTTTTAACATTTTACGCGTTTAATTGAATTAAGCCTTCATTAAATCTTGAAACATCTGATTAACGTTTTTTCTTACTGTTTCTCATTAATTTTTTCCTTTTTTTTAACCAGCAGGACGCTTTTCGGAGAGGATGAGGCCGATTTTTTTAAAAGTCCAATTAACCTTGAAGAGTTAATTCGATTTTTTTTCCCTTCAATTTCTTATCCTTTTTAACGACTTTAAAGCGGATTTCTGTAAAATCCAGAAAAAAAAAAAAGAATTTATCGAGAAAAGAAAATCCCTATCGGATTTTCAAGGTCAACCCACCGTTTATATTCTCTTTCCAAAAATAAAATAAAAAAAAAAAATCACCATCATCATGCGAGAATCTCAATGCAAAGATTTGTAATTTTAAGCTGGTAAAATCGAACCCCATGACAGTTGTTTAACCGAAACTTAAACAAGTCTGATTCTGCAACCCTTTAAAGTTTCCCCGAGATTGCAAAAGTTGTTATGTCCGAGAAGTTTATACCCTCCCCTTGGTTTTCTCCGAAAGCGTTTTCTCATTTATTCATGATTATTATTTACGCTGGAAAAGACGGAGATTCATGAAAGTTATAAAGGGAGAAATCGTAAGATTATATTCATGACCTCCTTTATTCCCTAAAGAGGTATACGAACTTTTTAATAAAGAAGAGAGATCATGTTGGCAGGCGCCTACACACTCCAAAAAAAAAAAAAAAAAAAAAATCACCATCATCATGCGAGAACCTCAATGCAAAGATTTGAAATTTTAAGCTTGTAAAATCGAACCCCATGACAGTTGTTTAACCGAAACTTAAACAAGTCTGATTCTGCAACCCTTTAAAGTTTCCCCGAGATTGCAAAAGTTGTTATGTCCGAGAAGTTTATACCCTCCCCTTGGTTTTCTCCGAAAGCGTTTTCTCATTTATTCATGATTATTATTTACGCTGGAAAAGACGGAGATTCATGAAAGTTATAAAGGGAGAAATCGTAAGATTATATTCATGACCTCCTTTATTCCCTAAAGAGGTATACGAACTTTTTAATAAAGAAGAGAGATCATGTTGGCAGGCGCCTACACACTCCAAAAAAAAAAAGAAAAAAATTCTCATGCTCTTTGATATCGCACAGAGTCTTTGATTTCAAATTAAATGGTAGATGAAAGCTCCATGAACTACATAAAAGGTATATGTATTACACTTAAACCGGCCTTGATCCGATCATTTTTCTCCCTCCCGATACTTTTTTCTTTTTTTTTTTTAACTCCCCGGTTTTTGAAATCATTAATTAGAACATTTTTTAATAAAAAAGCGATGACGTTACATCTGACATTGAGTAATGTCTCCTCGGGAGCTGTTCTATTTCTGACAACATCGAATTATAATTAAATTGTTTTAATCGAGATTTTTTTTTTCGATTAGCGATGAACGACCACCGAAAAAAAAAAAAAAAAAAGAATTCTTTTCCTTGCGATTTGATATTCAAAGCATCGCCCGCGATTTTTCCTCCGGGAGAAATTCCCACATCCGAGATCGATATGATCCCTTCCCCAAAAGCCTCTGTGGAATATTGTCAGACTTAAACGGCTTACAACGAACTGAATTAAGTGCGTTTTGATGGTAACCCGATGAAGAGAGAAGCTTACGGACCTTCATCGGAAAACTGGGTCCTGGCTATGTTTCAAAGGTGTAATTATATGCAGCAACTAGGTAACAAACAATGTTCCGCAATGCTTTGACCATTAATTAATTAATAAATTTATTTTCTAAAAAGAAAGCTTTTAGCTGGCGATATAAATTACAAATGACCTTGAAAACACTCTGTTGCAATAAGCATTAGTCATTTCAGACGATGAGCGCTAGGTCAACATGGAACCCATTTATGTGAAAAAATTGTGAAAAAGGAAAAAAAAATTTCTGCGGAACCGAAGGGAGATTTCCATAAGATTTTTTTTCGCAAATACAAAGAAAGTTTTTCAAATTATGCCTTAGCCCGTACGAAGAAGAGATGCATAAATTATATAAAAAATCATGTGTAAATTATACAAAAAATTGGACGTACATAAAAAATGCATAAATTATGTTTATTATATATGCATTCAAAAATAAATGCATATAAAAAAAATTATTTATTAATTTATGCATTCAACAAATATATGCATTTAAAAATAAATGCATTATAAAATGAATGCATTATATATTCATTATAAAAAGAATGCATTAGATATGCATACATGCATTATAAAATATATGCATAAATGCATTATAAAAAAATGCATTATAAATTGAATGCATTATATATGAGTTAAGATAGGTAAGTGTGATCGTCTGAAAAATGTGACCATGCAAGTGTGGCCATATAAACAGATGTGTAGGAAATCCGTTTTTGTGGGAATAAATACATTATTATCTACTTTATATATCCCGACAAAAACGAATTTTCCACATGCATGTGTAGTTATATGGTTTAAAATGTTAAAAGTCACAGTTTTCAGACGGTCACACTTTCCTACCTTTACCTTCCATAAATGCATTATAAAATAAATGCATTATATATGCATTTATAAAATAAATGCAATTATAAAATAAATGCATATATAAAAAACTTAGTTAATGCATTTTTTATGTACCCGGGAAAACCCAATCTACAAATTTTTTATAAAAAAACTATAGATTTTGAATTTATAGAATTTCTATACAAGTTATGGTGGTATAGAAAATCTTTTGATTTCAAAATTCTATACTTTTCTTATAGAAATACTATTAAAAAAACATAGTATTTTCAAATCCCCAACCCAGGGAAAACAAAATGAATTCCACCCCCTCAGATGGGGGCTGCCCCGGATTTTTCGAAAAAAAAATTGATTTTTTTTATTTTATAAACCCCAGCCCATATCAGTTTTTTTTTACTTTAGAAAAATTCCATGCGCTGAATGAAAGTTCGATCCCAGACCTCTTGCGTGTTAAACCGATTCTCTACTTATAGGATACAAGTCATTGTTAAAAAGCAAGAGAAAAAACTTGAATTTATGTTCGATTTTAGTATAATTTATGCATTATTTTTATATAATTTATGCATCTCGTTTTCGTACGGGCTGGGACATAGTTTGGAATAATTTTCATTCCAATTTTAAATGCAAAAATTAAGCATAAAGTCCTGTCTTCTTTATTGGCAAATTAATCGAAGAATACAATTAATTGTACCACCGGAAATGCTGTATATTTTCGGACTTTTTTATTCTGATACCACTTTTTTTTATTGTTCTGATTATTTTTTTGAACACTAAAAATAATGAAAACGAAAAAAAAGAAGGTAGCAGAAGAAAAAAGTCCAAAAATATACATCACTTCCGGTGGTGCAATTAATTGTACCCTCCAATTAATTCTTCAATGGAGACAGAGCATAAAATTTGCAAATTTTCCTGCTTTAAGAGCTAAAAAAAATTACATGCATAAAATATGCAGATCCAGATTGTCTTGCTTAAAAAAAATTATGCATTGATATTGTAACGATTATGGTTGTTCAAATTTTGGCGCTTAAAAAATTTGCATAAACTTTGCTAAAAATTACTCATGTCTAAATTTTTAAGTAAATGATACAAAAATAATACATTTTTTAATGTAAATTTTTTGCATAAATTTTGCAAAAATTGTAGTGCCGGACTGACCCACCGGGATACCGGGAATTTCCCGGTGCGCCGGTAGGACCAGATGCAAAAGGCGCCGGTAAAATTATCCGTCCCTTAAAATAAGTTAAATTATAAATTCTCAAATTTTAAAAACTTTTTTTTTTTTTTCTTTTTTTTTTTGCTTTTAAAAAAGTGAACTGTGTTCGAATGATAAGCAGCGCATTGAAAAATTTTACAATTATTTCTAATTTCATACGTTTCTAAAATGCAGAGCTCTCACTCTATATTTATATTTTTTTCTGTAAGAGAGCCTATATTTTTTTATACCTTTTTTATTTTATTTTATTTTATTTTTTATTTTTAGCCTATATTTTTTATACCTATATTTTTTTCATTAATTTTAGCACAGGTCATTAAAAGTCCATATTTTTTGGACCAAGATTATAAAATTTTTAAAAGTCTCTAATTTTGATCGCTTTTATTTTATTTTATTTTATTTTCAAATTTTGTGCCTATTATTAAATCAACATCATAATTAATAAATTTTTGAAAATTTTCCTTAATGGATGGGAAAACTCAAGATTCAGCATAAAAAAAAATTCTTCTTGCCAGTCGTGTACGACAGAGTTAAAAAACTCCAAAAACAAATGTTGAAATAATTGCCAATTTCGTTTTAAAACGACCAAAAAAAAAAAAAAAAAAAAAAAAAAAAAAAATAATGGAACGGACAAGTATGATTTTTCGTCCTGCGGTTTTCCCTTTTTTTTAATTTTTGTCCGGAGTAAAAGTAACTCCGGACATCTGCATTAAACTTAAAAAATAAATAGCCCATTTTCACTTCTCTAATTGGGAAAAAAACCGGGGATTCTAATCTTTGTCATTCAATCCCATTTTTTTTTTTAAAACTTCCGAGACGGAAGCAATTAAAAAGCTTGTAGGGGATTAAACGGGATGAATAAACGTAAAACAAAAAGAACTTAATAAAAAAAAAGGAAAAAAAAAAACAAAAAAATAGGAATTTTTTTTCCGACTGAACAGGCGCAACAACATTGACATTGCGTGGGTTTGCCACAAATTTTTCCTCAAGGAAAAGGCCAAGGGAACTCTTTCCAATATCATGATAATGTACAATGTTCTTGAGGATGGAAACGCTCATTGATGTGGAAATGATATAAGGCTTACCGGTCAACTTATAGACATTGTATCTGTTCCAGTCAGATTTTCCTTCCCTTTCCTCCTATATATAATTCCCGAATCCGGCTTTACGTTGATATTTCCACTTATAACTCCGAAGAAGAAATAAAAAAAAAATCAAATCCTTACCTAAAAAGAAAAGAAAAAAGGGAAAATAGAATTAGAATATATATATATATACACATTTCCGTCTTCGAATTGAATAAATTCTACAAGGAAGAATTGCTAAATCTACAGGAGGAAATTTTCTTATTTCCTTAAGAAAATTTTTGTTTGCATTTCCCTGATTAAAATTCGCGAAAATTGAGTAAGAGAACTTAATGCTGGTTAAACACGGGGAGGAGAGAAAAGCAAAACGCATTTTCCTTTTTATTAACAAAATACCGTATGCAGTGCGGATTTAAAAATATTAATAAATAAAATATACATGCATAAAGCCAGACTCTACGTGATTTTCAAGTTAGAGAACGTGGAAAAATGTAACAAATGTCATTCTGCATTTTGCTACGTTTCACACAACTCCATTCGGGGCGGGAAATACGTGATTACTTCACACGTTGGGAGCTTTTTCGACCGCCTTGTCTTGTTTAGATCAAATGCAAAAAGCCGAAATTTTTGGTTTTTTTTTCTTTTTTAACTCATGTAACATTATTCACCTGTTAAGTGAAAGAGAAATGGCATCAAATCAATAACACTTTCGAGTTTTAAAAAAATGTGTGTACAAAAGGAAAAAAAAAAAAAAAAGTTGAAAGAGGATTCCGTGATTTATTGCCAGGATCGAAAAAGATTTATACCGAAACTGAATCAGAGTTGGAAGGCAATGGTGCTTTATCAAATTCATTTTCAACGTATCATACGTAGAGTGTGGCATGAAAAACGCCAAATGATGATTGTTCCCGAAGGAGCACTCAGAAAAAGGAAACGTTTTGAACAGGTTTCGTCTTGCAACAAAACGGGAACGTTTCGTAGCAAAAGCAAAGGGACATGTTGTTTCTTGACAAGATATTTTTTATTGTTTTCGCACGATTTTTAAGAAAATGTTTTGTCACAAGGCATTTTCGCTTTTGCATTAGCAATTTTATTTTCTGAGTGTGTGAGACAAAAATCAAAATTTTAAAAAAATCTGTGAAACTCCTATCTTCCATTATTGTATTTTTTTTATAATATAAGTTTTAATTTGCTCCGATTAAGTAGAAACCCGGAAAAAAGTCAAAACTTTTCTGATGCACATATTTGAGACAAGTTGAAACAAATTGAGACAAGTTGAAACAAGTTGAGACAAGTTAAAACAAGTTAAAACAAATTGAAACAAGTTTAGACAAGTTGAAAGGGTGCGTGAAGTTGGCAGTACAATGAAAAGCTCAAATTCTAAAAACTATACCATGATTTTGAGCTTTTTTTGAGCTTTCAGAAAAACCAAATTTCAGAATTTGAGCTTTCAAAACAAAAAAGTTATTTACATTATCAACTTTGCCTGCCAAGTTCACGCGCCGTACAATGAAAAGCTCAAATTTTAAAATTGACGCCATTCTATGCCCCTAAATTTGAGCTTTCAAAAAATCATGTTCCCAAATTTGTAGCTGCATAACAAAAAAAGTTGTGCTTTATAATACCAAAAGTTATATGTCCGACACGAAAATTGAGCACTGCCAGCTTCACACCTAGTATTTTTCAAACTAGTAACTGGAAACGGATTTTATTTTGTTCCACAGAATTTGAGCATTCAGAAACACGACTCTCAGAATTTGAGCTTTCTCCTGTGAAATTTGAAAAAATATGAAAATACTGTAAATATGCAGCACTGCCAAGTCCACGATCGTACTTTTCAACTTAGGGATTTAAAACATACCTCAAATTCTTCTGCGAAATTTGAGCTTTCAGAAGATATAACGTTCAAAATTTGAGCTTTTCCCGTTTAATGAAAAAAAAAAAAAAAACGAATTATTGAATTAGTATTTGACCGAGTACTGCCAAATTCACATACGACTCTTTCGGACCTCAAAATTTAAAATTGATTCCGCCTTATTCTCTAGAATTCGAGCTTTCTGAAGATGTAACGCTCAAAATTTGAGCTTTTCTGGTCTAATTAAAAAAAAAAAAAAAAAAAAATTATTGAATTGCGATTTTATTGAGTACTGCCAAATTCACATACGATTCTTTTGGAGCTTGAAATTTGAAATTGATTCTGCCTTATTCTCTGGAATTTGAGCTTTCGGAAAATATGACGTTCAAAATTTGAGCTTGAAAAGAAAAAAAGTTATTCCCATTATCAACTTGGCACTGCTGACTTCACGGGAAATTTTTTTAGCACTCGAAAGGCGTAAACGATCCTATTTTATTCTCTCAAATTTGAGCTTTAAAAAGACATAAGGTTCAAAATTTGAGCTTTTCCCGTTAAAAAAAAAAAAAAAAAAAAAAAAAAAAATGATTGATTTACCATTTTGCCGAGTACTGCCAAATTCGCATACGATGCTTTCGGAGCTCGAAATTTAAAATTGATTTCACCTTATTCTCTGGAATTCGAGCTTTACGAAAATATAACGCTCAAAATTTGAGCTTTTCTCGTCTAATTAAAAAAAAAAAAAAAATATATATTGAATTTCGATTTTATTGAGTACTGCCAAATTCACATAGATTGTTTTGGAGCTTGAAATTTAAAATTGATTCTGCCTTATTCTCTGGAATTTGAGCTTTCGGAAAATATAACGTTCAAAATTTGAGCTTGAAAAGAAAAAAAGTTACTCTCATTATCAACTTGGCACTGCTGACTTCACGGGAAATTTTTTTAGCACTCGAAAGGCGTAAACGATCCTATTTTATTCTCTCAAATTTGAGCTTTAAAAAGACATAAGGTTCAAAATTTGAGCTTTTCCCGTTAAAAAAAAAAAAAAAAAAAAAAATGATTGATTTACCATTTTGCCGAGTACTGCCAAATTCACATACGACTCTTTCGGAGCTCGAAATTTAAAATTGATTTTACCTTATTCTTTGGAATTTGAGCTTTCTGAAGATATAACGCTCAAAATTTGAGCTTTTCTCGTATAATTAAAAAAAAAAAAAAAAAAA
Source organism: Liposcelis bostrychophila (assembly GCA_037577465.1). NCBI lineage: Eukaryota > Metazoa > Arthropoda > Insecta > Psocodea > Liposcelididae > Liposcelis > Liposcelis bostrychophila. The sequence continues at coordinate 13,080,812 of CM075207.1, forward strand.
AAAAAAAAAAGAATTATTGAATAACGATTTTCGTTTCGGGCACTTTTTGAGTTCTCTAAAAGCCAAGGATTATTATTATAAACTAAATATTAATAAAAAAAAACAATACAATTGATTCTAAAGGCAGTTTTTTTTTAAGTATTAAATATTTTTCAAGAAAAAGGTTTTTGACTTCATATTTTAATTGTTATTTTTTTGCTGTTAAGTTAATAATACTAATAATAATTCTCAGAAATCTCAATTGTTGCTTTTTTCTTGGAATGGTGCAGGTATAAAAATATACATACGCCATACGCTTTAGCCCTAATTTTTTAAAATTTATTTCCTCTTTTCTTAAATTGTCATCCGGAATTATTCTTAACTCTTTTCATGGTCATTTTTTTACTTTTGACAAAATTTTTAACCTGATATTCCTTTCTCCGATTCCCCGAAACTTCTTTTAATCCTATTATCCGATGTGCATTCGAGCCTAAAACATCTGTCTATGCATATTTATCTTGATTTTTTTTTTTAAATTATACGAGAAAAGCTCAAATTTTGAGCGTTATATCTTTAGAAAGCTCAAATTCCAAAGAATAAGGTGAAATCAATTTTAAATTTCGAGCTCCGAAAGAGTCGTATGTGAATTTGGCAGTACTCGGCAAAATGGTAAATCAATCATTTTTTTTTTTTTTTTAACGGGAAAAGCTCAAATTTTGAACGTTATGTCTTTTTAAAGCTCAAATTTGAGAGAATAAAATAGGATCGTTTACGCCTTTCGGGTGCTAAAAAAATTTCCCGTGAAGTCAGCAGTGCCAAGTTGATAATGGGAGTAACTTTTTTTCTTTTCAAGCTCAAATTTTGAACGTTATATTTTCCGAAAGCTCAAATTCCAGAGAATAAGGCAGAATCAATTTTAAATTTCAAGCTCCAAAACAATCTATGTGAATTTGGCAGTACTCAATAAAATCGAAATTCAATATATATTTTTTTTTTTTTTAATTAGACGAGAAAAGCTCAAATTTTGAGCGTTATATTTTTGTAAAGCTCAAATTCCAGAGAATAAGGTGAAATCAATTTTAAATTTCGAGCTCCGAAAGCATCGTATGCGAATTTGGCAGTACTCGGCAAAATGGTAAATCAATCATTTTTTTTTTTTTTTTTTTTTTTTAACGGGAAAAGCTCAAATTTTGAACCTTATGTCTTTTTAAAGCTCAAATTTGAGAGAATAAAATAGGATCGTTTACGCCTTTCGAGTGCTAAAAAAATTTCCCGTGAAGTCAGCAGTGCCAAGTTGATAATGGGAATAACTTTTTTTCTTTTCAAGCTCAAATTTTTAACGTCATATTTTCCGAAAGCTCAAATTCCAGAGAATAAGGCAGAATCAATTTTAAATTTCAAGCTCCAAAAGAATCGTATGTGAATTTGGCAGTACTCAATAAAATCGCAATTCAATAATTTTTTTCTTTTTTTTTAATTAGACGAGAAAAGCTCAAATTTTGAGCGTTATATTTTCGTAAAGCTCGAATTCCAGAGAATAAGGTAGAATCAATTTCAAATTTCAAGCTCCAAAAGAATCGTATGTGAATTTGGAAGTACTCAATAAAATCGCAATTCAATAATTTTTTTTTTTTTTTTTTTTTAAATTAGACCAGAAAAGCTCAAATTTTGAGCGTTACATCTTCAGAAAGCTCGAATTCTAGAGAATAAGGCGGAATCAATTTTAAATTTTGAGGTCCGAAAGAGTCGTATGTGAATTTGGCAGTACTCGGTCAAATACTAATTCAATAATTCGTTTTTTTTTTTTTTTCATTAAACGGGAAAAGCTCAAATTTTGAATGTTATATCTTCTGAAAGCTCAAATTTCGCAGAAGAATTTGAGGTATGTTTTAAATCCCTAAGTTGAAAAGTAACGATCGTGAACTTGGCAGTGCTGCATATTTACAGTATTTTCATATTTTTTCAAATTTCACAGGAGAAAGCTCAAATTCTGAGAGTCGTGTTTTCTGAATGCTCAAATTCTGTGGAACAAAATAAAATCCGTTTCCAGTTACTAGTTTGAAAAATACTAGGTGTGAAGCTGGCAGTGCTCAATTTTCGTGTCGGACATATAACTTTTGGTATTATAAAGCACAACTTTTTTTGTTATGCAGCTACAAATTTGGGAACATGATTTTTTGAAAGCTCAAATTTAGGGGCATAGAATGGCGTCAATTTTAAAATTTGAGCTTTTCATTGTACGGCGCGTGAACTTGGCAGGCAAAGTTGATAATGTAAATAACTTTTTTGTTTTGAAAGCTCAAATTCTGAAATTTGGTTTTTCTGAAAGCTCAAAAAAAGCTCAAAATCATGGTATAGTTTTTAGAATTTGAGCTTTTCATTGTACTGCCAACTTCACGCACCCAAGTTGAAACCAGTTTAGACAAGTTGAAACTTGACACTGCTAAATGTCTTTAACGGCCTTGCAATAAATAAGCAATAAATATTGGCCATTTCTAATAATTTTTGGTTACACTTAGAAAAAGGAAATATTCTGAGCAAGTTCCGACTTGCACCAAAACAGGAATGTTTGGCAGCAAAGCAAAAATTATTCGCGAGAACGGGACATGTCGTTTCTTGACCAGACATATTTATTTATTTCGCATGATTTTTAAGAAAATGTTTTGCCACAAGGCATTTTCGCTTTCGCATTAGCCATTTTTTTCCTGAACAGTGTGAGACAAAAATCAAAATTTTAGGTATCTGTGGATCTCTCTTCTTGCATTATTGCATTTTTTTATAATATAAATTTTAATTTTTTCCGATTAAATAGAAACCCAAAAAAAGTCAAAACTTTCCTGACGCACATATTTGAGACAAGTTGAAACAAGCTGAGACAAGTTGAAACAAGTTGAAACCAGTTGAGACAAGTTGTAAGAAGTTGAGGCAAGTTGAAACAAGTTTAAACGAGTTGGAACAAATTGAGACAAGTTGAAACTTGACATCGCTAGATGTCTTTAACGGCAACCAATAAAAATCGGGCATTTCTATTAATTTTGGTTACACTTTGAAAAAGGAAATATTTTGAGCAAGTTCCGACTTGCAACAAAACCTGCAATGTTTTGAAGCGAAGCAACCATTGCCTCGTGACAACGTACATTAGGCCGGGGTTACACTACTCCGAAATTTCGGTCCGAACACCTTCGAAAAATTTCAGTCCGAAATATGGTTGCACTACTCCGAACAAATATTCGGAGGTGTTGGAAGGTGTTTGGAGCTTTTCAAAGGTATTTGCAGTTACATTACGGGTTATGTGTTATAGGTATGACGTCATCGGAGTAATTCTTGACTTGTACCATTATTCCCGGCGTATAAGTTTAAAGTTTTTGAGGGTTTTTTAAGGTTTTCGGAGGGATATGAAAATTTTCGAAGGTGATTTCGCTGTATGTGTAATTAAAATTATCGCACGATAATTTATCGGCACAGTCCGTTAGACCTTATTCAAATCCTTTTTTAAAATATTATTTTTGTCAAATCTAATGATCCCACGGCATATATCTCTTTGAACTCCATGCCACATCTTTGCCGTCCGGGATAATTGAGAGCTTGCATCAAATCTGATATAATATTTTTTTTTTTGTGGTGAAAAAGCGTTATGGCGAAAAAGAAATGTTAAAATAAACTTCTAACACCCCCTACCGAAATCTTGGGCCGATTGGCATTAGTTCTTAAAAATTAAAACAGTTTTTTTTTAAAAAAAATAGTTTTTTTAAAAAAATATATATTACACATACCATACAGCGAAATCACCTTCGAAAATTTTCAAATCCCTCCGAAAACCTTAAAAAACCCTCAAAAACCTAATACTTATACGTCGGGAATAATTGTACAAGTCAAGAATTACTCCGATGACGTCATACCTATAACACAAAACCCGTAATGTAACTTCAAATACCTTCGAAAAGCTCCAAACACCTTCCAACACCTCCGAACATTTGTTCGGAGTAGTGTAACCATATTTCGGACTGAAATTTTTCGAAGGTGTTCGGACCGAAATTTCGGAGTAGTGTAACCCCGGCCTTAACATGATTTTTAAAAATATGTTATGTCACAACACGGTTTTTGTTGGTCATTTTTTCTCCTGAGTGACCCAGTGCCCCTTATGGACATCGAGCGCTCCTAGCGGAAAGGTTTTGCAACTGTGGCCCTCAGTCTTTAATCCCATCCTTTTCTTTTATAATTTCTGATTTTTGTAGCTTTTTTTCTAAAATATTGAAAATTTTATGTGATAAATGGTCAAAAAGTTGATAAAACTAATATTATTCCCATTCCCGATCGATCTCGGGAATCAGAAATTCTCGAAAATGAGAAAACTTCCATTCCCGGGAAGCGGGATTCCCGACAGTTAAGAAAGAATATTCCCGGGAAATATTTCGGGAAAAAAATCCAGTATCCCGGGAATTCCCATGGGAGTCTCTATTTGAAAATATTCATACACTCAGAAAAAGGAAATGTCTTGAACAAGTTTTGTCTTGCAATAAAACCGGAATGTTTCACAGCAAAACAAAAATGCTTCATGATAACGGACAGGTTGTTTCTTGACAAGATATTTTTATTATTTTCGCATGACTTTTAAGAAATAAATGTCTTGTCACAAGACATTATTGTTTTCGCATTATCCATTTTCTTTTCTGAGTGCAGCGAGGAGAGGGAGGGGCATCCATGTCCCCTGGGTTTCTTCTTTGCAGAGTGACAAGTTGGAACGTGATAAGTGCAATACTGGCGAATGCAATACGTGTTAGAGCCAAAAATATAACGGTAATATTTTAAAAATGTTTGTAATATATACAATCTCCATATTTTTCTTCCGAACGTTTTTGAGGTGTTAAAGCACGAATTCGTTAAAAATATAAACAAATTTTTGTAGCTTGCTTCTTCTGCCTTTCTCTTTTCGCAACACCATTTCGAGACAAGTTAACTCCTTTGAAATTCCGCCCCCTTGTCGAATCATCGACGAGAAAAACCAATTTTTTTTCTTGAAAGTTTTCGGGGGGGAATGCAAATGACCGTTATTTACCAAGAAAATTTCGAGTGAAAGTTTCAAGTGCGTAGAGATTTTGACTCCTTTTGCACGATTTTCGAACGTGCCTTCAGCAAGTAGCAATTATAAGTTTCGTTTATAATGGCGGAAGTTTTAAAAAGTTTCCTGCGTGAAATCGGTAAGCCTGGGTTTCGTATGAGGAGAGAAATCGGGTTTAGGAAATCGTAATGTGGTTTACGGTCGGTTTATTCGACGAAAGTTGATGCCACTTTACGTGGAACTTTCATTCTCTTTTTTTTTTTATTTCATGATTTCCCAGCAAAAAAATTATTATACTTATAGTTTATTTTTATAAGCGCTGACAGGAATGCAAAACCGCAGATTTTATTTTTTGTTTTCTTTTTCTGTTTATGGTCATTGTTGGTCAATTTGGCCCTGGCTGTTGTACTTCGACAAACAAAATTAAGAGTTACGTGCGCCATAGATCGACTGACGTATCTCTATCATAAATATAATTGGAGATAGTCGCAAAAAATTAAAAAATTCGAATTAAATTTTTGTAGGCGGAAAAACATTTCTTCAAAAAATAAACAAAGTTGCGCCCGTGTTAAAGTTGCAGGAGAACGATCAACTAAGAATTTAAAATTCGTCCCTGGAACATCGATTGACGAGTAAACCTTTTCCCATATTTCGATATAGACAATGTCTACAAATTTTCATAAATTTCCTTTATCGATTTTTTTTATGTACATAAAATTTCTACTATTCGCATATTATTATATTTTTATATTTACAAACGATAAAACGCAATGTAGAACGTAAGAAAAATTGAAAACAATGTCAAAAAAAAAAAAAAAGGGAATATTTTTTATTCAATCTTTTCAATCATGTTTTGAAAGGAAAGAAAGAGAAAGTTAATAAAAAATGTTTATTATGAAAAGGAAGTAAAATCTTACTGTTCCAGTGCAAAGTAGATATTATGCAAACAAGAAAAATCGAGGGAAAATAAACATAAAAATATTTTTCATCGCAATTTTATACCCGAAAAAAAAAGGAGAGGAAGAAAAAAAAAAAAGGATTGGACTCACCTACTCAATATTACTCGAGGAGGATTTTAACATTTTATCGATCTTAGTTTTATGGATTAATATTGGTGATGTTATTTCCTTCCCCCCCCCCCCACCCTTTTTTTTTATTTCTTTTCTCGGCAGACAATGCCATTGTATTGCGGTAAAAGAAGCTCGATCTTGACAATTAACAAGGAATTTTCGGGGCAAAAACGGATCTTTTTTCCCCGAGTTTTCCTAAATCCCTTTATCGCTCTCGACAGAAATAGATCGCTTTCCAGTTATTATTGCCTCCGACAAAGCAAAAGGTCTTGAAAATCTGTATTTTAAATGAAAATAATGTCAGGGAAAAAAGGGGGAAAAAAAATTTCCTCGATCTTTTCTTTTTTATATTCGCCAAATGGGAAAACGTTAAAAGAAATTTTCAAAAGCACCCGGTGTCATTTTCGCAATAGTATAATGCAATTATTTTCATCCTAGACGAAAAAGGGCAGAAAGCGGAGGGGGGGACGGAGGGAGGGGGAGGAAAGGGAGGAAGGTGTGAAGATCTCACTGGGAAAACCACGGGGAGGTGGTTACGAAGCAATCAAGTCTCAACCGCCTTCATCTAAAATGAATTGCTGTTTTAGTTTGTCTCTCTTTCGGTCTGCATTTTCTAGCGCAAAATGACGGAAATGACATAAGCAGATTTTTTTTTTTTTAAAAACATTTTTGTTTTTCCATTCCCCTTCTAGATGGATTTGTTTTTTCGTGTATGAAAATCTGTTTTTAACGCTTTGAGAGGAATTTTTTTTTTTTTTTTTTTTTTTTTTAAATCCGGGAAAAAGAGAATAATGGAGGGAACAATGATTAGGGTGAAAACAGGAAGTCGGAACCCCCATGTCCAGTATAGCGGAACTTTCTAACAATAAGCTTGGATTTTTTTTTTCCCGTCCCGAACAAAAGCACGGTCCTCAATAAACCCTTTTCTCCAGACTGATGTGATAACTTGGTTTATTGCCACCGCGACCTTTATTTTGATCTTAAAATTATGGATGAATTTACGGAAAAAAATAACGAAGAAATGTTGCTTCAAAAAACACTGTGGGAAGATAATAATTTTTTTTTTTACTCTTTTTCCGCAGCGGCCTTTGGGCAAGAACACTCCTTTAAAAATACGTTATTGTTCGGGCGCCTTTCAACCCGAACGCAATCTTCTACAAACGTTCCATGTTTTTTTTAAATGAAAAAATATTCCACCGGAATGGTTAGTTCCTCAATAAAAAAGTAGACGTCATGGTGACGCGTCTTAATCTTTTGGTCATCATAGACATGGTCACTTTTCGAGACTTTTTGCTTTATCGACCGCAGGGAGAATAAAGCATTGTTTTTAGCACAAATTTCAGATTTTTAGTTTTTGATATTTTTACACGTTTTGAAGTCCCCTGATGCCGAAAAAAGCAAAATTTGGATGGTGGCCGTGTGTGTGTATGTGTGTATGTGTGTATGAATATATGTGGAAAAAAAAGTGTCTGTCGGAGGAAAAACAGAAAAACGAAAGAACGGATTTCGATCATTTTTGGTGGGTAGCAACTTCTAATGAAATGTAGGTGCTGATTAGTTTTTGAGTTAAATCGATCCAGGGATTCGGAAGCAGTGAGTGAAAATGTTAAACTTTCAACAATTTCAAGATCTTTTTTGACTATAAATCGCGAACGCAGCTACCAATTGAGTCCTATTTTCGTACTGCAGTAGATATTCATCCAGATACGCTACCATTGAAATTTGGTTAAATTCTGTTGAGTGGTTCAGAAACGGTGAGCAGGGCTAAAAGTATGGGTATAGGCCTAAAAACCGATATGTCGACTTTTGGAACGTCACGATATGACGTCATCGATTACGTCAACAAAGCGATTTGGATGCTGATTGGCGGGTTTCTCGTGGGAGCTAACAAAAAACTAACCGTATTTTTGAAAATATTTTCGGGGTAGAAAATTCCGAATCTGAAATAATTTTTCCAAAATTCGAATCCCTTATGCCAGTATTGCGGCTTTGGTGGACCTCTGATCAAAAATCTAACCGCATTTTTGAGAATATTTTCGGGGTAGAGGATTCCGAATCTGAAATAATTTTTCCGAAATTCGAATCCCTTATGCCAGTATTGCGGCTTTGGTGAACCTCTGATCAAAAATCTAACCGAATTTTTGAGAATATTTTCGTGGTAGAGGATTCCGAATCTGAAATAATTTTTCCGAAATTCGAATCCCTTATGCCCGTACTGCGGCTTTGGTGGACCTCTGATCAAAAATCTAACCGCATTTTTGAGAATATTTTCGGGGTAGAGGATTCCGAATCTGAAATAATTTTTCCGAAATTCGAATCCCTTATGCCAGTATTGCGGCTTTGGTGAACCTCTGATCAAAAATCTAACCGAATTTTTGAGAATATTTTCGTGGTAGAGGATTCCGAATCTGAAATAATTTTTCCGAATTCGAATCCCTTATGCCGTACTGCGGCTTTGGTGGACCTCTGATCAAAAATCTAACCGCATTTTTGAGAATATTTTCGGGGTAGAGGATTCCGAATCTGAAATAATTTTTCCGAAATTCGAATCCCTTATGCCCGTACTGCGGCTTTGGTGGACCTCTGATCAAAAATCTAACCGTTATGTATATTATTTATAATATACATTTCATAATTCGTCGATAAAGCACTTTGATCGGTTCACCGATCTCATTTTTTTTACGAGATTTTCGACGTCAAAATGACATTTTATGCTCTTGGGTGATGTCTTATTATCGTTTAATTGACGTCACCTCGATATCGAAATGCTAATGTTACCTCATTTAGACGTCAATAAAACGTCTTCTTGACGTCATCCACAAACAAATTTTATTATCGGTCATTCTGCAAGACGTCATTTTGACGTTATCCGCAGACAAATATTATTATGGACCATTCTAAAAGACGTCATTTTGACGTCATCTGCAGACAAATTTTATAACCGGTCACGGTCCGCCTTTAGTTTTTATAACCTTTAGACGTCAATAAGACGTCCTCTTGACGTCACCTACAAATAAATTTCACTATCGGTCACTCTTAAAGACGTCATTTTGACGTCATCCACAAACAAATTTTATGACCGGTCACGGTCCGCCTTTAATTTTTGTAACCTTCGTCAATAAGACGTCCTCTTGACGTCATCTACAAATAAATTTCACTATCGGTCACTCTTAAATATTATTATCGGCCATTCTGAAAGACGTCATTTTGACGTCATCCACAGACAAATTTTATAACCGGTCACGGTCCGCCTTTAGTTTTTATAACCTTTAGACGTCAATAAGACGTCCTCCTGACGTCATCCGCAATATATTTCACTATCGGTCACTCTTAAAGACGTCATTTTGACGTCATCCACAAACAAATTTTATGACCGGTCCTTCTTAAAGACGTCCTCTTGACGTCATCCACAGACAAATATTATTATCGGCCATTCTGAAAGACGCCATTTTGACGTCATCCGCAGACAAATTTTATGACCGGTCCTTCTTAAAGACGTCATTTTGACGTCATCCACAGACAAATTTTATCATCGGCAATTCTGAAATACGTTATTTTGACTTCATCCACAAACAAACTTTACGACCGGTCCTTCTTAATGACTTCATTTTGACGTCACCTGCAGACAAATTTTATAACCAGTCACGGTCCGCTTTTAATTTTTATAACCTTTAGACGTCAATAAGACGTCCTCTTGACGTCATCCACAAATAGATTTCACTACCGGTCCTTCTTAAAGACGTCATTTTGACGTCATCCACAGACAAATAATTATTTTTTCGGCCATTCTGAAAGATGTCATTTTGACGTCATCCACAGACCAATTTTATAACCGGTCACGGTCCGCGTTCAAATTTTATAACTTTTAGACGTCATAAAGACGTCCTCTTGACGTCATCCACAGACAAATTTTGTTACTGGTCACTCTGAAATACGTCACTTTGAGGTCATCCACAGATAAGTTTTATAACCGGTCACGGTCCGTGTTCACATTTTATAACCTTTAGACGTCAATAAGACGTCCTCTTGACGTCATCCACCGACAAATATTATTATCGGTCATTCTGAAGGACGTCATTTTGACGCCATCCGCAGACAAATGTTATTATCGGTCATTCTTAAAGACGTCTTTTTGACGTCATTTCGACTCGTTAAATGAGAATTTCCGACGCAAAACTTTTCCGCTAGAGGCGCTGAATGTCTTTAACGGTTTTTCGGCTTTGTTCGTTTTCCATAAAAACAAACTGCTCTATGGGCCTTGTCTTTTCTGCTGGGAGTATTTCGAGTTTGATAAATAAACAAACCTGTCCGCCATATCCGTTTAAAATTGTTTATTTGTTATCACCAGTTTCGGAAGTTTTTTTTTTTTTCTCACGTGTTATAATGCCAAGTGTATGCTCCGCGAAATACTGCAAAACAAAGGGGGGATTTTTATTCCCCAAAGATGAATCTTTAAAGGAAAAATGGGCAGACGCTGCTAAAATCCGAGTAGTAGAATTAAAGAAAAACTCCGTCCTGTGTAAAAAACACTTTGATAAGAGCGATATTGTCTGGAAACAAAATAAGTTACATTTATCAAGATTACATCTCAAGAAAGGAGCAATCCCAGCAAATTTCGAGGTTAATTTTTTTATATCCGATTTTTTTAAAATTTTATAATCGCTTTAAAACAAAGTGTAGTTTTTGCTCTGTTGATTTGCTTAAATCATTTTATACAAGTTTTAGTACAATTTACCCATTTTTTTCGGGGGGGATTTAGGAGTCAACAACTGAAAATGTCGACGAGGATGAGAACCCAGATTTTTATTTTTCGGAAGGAGATCCTGATGAACCGCCTGGTGAAACCGTCCCTGCCCTGCCTGAATATCATGATAAACCCATTTTTTTGGACGAAGTTGGTTCGTTTATTGAAATTCCATTCGAAGATGATTCCCTTGAGTTTGTTTCTGAGAATAATACAAGCAACGCCAACATGGATATGACTCCTGCTCCTTCAGAAGTCAAGGGAAAATGTAATCCTGGAAATGAATTTATTGACAATATTTTCAGGACACCCCGATCCTTAGCATATTATACCGGCTTAGAAGATTTTAATAAGTTTAAAATAGTTCTTCAAACTCTTCTAGAAAACCCGCATGAACGTGATTTTTTTAAAAAATTTTGTAAATCTTTAAGCCTTAATTACCAGTTTTTGCTTTTTTTGATGAAATTGAGGAGAGGCAAAGAATATCTTGAACTTACAATTTTCTTCAACGTGTCTCTAGACACGGTGCATAGGGTATTCGTAGGTTGGTTAAATCATGCATTTTTAAAGTGGAAAAAAATAAATATCTGGCCGTCGCGAGATCTCGTCGATTTTTACAAGCCCGAAGTTTTTAAGGATACTTATCCTTCAACGCGAGTTATTTTAGACGCTACGGAAGTACCAATAGAAAAACCGTCAAATCCTGTGTTGCAACAAGCAACCTTTTCCACGTATAAGAATCGGAACACACTAAAAGTTATGATAGGCATAAGCCCGGGAGGTATGATCACCTACATATCACCTGCGTACGGGGGTGCTGCGTCCGACCGACAAATTATCGAAAGGTCCCCGCTGTTAAAAATGGTGGACAAGGGTGTAGATTCGATTATGGCTGATAAAGGGATAAATGTGCAAGATTTGTTTGCGGCGGTGGATGTTAAGGTGAACATCCCTACTTTTATGACAGGGAAAAATCAGTTATCCGAAAAGTCGAAAAAAAAAGATAGGAAAATTGCAAGCTTACGAGTGCATGTGGAACGACTTATTGGTTTGGGGAAAACTTATAAAATTTTAGATGTACCTTTAAATTGCTACGAAATTCCTTTAGGAAATAAAATAATATTTTGCTGTTTTATGTTAATTAATTTTCGGAAACCTATAGTAGGTAAATACGGTAGAGTAGGGAAAAAATCGAATAAAAAGAAAACAAAAAAAAACTACAGAAGAAACTGCTAACTTTCTTTTATGTCAAGAAAAAGTAAATTTTTTTCCTTTAATTTTCATTAGGAAAAATAAACTGTTCTTAGTTAAGCTATTAAAGAATTGTAACTGTTTTTAATACCCGTTAATTATTATAATGAAAACTCAAATATAAAATGATTTTGCGCATTTTGGTCACCATTTCTGTCCTAATGTTTTAAAAAATTATTTTTAGGTAATTAAGACATAATAATACGTTTCTAATTACAGCTTACAGATTATCTAAGATAAAAATAATTTTTCTAACTACCCTATACTTTAAAAAATTATTAGAGTAAACTTAAAAATATTCAACTTGCTTTTTTATTTTCTTTCATGTGGGAAAGATGCAAAATTTAAATATTTTTTAAATATAAATTTGTTAAGAATAGCTGGTTTAAGAACACGTTCGAAATATTCGTCACATTTTTTTATCATATTTTCAATAAACTCATCATCTCTTGGTATAATTATGACACAAATATCTACGAAAGTATAAATTACGAAGTGACAGTAAAATCTTCTGGTAACATATAACTGAAACTGAACCTGATAATAATAATCATGAGTTTTGTCTAGGTTAAAACTTTCGTCTGGTTCATACTTTATGTAAGAGACTGTATTTTTATTTATTTTTCCGTTTCTAGCAACGTAAGGACATTTGATTTCTACCGTAAGTGTGGATTCAACCAATCCATCGGGGGTTGCCGCCAAATAAGGTTTTTCCTTACATATAAAAAGTCCGCAATCGATAATCTTATTACCACTATAAAATTCGTAAAACTGTTTTGCTTTTTTTTCATTATTTATTCCATGCGTAATAGGTCTAGTTTGAATAATTTTGGAAGGACCTAAAATTGATTGTAAAAGAGACGGCCTGTCAATCGATTTAAATACTGGCCCAGCGATCGATGCAGTAATCCGATATCTTCGCAAGTTTTTCCATTCGGATGACTCAGCCTGCCCTCTCGTAGCAACTTCAACTTCTGTTATAAACTTGTCTTCTACCTAAAGAAATTTTTTGGGTAATTTTAATAAAAAATTAGGTAAATTAAGTAAAAACCACCGCGATCTTGTCGTTAACAAAAACAAAAATCAAAAAAAACTCTTAAAGGAAAAAAAAAAAAAAAAAAAAAAAACAAATCTCACGGTAATGGTGTGGTCAGGACAAATGCTTAAATGCAACCCTATATCGGAAGCTCTCCCTATATCGGAAGTAGGCTCAGTTAAAAACTTTTTTTAAAAAAAATGAGAATATTTAAGACCGATTTTAGAGATGAAAAGCTTTAGAGTTTTGACAGGTCGACAATGTGTGGGGTTACCGTAATGGTTTTACGGCCTCCACCATCGGAAAAATGTCCCCCTAAGAAGGAAGTCGGAAAACGAAAAATCGATACTAATAATAATATTTCCTCAAAAAAGTTGCAGTTTAGCTTGCCCATAAATGCGCTAATACAATTAAAAAGAAGGGTAAAATTTAGAGGGTAAATTACTGCTACCTTTGACAATTTTAAATCATCCAAAAGTTGGTCTCTTTCTCTAAGTTTATCATAATCATGTTCCAAATCAACGGCCATCGTGTTGGCTGGAGTAAGTAGTTGGCAAAATGCCATGTTTCCCAGCCCCAAATGGACAAAATTTTGAATTTTTTGTTTCACAAAGTCAGTGTAGCTTTTTTCGGGTTGAATATCGGGGAAATTACTTTTAAAACTGCCCATGTCGTCACTTTTCATCGGAGAAATACATCTTTTTAATTTTTTGGGGCGATGAAAGGTCTGCAGGACATCTGTACAAGTTTGATAAACCACGTAAACTTGGTTTTTATTAAAATCCTCGCACGCAAATAAAATAACCAAGACATGTTTACAGGTAGCCGTTGGCCACGCGCCTACTGGACATTCGCACTGACTTTCAGTAACGAAGCCATTTTCTACTTTTAAATCTGCATTATAAGTTACATTTTTCTTCATTTGTGCTGCCACGGATCCTTTCACGAAATTTCCGTGTGTCTGAAGATACATTAAAAACCCGTTTTTGTACATGGCCTGAAAGGAAGGAGGAATTTTGTCAATTCCATTCTCATTTAAAAGAGTTATTATCGTTGCTCGATTTACTGTTGGTATCTTGCTGTTCGAATTAACGTCTCTGTATAACAATTTTTCAGGGGTTTTCATTTTTTCTACGGGAGGAGGATCGTTGGTATACCCAAAATTGTAATTTCTTTCATAATCTTCCAACCGAGATATTAGCTCACTTTTTCTTCCACTTAATTTTGCTCCCCTGGCTTTCAAAGCAACTTTTAATTTCTTTACGGTCCATTTTGAATAGTCCATATTAGTTCAAATCTTCAATTAATACAAAAAGGCAGAATTTATATTCGAAAAAAAAAAAAAAAATATCAACATTTGTTTGTAAACAGAATTGGCGGACAGGTTTGTTTATTTATCAAACTCAAACTACTCCCAGCAGAAAAGACAAGGCCCATAGAGCAGTTTGTTTTTATGGAAAACGAACAAAGCCGAAAAACCGTTAAAGACATTCAGCGCCTCTAGCGGAAAAGTTTTGCGTCGGAAATTCTCATTGTCCCAGCCTGATGACGTCATTTTGACTTTAGAAGTACGTCAAAAATAAATCACGGTAACCAGCACAAATAATGAGCCTACTTTCTGCTTCCCTTCTTTTCGTTGTGAGTCCCCCCCCTCCCCGTCCCCTTGAAATTATACAAGTAACGTACGAGGGAGGGGGGTTTTCAGAATGCTTACGGTAATGTTAAATCTCCATTTAAAAAAAGTCTGTTTTTGCTTATTATGAGGGGCAGGGGAGGGGATCTAAATCGACCAAAAAAAATGCTTATGTAAGTTACGGAGGACAGCAGATGTATCGACAAGTTAAATGAAATTGAAAATAATCGGCATGTTGGGGGGGGGGGGGGGGGGCGAAGGGTCCATATTAACAGATCTTTCACATAAGCTAAGTATCGGCGAAGGAGGGAGGACTGTCAAAAAGACCATCTAACATGCTTCCGTAATTTATGGACGCTTCCTATTGGCTATTTTTTAAAATCACTTGACGAGGAACCAAAAACGACTATCTCCAATCGTGTTTAACGTGGAAATCTGAGCTCCGGCGCAAGGGATTGGGCGCAGATCGTCTGCTATTTTTAATTTACGGAAAACGATAAAAAAAATAGTGGATTTTCGTTTGAAAAAATTGAATAAATCTTCATCGAAGAAAATAACGTCTAAAAAAAAGGAACTGCCAAACTTACAAAAAATTCCGTGAATTTAATGATAAAAATCGAGGAGCAAGATTTTTTTTTATCGGAAGACACATCCAAAAAAAAAAAAAAGGAATTTTGTCTGCATTCTTTTTGAAACTAGTACGGGGAAATCCCTTTTTTTTCCCTTCTTAAACTAGAAAGTATCGATAAAATGCTGTCTGGCGAAGGGGAAAGTGGAATCTTGATATGAAACTAGAAAGGAAGCATCTGAATGAGAATGAAAGGCATTTTGACGCCAAAGGGAACCTCCGGCTCTTAAACAGTGAAAATTCTGTGTACAGGGTGGCCAAAGTAATCGAAAACACTGAAGTGAATATCCTTTCCTTTTTTTGATTTTTCAACGAGTTTCGAGTTAAAATTAAAAATACAAATACTTTGACGTTACAGTTTAGGTCATCACAGAAATTTTTTCACAAATCCTTCGCCAGCCAGCCAGCCCTATTTAAAAAAAAAAACAATTTCGCAAACCCCTTATTCCTCAATTTCAAGAGAGCAAAATTTTTCCATTTGGAAAATCGTAAAAAGATCCGGATTTAATTTGACCACCCTGTGTGCTAATGCTGTATCTTGTCACAATGAAATCAAGATAAGCACCATATCATATTATTACTTTAATGAAAATTGGGTTTTAAATAAACATTTGCTGATTTTCAAGAATTGTACAAAACTTTTCACCGGAAAATAGCTGAGGTTTCCAACACGCGTCCTAATTAAAAGGTTCGCTCTGGGATTATCTTTTAATCTTTGAGCGTCAGCTATAAAATTTTCCAAAAACAAAACTTGACGATTCTTTTTTTTTTTTTTGTCATTCGTCTTCTCGTTTCCGTCGCTGCTATTGTTATCGTCGTCTACGAGCCGTTTTCCCCATTCATTATTTACAGAATAAACGTTTGTCAGAAACAAAATTTCCCACTCAAACTTGTGCTGAAAGCTTCTTAGAAATGATAAATACCCTACCAAAAACAAAAGTCATTTAATGTAAAAAAAAATTAAATTAATTGAAGTTAACTTTGGGGATAACTTTTATTTGTCAGAAATAAGTTATTTTAACTTTTGACGGAGGGTTTTATGAATTTATAAATTTTTTTAAATACTTTAACTGAAATCGACTATTTTTAACTAGCAATCCAAATTCGATAACTTTTTTTAACATTATTTAACAAGTCTGAGTTTTGATTTTTTTTTCTTTACTGATAATAACTAATTTTAACTAATTTTAACTTATAATAAAAATATGAATCGATTCATTTTAAATTAATTTAACCTATTTTAACTATAATTAAATTAATGCACATCACCCATTTCGGTCCCTTTACCTTTAACTGTACATAATTGGATTTGACAAAATTTAACTTAATTCGACATTCCCGTAAGTGAAAAAGCCACGGCAACTGGAAAAGACTAAATTTTACTTATTTTTACTAGAATCGCCGGAATTTCAACAGTTTCGATCCCAATACCTTTAACTGTCCTTAACTGAATTTTACTGAATTTAATTTATTTCGACATTTTCGTACGTATGCTACCCAGGGCTACCGGAAATGACTTATTTTAACTTTTTTTAACTTAAATCACCGGAATGCTACCCTTTTCCGTCCCAATACTTTTAACTTCACTTAACTGGATTTTACTGAATTTAATTTTCATCGACACCCTCGTACATATCCTACCCAGGGCTACTGGAAATGACTTATTTTAACTTTTTTTAACTTAAAACATCGAAATCGATCCGGTTTTGTTCCCAACACTTTTAACTTTACTTAACTGGATTTTACTGAATTTAACTTTTATCGAAACCTTCGTACATATCCTACCCAGGGCTACTGAAAATGACTTATTTTAACTTGTTTTAACTTTTTTTAACTTAAAACATCGGAATCGATCCCGTTTTGTTCCCAACACTTTTAACTTTACTTAACTGGATTTTACTGAATTTAACTTATTTCGACATTTCAGTCCATATCCTATCCAGGACTACCGGAAATGACTCAATTTTACTTAAATTATCCGGTTTTAGCCGAAATCTCTTGCATTTAACCATAACATCGTGCCTATTACATTCAATTTTATTTCACTGAATTTCAAAATTGAAATTATAACTTGAATATAGAATAAACTACATGTCGTAGTTACAGTCAGTGAAATAAAATTTAATTTAATAGGACCAAAGCTAGCTAAATCCAAGAGATTTCAGCTCAAACCGGATAAATTAAGTAAAATTGAGTCATTTCCGGTAGCTCTGGGTAGGATATGGTCTAAAATGTCGAAATAAGTTAAATTCAGAAAAATTCAGTGCAGTAAAGTTAAAAGTATTGGGACCAAAACGGGATCGATTCCAGTGATTTAAGTTAAAAAAAGTTAAAACAAGTTAAAATAAGTCATTTTCAGTAGCCCTGGGTAGGATATGTACGAAGGTGTCGATAAAAGTTAAATTCAGTAAAATCCAGTTAAGTAAAGTTAAAAGTATTGGGAACAAAACGGGATCGATTCCAGTGATTTAAGTTAAAAAAAGTTAAAACAAGTTAAAATAAGTCATTTTCAGTAGCTCTGGGTAAGATATGTACGAAGGTGTCGATAAAAGTTAAATTCAGTAAAATCCAGTTAAGTAAAGTTAAAAGTATTGGGAACAAAACGGGATCGATTCCAGTGACTTAAGTTAAAAAAAGTTAAAACAAGTTAAAATAAGTCATTTTCAGTAGCCCTGGGTAGGATATGTACGAAGGTGTCGATACAAGTTAAATTCAGTAAAACCCAGTTAAGTGAAATTAAAAGTATTGGGAACAAAACGGGATCGATTCCGGTGTTTAAGTTAAAAAAAGTTAAAACAAGTTAAAATAAGTCATTTTCAGTATCTCTGGGTAGGATATGTACGAAGGTGTCGATAAAAGTTAAATTCAGTAAAATCCAGTTAAGGACAGTTAAAAGTATTGGGATCGAAACGGCGGAAATTCCGGTAATTTTGATTGAAGTAATCTATAATCGGTGCATTAAAGAAGTGAGACCCGTAGCCTGGTTCATAGCGCTCTCGACTCTCAATCATAAGATGCGATGCGTCGTGGTTCTATCCTATTTCACAGCTAGGAATTTTTCTTAAGTGAAACTGATGTCAGAAAATTAACGGTAACGCCCCCTATGCAGGCAATGGAGTAAGAAGAAGTTAAAATAAGTAAAATTGAGTCATTTCCAGGAGCCCTTGGTAAGATATGTACGAGAATGTCGAAATAAGTTAAATTCAGTTAAATCCTGTTAAGTACATGGGTAAGTACATTTAAAGGTATTGGGACGGAAACGGGTAAAATTCCGGTGACTTTAATTAAAATAAGTTAATTTGAGTCATTTCCAGTAGCCTGTCTTGGGCATTACGAGAATGTAGAAGTAGGTTAAATTTAGTAAAATCCAGTTAAGCACAGTTAAATGTAATGGGGCCGAAGCGAGTCAAATTCCGTGTATTTTTGTTAAAATAAGTTAAATTAAGTAAAATTGAGTTATTTCCAGTAGGCCTGGGTAGGGTATGTACAAGAATGTCTTAATAAGTTAAATTTAATTAAATCCAGTAAAATGCAGTTAAATGTAATGGGGCCAAAGCGGGTCAAATTTAGTATATTTTTGTTAAAATAAGTTAAATTAAGTAAAATTGAGTTATCTCCAGTAGCCCTGAATAGGGTATGTACAAAATGTCTAAATAAGTTAAATTTAATTAAATCAAGTTAAATGCAGTTAAAGGTAATGTGATCGAAATGGGTCAAATTCCGGGGATTTTAGTTAAAATAAGTTAAATTTAGTAAAATGTCCACACGAGCATTAAGTTAACTAAAGTTACTTTATGTTAATTTAAGTTGTAATTGGTTAAATTTAGTAAAAGCAAGTAAAATATGATAATCTGACTGGTTTTGGATAACATTTTTTAGTCTTAAAAAGGGTCGTTTTTCAGTTAATTAAGATTATCTCTCAAAGTTAACTTAATATTTTTTAACTTTTGATTTCGGTAGGGTAAAGATTCGATTTGTTAAACGTGTCGAAATCGCAGAGAAACCACTTGACATTAAAGAGTGCGTGAGACAGGGTGATGAAAAAATATGAAATGCAATTTGTCAGCAAGAAAAAAAAAAAAAAAAAAAAAAATTGTAAAATCGATTTGCAATTTTTTTTTTTTTTTTTTTTTTTTTTTTTTTTTTGTAGTTTTGGCTGCAATGCAGATGGGGTTGTTTTTCTTTTTCTTCGATTTCTTAAAAAAAATGGAATTCATGTTTAAGGGGGGGGGGGAGCGGTGGGAGGGAAAATATTATTCATGGTATATTTTCATAGCGGGAAATCGAATTTAATTTTCGTCAAGGATCTTTAACAATGGAAATTGTATTTCCACAAACTATCGCCCAACGGCTATGCCATTCGTCTTGCATAAATTCCTAAACAGATTGTACGTTTAGACGCAGAATTAAGTTATTGTGTATTCGCATCCGACCGTTTAATTCCCCTTGTACAAGGGGTTGCAAAAGCGTTTTATGCTTCCCTTAAAAATATTTAATGCGACGTTTAACAAGGACGGAGAGAGTTCAAACTAATTTTAGCGAGATTGTTCTCAAGGTAAAATTCATCGCGTTGAAACCAAAGGGGCGTACTTTCAAAAACTCAACTTTTCTGTACGAGCAAAAAAAAAAAAAAAAACAACCTCTTCTTAAACTCCACATGAAAATCTGCATTGTGGAAGAATGTAACATAACATGGAATGTTTGAATTTTAACCCAAATTAAAGCAGAGGTTATTTTAATTACCCAAAAGACAAGATCCATCCATTTCCCAAAAAATGAGATCGGTGAACCGATCAAAGTGCTTTATCGACTATTTAAATAATTCTCAAAAATATGGTTAGTTTTTCGATCAGAGGTCTATCAAAGCCGAGTACGGGCATAAAGAATTCGAATTTTTGAAAAATTATTTCAGATTCGGAATCCTCTACCCCAAAAATATTTTCAAAAATACGGTTAGATTTTCGATCAGACGCCCACCAAAGCCGCAGTACGGGCATACGGAATCCGAATTTCTGAAAAATTATTTCAGATTTGGAATCCTCCACCCCGAAAATATTCTCAAAAATACGGTTAGTTTTTTGATCAGAATTCCACCAAAGGCGCAATACGGCCATAAGGAATCCGAATTTCGGAAAAATTTTTTCAGATTCGGAATCCTCTACCCCAAAAATATTTTCAAAAATCCGGTTAGTTTTTCGTCAGCTTCCACGAGTAACCCGCCAATCAGCATCCAAATCGCTTTGTTGACGTAATCGATGACGTCATATCGTGACGTTACAAAAGTTGGAGATATCGGTTTTTAGGCCTAAACCCATAATTTTAGCCCTGCTCACCGTTTCTGAACCACTCAACAGAATTTAACCAAATTTCAATAGTAGCGTATCTGGATGAATATCTACTGCAGTACGAAAATCGGACTCAATCGGTAGCTGCGTTCGCGATTTATAGTCAAAAAAGTTCTTGAAATCCAACATTTCACTCACTGCTTCCGAGTCGCTGAACCGATTTGGCTCAAAAACGAATCAGCACCTACATTTCATTAGAAGTTGCTACCCACCAAAAATCATCGAAATCCGTTCTTCCGTTTTTCTGCTTTTCGACGGACAGATTTTTTTGCACATATATTCATACATTCATACATTCATACACACATACACACATCCATCCACCATCCAAATTTCGCTTTTTTCGGCATCAGGGGACTTCAAAACGTGTAAATATATCGAAAACTGAAAATCTGAAATTTGTGCTAAAAGCAATGCTTTATTCTCCCTGCGGTCGATAAAGCAAAGCAAAAACAGATTTTTCATATGGATGTACACGTTTTTGAGAATATTATCGGGGTAGAGGATTCCGGATTTCAAATTATTTTTCCGAAATTCGAATTCTTTATGCCCGTACTCGGTTTTGAACCTCTGATCGAAAAACTAACCATATTTTTGAGAATTTATTTAAATAGTCGATAAAGGACTTTGATCGGTTCACCGATCTCATTATTTTGGAGACACGTTCTTTTGGTTCTTAGGCTACGAATTGGAACACTACATCAAAAAGGAGAGAGAGTTCTGGGAAATACTTACATTTTCACGGATGGAAATGTTTTTGAGAAATATTAATTAGATTTCTACCGCGAAAATGTTTTTATTCGCTCCAGTGATCAAATTGATAAAATAAAAAGATCCCTTTTAAAAAAATGTTTCAGAAAAAAAAAAGGCGAAAAAATTGCTTTATTGACGCTAAGTGTCGTTTCTGCTTTTATGCAAGACGGAGTGGAATGGGTGTCTTTTAGTTCATATCGAATGGAAACTGAAAAATTGAAAAAAATTAATTGAATACTTTTTACGTCGATGAATGCATTTGTTTAGGAAAAAAAATCAGGGATTTTATTGGCCATTCTCGTATAACGTAAAGGGCCATTCAAATTCGAAGTAATCGTATTTAGGGGGGGCGGGGCGAGGGATTGATCGAACTTCTAAAAATTGGAGATGGGAGTTCCATCGAAAATCGAAAATAGTTCGAAAATCGTCTTGAAAATTTTGTTACAGGTGTTTTCGAGGTCATTGATCTCGAATTTGACGTTAAATTTTAAAAATTCAAAATGGCGGATCCAATACGGCGGATCCAGTATGGCGGACATTTTTTTAAAGGGGGTGGCCGCGGCTCCTTGTTAGTCATAGGGATAAAAAGGATTGCCCCCTCCTCGTTGGGACCCCTGGCAAGCCTTTCAGACGATCAATGACTCATGCGACACTCAGCGGTTGTTGACTGGTCAATTAATCAATTATCGGTTAACAACAGGCTGTCTGCCGTTAATGTCATTGATATTCTATAAGGCGAACCAAGAGCAGTTCTGCCTCGGTCACTAATCCCCCTGGACCTCCTGGGCTAAATTAATATAGTCTAGTCCCATTGAGTCCCGAGGGAGAGATGGTAAGGTACATGGGTATTGGATAAGTCACTTCACTAGCATAATCATTTATGGATTTATTGGATTACTCTTCTGGTGCTCAGCTTCAACTTAGTGATAGTGAATATAGACTTTTTATTTAATTTACATTAGTTCATTAACCTTTAAATTGCAATAACGATCATAGACGTTTAAATTTTTACAATGCAAAAAGCTTACAGGGTTTTGCTTAGCCCTGATCGGCGAAAAAGGGGAGGGGGTAAGGACACTCAAAATAAAATGGGACCGGAGTCTTCAAATGCCCGGGCACCCAAACCCCCCCAAGCCATTGGTGCAAACGTTAAAAATAGTGATATTCTGCAAAATAGTGAGAATGTATGTAAATGCGGAAGGAGTTTCTCTAAGCCGGTTGGTTTGAAAAATCATCTGAGAGCGTGCACATCTACAATAGGAATAAATGAACATACTGTTAATCCGGACGGCAGCATCACTTGCATTTGTGGTAGGACTTATCCATCGCGTCGTCGCTGGTTGGATCATTTTAACAGGAAATGCACACGTGAACCGCCTAAAGACGGCACTCCAAAGGGTGTTCAGTGCCGCTTTTGCGAACAGATATGGCCAACCAAGTTAAGTGTCAGCAACCACGAACGCCAGAAGCATCCGGAGGAATTTAACCGAGCCCAGGAGGAGAAAGTGAATAAACCCTCACGCGTAAAACGCTGGTCCCAGGACGAAAAGCACACGATGGCCCTCATGGAAAAGGGATACACCGGACCTGATGTCGATAGTTTCTTAGCTGGTAAATTGGGGAGATCTAAATCGTCAGTCTATAGCCAAAGGATGTCGCAACCGTATAAGAAACTCCTGGCCAGTATTAACCTCTCCGAAAATCTCATCCTGTCGTTAACTCCTTCCGATGTAGTTACTGAATCAACTGTCGTAAACCTTTCTACTGAATCTACTGACCTAACGTCTCCTACATCTCTCGAAAATTTATCCAGCCTCCGCGATATTTCTCCCGCACGTACGATAAAGTCTCCGTCCTCTTCCGATGAATTTGAAACCCCGACCGGAAGTGTCCGGACTACCGATTCTCCGTCTGATATTTTCTCCACCCCTCCAAACGCTTGCGAAATTCGAACTCCTTTTCCTTCCGAAGATAAACCTATAAAATCCAGATCACCGTCTCCACAATATATTTCGCCTGTTGTTGTGAACGCAGCCACACAGACCGTACTTGCTCAACCGCTTCGAGGACGACGTCGTTTAACTCGCCGACGCATTAAGCCTCGCCGTCTAAGCGAAGATATTAATGCCATCACCCTGGTCTCTTCGGAAATTATTCCCGCATCAGCAACGGATCCAAAGGAAATTCCTAGGCCAACAGAGGATCCGAAGGAAACTACACGTGAATTTGCTCAGCCTAAATTCACAGATGGAGACCCCTTCCTGGCTGCCGTTTTCGAAGCTGAAAGCAAAACAAAATGCAGCTTTCTGAAAGGCTCCAGTCAAATAATGTCGACAGGAAATAGAAAGCAGATAGAAGAATATTTGGATGAGGTGCTTGATCGACTGTGTCCTCCTCGGCCTGTCAAATCTAAAACACCAAAGATTCAGCAAGACAACAGCCAACTTCCGAAAAAGAAACAGCGAAGCAGCCTCTTCAAAAAATTTCAAGATCTGTATCGCAAAAACAGGAAGGGTCTAATGGAGGAAATCTTGAAGGGCCAGTCTCAGGATAAAAGCCTTCCGTCAGAATCCGATATTCATAAGCATTTTTCGGACCTTTTCTCGAATAGACCATATGTCGGCGGCTTCCGGGGCCCTCAGAAAGCCCGAAAGTGTGACACGTTTCAACCCGTTACAGTCGATGAAATAGACGCTACACTGAAAGGAACGCTATCAACCGCTCCAGGGCCCGATCTTACGACCATCTTTGACATGCGCAAAATCGACGCTTCAGCGTGGTCCATCATCTTTAACATTATGCTTCGGTGCGCGATAACTCCAAAGCGCTTTCGGGGAAGCCGCACGGTTTTACTTCATAAGAAAAACAGCCGTAAGGACCCCCGAAACTGGCGACCGATCTCAGTTTCTTCAATGATTAGTAGACTTTTCCACAAAATCCTGGCTGAAAGGTTGAGAAACGCATTGGATCTCGCAGAAGAGCAACGAGGTTTCGCCACAGTCGACGGCACGATGATCAACAGCATTCTGCTCGAAACCTTTATGCGCGATAGTCGGGCCAAAGGCCAAATTATTCCGTGGCGTCGATTGATATTCAAGCTGCCTTCGATTCCGTCCATCATGAATCGATTGTCAGCTCGCTTCGCTCCATGGACATAAGAGGACGAAACAATCACATACATCCAAGAGCATTACCGTCATCTTTCCACTACTCTCACATGTGACGGTCAGATTATGGGGGAAGTGGATATTTCCGCTGGAGTAAAACAGGGAGATCCTCTCTCGCCAATAATTTTTAATGCTATCATGGACAAGCTTATCACCGCGTTACCGAAGGAAATCGGGGGAGAAATCGCTGGTCGAAAATTTGCAATTTTGGCTTTCGCTGACGATCTCATCCTGCTATCCAACAGCACGGCAGCGATGCAGCTCCAACTAGATCTACTTTCAAAATTCTTGCAAAGTGAAGGTATGAAAATCAACATTAATAAATGCTACGTGCTAAGATGCGAAAAAATACCTGGAACTAACCGTCAGATGGCAGTTATGAGTAAAAGCCTTCTGAAGTTCGATGGGCAGTTTTTACCCACCGTTAGTGCCATCGATTCCTTCAAGTATCTGGGGCGTAACATTGGAGCTATGGGCCATTTGAAGCCAAATAATGTCAAAAATTTGGCGGAGGATCTCTTCTCGCTACAACATGCTCCTTTAAAGTCGTACCAAAAAATGGAGCTTCTGCGTACTTACCTTCTGCCCAGATATATCTATGGGTTTCAAAACTTTAAGCTCGAAAAACAAATCCTATGTCATGCTGATCGTCTCGTCCGCCGATTTGTAAGACGTAATTTACATCTACACTCCGCAGTGGAAAACGTTCTGATACACGCAGCAGCGAAAAACGGAGGGCTCGGGATCTTTAGCTTCGCTGAAAACATCCCACGTATACTTCTGCAACGACTCGAGCGAATAATTGAGAGTCCTGAACTCGAGTTTTTAAAATCCTCCGGAACCGTGGGAAACGTTATCGCGAAGATATCCCGATTAGTTACCCCCCCAAGCCGGACCCAGAAAAGTACATTCGGGAAAGGCCTTCATCAGTGTGGGGAAGACTCCGCGTCTAATAATTGGATGAGATATCCTCCTTCGTTTTGGACGGGATACGAGTACAATGCCGCCCATCAACTGCGAACAAACAGTCTTCCGACACGTGACCAACCGGGCAAACCTGAACACCTTCGCAAATGCAGAGCTGGCTGCGATGTCTACGAATCCGTCAGCCACATCCTTCAAGGGTGCTCCGTCACTCATCATCCTCGAATTCGCCGTCACGACACTGTTGCGAAATCGATAGCTGATTTAGGTAAAGAACGTGGATTCACTGTCGACACCAAGCCGAGAATTCGGGACACTACGGGCGAATTACATGAGCCGGACCTGATAATGGTGAAGGAGAATACCGCCATTGTCGTGGATGCTCAAGTCCCTTGGGAGAGCGAAAATCTCCGATTGGCAGCCTTGCACAAAAAAGCGAAATATTGCAAGGGGCCAATTCATGATGTTATCCGTCGCCGGTACAATGTGTCTGAAATCCACCATATGCCGATCATAGTGGGAGCCCGAGGGATTTGGTCACGGACAGCAAATAAAGAAATAGAAGCCACCCTCAAAATCCCGGTGAAACTGAAAAGGAAGATCGTCACCGATGTCATTCTCTGGGGAATTTCCATCTACCGTCAGTTCGGCAGGAGCGCCTGGCTAAACGGCCCAAGATTTATTCGCAAAAAGTGATACCATACCGCGGAGATTTTTTTTTTTTTTTAAATTTGATTAACGTTATATTCTCACTAATTTAATTTAATTATTGAATTTACAATTTGATTGTTCTAAGAATCTAGTCAATTGTTATTATGCTCTTATTTTTATTTCTTTTTTAAATTTATTTATGTAATCTAATCTTGTTATCTCTTTAAATCGTTTGCACCATAAATTTTAAAATGTAAGGGTTAGGCAAGCCCATCACTGCAACTTGCCAAGGGTACTTAGTTATCAATAAAGTATTTTTCTCGGAAATCGTCTTAAAAATTCTGTTACAGGGGTTTTCGAGGTCGCTGATTTTAAATTTGGCGTTAAATTTTAAAATTTTAAAATGGCGGATCCAATATGGCGGATCCAGTATGGCGGACATTTTTTTCAATTCGGAAATCGTCTTGAAAATTTTGTTACAGGAGTTTTCGAGGTCGCTGATTTTGAATTTGACGTTAAATTTTAAAAATTCAAAATGGCGGAACCAATATGGCGGACATTTTAATTCAATTTACTTGATTTACAATTTAATTGTTTTAAGAAACTTTGTTTTAAGAAACTAGTCAATTTTCAATTGTTATTGTTATTGTTTTTTTTTTTTTTTTTTTTTTTTTTTAATTGATTTATTTAATTAATTAATTTAATCTTGTTACTTCTTTAATCGTTTGCACCATAAATCTTAAAATGTAAGGGGTAGGCAGGCCCTAGCACTGCAACCTGCCAAGGGTACTTATTTACTCAATATAAAGTATTTTCTCTCGCAAATCGTCTTGAAAATTTTGTTACAGGGGTTTTCGAGGTCTCGGATTTCAAATTTTACGTTAAATTTTAAAAATTCAAAATGGCGGAGCCAATATGGCGGACATTTTTTTAAATTGGGAAATCGTCTTGAAAATTCTGTTACAGGGGTTTTCGAGGTCGCTAATTTCGAATTTGACGTTAAATTTTATAAATTCATAATGGCGGATCCAATATAGCGGACATTCTTTCCTTAAATTCGAAAATCGTCTTGAAAATGTTTTTACAAGGGTTTTCGAGGGTTTTGCTGATTTCGAATTCGACGTTAAATTTTAAAAAATCAAAAGGGCGGAAATTTTCTTTTTTAATTCTTTTTTAATTGTCTTGAAAATTTTGTTATTGGAGTTTTTGAGGTCAATGATTTCGAACTAGACGTTAAATTCTAAATATTCAAAATGGCGGACAATGCAGAAAATAGTCTGCTATATTGGATCCACCATTTTATATTTTTAAAATTTAACCTCAGGCAAACAACGCAGGGCATAAAAAACGGCGTTTAATTTTTTTATGGCGAAAAAATTTTTAAAAAATTATCAGGAACCATGAAGTCTTTTTCATACACTTTTAATATCGAATTTTTGCCTCTGAAACATAGAAAAAATTTTTAGCACGGTTTCGGTGCGATCCGATCTCATTTTTATTTGTAAAAACCCGAATTTTCGAATACAAAATTAATTTTTTTTTATCGATATAATTTTTCACTCTCCGGCTAACCGGCCATTTGTGTAAACGAACTAATACCTAAAGTTCGTAAACATGCTTTCTACAAAATATACAAAAATGGGAGATTTTATGCTATGGTGGAGGCTCTGGCGGATTTCGACGGAACCATCGAAATAAAGGACCAACGATATACCCCCTTAATATGGGTGACTTTTTATTTACAACTTTAATTGGCTTTCAATGCCCGGAAACATTATCAGGATCAAAAAAGAAACATAACTTATTCTTGCATATTTTGCTCTAATTTGGGTCCTTATTTAGAGAAAAAGAAAATCTCTTTTACAGCCATAAGGCACCATATAAAGTTGGTCCTTTACGACCGTGCTGCCATCAGGTGGATTTTATATCGTCCGGCCAAATAAAACTTCCCATAAATAAACCAAACAAAAAAAAAAAAAAAAAAAAAAAAGCAACATCAATCATTCACCATTGATACGAGAGAATTCGTATTCTTGGTTAAACTGACTTTCAATTCACAAAAGCAATCAATCGGTTATTGAATTTATGTCTCCATTACTAGAGCATATATTTGCATTATCCAACTGAAAGCAAATCCTAACTTACTTTTGATTGCATAAATAAAATGAATTCAGATTTCACGTATTCGACTACTTTTTTTTTTTTTAAATCATCACATAATATACGTGTAGGACTCGATGCAGTCAGGCTTGCTCTCCGATTCAAAAGAAGTGAAAATACCAAGTGAATTATTTCGTCTCGATGGAAAACTGGAAGTTTATTAAATTTTTTATTGTCCCCTTATGACTTCTACAAGCAACGAGGAGATTCAGCATTGAAAATTAAAAGAATTTTCTTTCTTTTTTTCCCCAAAAGAAAAACTATAACGAGTCATTAGAGTGGGAAAACAAGAAAAAAAATATACGTAGCCAAGATATGCAACATAAAAAAAAACCGAAAGAGAATTTTTAACAACAACGTTCCTCGGGGGTAGTTCTTAATAAATTCCATCAGGAAATAGGAAAAGATCTTTTTTTGATCCGGAGTTTTGCCCTGCATTTCAATTTTAATTTTTTTTTAAATACAACAAACAAGGAAATTTTTTTTATGTTTTTTCAACGGATATAAAAGGACAAATTCATAAAAGGCCCTTTCCTTTTTTTTTTCTTTTTAATTAAATTCTTTTACCTGGACATTTTTCCATATATTAATTGAATTTTAATTGGATTAAGAAGAAAAATGGCCATCGGGGTAAAAAAAAAAAACAAAAAAAAGCAATGTGGCTTTTCTTTAAATTTATTCGGAAATGAAAAATTACCCGTTTTATAAAAAAAAAAAAAAAAAAGAATACGTAACGAAAGTTAATACCCTGATATATGAAAAAAAAAATGAACATTAGTATTCCGTGAAGAATAACGCCTCGGGACAGCAAAGAAATAGAGAAAAAAAAAATTTTTTTTTCTTCTCGGAAAAAAGTAAAATAAGAATTTTCTATTCTCTTTTTTTTTTTTGAAGCTTTGATGAAGGGAAGTGGAAAATCTGGATCGATTTACCGGTTTTCAATTATTCGGGACGATAAATATTCTCTTGTCTTCGCTGTAATTGAAAATATCTCCTTTAGCGACGAAAAAGGTGTGCGGGAGCTCAAAAAAAAAAAAAAAAAAAAAGGGTTACAATTTATCGGTTTAAAATGTCGATATACCGAATAAAATAAAACGCCGCCTAATTTTTATATCTGATGGTGGCGATTTTATAGTTCAAAAACGTGCGAAGATTTACTGCATCGTTAGTAAAATATTTGCAATAAATAATTCTCGCTTTTTATGGGTTGGGCATTTTTATTTTTCCGACAACCAAAAGTTAAATGTTATTAAAAAGCACGTGAAGAAAGTCGTTTGCCGGTAATTTAAGGGCTTTAAGTGACTCCTGAATTCAGGAAAAACTCAAGCTCTTTTTTTGTGATTAAAAATCATTTCTGAGCTAGAGGAGCCATTTCGTAATTAAAAGGGCAATGCCTTTAACAGATAAAAAGCCCTCGACGGCCATACTGCAAATGATCCAAACAAAACAAATTTGGATCATTTGCCATATAATTCCTGGTAATGATCCAAAAATTTTGGAACTTTCCCAATTTGGACCTTTTGCAAAAATGACGTTTTGCAAATGTTCCAAAACAAATTTGGATCATTTGAACTTTTTCAGTTTGGACCTTTTGCGAAAAATTGAAAAAGTTCCAAAACAAATTTGGATCATTCCTCGTATAGTTCTTGCAAATGATCCAAAAATTTTGGAACATTTGCCATATGTCTTTAAAAAGGTATATTTAAAGGTCAAAAAATATCTGGACCGTTTGCAATGTAAATCATTTGCAAATTTACTCCATTGCAAATGATCCAAATTTTCTTTGGAACATTTGCAAAACGTCATTTAAAAGTCACTTAAATTGCAAAAAGTCCAGATATTTTTGGATCTTTAAATATATACATTTTTAAAGGTTTTGGATATACATTAGGGTGTCCCTTATTTTGCGAATTTTCGAATTTGAAGTAAGACACCCACGCAAATTTTTCCTTTTGGGGTAGTAATAAACCCTGAATTTTTTCAGATTTTTTAAATGACGGGAAAGCGTGCCGCATGGGGCCTCAATTTTGAAAAATTTCCATAAGGACCAAAAAATTGATCATTTTTTTTTTGAGAAAAAAAATCTATTTCCGATCGGAAATTTTGCGTAGATCACGAATCTGAAGTCTGTTTTTTCATATCTGCATCTGTTTTTGAGCTGAAGATGAAAATATGAGCAAAATTATGGACTTAGTATGTTTCGTCACTTTACGCCATTTTTTTGCCCTATTTTTGCTTCTTACTCGAGATCCGAAGCAGATATAAAAAAACGGACTTCAGATTCGTGATCTACGCAAAATTTCCGATCGGAAATAGATTTTTTTTCTCAAAAAAAAAAATGATCATTTTTTGGTCCTTATGGAAATTTTTCAAAATTGAGGCCCCATGCGGCACGCTTTCCCGTCATTTAAAAAATCTGAAAAAATTCAGGGTTTATTACTACCCCAAAAGGAAAAATTTGCAAGGGTGTCTTACTTCAAATTCGAAAATTCGCAAAATAAGGGACACCCTAATATACATACTGCAAATCCTCCAAAATTTTTGGATCATTTGCCAGAACTATATGGCAAATGATCCAAATTTGTTTTGGAACTTTTTCAATTTTTGCAAAAGGTTCAAACAGAAAAAGTACAAATGATCCAAATTTATTTTGGAACTTTTCCCATTTTTGCAAAAGGTCCAAACTGAAAAAGTTCCAAAACAAATGGATCATTTGCCATATAGTTCTTGCAAATGATTCAAAAATTTTGGAACATTTGCAATATGCGTATCCAAAATATTTAAAAAAGTATAATAAGATCCAAAAATATTTGAACCATTTACAATTTAAATCATTTAAAAAATTCCCTGCATTACAAATGATCCAAATTTTTTTTTTTTGAACATTTGCAAAACGTCATTTAAATTGCAAAAGGTCCAGATACTTTTGGACCTTTAAATATACCTTATTAAGGTTTTGGATATACATATTGCAAATGTTCCAAAACTTTTGGATCATTTGCCAAAACTATATGCAAATGATCCAAATTTGTTTTGGAATTTTTCCAATTCTTGCAAAAGATCCAAATTGAAAAAGTTCCAAAACAAATTTGGATCATCTGCCACATAATTCTTGCAAATGATCCAAAAATTTTGGAACATTTGCAATATGTATATCCAAAATATTTAAGAAGGTATATTTAAAAGTCCAAAAATATCAGGATCTTTTGCAATTTAAATCATTTGCAAATCCACTGCATTGCAAATGATCCATTTGGGAACATTGGCTATTTGGTCCTTTAGCAAAAATGACGTTTTGCAAACATTTCAAACTAGTTTTGGATTATTTACAATTTTTACGATTCACAAAAGGGCCCGACCTCGACTATCTGGAACTAAATGCATGAAAAAATTGATATCACGACAGGGGTTTCAGTTAATTGCTTATTGTTTTAGGTTACTCAATGTTCATTTTACTAGTTCAAATATTCTACAACTTTTATACTTAGTTACAATTTTTTCTCTTTTTTTTTTTTTTTGTAAGTGGTCAGGATTTTAAAACAAAAAGAAAAAAAAACGAACAAGGGAGAAAAAAAAATGAAGAGACGATTAAAATTCACGATTTTAGCGGAAAAATAATTTGTTCGATTCACGAGTCCGTAATCAAGTAAATAGAAAGCTGATTCATGTAAAACCTAAAATAGCGTGTGATTTACGAAACAAAACGTACGGAATGCTGAATTTAAAAAAAAAAATTCGATTTAAGCGGAATCTTTCAGCTAAAAAATGCATCGAATGAAACACTTGTTTTTTTTTTTTTTTTTTTTTAGTCTGGTTCGAAGTTTTAGCGGGAATTCGAAAAAAAAAAAATAAAGTTCAATAAAATAACCTCTAAGGCGAGAACTAATCTCCGGCACATGTTTTAGCGTGAAATTTCGGCCTAATAGACATTGAGGGGTCTTTTAGCTAACTATGATCCGGGATCCAGGATCCAATGCCAAAGATTAACACTCCCAATTCTGAAACTGAAGCGGCTGAAAATCCAGACGGATAATCCGGGAAATTGCATCGCCAACTTCGGCTTCGTCCTTTTTGCAACTACAAAGCTGAAAAATCAGTTTATTATACTAACAATAACAATTGAAAGACAATTAGGAAAGTGAATTTTTTGGAGGGAAAAAACTTGAGGAATAAAACCCGAAAAATCCCGAAGAAAGTCAAATCGCGAACAAATCATGCATTACGCCATGACAATATTTGACAACGGTTATAAAATATCGAGAAAAAATCATACCTCGAGTGGGACTCGAACCCACTTTTTATAACCGTTGTCAAATATTGTCATGGCGTAATGCATGATTTGTTCGCGATTTGACTTTCTTCGGGATTTTTCGGGTTTTATTCCTCAAGTTTTTTCCCTCCAAAAAATTAACTTTCCTAATGGTCTTTCAATTGTTATTGTTAGTAAAATGTACAATACGGCCATTGACCCCTCTTAATTATCTGAAAAATCAGTCTCACTTTTTCAGCGAAAGTGACATAATGTGCACAGGGGCACTACTGACACCGGGAAAAATCTTTTCCTCATCCCAGCAAAATAATCGAAATTTCGGTTTTTGAGACATTGACCGCTACAACATTGCCCCCACAACCGAACAGCTTCAAAGCGAAAAAGAATTCAAAGGATTTGCTGATAGACTTCCGCAAGCTTATGCCAAATTCAAACCCCCGCATTACCGAATAATTAAACTTAATTGGAAATGGAAATCCATTCCACTACACAGTAAAAAATTTTATGTTAAAATTGACACAAATTGTATGTCAAAATCGGTCTACATAAATATTTTGTTAAGAAAAATAACACAATTGTTTTGTTTAATGTTCTGCGTCCATTAACGATTGTCATTTTTTTGCTGTTTACAAACAAGTTATGTTGATTTTTTAACATAATAACTTAACATAGACTTTATGTAGACCGTTTTTAACATATTTACATAATATTTTTTACTGTGTACGCCGCGCTTTATTATGAACCACAATAAAGGAGGAGTAGTAGCGTCCCCTCACTTTACGGGTACAAACATTTATTTCCGGAATGCAAAGAATACACAACCGTATTCTTCCCTCAAAAGGAAAATAAAAAGAACTTGCTTAATTAACAAAAGATCCTTTTTTTTTCCTTCCAAAATTAGGTCGCAAGGTCAAATTCTAAGAAAAATTTAAAACTCTTCTTTTACCTTGATCTAATTCGTCTCATTTTTTTTTTATAAAGGGGAAAAGAGGAAAAGTCAGCTTACTTCCGAGTGGTAATCTCTAGGTAATAAGATAAAAGATCTTTGAGAATAAGCAAAAAATAAATAAATAAATAAATAAATAAATAAATAAAAACAACTTTTTCAATAAAGCACAGTGGTCTGAAAGATTCAAAAAAGCGGTTAAAACCTCCACAATTTTTTTTTTTTTTTTTTTTTTTTTTTTTTGTGAAATATTTTTATGTAAAAAAGATTTTCAAACATCAACATTTTTTTTAAAAAAATCGTCCGCCATATTGGATCCGCCATTTACAAAATTTTAAAATTCAAAATGGCGGATCCAATATGGCGGACATGTTTTTCTTCGAACTCGAAAATCGTCTTGAAAATTTGTTATAGTGGTTTTCGAGGTCGCTGATTTCGTATTTGACGTTAAATTTTAAAAAAATTCATAATGGCGGATCCAATATGGCAGACTATTTTCTACATTGTCCGCCATATTGGATCCGCATTTTGAATTTTTAAAATTCTCAAATGGCGGATTTAATATGGCGGACGATTTTTATTTATTTATTTGAAAATCTTTTTTAAAATTTGGTTATAGGGGTTTTCGAATTTTAAAATTAAAAATCGGTGACCTTGAAAACATTTAATTTGATGAAATTTTTGCTTTTTAATAACATTCCGAGTTTATACCGTTTTCATTTGTGAAAAACCGAATTTTCGAAAACCAATCTATTTTTTTTTTTTTTTTTTTTTTTTTTTTTTTTTTTTTTATCGATATAATTTTTCCACATCTCGGCTGACCGGCCTGCGGTGTAAACGAACTAATGCCTTAAAGACTTTTTGTTCTTTTTTTTCCCTCATCCCTTATCGGGTTCAAATAAACTCAAGCTACACATGCGATTTCCGGGAGTGGAAAAACAGGAGGACGGATGAATTAAAAACTAGATTTTTAAATTGACTTCAATTTCGTTTGTATCTCTCAAGAAAAAAAAAAAAAAAAAAAAAAAAAAACTTTCCTTGTCTGGAACTCACCGGGGTTAATTCGATTTTAAGATCGTTCCGATGTTCTTGTCTTATCAGGGGGAAAAAAAATATCACTTCCCTGACTAGAATTTACTTAAAAAAAGAAAAATCAGCGCATCCTTAATTTTCGTCCTCGGCTCCACTGTGTATATCCCGTTAATGAAGAGGATTGTATATCGGATAATAATGGCTTGTTATGTATAATTAAAAAAAATTAAGGCAATTATTTTTTTCTCCCTAGAATATCGGCATCGGTTATTTTTTATTTTTTTTTTTTAAAGCACTTTTTCGGCGGTTTCCGAGACATTTCGACTTGACGAAGCACATAAACATCATGAAATAATGTGGTTACTTTCTACTTTGGAAAGTTTAATTTGAAAGTTGGTAACTTAAGATACGGCATGTGAGTGACATGATGAAATTTCTCTCAAATTACTCCCCTCCATTCCCCCCCTCCCCGCCATTCTTTTCTTTAGCTCATTTCTTGAGGTCTCTTTATTATGTCTGCAGTTTCCCTTTTATTTTTTTATTTTTTTTTTTTTTACTTGACAGCGGTATTTTTCCTTTCGACGCGACATATTCGCATGGGGACAAACGACAAAAACAACAAAAAAAACAAAAAACCACTTTAACCGGAATTTATGCTTCGATTGCGAGAAAAGATCATTAAGATCCCTGTTGAATTTTGAAAAGGAATGATGAAAAGCCGGCTCATTGTTCTTTGCAGGGAAACACCTGACAATAACTTATGAGGAGCGTTAAACATATTTATGTACACGTCGAATTCTCCAAAAGCATGTGCAAGTACTTTTCTTGTAATATGTTTTAAGCTCCCGAGGAAGGATGGTTATGGTGTGGGGTAGTCGCTTTTGAATTCGTTTCGCAAAATGGGGTTAAGTAATTAATGGTAATTAATATTGTTGTTTCCTAAAGGGGGGGGGGGGAGAGGGAATACGATCCAATTCATTTAGATGCTGATGCGTATGCGTATGATAAAATAATTTATTTTCCAAAGTATTTCGGATTAATGTAACCAGTAATAAACTCAGTCTGACGGGGAATCCGTCAAATGGTGCCAGATAGGGAAATATGGCATAAATGATTAATTCCTGATTTCTGATTTGATCGTTAGCACAAAAAAATATTAATATTTTTGCGCTAACGATAAAAAATTGTTTCGAAATATTTTTTTATCGCTTTAAAAACGATAAAAACATTTTTAAAATATTTGTCAACATTTTAAAATATTTTTATTGTTTTTTGTTTCAATAAATATTTACATACTCCCTCTGTCCTAAAATACTTTGTGTGTTTCTCATTTTCATTTCCCATTTCGTAAGCTTCCGGAACTGTTTGTACCACTTTACCCAACCACCCAAGCACTATTTCACACCCCCCCTTCATCCCCCCAGGGGTCAGCCCCTTCGGGAAATAAATTAGCGAAAAAATGGAAAAAATCAAAAATTTCTATTATTTTCGCCCCAGTTTCAGAAACGAAAGAGAAAAATTTGAAGGTGGTCGGAAATGAGAGAGTACATTTACCCTAAACAAGAATCCCCCATGAGAAAATTTTTTTCATTTGTCGCAACCCCCCCCCCCCCAAAAAAAAAAATTAACTATGTTGAGGGGGATGAATTTTTAAATTTCGATTAGATGGTCGCGAAACTTTTGTTACGGGGGTTTTTTAGATCGCTGATTTCGATTCTGAGGTCCGTCTTTAAAAATTCAAGATGGCGGATCCAATATGACGGATTTTTTAAAATAAATCGATTTTTTTTTCACTAAAACACGTAATCGGGGGATTATTGAGGCCGCTGATTTCAATTCTGAAATCGTTTTTTGAAAATTCAAGATGGCGGAACCAATATGGCCGACCTTTTTTTAAAAAATTCGGTTTTTTTTTCACATAAGCACGGGGGGTTATTGAGGACGCTGATTTTGATCTTGAGGTCGGTTTTTACTTTCGAGTGGCCGCGAAGCGGGCGCGAAGAAAGTATTGCCGTGGTCGGAAAAGGGAAAATCGTTAATCCTGCGAGTTTCTACATGAAACTTATATAGTTATACTTAGAATAAAATTCTGAGTTCCCGGTTGTCCGCCTCGTACGCCTCGTACGCCTCGTACGCCGCGTACGCCGCGTACGCCCGGAGCTTTTTCTCCGCTATTACGCATCGATCAAAAGGAAATTTTGCACACGTATTTTTCGTCGAAAAATAAGAGGGGGTCTTTTCTTATTTTTTAAAAATTTAAAAAATTACGTAAACGGCAAATATTTGAACTTTTAAATTGGTTTTTTTTCTTGCGACGATAAATCTCGAACCCGGCTACAATCATCACCAATTTTCGTACTGTAGTAGATATTGGTCAAAGTATCATAACATCAAAATTTGGTTGAATTCGGATGATTGGTTCACAAATTATGAGGAATAGACTACGTGTAAATTAGGCCTAAAATCGATATCTCGAATGACGTAATAAGTCATATCGATATATCGATTAAGTCATATCGATATATCGATGTATCGATTAAGTCATATCGATATCTCGAGTTACAGGAACAATCCATAATTCGGACTGTTTTTGTGGGTACAGCGGATTCGCGGACCTCGGATCAAAAAACTAACCGGATTTTTGAAAATATTTTCGGGGTAGAGGAATCCGAATATGGAATTATTTTTCCGAAATTGGGATTCTTTATGTGGGTACAGCGGGAATCGTGTGCCTCGGATCAAAAAACTAACCGGATTTTTGAAAATATTTTCGGGGTAGAGGAATCCGAATATGGAATTATTTTTCCGAAATTGGGATTCTTTATGTGGGTACAGCGGGATTCGTGTACCTTAGATCAAAAAACTAACCGGATTTTGAAAATATTTTTGGGGTAGAGGAATCCGAATATGGAATTATTTTTCCAAAATTGGGATTCTTTATGTGGGTACAGCGGGAATCGTGTACCTCGGGTTTAATTAATACCCTTTGAAAACCTAAACTTGATTTTTTACATTTTTTCTTTATTTCCACTTCTTTTTCCCACCAATAAAGCCGCGAGAAAGTTTAATGGGGTGCGTATGCACCCCCATTACCATTCTCCTTGTTTTAAATTCAAGACGGTGAATCCAATATGGCTGACCTTTTTTCAAAAATTCTATTTTTTTTTACTTTCTTTATTTTTTTTTTTTTTTTTTTTTTACATAAACATGTCCGGGGGGTTATTAGGCAGCTGAACTTCGATTCTGAGGTCGGTTTTAAAAAATTTAAGATCACGGATGCAATATGGCAGACGTACGCCGATAACCCCAATCATAAATTTGACTGAATAAAGAAAATTTTTTTTTGAATCGTCCGCAATATTGGATCCCCATCTTGAATTCGTGGGCTCGGTATTATTTTGTTCTAGATACACTTCCCAGGTTGACACGCGTTTTTCATAAGCTAAGTACAAGGGACTAGTACACCTGGGAAGTGTATCTACAACAATATAATACTGAGCCCACGAATTATTGTAAAAACTAACCTCAGAAGCGAAATCATTGTCCCTAACAACCCCCCGGACATGTGTTTATGTAAAAAAAAAAATCGAATTTTTTAAAAAGGTCAGCCATATTGGATTCACCATCTTGAATTTTAAAAAACCGACCTCAAAATCAAAATCAGCGTCCTCAATAACCCCCCGATTACGTGCTTATGTGAAAAAAAAAAGAATTTTTAAAAAAAGATCGACGTAAAAAATGAGAAGCACACAAAAAAGTATTTTGGGACAGAGGGAAACCGAAATGACGCAACACATTTCAACAATCTCATAAAGAATTTAAAAAAAAGAAACTGGAATTAATTAATAGCCCCGCGTGGTTTTCATTATTCAACTCAAGCAATATACGTGATAATATTTTTAAAATATTAAAAAATATTTTAGAAATATTAATACTGTTTTGCTGATTGGGTATGTACCAAAATATCTTCTAGAATTCTCCTACAATTTTTACAGACCGCCGCCCCTGAATGTTAACAGACCCTATGAGAGAGAGCATATGAGGTGTGTCGAATCATTAAAACGACGACCCAAACCGTAGCTTTGCTCAAAAAACTCAATTTCACGTAAAAAAAAAAAAATTTGCATTCACATGATTGACCATTTAATTCATTCAGTCGTTCCAAATATCAAAATGTTACCCCAACAACTTATCCAAACATTTCTTGCATGAAATATAGCTTATAGATCCGACAGATCTAATGGCCTCAAGGGTAGATCCCTTTAAATTAACCGAATCTGAATTTTCCAATTTATCGACTTTCTAACTGTCCGAACAACGAGATTCGCTTCGGAAAAAAAAAAAAAAAAAAAAAAAAAAAAGGAAATGAATGGGTATGAATTCGAATGGAAATGACCCTGATTCTTTATCAGCCACCGGCGAATATTATGGACCTATGAATACTACATATATCAAATGATTTATGAAAATAATTCCGAACATAACCGAAATTCCAAGGAGCGGATGTGACATTTTACTCCCCCCCCTCCCCTTTAAATCCCTCCCCCATGGCTCTCTGGCTAAACCTTGGCAACGCCTGGTAAATCTTCTCGCTTTTCCAGGAACAAACGAGCAGAAAAACCTGTGTTTAATATAGGAGTGAATTAGCGACATAAATTACGCAGATTTGACAGATGCTCAAATGAAATGGGCTCACTACTTTTTTTCCACGACTACGAGAACATTTTCAGCCTTTTGTATTTTTTTTTTTTTCCTTTTTCATAACCCGTGAGATTTACTCGCATTGCAAATTAAATAATTCATGTTAGCAGTTCACTTCACGCACAACTGAAAATAAAAAAAAAAAAATAAAAATGAAAAAAGGACACAGAAAAAAAAATGAGTTACGGCACAGAGGATTAGGCGTGATTTCCCGTTTTTTTTTCAGCAGCGACAATATCGCCAATTCCTGTCGAAAAAAAAAATTAAGTAACGCAAATAGGTTTTGTTTTTACCTCGCGTGCAGTCTTTCATTTCCTCATCACGTCAATTTTGATTTATCCTAAAAAAAACAATTCCCCATTTTCTTTTTTCGCTGTTGTGTTTAGAGGAGCACATGTGGCTAACAAATTAATTTTTGTAATTATTTCTCTTTCGAGCATTTCGGATTTCGTTCTTTGTTTTCTGATTGTCTTTTTCTTTATCATTTAAAAATAACAGCCTTAAAATGCAATTTTTTTTGCTGTTAAAAAAAAAAAAAGTTAAGCTTAATTAATTATAAAATGAAAGTTACTTTTTTTAAAAGGTTTTGAAAAACAAAAGACGGAGAGGGAATCGATTTTTCAACTTTTAATTCTTATGTAACTTTATCGGAAAACGTTTTCTTCCGCCACGTTCTGACTCAAAATATAACAAAAGCCATTCGATTTAGAAATCTGAGTTGCGAGTTAAAAAATGAAGTTTGACTACCACTACAAATTTTATTAAGTAAAACACAGAAATAAACGATTGCAAGAAAGAACTAGTTCATTCAGATAACTGTGGGTCACGTCTCACACCCCCCCCCCCCCTCCAACTCCCGCGACCCACGCTATCTAAAATAGAATGATTGCATTCATATTTTAAGCAGGGATATGGGAAACCGAACCGAACCGAACCAAATCGAAGAAACGAACCGAACGCGAACCCGGTTGTTTGTGTCAGAGAAATCGAACCGAACCGAACCGAACCTTTTAGAAAATTTTAATAAAAAAACCGGATCCAAACTTTAACCCACTTATAATTTAAAAAAGGTTCAAGACCGAACCGAAACCGTACCTAAATCAGATGAAAGAAAAAACCAAGGACCGAAGTTCCAAAACCGAATCGTTTGAAGAACAAAAACCAAACCCAAGCAAAACTGAGTAATAAAAAAAAAAAAAAAA
Source organism: Liposcelis bostrychophila (assembly GCA_037577465.1). Taxonomy (NCBI): domain Eukaryota; kingdom Metazoa; phylum Arthropoda; class Insecta; order Psocodea; family Liposcelididae; genus Liposcelis; species Liposcelis bostrychophila. The sequence goes on from CM075207.1 coordinate 13,121,363, forward strand.
AAAAAACCGAACCGAACCGAACCGGGGTGGTTTGCCTCTAAGAAACCAAACCAAACCAAACCGAACCGAACCGAACCGAACCGAACCAAAACTTTTAGAACGTTTTAATTAAAAGACCGGACACAAACCCGAATCTATTTAAAATTTAAAAATGGTTCAAAACCAAACCGAACCCGGGTGTTTTGTCTCTGAGAAACCTAACCAAACCAAACCGAACCGAACCAAACCTCCCAGGTGTTCTTTTCAAATTGAATATCAGTCTAAGATTTAAGTGTTATCGTGACAATATTAATATGATATAAATTGTATAATACAGTGTTATTGATCAGACATCACAATGATTTAAAATAAAGAATTCGCACTGTAAAAAGGTTTATATCATAATGATATTAGAGTGACATTAGTTTTTTGAAAATTAAAAAAAAAAGTCGCCACTGAGACTAGAACCCACTCCGTTTAGATTCCTATTGTCACAACTCCTTCACCTTACCATCTTCACCACTCCTTAAGTTACAAAAATGGTTGATAATTTGATTATTTAAGCCCACAAACGATGGACTTAGAATTTTTTTGACTGTTTTATTCTTATCACTTTTTCAAGTGGAAGAACAAAAAATTTCAAAAAACGAAGGGCAGAACAGCCAAAGCTCTTGAATCGTAGATTACGATTTTGCCTATATTCTTGTCCCCATTTCAGGTATAAGGTGCGAAAATTCCTAAAAACGTAAAGTATAACTTCTAAAAAAAATTTTCAAAGAAACTTCACAAAACTTAGTGATGTTACTGCAATATCAGGCTCACTTCAGACCGTTATTATTCTATTGTGTGAAATCTAAATTTTTTTTTTTTGCAAGTTAAAACATTTATTACTGTCATTATTATATTAAGTGAATATTTGACCGATATAAGTTCAATATAAGTCAACGATCTGACATTGGTTTGATGTTAGTGCTACATAAAGTTAATATCAGACTGATCACATTTTTTTAGAACACCTGGGCTTTTAGAAAGTTTTAATTAAAAGACCAGACCCAAACCCGAACCTATTAAAAATTTTAAAATGGTTCAAAACCAAACCGAACCCGGGTGTTTTGCCTCTGAGAAAACTAACCAAACCAAACCAAACCGAACCGAACCGAACCTTTTAGAAAGTTTTAATTAAAATACCAGACCCAAACCCGAACCTATTTAAAATTTAAAAATGGTTCAAAACCAAACCGAACCCGGGTGTTTTGTCTCTGAGAAACCTAACCAAACCGAACCGAACCGAACCAAATCTATTAGAAAGTTTTAATTAAAAGACCAGACCAAAACCCGAACCTATTTAAAATTTAAAAATGGTTCAAAACCGAACCGAAACCGAACCCAAATCAGATGAAAGAAAAACCCCGAACCGAAGCCAAAACCGAATCGTTTAGAAAAAGAGCCAAACCAAACCAAAACCGGGTAATTTTTCTTAAAAAAACCGAACCAAACCCGGGTGCTTTGTCGCAGAGAAACCGAACCGAAACCTTTTAGAAAATTTTAAATAAATAACCGGACCCAAACCCGAACCCATATAAAATTTAAAAAGGGTTCGTAACCGAACCGAAATCAGATGAAAGAAAAAACCCGGACCGAAGCCAAAACCGAATCATTTAGAACAAAAACCGAATCGAACCGAACTGAAGAACCGAATCAAACTAAAACCGTTTTTTCTATATTTAAAAAAATTTGATTTTCTACTAAACACCAGAACCAAAACCAAGGCTTTTTACTAAAAACCGAACCGAAAATGGGTATTTGTTAACAAGAAAAAAGACCGGTTTTGAAACGGAAAAGCGAATTGAATCCGCGGAGGGGTTAAGAAAAAACCGAACCAAACTGAACCGAAACCGGTTTTTTCGTTTAAAAAAGCCAAACCGAACCGTATTCAAAAAATTTTGGATCGGTCCCCGAACCAAACCGAACCGAACCGTTCCTGGTGGACAACATTTTAACCGAAACCAAACCGAATTCTACTTTTAATCTTAAAAAGCAACTGAACCGAACCGAACCGTTTTGATTTTTGGAGAGGTTTGCTGTTTGGTTTGCCTAAATTTTAAGCAATCATTCTCTTGATAAAAATAATCAAATGTTTATGCAGTACTTAGAAATTAATTTTTAAAAAAATATATCCTTTTTCTTTATACGTGAATGTTAGTCTTGTTGTAACAGTGTCGTCTGTCTCGGGATATTTCGTTTATAACAGACCTAAATAACACCAAAATATCCTGCCCTAGGGAGTTATTTCACAAATAACATGCCTCTGACGTCACCACCAACTGTTTTTGATCCAAAGCAAGTATGCCAACCTAAGAATTAATGTTGGTACACTTTGCATTAAATTCTCATTTTATTTGTTTTTGTTCACAAAAAATTCCTCTGCAGGTGTACCACTTATAAAGAAAAGTATCTATCGTCAATATAGAATTATGGGTAAAATAACACCGAGACGAATTTGCCGCTCTCGCTTCGCTCGAGCGGCAATCGTCGAGGTGTTTTCGCCGAGGACAAAAAGGCACGGAATATAAATGCAAGCGTAACTCTCTAGTAACGATATATACTATTTCTTGTTTTCACTGATTCCGCTTCTTTCGAGAGCGGCAATCGTCGAGGACAAAAAGGCACGGAATATAAATGCAAGCGTAACTCTCTAGTAACGATATATACTATTTCTTGTTTTCACTGATTCCGCTTCTTTTTCCAGATAAAATCCTTCCAAGAATATTTTCCCCTGAAAGCTTATTTGTTTTCAGCTCTGCTAACAATCCTCGAATTCTTTAACATACAGAATAAATAATTATCACGTCTTCCTTGCGGATTTCACTTGGAACTCTCTCTCGAAAAATTTTACCCCATCCGTATGGTTTTATATCCCTTCCTCGACCCTTACAAGGAGGAAACGGGGGGGTATGCGGTTTTCCTTACGCGACAACCACCATCACACCTTGCTGCGGTTCTCGTAAGCGACAAAAAGGCACGGAATATAAATGCAAGCGTAACGGGGATTGTGGCATGGTAATTAATTTAACACAGGAGTGAAGTATATCCAAAGGGTCAGTCTTACGGTCATCTTAAATCAGCTACAAAAAAAAAAAAAAAAAAAAGAAATTCACTGAATTTTTTTTAAGTTAAATTGGTTTTAAGAAACATCTTCGTTCTTTTTTTTTAGCATTCATGAATCAAAACTAAATAAAATTCGTGAGAGGATTGGATGATAAAAAAAAAAATTCTAATTTAAATTCAAAATGGCAAAAGTTCGAATGATTAAAATGAAAATAAGCTTATGGAGGATCAAGCTGAAAGGATTTATTTTAGATTTTCGTAGTGCGTAATATAATGGCTTTTTGTGGGGTCGAAAGAGCTGCGAGTGGAAGGAGGAAGAGGAGCAGGAGGAGGAGGAGGGGGGGGGGCACAAAAGTGTCATTAAAATTATTATTTTTTTTAATAATATTATGGTGACTTTAACTTCATTAAAACCCCCCATTTAAAATGATCATCTCGGATTAAATCGTTTTAATCAGTTTTTATTCGAATCGATTTTTTTCCCGCGTCCGGATCTTTTTCCTTTTCCTTTTTTTTTTATTTTTCCCCGATGTGTCGGCTAAAAACCGATATCGCGTGCATAAAGTTAAAAGAGATACGGCATCCTCGGTTCCTTTTCTACAAGTTCGTTTCGAAAAAAAAAAAAAAAAAAAAAAAAAAAAAAAAAAAAAAAAAAAAAAAAAAAAATATGGAACTGGAAATAGCGATGCAATAGATTACGATGTGATATTTTGACATTGTAGATATCTCGTTGAAATTGCAGTGACGTTTTTCATAATGGTGTCTAGAGTGTACCGGTGCCGTGAACCTTTTGGTTTTTTTATTTTTTATTGTTTAACATAAAAAAATAGGCATGTCATACACTGAAAAATGTTTCACGAGATACACTGTTTAAATTTTTTTTTAAACAAAAAAATTTTTTTTCCATTTCTTTTTTTTTTTTTTTTTTTTTTTTAAGCATTCATGAATCAAAACTAAATAAAATTCGTGAGAGGATTGGATGATAAAAAAAAAAATTCTAATTTAAATTCAAAATGGCAAAAGTTCGAATGATTAAAATGAAAATAAGCTTATGGAGGATCAAGCTGAAAGGATTTATTTTAGATTTTCGTAGTGCGTAATATAATGGCTTTTTGTGGGGTCGAAAGAGCTGCGAGTGGAAGGAGGAAGAGGAGCAGGAGGAGGGGGGAGGGGGCAAAAGTGTCATTAAAATTATTATTTTTTTTAATTATATTATGGTGACTTTAACTTCATTAAAACCCCCCATTTAAAATGATCATCTCGGATTAAATCGTTTTAATCAGTTTTTATTCGAATCGATTTTTTTCCCCGCGTCCGGATTTTTTTTCCTTTTCCTTTTTTTTTTATTTTTCCCCGATGTGTCGGCTAAAAACCGATATCGCGTGCATAAAGTTAAAAGAGATACGGCATCCTCGGTTCCTTTTCTACAAGTTCGTTTCGAAAAAAAAAAAAAAAAAAAAAAAAAAAAAAAAAAAAAAAAAAAAAAAAAAAAAAATATGGAACTGGAAATAGCGATGCAATAGATTACGATGTGATATTTTGACATTGTAGATATCTCGTTGAAATTGCAGTGACGTTTTTCATAATGGTGTCTAGAGTGTACCGGTGCCGTGAACCTTTTGGTTTTTTTATTTTTTATTGTTTAACATAAAAAAATAGGCATGTCATACACTGAAAAATGGTTCACGAGATACACTGTTTAAATTTTTTTTTAAACAAAAAAATTTTTTTTCTATTGCTCTGTCTCCATTGGGCAATTAATTGGAGGGTACAATTAATTGCACCACCGGAAATGCTGTATATTTTTGGACTTTTTTCTTCTGCTACCACTTTTTTATTCGTTTTCATTATTTTAGAGTTCGAAAAAATAATTAAAAAAATAAAAAAAGTGGCAGAAGAATAAAAAACTCCGAAAACATGCAGCATTTCCGGTGGTACAATTAATTGTACTCTTCGATTAATTGAACAATGGAGACAAGACATATTTTTTTTTTTTTTTTTTTTTTTTTTTTTTTTGCAAAAAAAAAAAAAAAGAAAAAAAAAAGCATCCGACTTTTTAATCAAAGTAAGAACCTGCTTTTTCCCTTTTAATTGCATTCCCGCATCTCTTATTTACATTAAACGGAAAGATCCGTTTCAAAGTAATCAAGGGCCTTTAGAAATGACCGAAAGACACGGACTTACGTCATTACTGCTAAATTTAATTTTTGGAAAGAGTTTGTAATGAGGAATTTTTTTTTTTTTTTGCCGATGTGGGAAGGGATGTTTCAATTCTGTCCTTCCCCCTTCTCTCCCTCTTTTTTTTCCACGCACGCCGAATTTAGCAAATGCGATTAATGATGTTTTTAAAAAAAAATTTAAATGTTTTTCTTTTTCAAAGCCGATTACATTTTTTTTCTGTCTTTTAAATCGCTCTTGTTTGTTTTTTTCATACGGAAACCCGAAACCGTTTGTTGCTATTTGTCGACTGTCAAGTTTAAACCTGATGTTGTAAAGTTCGAACCTATAAGGGGCACCTTAACGTATATTCCCTCCCCCCGTGTATGCAAAAATAATAACAAAATAATAAAATGTGGAAAAACAAAAATAAAAATTACTTTAAAAAAAAAAAAAAAAGCAAACAAACTTCTTTCAACTAACAGGAAATGGTCAGACCTAAGCCTCCGGAAATTGCAAAATTGGTTTTTATTCTCGAAAAGTATGATAAGTTCCGATGGGTAAAAAAAAAAAAAAAATTTATAATGCCGGGGAAATAAAAAAAAAGTCTCCAGTGAATATTCGTTTGAAAATTTTGATTTTAATAAAATTATGTTTTTTTTTTTTTTGATGAATGAGTTTAGACGTTTCCTGGTCCAGAGAGGATAACATTCGCCAATTAACGGCGAGGGAAAACGGTCTCCCAAATAAATAAAAAAAAGATCGAAAATCAAAAAAGGATAAATGCAAAAAACAAGAAAAAAAAAAAAAAAAAAAAGACCGAAAGACCGGCGATTTGTTATTCGGTCGAGTTTGATGTTTATTTAGTCAGATTAGAAATCCATTCGAGTAGACATAATGATCGAATGCTGTTTAAACGACTTTTTAACGATCGACTTTACCTCCAATTAATCTTGCAAAAAATATATGATGCGACCAAGAGGTGTAGTTTTAAAATTGAAACTTAAATTTTTCTTCGAAAATTAAACGTTTATTAATGAGATTCTGTTTGCCGGGCATTTGACGTCTAGAATCTCAAATTTCAAACCATTCAAATCTCGAGATTTCAAAATTTTCGATCTTAGGAAATAATTTTGGTTAAATAGACGTTGGTTTTTTTTATACATAAACCAGCCGTTCCGGGGGTGTATGAGACTGACGTTAAGCGCTATGCCTAAATTTAAATAATTTTTTAGTAAAATTAACGGTACAATCTCAAACTATAGCTAATTGCTTTATTCAAAAAAATTTCGTCTTCGATTTTTTTCCGGGTTCACTCCCATACTTACAGAAAAAAATTGAACAGGTTTTAACCGATCTTGATTCAAACTGACAACAGACCACATTCAAAGTTTACACAAACTTTGATCGATTACTCTTGAAAAATCCAAGGAAGCTTACCTGAAAATAAAAAAAATAAAAAAATAATTAAACGACTATGTCTTTAAAAATGATTAGAGAATTTTTCCCGGTTACGTATCCAGAATCTTAAAGAATAAAAAAATTTCAAAGGTGCAAATTCAGTTGAGTATCCTAACCAATTTGGGAAAGAATGTTCGGCCTAAGATTCTTATGTTGGATGGCTATTGTTCGCATATGAAAAGTTTAAAACTCTATTGTGAACTAATAGCTAATTCTGTTATTGGTAATTTTTTACTGCTGAATTAGCTCACAATATAAAGTGAAATAAAATAAATAAATAAATAAATAAATAAATAAATAAATAAATAAATAATTCAACCGCCAGAAAAATTAACACCGCAACACGAAATCAAGTCACCCCTTATCATTGCCCCACAACTGAGGCTTAAAAAAAAAGAGCGATTTTTTTATTTTCCAGTGAAAACCACTGTAAGAGCATCAGCTTCGAAACGGCAGAAATGAATCATTTTGCAAATATTTTTTCAAATATTAATTTGCAAATAAAACTTCGTCACAGAGTTTCTCCTACTTAAGACGCAAGTTTACACAAGCTTATGCATAAACACACAAAAGCTTACTGAGTTTCGAAACCAATCAAAATTTTCGTTTGATTCGAACGCGCCCAGCAGACATTTTCATGCTGATAAATTTCATTATATTTAATGCGATTTTACAACAACAACAACAAGTACAACCATCAAAAAAGGCTTTTTGGTTTTGCATCCCGTTTTAAAACAGATGAAAACCATATAAAAGCAATTTAGCTCGCATAAAAAAGATTTGTTTAATGAGGTTTCTGTATTTTCACCGGAAAACAAATCCTCCGGCAATAAAATCGCGTCCAATATGTCCCATCGACGAATTTAAATTTTTCAGGAATCCTGTGTGTTTCGTTTGTGAATCGCTTTCGAAATGGATTATTCCATCTCTAAAAGCTTCGGTACTAATGAAACATTAACAAAACAAAAAAAAAAAAAAGGAAAAGAAAAAGCAATCAACACCAGTACATTACCTTTGATAAAATCAACTGCCATTTCCAAACCGTACGTATCCTTATCGCAATCATCCAATATATGAGCTCCAAGAACGATGTTTGGCAATAACGTGCTGTTATTAATAACGTCCAGCGTGTACAACATCGTTTCCAACGCTTGAACGCCACCTTGAGGCATAACCGGACCGCAAGTAACGGAATCCTCACGTTCGTGAACCATCATTAATCCTCCCAATATCAAATCCCCTTCGACAACCGCTTCCTTTTTAACTGGCCACGGAATATCCGCTTCCACCGGTTTCGACCAAGGCACTTCCGATATTAAATCCCTCACGCTCAAATCCAAAAATTTATTATTGTTACTCAGACTAAAATAATTTCCCGGATAATTTTTAACGTGATCTATAAATATTTCACCGTGTTTGTGACGGTGACGCTTCGGCGTCATCATGTCAGGCTCGTGGAAATGTCTGGATTTCGAAATGATTTCGTAGAAGTCCTTTTTCCGACTACGGGAATCGCCAATCGGAATCATCCATAATGCAACGAGGGTTAAAACAGAGTTTAATCTCATTTTTTGCAAGTTTTAGGCAATTCGTGCTTTTTTTTTTTTTAATTTTTGATTATTTTTTTCGCACGAGGAATTTAATAATCATGGTTTTCCGTTTCAAAAAACGGTCGCGTTACGCAACAAAAACGTGATTCTTTTTTCTCATAATTCCAATTCCCAGGAAAATTAACTTGATATGAAAGTGGCGATTGTTAAAATTAGATATGCATTTTTGTTAAAATAACGAAGTAAGCGATTCGAAAAAAAAAGAAAAAAAAATTACGGGAGTGATAAAAGTAGGCTTCGAAAATGATATTAATTCATGATATGTTGCTTAGTCCGTTTCAGCATTTTTTGCAATATGTTGTTGTTGATATGATCTGTTGTTTCCGTCGGTTTTATCACAACCATTTTATTTTTTTACATATCAGTTTATTTTTAATCTAATGATGTATTCACTACATTTTATTTTTGATGTAAATCTATAACAAGACATGATAGATTTTAATACATTTTATCATAAACATAATTTCTTGGAAAACGTTTGAATGAGAACCCGAAACCCGAATCGAGTTTTTTAAAAATACGTGTAAAATCAAGTTTTTTCATCGCAGAAAAACGATATCGCGTTTTCTGAACCCTGAAATTAAAAATCGCCGAATTAGTTTTCGGGTTTCATAAATCGGAGTTTGGAAAAACGCATTAATGACTGTTTTTTTTTTCTTACGAGAATTTTATATTTCTGGGTTTTTAAATTCGGCGATATTATAATTCGGAGTTTTTAAAATCGGCGATATTAAATTTCGGAGTTTTAAAATCGGCGGTATTAAAATTCGGGGATTGTTAAATTCGCCAACTTCTTATTAGGGGATTTTTAAATTCCGCGGTGTGAAAACTCCAGGATTTATATTGGATATTTTAAAATTATGAACTTCTTGTCGTTTTTATCGTGTCAATAATACGGTGTTTTCAACATTGAGAGATGAAAAATTATATTTGAATATAGATTAATTCTGCAATATTTTAAAATATTGTAACCAAAGTAATTTTAAAAGGCTCAATATAAATCCTGGAACTTTCCCGCGGAATTTAAAATCCCGTGTTATGAAGTTGGCGAAGTTAGCAAACCCCGAATTTTAAAATCGCCGACTTTAAAACCCCAAATTATAATATCGCCAATTTTAAAAACCCCGAATCAAAATATCACCGATTTTAAAAACCTCAAATTATAATATCGCCGATTGTAAAACCCCCGAATTTTAATATCGTCGATTTTAAAAACTCCGAATTATATTATCGCCAATTTTAAAAACCCTAAATTATAACATCGCCGATTTTAAAAACCCGAAATTATAACATCGCCGATTTTAAAAACCCCAAATTCTAATATCGCCGATTTTAAAAACTCCGAATTATAACATCACCGATTTTAAAAACTCCGAATTATAACATCGCCGATTTTAAAAACCCCAAATTATAATATCGCCGATTTAAAAAACCCCAAATTATAATATTGCCGATTTTAAAACCCCCGAATTTTAATATCGCCGATTTTAAAAACTCCGAATTATAATATCGCCAATTTTAAAAACCCCAAATTATAACATCGCCGATTTTAAAAACCTCAAATTATAATATCGCCGATTTTAAAAACTCCGAATTATAACATCGCCGATTTTAAAACCCCCGAATTTTAATATCGCTGATTTTAAAAACTCCGAATTATAATATCGCCGATCTTAAAAACCCAGAAATATAAACTTGCTGAAAGAAAAAAAAACAGTCCTTACTGGGTTTTTCCAAACCCCGAAATTTATGACAACCAAAACCAATTCGGCGATTTTTAATTTCGGGGTTCAGAAAACGCGATATCGTTTTTCTGCGATGAAAAAACGTGATTTTATTTTTAAAAAAACTCGATTCGGGTTTCGGGTTCTCATTCAAACGTCATCTTTTTTCTGCGATGTCGCATTTTATAAACTCGAAACCCGATTCGGGTTGTGAAAAATTCGGGGTATTGGGCCTTTATAGACCCAATGAGCAGAAGCGGTAAAAGAGGAATCCGAAGTCGATGCCGGTCGATGCCAGCCGCGGCCGGCTAGACAAACAGGGACAAGAAAGAGGAAACAGAAACAGAGGTAAAGACAAAGAAAAAAGCGAAACTTTTGCGGAAATGAAATACACCCATACTCAAGTTCTCGATGAAGTTAAGGAAAGAAGGAGATTTTCCATGTAGAGGAAAATGGACCATTTCTGGCTACTTTAAGAATCATTTCTCTCGCTTACAGAAAAATTTCCGCCCAACGCGTTTCATAATTACTTTTCCGAATAATCAAAAAAATGAATTAAAATTGAACTTTTCCCTCGCTTCAAACGAAGTTATCATTCCACAAATATTTTTCCACTCCTTAAGAAAAGATCCACAAGAAAAAACATCTCGAAGAAAAAAAAAAACTTATAAACTTATAAAGTTTGAATTTTTTTTTTTTATTCTTGGGAAACTTGAAAAATCTGATTTTGTTATGAAAATGATCTGGTGTATTTTTTTTTTCTTTTTCTTCCTCTTGAACCAGTCAGATTTATATTCAATATTCAAGAGGAAAAAAAAAAAAAAAAAACTTTGTTCTGGGAATTCTTTCTACTCTTGTTTCATCTCTTTCGGCAAAATAAGACTCTGATTAATACGATGTAAGTTTAAAAGGGTGTTTTTTATTTCTCAGAAGGAAATGTACATACAGCAGGGTGGTTCGAAAATCTATTTTTTTGGAGTTTCAAAACTCGTATATCGAGAAAAGTTTAATAACTCGAATATCAAGCCTGAATTTTTTCAACGGCATCGTGCAAGGTATCAAATCGGCCTTGAATTTTCCAAAAAGGCCATGTAATGGTCAAAAATTAAAATTTTTTTTTGTATAAAAGACCATCGATTCCTATCGGAAATTTTGCGTAGATTACGAATTTGAAGTCGAAAATTAGTTTTGGTGCACGGTTTTGAGCCATAAGCAAAAACCCATAACCAGGTTTTCATGGGAATGAACACAGCAACGCGAAATTGAGTCATCCCCTTCATTGCCCCACAACTGAGGGTTTTTGGCCCTTATATCGGCTTTTTGAAAATTTTCGGGTCCCTGGGGTCCCCTTAATGGTAACCGATCGACCAAAATTTTTTGTGGTGTAATCTTACAGACATTGGAACAAAATCAGGGGAGGGGGGCTCGTCACTAAAATTGAAAAAAAAAAATTTTTTTCAAAGCAATTTTCAAAAAAAATTTTTACCTAAGCAATTACCAATTTGGAATAAAATAATTACTTAATTATTGTTCCAAATTTAAGTTGGTATTTTTATTTTTAAAAAACTAGGGTTTTTTTTTTTTTTCGTTTAATTCATAAGTTGACAAATAACCGTTTCCGTTCTATTCGATTTTCGTAATGGAAGTATAAAAATGTATTTTTTTTGTTATTAATATAATTTTGTATATATGGTTGAAAAATGGAGTTATTAACAACTTTTCGGGAATTCCTTTAATTGCGAACATTTTGGTCCTTCGAGCCAGATGCGTAACAATAAAATATGGTTGAAAAAAAAAAAAAAAACCTAGTTTTTTAAAAATAAAAATATCAACTTAAATTTGAAACACCCTCCCGAGCGGGCAATACAAATATATATACAATTTTATTTACAATACAAAAAAAAAATTATAAGAAAATCTGAACTCATTACTGAGTCGGCAGTCTGCAAAGTCGGACCATTGGCCGCTCAAATATTTTCTTTTTGACCAATCATTTTCCATCTTTTTTCTGGCTTTCACAAATCTCAATTTCCGCGGCGCGAGGGACTCCGTCTTTCGAGTAAATTAGTCTTTTGATTCGCCCCATTGGTCAATCAGTCTCAATATTTCTGATAATGTTGTAGCGTCATTTTCGGATTCTGATCAGAGAGATCTTTTGAGTTTAACTGTAAAGTTTTGTAAGACTGCTTTAGTGTTAAAAATTTGTGATAATAGAGTTGCAGACGATATCATTACTAGAATCAAGTTAGAAAAATTGTTAAGTCCAGAACAGGAGCTATTTATTCAATATGGAAATCAAGCAAGAGCAACATTGAAGTTAGCTATTAGAAGCATATCAGGATTAATAGGAAACTGCAAACATTTAAAAAGCATTGTTCAAGCGGAAGAATTCCTAGTACAACTACTTGAAGCTTTACCTAAATTATTTCATCGATTATTGAAATCTTTAAATTTTGGCAAGAAAATAAGCTCAAAATTATGCATAATTTGGAAGAGTTCGGTATTGAATGGGACTTTAATCCCCCATGTGCTTTACACTGGGGAGGTATATGGGAGGCAAACGTCAAAGCCGTAAAAACATTACTCGAACGCACAATTGGTCAACAGCTGTTGTCATATGAAGAATTATATACAGTTCTCACTCAAATAGAAGCTGTTTTAAATTCTCGTCCACTTACGTATTTAAGTACAGATCCAGCGGAATATCCTTTGACTCCGGCCCATTTCTTAACATTGGCGCCGCTTAGAGCATTTCCAGAAATAGACTTAACCGAATCGTCTTCCAGATATTCCAAATCCCGTCTTCCAGATATTCCAGATATTCAAATCGTCTTAATAGATATAACTTAATAAATCATATTGTTTCTACGTTTTGGAGGAAATGGAAACGGGAATATTTACAAAGCTTGCAAAGTAGAGCTAAATGGTTGAAATCTAATCCGCTTCCGAAGGAAGGAGACTTGGTACTCCTTACCGAGGATAGTGCTCCATTGCATTGGCCAATGGGGCGAATCAAAAGACTAATTTACTCCAAAGACGGAGTCCCTTGCGCCGCGGAAATTGAGATTTGTGAAAGCCAGAAAAAAGATGGAAAATGGTTGGTCAAAAAGAAAATATTTGAGCGACCAATGGTCCGACTTTGCAGACTACCGACTCAGTAATGAGCTCAGATTTTCTTATAATTTTTTTTTGTATTGTAAATAAAATTGTATATATATTTGTATTGCCCGCCAGGGAGGGTGTTTCAAATTTAAGTTGGTATTTTTATTTTTAAAAAACTAGGGTTTTTTTTCGTTTAATTCATAAGTTGGCAAGTAACCGTTTCCGTTCTATTCGATTTTCGTAATGGAAATATAAAAATGTATTTTTTTTGTTGTTAATATAATTTTGTAAATATGGTTGAAAAATGGAGTTATTAACAACTTTTCTGGAATTCCTTTAATTGCGAACAATTATTGAACGAAACGATAACTTAAATACTTAATACTTAAAATTTATAAATATAATTATAATATAAATGATATATTAAAAAAACCAACATCTATAATTTAACCAAAAGTCACTTGCCACAATAATGAACACCGCAACACGAAATTGAGTCATCCCTTATCATTGCCCCATAACTAAGGTTTCGAGGGCTTATATCGGCTTTTTGAAAATTTTCGGGCCCCTGGGGCACCCCTTAATGGTAACCGATCGACCTACATTTTTTTGTGGGGTAATCTTACAGTCACTGAAACAAAATGAGGGTGGTTCGTCACCAAAATCCAAAAAAAAAAAAAAAAAAAAAAAATTCCCCCTCTTCCAGAACACCACCCTAGTGGGAGTCACGTACTAAGCCTCATGAGGATGATGATGATGATGATTTATAAATATAATTATATATATAAATTATATATCATTTATATATAAAAAAAGACCAACATCTATAATTCACTTGCCATAAAATTGAGCACCGCAACACGAAATTGAGTCACCCCTTATCTATGTCCCACAACTGAGGGTTTTGGCCCTTATGAAAATTTCAAGGCCATTTTGACGCCGTTGAAAAAATCTGAAAAAATTCAGGGTCGATACTCCATTTATAAAGAAACTTTTCCCGAAGAAGGAGTTATGAAATTCCGAAAAAGTTGATCTTCGAACCACCCTAATGTACAGTATGCTCCAATAAAATTATGAATATGTGCACACAAAAGGTAAGATCCAACTTTAATATAACGATCAAAGTCCCTGCAACAAGTGAGTTTATAAATATTCATCGACGTGGATCAATAAACCGAAGCAACGATTGTTGTTCGATAATTAATTGGTATTCACTTAGCAGTACGTTACGTACACCTTTTCTAAGGGTTCCTTTGAACTCGCAAAACCCTTTGTGAACCGAAAAGTGCCTTTCCGTAATTTGTAATATTAAAAAAATAAGAAAATTTTCCTGATGCTGAAAATCAGCAATCACGACTCCCCCTCCTTTGAGAAAATTAAAAGGTAGCGTTAAATTAAAAGCAAGTCCAAAGTAATTTCCAAATAATTATTCAAATGAAGAGCCCTAAAACAATCCCCCAAAGTGCCGGGGCAAAACTATCTCGTCAAAACCAACTTAATTAACAGGGGGGCAGGCAAAGTATGAAAAATTCATCCTGATACTATTTCCTTTTTCCAGAGAAATGAATGAGAGAGTTACGGGTCCAGTCCGCCGTGCATGAGAAGTTTCGATTTCCCGACTCCGCCCTTTTTCCTCGCCTTTTTTTTTTTCTTATTGCTTTCTGCTAAAGTGTCCGTTTTAAGTGGACTTCTAAGTCAAAAATGACGTCAGTTAAAGATATTGGAACTTCAATGAATTGCTTTCTTTTTTCCTTTCTTTCTTCCTTTAAAAACAAACTTATTATGTCAATAAACAAGAAAAACTTTATCTTAATTTAAAATCGAAAAAAGAAAAAAAAAATTCTTCTTCGAAAATTTTGTTTCGCATTCGTAACACCTTTTTTTTTTTTTTTTTTTTTTTGGTTATTATTTTTCGTAAATATCTTGTAATTACTTTTGAGGTACGTCATTTTTACACGTCACCGAGGAAAAATGGAATTCGAATTTTCCATTATTTTTCCGGTTCAATGGTCTTCGCTCAATCTGCAAACCTTTTTTTTTTTTTTCACTTTTATGGAAAAAAGAAATGGGCGAGATTTGTTTTTCAGTTACATTTTCTTTTCACATTTTCTCAATTAACGACTTTCTCCATTTTTTTTTTTTCAATTTCGGAATCGATAAAAAGTTTGCAGAGCTTTCCCCAGTTCAACATCATTGAAAACATTTTCTCCCGGGGGGGACCGGGATAAAAAGGAAAAGTTCCGAGCATAAAATAAACCGACCTATTAATTTATTTTTCTTATATAAAATTAATAAATAATCCAAAAGAAAATAAAGTTTGCGTGGCAGCGGATAATATTATTAGACGCCTCCCAGTTCTATCATCAAATATAATGTATTTATACCTATGTCTACTTAACACGAAAACGACTCCCTTCGGTGGTTATTATTTTTTTTTTTTTAATAAAATAATTCCCGGAATATGTAACATTATTCCCATTAAATTTACCCCGAGATATTCGGGAGGATTTCAATTTATGAAAACCGGGATGTGACTCCCCATTTTAGGATCTATCAAAAATAATTTCTTTGATAATTGATTTGGCATCTGAATAGCGCCGTTTACAATTTCAGGAGAAATCTAATGAAAACGGGGGGAAATTACTACCGTTCTTCCTTCCATCTTTGTGATAATTCAAAACCTTTTGATGTTATCAAAGGTTCGTTAGTTCCAGTCGTCGCGTGAAACTGATCGTCTGTGTTTTGTGTATTGGGAAAAGGTGACAAGGTTTCTCATGTCGAAAACGGGGGTTTCGGGAAAACATCAAAACAAATCGACTGCGGTTTTAAGTCGAGGGACCGCGTTTGTTTGCGGTTTAATAAAAAATTAAATTGCAAATGAGGTTCAATGCCCCTGTTATTTAATCGCTCTTCAATCCAATTTAGGTAAAAAAAATGTCCTCAAAATTACTAGGGATTCAAAGGAATTATAGAAATTGTCGCATATATTTAGTTGGTTTCATGAAAGGTAAAATCGAGATTGCGATAATCGGATTAACGCAACGCACATAGACGGCATAAGGATTTTCCATTTAATTAAGCATTTTTGGGGAAAAGAAAATGGGGGGGCTCCTAAAATAATTATCTACAGCAAAATCTTCATAAAAGGAAGACGTTTCTGCTTACCCCGGGCCCGTACGAAAAAGAAATGGATAACTTATACAAAAAATTTGACATACATAAAAAATGCATAAATTATGCATAAATAAATAAATAAATAAATAAATAAATAAAAATGGGAAAAAAGTTGAGGAAGCATAATATTTTCAAATTTTCTTGCTTTATAATTAATCTGCTTCGCGCTTTTGCAAATATTTCTTTTTTTTTTCGACAGAAATCGTATTTTTTCATTACAGGTGTCGAAGGTAAATATTTCAAGCATGAGACCAAGTTTACGGGCCGAAGCGAAGCCGAGGGCCGTAATAATTACGACCAATTATTGGTCGAGTCTTTAAATTTACCTTCGATACCTGCAAAGAAAAATATTTTTTATTCCGAGAACGACACATTTTAAGGTTTACTTTTTAGTCCTAGGAATCAAAAAAATAATTCTGACATTTCGGACATTAAGAGTCACTTCCCATTTGAAAATTTTTTTTTATGTCGGAAAAAAAAATTTACTTAATATTTTTCCTGTCAGGGCTTCCAGGGCTCACTCTTCATTCAAATTTTTTTCTCTTCTTCTAACAATTCCTTCCTCTGCAGATTTTGTGAAAATCCAAATTTTCCACATCCGATTTTTTTATCTGTGGGAAAAAAATATTTTTTCTACAGAAAAAATTAAAAACTCTTTTTCTACTAAAAAAATTGAAATATATTTTTCTACAGAAAAAAAATTAAAATATTTTTTCTACGGAAAAAAAATTAAAATATTTTTTCTACGGAAAAAATTTAAAATATTTCTTCCAATATTTTTTCTACAGAAAAAATTTGAAAATAATTTCTCGATCGTTTTTTATTTTAGCTCCATATTTTTATCAATTTTAGCTCAAGCCTGAAATTTTTGCATAAAAATGGCCTAGATTCAGAAACTTTTTTGTAAAAATTTATAGGGCAGAATATTTTCTTTACCAAATTCCTGGGGTCAAATGTTTCACTTAAAGAAAAATTTATTTTTAAAAATTCAAATTTTCCACTCCGAAAATGGACGTGAAAAATGGACGTCCGAAATGGTTTTTTTCTGTAGAAAAAACATTTTGAATTTTTTCTGTAGAAAAAATATTTCAAATTTTTTCTGTAGAAAAAATATTTCAAATTTTTTCTGTAGAAAAAATATTTCAAATTTTTTCTGTAGAAAAAATACTTCAAATTTTTTCTGTAGAAAAAATATTTCAAATTTTTTCTATAGAAATAATATATTTTTTGGACATAGCGACTTATTTTCTTCACACAAAAAATTTTAACAAAAAACAAAATGGAGCCTTTCAAAAAATTTTCTCCGTGCACTTTGCGTGCGGACAAACCCCAAATTTTTTTATTAGGGTGGTTCAAATTTACCTTATATTTCGCGATTTTGTTCTTCATGCGATTTTCACTTTTCTTAAGGTTTAAAAACAGAAGGTAATTTTTTTTCAGATTTTTTCGATCACGTTTAGGGGTGGCTCAAGGCCATTTTGTGCTTTCAAAAAAAATTTTCCGGAACTTTAGGAGTAATTCTTTGGGACTAAACCAAGTTGTTTATATGTTTTCGGCATAGCAGAACCCGAAAATGACCACCCCGTTTTAATCACCTTTAACTGGCCAAACACACTTTTTCGGCCAAAAATAGCAATTTCGCACATTTTTCGGCCCTATTCGACCGCCAACGGTCTTAAACAAAAACGTCCGAAAAAAAAACTTGAGGTTAGTGGCTTGCTGCGAACTACCACCCTTAAGCTTTCTACTACACCCCCATAAATTTAAAAACTTTCATTTTTTTATTTTTTCCCCGTAAATCTGACAGCCTTATCAACCAGAAAACTCTTCATAAAAGAAGATGATCGATTTTAAAATGCAGATTCCGCAATCAGATTGAAAATTTTAAATGAGATTTCCCCGAGGAGGGGAAAAAAATCTCCGTTGCATTTTCCACACAAACCCCTCTCCTTTTCCGTTCATGAAAATATTAATCAGAATAATAAAATCTTAATTTTCATCTTTCATCGCCTACACTTCATTTACCTGGCAAAAGGTCAGTTTTTTAATTTCCTCGTGGGAAAATTAAAACCGAAAAAGAATTAATTCAACCGTAAAAATTTCAAACCTCTCCCTCGTCGTCTTCGCTCCTTTTTCATTCCCATATGAAAACCGCACCAAGTCTTATCTCTCTCCACATTGAACGGGGCTTAATTGCGCCTTAATGCAAAATCCGCGTTAACCGAGTTAATTATATCCTAGTTTGTCTTCAAAAGCCTTTTCGGAGGAATTCTTTACATCCGCATATAGGACCTCGATGAAAATAAAGCAAGGGGGAGATATTATATTATATAAAGTTTTCGTCAAAACCGATAAAATCGTCGTTCACAAGTTCGGTTAGTTTCAAAAACGACAGTCAGAGCCGCTGATTAACCTTTTTATCTCAAATAAAAAAAAAAAGAAGCTGAGTTCCTCTTTCCTCATCTTCTTTTTTTTTTTCTTTTCAGCGAAAGATACTTTTTAATTTCCCCCTCGGTTACTTAAAACCCTTTAAATTATTTTCTCAACCTCGGTTTTTATTGCCGGTATTTTCGAAACTAACTTTTCTTACGCTCTAGTTATTTAAAAAGATGACACTTGATAACATGTTTTTTTTTGAAAAGGAAGGGAAAAAAGGGTTTTAATGCAAAAAGTTAGGTGCGCAGATCGCAAAATTTTTTTTTTTTTTTTTTTTCGTAATCCGCAACGCTAAAGGTATAATAATAAATCCTATTTAATGGTTTAGAAATATGAATACTGCATTATTGCGTAATAACCTAATTTAATATCCTTTCGAAACTATACATTACAGCCCCTTTTTGACAGGGATAAGAAAAGAAAAATGACGTACCTTCAGGCCCTTACAAAAAAAAATGATCCTTTATTTAGAAAATTTCGCATTATTCAAATTTTTAAAATTTGAAAGCTTTACCACAGAACTGCCCTGGAAAAGAGGGAAAAAATCGTTTATCGGACCGAATCCTTCCAGGAAAAAGTGATATCGGTTTTCTTGGACTTCGGGGCTAAAGAACGTGAACGATTCAAAAAAAAAAAAAATGAAATTTTTGACAAGAGCCTGGGTTTTATCTTATGCCTTGGATCTGTAAAAGGGAAAATTACAATGAAAAAAAACCAAGTCTTTTTAGAAAAGATGAATGAGAAATTGAAAATCTGATCAACAAGTTCGGAGAATACATTCTTTTATCTTTGTGAGAGAATTTTTATACGCATAGAAATTGGATTCTGAGACAAATCTTCCTTCGATCTGGAAACTTCGAAATGAAGGCTATCATTTTGGATCGATTGGCTATCTTTGGCCTCGGCTATCATTTACAATTTAAGTCTTAGAGGCTACCGCTGTGAATGGAAGCGACGAGTCTACACAGAACAGGTCTTTCAAAATTTTTGCAGAAACGATATCCTTATAAGCTTAAGCTTATCCTTGATTTTTCTCTCAAATAATTTTACAAAAAAGGCTTTTAAAGCGCTTTTCTCCAGTGAAGCCAGACTAAAAATATACATGTTGTCTTAATTTTATACCGCCTCGGTACGTCTTAATGTTGGTTGACTTGTCTCAACTTGTAAATCATGCACTTGATTTTACAATTACGTGTCTGTACTTGTAAATACATAACATAGCACGTCTTAACTTGCCTTCCAGTAACGCCAGACTAAAAATATACATATTGTCTTAATTTTGTAAGGTCTTATCAAGTCTTAGCGTGTCTGGACTTGTCTTAACTTGTAAATAAATGCACTTGACTTTACGATTGCACGTCTGTACTTGTAAATACATAACATAGCACGCCTTAACTTGTCTGGACTTGACTAAAAATATACTTATTGTTTTAATTTTGTAAAATCTCGACACGTCTTAACGTGTCTTGACTTTCTTAACTCGTAAATAACACTACAGTTCGTCAATCACAATTACATGTCTGTGCTTGTAAATACATAGCATAGCAAGTCTTAACTTGTCTTCCAGTAACGCCAGACTAAAAACATACATATTGTCTTAATTTTGTTAAGGTCTCGTCAAGTCTTAGCGTGCTTTGACTTGTTTTGACTTTTATTGACTTGTAAATACATGCAACAGTTTGTCTTTACAATTAATGTCTGTACTTGTAAATACATAACATAGCACCGTAGCATGTATACGCATGATTACGTAGCACATAGCATAAGACGTCTTAACTTGTCTTGACTTGACTTGTAGCTTGTAAAACGACCGTCTTTTTCTGTGTATATCAGTGACCCATCTAAAAATTGTGATGATTTTTCAAGACTAGTTATATGTTATATATTTATTTATTTATTTATTTATTTATTTATTTATGACCTGTCTTGTAATTTAATCGTTACCTTGAAAAAGGGGACATGTCTCATAAGGTAAACAAAAGACATGTCCCCTTTTTAAAGTTAACGATTCAATTGGAATAACATTCTATTTTCACAGAACAACAATTCAGCAACAGCTACATGTACAAGTACTACATGTTGCAGTAACATGTTGCGGCAAAATGTTGCTCAACATGTTGCAGCGTTAGAAATATGCTGCCAACCTGTTGTAGCGTTAGAAATAGGTTGCCAACATGTTGCAGCGTTAGAAACATGTTGCCAACATGTCGCAGCGCTGGAAACATGTCGCCATAATGTTGCAGCGTCAAAAACATGTTGCAGAGTTAGAAACATGTTGCCCACATGTCGCAGCATTAGAAAAATGTTGCCAACATGTTGAAGCGTTAGAAACATGTTGCCAACATGTCGCAGCGTTAGAAACATGTTTCCAACATGTCGCAGCGTTAGAAACATGTTGCCAACATGTCGCAGCGTTAGAAACATGTTGCCAACATGTTGCAGCGTCAGAAACATATTGCGCAACACAAGAAAACGAAAAGTAAAAAGGCTGCCGACATGTTTTTATGCTGCAACATTTAGGCAGCTTGTTTCTAACGTTGTAACATGTTCAGCAGCACGTTGCCGCAACATGTTACTCCAACATGTTTCATCGTAAAATTACTACCTTCCGTTTCTCACACAGTTTTTTGCGTTTTGGAAATTAAATCGTATTAAAAACTATTAAAACATCGCTTTAAAAAAAGGGGGGGAATTAAATTCCAATTTTCCATTTTTCGATTTACAAAAAACGGAAGTTAAATCTTTTTTTTCTTTTTTTTTTTTCTGTATGAATTTTAATTTAAATTTGACGTTTTACACTCTCTAATACAATAACACTATCGTTTGGGGGTAAATTTATTTCTAAATTACGGGAAACGACAAAACGTGCAACGTGATAGTTGGCCCCCACTAAAATTCCTAATTGAATCGCAGCTTTCGTTTCGTAAAACAAAGCACATTAATCAGTCTTCTCATTACTCAGTTTTAACAGCTTTGATTGTTTTCATGATCAGTATGTCATCATATGATGACACACTGATCGATGACATACATTTTTAGGTGACTTTTTTTTTCCCCCACTGGCATTCACCTCTGGTTCGGATCGCGCGATTACGTTAATCGTGGCCGATATTTTAATTCTTGTCCGTTTGGGGGAGCTGTTTTTTAATAGTCGAATTTTCACGCTAAAACATGTTGCAGTAACATTTCGAGAGAAAATGTCGCTCAACTTGTAGCAGCGTTAGAAACGTGTTGCCAACATGTTATTCGAGATGTTGAAGGCTAAAACACATTTAGCGCAACACTGAAAAACGAAAAAAAAAAAAATTTAAATGATTTTAGGTTTGTGGGAATTGGAAAAAATGTAAATGTTGCGTGACATGTTTCCAATGCTGCGACATGTTGGCAACATGTTTCTAAAGCTGCAACATGTTGGCAACATGTTGGCATCATGTTTCCAACGCTGCGTCATGTTGGCAACATGTTTTTAAAGCTGCAACATGTTGGCAACATGTTTCCAACGCTGCGACAAGTTGACAACATGTTTCCAACGCTGCGACAAGTTGACAACATGTTTCTAAAGCTGCAACATGTTGGCAACATGTTTCTAGGCTGGTAACATGTTGCTGAACAAATGCATAAAATTTTCAAAAAATGATGCATATCCATATTTTTTTTTAATAAATGTTAAAAACTATCACGTTTTTTATACCAATTTTTTGCATTTATATTGCAAACACTTTTAGCATCACTTTACCGTATTGGTTGTGACTTGTGTGACTTGTAACCTGATTTGGAACTCGGTAGTTTTCCGTCTGATCCTGCTTTATTATGCACCGCGTAAGCTCTCTCTTGTATGAGTTCTCCAGGAATCTGCATTATTTTCGTCAAAAATTTCAATTTTTTTTTTTTAAATTTCTGCCGCTGTAAGCGAAATCGTCGCTTCGCTCCATTTCAGAATTAAATCCGGTCAATTACAGTATATTTTCCTTATGCAAACGAGCTCTCAATTTCAAAAGTATGGTTACGTCAATTTCGCTTCCAGTGGTAATTTTCTACGATTTTTTTTTCATTTCGTTTCAATAATATCAATCTAAATATTGATATCGTAACTTTTTAAAATGGCAACATAATAACCAAATACAAAAGGCCTTTCAGTGAAACAAAAAAATTCCATTTATCGGCCACAAATTATTAAGGTAAGGGTAGGGAAGTGCGACCGGGTTCTAGAAAAAATTGATTTTGACCTTTATTAGTTCTTAATAGGAAGAGAATCAAGCCAAGTTTTTTATTACAATATACTGCTCCATTATTAAGCTTTAATGTGCATTAGCCTCAAATTTGAAAAACGGCGCGATTTAGAGTTCAACCATATTTTTCTGACTGCCGACGTATAATATTTCAAACCTCCATTTTTTGAAAAGTGCGACCGTTCTTATTTTTTTTAAAAAAATGAATTCTCCAAAGCAAAAGTTATTTGTTTATAAAAGATCGATGAATTTTCTTTCAAAAATTGCTGAACACCGTTAAAAACAAATAATCCTTGTTTATTAAAACTACAATTAAATAATTATTATTAGTGGCACTCCGAATTGCATATGTAAATAAAAACAAGATGGTTTCCTTTGTCAAAGGAATTAAAGAAGTCGTCTGCTAGTCGCACTTTCCGAAAATATTATTTTTGCCAAAAAAGTGCGACCTATTAAGGTTTATCAAATAGGAAGTCGAGTAAAAAATTCTTGATAGCATAAAAAAATAATGCAAGGTATTGACAATTGAATGGAGCATATTTCATAAAATAAGCCAATGTTTACATAAAATTAAATCAAATTGAAAATGAGGCAGTCTAACTTTCCGACGAATATGAATTTTTTCTTTGGAAAAATTATTTTTTTTTATTCAAAAATGGACGACAACAATACATTTCTTTGATCATAATAGGTTCTGAAAACATTAAAAAATCGTCCCTTGAAATCATTTTTTTAAGTATGGGATTTTTATCAGTTTTTATTAAACCGGTCGCACTTTTCAGACGGTCGCACTTCCCTACCCTTACCTTACACCCGAAGGAATATTAAAAAAAAAAAAAAAAAAAAAAAAAAAAATCCCTATATTTTTACATCATTTTTTTTTCATTTTCTCGATCGTTTTTTTTTTTTTTTTTTTTTTTTTTTTACAAAGCTTTTTAAACATTTCAAGGAAGTAAAAAAAAAATACAAATACAGTATAGTCGATGAATACATATCGACTGATAAATCTTACACAAGGTCTCATTATTAGCAGATAAACCGCACGGAAAAGCGTCGTTAAAAAAGAAAATCGAAAGATTGCAATTTTTTTTTTCCAAACCTAAACTTAGCATTAATCTCCCTCTTTTTTTTTGTGTGTGTAATTTGAGATAAGCATAATTTGTAACTCTGAACAGAAAACGGGGATAAAAAAAAAAAAACGCTGTGAATATTAAAACTTATAGCCCATTACGCTCCCCATTAAAAAAAGGCTTTTGTAAATTGGGTCCTCTTGTAAATACTCGACACGTGGAATAGGGTGTCCCTTATTTTGCGAATTTTCGATTTTGAATGCGCACACCCCCCAAATCGGTGATGCCTTATGCACATATAAACCCTGAATTTTTTCAGATTTTTTACTCGACGGGAAAGCGTGCCGACTTGAGCTTAAAGTTTCGAGCTTTTCCAAAATTCGACATAAATCCTGTCGTAACTTCCGTCCTGTTGGAGTTAAAAAAAAACTTGTTTCACGTTTTTTGTAGGGCATTAGTTGGGCTATAACCCTGTTTTTACGATTTTGCTCTATCTTTACTCGTTGTCGAGTTTTCACGGGAAAACTCCGGGAAAAAACACGTTTTCGTATAGGCAACCCGCAACCACATTTCTATTAACGTATAAGCAATGGATACAGGGTAACAATCTAAATGCAGTATTAATTGGTATAACGCTTTTTGGAAGCTCAGTCCTTGTTTTTGGGGTTTATATAACAATTTTTCAGCTTATTTGCTGAAGTCAAACCTTTGGCCAAATGGCAAAAAAAGCCAAACATTTGCATTTTCCATTATTATTTTTACTAAGTAACTTTTAATGTTATTTTAAATTCCATTTTTTTTCTTTCCTGCCTTTTTTTTTTTTTCTTGACTTCGACTTTTTGCCGCTGCTGAATTGTGCTGACGACCTTGAAGAAAGCATCGAGTGGGCTTGATAACACCGATGCATTAAGCTCGGTGGATGGCCCAAGTCATTTACCAGCAGAATTTTTTTTAAGATCCCAGCTGAAGCGGGTCGCTTAATTAATGAAAATCTCTGCAAGGAATATATTTGCTTACTTTTAAAGCGTGGCTTCAGAGCAGTATTCCCAAAAAATTCATTTTTTCTCTTCATTTTAATCAGCATCGGTATTTTTCTCGTGGGAAAAAAACACTTTCATGGAATGTAAGCATTGTATTTTCTGAGTTTTCGTTTCCTTTTTTTTTTTTTTTTTTTTTTTTTTTTTTTTTTTTTCATTATTCGAAAAAGAAAAGTTTCCAGTTTGTAAAACTAAAAACTTCTCTTCGTTCACTTCTTTTAAAAAAAAGGCAGTTGAAAAAAAAATTTGATTTGGAGAACCACTCAAGTACTGCCTAAGCAATATTTGAAATTTTCGACCCCCTGTCGGCGTCCCCTTGCAAGCTAAACTTAAGGTTTTCGAACCCCCCCTCCTTTACTGCGTAAAATTTCAATCTCAAACAGTCGTCCAAAACGGATTATATTTCTCTTGCTTCATAATTCATAATTTACCAACCCCCCCCCCTCTCTCATTGCAAGCTTTCGTCAGATTTTATGAGACCGCCTCCCCCCTCCTAACCTGCCCACGTAACACTCGGATGACCCCCTAAACCAAAACTTCAAGCTAAACAATGTTGTAGTAACATGTTGAGACAAAATGTTGCAGTAACATGTTGAGACAAAATGTTGCAGTAACATGTTGAGACAAAATGTTGCAGTAACATGTTGAGACAAAATGTTGCAGTAACATGTTGAGACAAAATGTTGCAGTAACATGTTGAGACAAAATGTTGCAGTAACATGTTGAGACAAAATGTTGCAGTAACATGTTGAGACAACATGTTGAAGGGTTAAAACATGTTGCGCAACACTGGAAAATGGAAAATAAAAAATCGTAAATGTTGCGCAACATGTTGCCAACAGGTTTCTATGCTGCAACATGGTTCAACACCACCATGGTGGTGCTGTTCAACACCACCATGTTACCGTAACATGTTACTGCAATATCTTTTAGCGTGAAATTTTGGTCTTAGAAACATGTTGCCAATATGTTCTGCAACATGTCTTAACATGTTCAGTAACATGTCTTAACATGTTCAGCGACATGTTTTCAACATGTTAGCAACATGTTTCTATCATGTTAGCAACATGTTTCTAACATGTTCAGCAACATGTTACCAGTCTAGAAACATGTTGGTAACATGTCACGCAACATTTACAAATTTTTTTCATTTTTCAGTGTTGCGCTAAATGTTTTTACGCTTCAACATCTTGAGTAACATGTCGGCAATATGTTTCTTACGCTGCAACAAGTTCAGCAACATGTTGTCTACATAGAAAAACGTTGGTAACATACTGCGTAACATTTGTCATCCTTTTTTTATTTTTCAGTTACCTGACAAACTCCTTTGGTGTAATCCAGGAATTTCTACTGCAAGTTTCAACTTGTTTCGTTTCTACAAATAACAACCTGGAAAGCAAAATCAAATCAAATCTTTTCGACCGCAAATTTTTTTGAAATTATTTTCCGGTTGCATTTACAATTCAGACAAGTTGAAACTTGCGCTGAAAATTCCAGAAAACATTAAAGGAGTTCGTCAGATACCTAAAATTCGGATTTTTGTTTCTGCGTAAATCGAGTATTAAACAAAGCAGCCATTCCTTCCGGTATTCAGCGAATACGAGAGCCACGATATCAAAAACTTAACATCCTCATTTCATTTTGCATAACTTCACAACCGATGTTTTCGACGTTATGAATTCGAATCATTTTCATGTTTCATACTTGAGTGTTTTCGTCATTGTAACTGTAATCGTAAATAAAAACGGTATTGTTTTTTTCGAAATATTATAACGATTACACAAGTCAAAACAGGATCAAAAACCGCAACACAGTACCGAAAACTGTTATTTTAAAATAAGCTCCATTGCGCAAAAAAAAAAAAAAAAAAGCGGACATGCCGACAGAAAGTTTTTAGGCTGTATTTCAAAAGTAATCGGAATCGGAATCTCGTCTAAAAACAGTTCGGAATCGTCAGAATCGGAATCGGAATCGTTAAAATATTTGTTAGCTGGAATCGGAACCGGAATCGGAATCTCAAATTTTTTTTCCATCTTTCGGAATTGGAATTGGAATCGGAACCGGAATCGCTAAAATATTTGATGGTTGGAATCGGAAGCGGAATCTGAAATTTTTTTCCACCTTTCGGAATCGGAATCGGGATTGCAGCACTGCCCCCGACTTTTACAACCCACATCTTTTTTACAGTTTAAGATTATTTTTACGTCCCGTTTATTTTCATCGACAGGAATATTATTTTCCAGCTATATCAAATTACAAACCCAAGAAAGCTTCAATTACGAAAAAAAAAAAAAAAAATCCTCTCATCTCATATTTTGCTGCTTTCAAACCGAAGTGAACTCCCGATCATTCCGCAACAATCAAATTCAATTTTCGAAGTTTTTTTTTTTTTTTTTTTTTTCCTTAGTTTCAAACGTCAACCCTAATCTACTTTCATTACAGCAATATAACCGGTAAACTGTCTCTGTTTTTCGACATACCATGTGATTGACATCAGAGACTAATTCGTTTACCCGAGGACTAATCTAGATATATCGTGTCGGTTCCATGCAAGTTATTATCATCTAATGCATTCTCTGTTAACATTTCCAGATATTAAATAAGCTTTTTGTACGCGGCCGAGCCCTACTGCTAATTGCTTGTACGTGAGTTCTGCCACTTCAAAAACCTGGTATTTTCGAGTGGGGGGAGAGAGAAAAAAAAAAAAAAGGAATGAAGG
Organism: Liposcelis bostrychophila; assembly: GCA_037577465.1. Classification (NCBI taxonomy): domain Eukaryota; kingdom Metazoa; phylum Arthropoda; class Insecta; order Psocodea; family Liposcelididae; genus Liposcelis; species Liposcelis bostrychophila. The sequence continues at coordinate 13,149,169 of CM075207.1, forward strand.
GGTGGGGAAATAAAAAATCACCGTTTCCTTTCTCTTTAGCCCTATGATTTTGCGGATTTATCACATTTAGAGATGGCTAATTCTCGACATATTTCCATTTCCGGGAATGGGGAATTTCCGTTTTCGAAAAAAAATATCAATCCGGGGAACGAGAATTCCAGTTTAGGCTACCTTTTTCACTTCTCGGTATTATTCGAGAAACTGATATTTGGATTCCCGGGAATCCCGGGAATTTATTTAGAAGACAAAAAAGTATTTCCTATTTAAAAATATTACTTTATTTTTTTGAGATTCAAATTCGAAAATAAGCGGAACCATGTAGGGTGTGGAACCATGTTCCATGTCAACATGGAACGGTTTTTCCATGTTGTTTAAAGGGCACGCTTTGGGGAAAAAAATTAAATTTTGTAAAAAAAAAAAATCAAGGCCGCAATTCCGATTAATTTTTATTCGGAATCGGAATCGGAATCGGCATCGGCATCCAAAAAAATATTTTCGATTCAGATTGACTTAAAAAGCGATAAAATGCCGTTATTACAGTTAGCCAATTTCGGTTACAATCCGAATCGGAACGGCATCGCTAAAATAGTTAGTTGAAAACTGTTAGTTGGAATCGGAATCGGAATCAGAAATTTTTCTCCACCTTTTGCAATCGGAATCTGAATCGGAATCTTACTCATAAGTAGTTAAGAATCTGCGGAATAGGAATCGGAATTGGAATTAGAATTGGAATTGAGATGGGAATTATAATTGGAATCGGAATCGAAATCGCTAAAATAATTGTCAATTGGAATCGGAATCTGAATTTGTTTTCCACCTTTCGGAATCGGAATCGGGATTGGAATTATAATTGGAATCGGAATTGGAATCGGAATCGGAATCGGAATCGGAATCGGCATAGAATAGGGATAGGAATTGGAATTATAATTGGAATCGGAATCGCTAAAATAATTGTTAGTTGGAATCGGAATTGGAATCTGAAATTTTTTTTCCACCTTTCGGAATCAGAATAGGAATCGGAATCGCTAAAAAATTTGTTACTTGGAATCGGAATGGGAATCTGAAATATGCTCCACCTTTCGGAATCGGAATAGGAATCGGAGTTGGAATTATAATTGGAATCGGAATTGGAATCGGAATCGAAATCGAAATTGGAATATTCCAATTTCGTACGAAAAAGGGATGCATAAAACTTGTATTATTTATACAAAAATTATACATAAAATATACAAAAAATTGGACATGCATAAAAAATGCATAAATTATGTATAAAGAACTTATATTTTTTTATCCTACAATATGATTATACATAAATTATGTATAAAAAACTTCAACTTTTTTAACAAATTTTTTTTTTATCCTCGGGGATGATTATGCATAAACTATGTATAAGAAACTAAGAAACATAAACTTTTTCAACGAAAAATTATATATATAATTATATATAAATTATACATAAATTATACATAAATTATATATATAATTATACATAAATTATACATAAATTATATATAAATTATGTAGGTCCAAATTTTTGTATAAATTATACAAAATTAATATATATTTTTTGTATTTATTTTGCAAAAAATTTACATATTTTATGCATCTCTTTTTTGTACGGGATCGGAATCGGAATCGTACTCACAAGTAATCAAGATTCTGCGGAATAAGAATCGAAATTGGAAGAATTGCAATCGGAATCCGAAATTTATTTCACCGCTTCGGAATCGGAATTAGAATTATAATTGGAATCGCAATCAGAATCGCTAAAATATTTGTTTATTGGAATCGGAATTGGAATCTGAAATTTTTTTCCACCTTTCGGAATCAGAATAGGAATCGGAATTGGAATTAGAATTGGAATCGCTAAAAAATTTGTTAGTTGGAATCGGAATGGGAATCGGAATTGGAATTATAATCGGAATCGAAATTGGAATTATAATTGGAATCGGAATCTGAAATTTTTTTCCATTTTTCGGAATCGGAATCGGAATCGGAATTGGAATCGTACTCACAAGTAATCAAGATTCTGCGGAATAAGAATTGAAATTGGAATTAGAATTGGAATCGGAATCGGAATTTGGAATCGGAATCGAAATCGCTTAAATATTTGTTAGTTGAAATGGGAATCGGAATCTCAAATTTTTTTCTAACTTTCGGAATCGGAATCTTACTCATGAATAGTCAAGATCCTGCGGAACAGGAATCGGAATCAGAATTGCAGCCCTGAAAAAAAATTCGGATTTTTATTACTTTTTTCTAGATCATTGAAAATTTCATGTGATAAGTAATCAAAAAGTTGATAAAAATCACATTATTCCCGTTTTTTTGGGGGAAAAAATTGTCAATCCCGGGAATCGAATTCTCGAAAAATTTCATTCCCGGGAAGCGGGATTCCCGACCATTTAAAAAAAAGGTTCTCGGGAAATTTTTTTTTTAGGAAAAAATCTATTCTCGTCTAGAGACCCCCTCGAGCAATCTATAATCACATTCTTTTTTTACATGCACACATAATTTTCCATTTCCATTAAAAAAAAATAATAATAATAATGAATAGGAAAATTTTTAATAGAGAAAAGTAAAGCTTCCAGCTTTGTTGTAAGGCGAAATACCGAAATACCGTGCCGTTGTTGTAAGTATACATGTATACGAGGGGATTAGTGGAGTTTTCGCTTTGGCATTCAGTTCCCGTTTGCTGGGTTTTCGCAGATTCAATAGGTTCGTCCGCTCATTTCCGAAAAAAAAAAAAAAAAAAAAAAAAAAAATTAAAAAATTGTTTTGGAAAAATAATAATAATTATTATTTTTTTTTTCGATATCTGTTCGATTCGAACATTACCGTCATTTATTTCGAAATATATACCTTTTTTTTTTCTTTCAGTATCTCCTCTATCCGGTTCTCAATCTGTCACCGAAAGTGATTAGAGGAAAGACAAGAACGGAGCCGGAGGAAGAAAAAAAAATGTCGAATCATCGACCGTTACGCGACTACGGAAAGAGGGGGAAGAAACCAGATTTGATTAATGACTCCCCGACTAAAAGAGCCTAAAATAAAACTGCTTTGAAATTCAAAAAACGTTTTCTGCAGATTGTACCGTTCTGGAATTGGTCGTGATCCGTTTTTTTTTTTTATTATCGTTTCGGCCGCACGCGCTGCTCCGGTTTGTTGTTTTCTTTTTTTTTTGGCCATTGTTTTATTGTATTTTAACTCGCTGATACCTTAAAAATGTATTATAGGGTTTTTCGGAGAAAAGCATAATCATTTTCGTATTACACATCCCATTGGGATATTAAAAATATTTTACGACCACAATTTGAAAATTTAGAAAGGCTGTTTAATTTTTGAAAAATTACGGACGTATCCCCTAATTTGCGATTTAATGACCTGATCTTGAATTAAATACCAAATGAATTTTAACTTTCCTTTGTCTAAACCGATTATATTCTTTAACAGGAGCACTTTCTTCCGTCAAAAAGGACGCGTCTGACCGCACAATTATTTTTTTTTTTTCCCCTCGAAATTTGAAGTTACTTAAATGATTCAAGTTCAAACCGGATTATTGAAGGACGCTCACGCTTAAAAAAAGATAATTTTACAGAACGTTTCAGTCAATAAGGAAGAAGTACAGGGTGCGTGAAAAGTATTTGGCTTTTCTTTTTTAAACTTAAAAAAAGTTGAGATCGGAAAAAAATTTTAAAAATTTTCGGATGCAAAAATTATAAAAGGGAAAATCTTGAACTGAATTTTTTTACTTCAGAATTAAATTTAATTATTGAGAGGGTCAAAAACGTTACGGGCCCTAAGCCGAAAATTAAGGGAGCATGGGTTTTTCCGGCATCAAAATTTTTAAATAGCCGCAATTTTTTTTTCAAATAATACCTTTTTTTTGCTTACCAAATAATTTTTAATAAAAAATTATCGATTCCATCAAGAACGTAACGATTCGATGTTAATTAATCGTCAAAAAAAATAAAAATAAAAATAAAAATAAAAAATAAATCAATAAATAAAGGGCAGTCTCCACTTGATAACGTTCACCGCATTCGCGTTATCCGCCTTCTCGATGAACGTAATCGCACCGGAAGTTTTGTGGATCTTTTACCACGATTTTTTTGATCATCTTCTGCTTTTTTCTATTTACAAACATTAAAAATGGCGGTTTTGAAAGATGTTTTTACGGATTTAAAAAGAAAAATTTTAATTCGGGCATGGGGAAGACAATAAATCTGTTCCAAAACAAATTCTGGGTAAGCCAATTTTGTATACTTAATGAAATATACGGTACTCTTTTTATGCCACAAACGTTTACGGGAGCAAAACCTGCAAAGTACTTCCGGTGCGATTACGTTAACCGTGATGACGGACAACGCGAATGCCGTGAACGTCATCAAGTGGAGACTGCCCTTAAATAAATAAAAGTATTTTCGCGCCATTTTCCAAGCTCGTTATTAATTCACCTAGCGGATGACGTCATCGCATTAGAAAAATGGCGCGCAAAGCATTTTTTTTTTTTTTAAAAAGCGAAATATTTTCGACACAGCCTGTACTCCTCAGGATGAATTTGGCAAAAAGAAATATCTATCAATATTTCAAAGAACGGGATTCCATCTGAGAACCATCGTAACCTCACGAGTTTTTCGCGGATTCACAGGAGAAAATAAGTAAAAAAACAGAATTCGCAGTTGTTGACTAAAACTCTGCAAGATCTTACAATTTAAAAATAAATTTGAAAAACAGTAAAAAATTTTAAAAAAAAAAAAAAAAAAAGCATTTAAAAACTAAACGCCTGAAAATTGATGATTAGACTTTTGTGCGATTCGTCAAGAAAAAGCATAAACATCATTTGAAAGGCGAAATATATATTGCAGACAACATTGTGTTTTGGAAAAAAAGAAGAACAAAAAAGCTATTTCTTTTACTTTTTTTTTTTTTTTTTTTTTTTTTTTGGCAAAATTTTTGGACGAAAATCTACTAAAAGACTTGACACAACTGTTCCATATCCAGCTTTAGTCCATTAAGATTAAAAATGCAATTAGCAGTTGAATCTTGTCCCTTGCGTTTTAATTACACCATCATGGGGGGATAGTACGTGACTAGCACAGCTGAAGCCGCATACCCGATTTCCTCACAATGTACGGTCTACAAGTCAGTATGTACAATGTGGAGAATATTTCCTAAGCCTTAAATAATTCATATATTATATAATATTATAGAAATAAATTCGCCATTTTTACCGTCCATACGGACGCGGCCATGACACCGGTTGCGCTTCTCCCAGTATATAGGGCTCTAAGTGAACACTGTGAGCTCTAAATGAAGAAGGAAAAAAAAATGTTGAAATACATCCTTTCATGGACGTTACATTCAGTAATTTAATAATCATGTGACATAAACACCGTTAATGTTATCTTTTAAAAAGTTTTAACACATGCAATCTTCACTTTAACACTTTTTTTTCCTTTCCAAAATAGAAAAAAATTGTCAAATTAGTTCACACCCTTTTGAACATCAACAAAAAAAAAAAAAAAACCTTTTTCTAAATGAAAGACAACCTTCACTCTCATCTGGCTGACATATGATGGAAAAGCCTCAGCAATGTCTGCCACGACAAATAATTAATGGAGAAACGGTAGAAAAAAAAAAAAAAAAAAAAAAGAAGTAGGAAAAAAAAGTATGACAAAAGTTTTTTTTTGTCGTTTAAAAAACAAAGAAGCAAAGTCTGTAAGGTATTTGCTTCATCATTCTATGTTTAAATAAAACAAGAATCGCTCTTCATGTTTTGATTACGGATTCGATATCTGAAATTAATTTTAACTTTTCTCAGAGAGTTTCTCGCCCGCCCCCCTCGGTTTTAATTGATTTCGACTACCCACTCACCTCGTTGATTGGGTTTAATGATTCATCTTTAGGCAAATCGAGCATCAACGTTTTTCAGGCGGAGATTTCACGCTAAAACATGTTGCAGTAACATATTGCAGGGTTAGAAACATGTAGCCAACATGTTACTCAACATTTTTTGAAGCGTAAAAAAATGTTGCGCAACGCTGCAAAATGAGAAATAAAAATTTATAAATGTTGCGCAACATGTTCCCAACACACTTCTACGCTGCAGCGTGTTCATGCAACATGTTGAGTACTATGTTACCGAAACGTGTTATTGCAACATGTTGAGGACTATGTAACCGTAACATGTTACTACCCAGTAAGAAAAAATTATTAATATTTAAAAAATATTTGCATCATATTTTTAAAATTTTTGCATAATATTTTAAACATATTTGCATAATATTTTAAAAACATTTGCATAATATTTTAAAAACATTTGCATCATACTTTTAAAATTTTTGCATAATACTTTTACAATTTCTGCATAATATTTTTAATATATTTGCAAATTTTTAAAATATTTGCCTCGTATTTTTAAAACATTTACATTGTATCTTTGAATCGTATTTAAACATTTGCATAATATTTTTAAAACATTTGCATAATATTTTTAATACATTTGCATCATATTTTTAAAATATAGTGCATAATGTTTTTAAAACATTTGCATAATATTTTTAAAGGGCAGTCTCCACTTGATAACGTTCACGGCACTCGCGTTGTCCGTCTTCGCGATTAACGTATTCGCACCGGAAGTACTTTGCAGGTTTTACTCCCGTAAACGTTTTAGTGGCATAAAAAGAGTATTGTATATTTCATTAAGTATACATAATTGGCTTACCCAGAATTTGTTTCGGAACAGATTTATTATCTTCCCCATGCCCGAATTAATATTTTCCTTTTTAAATTCGTAAAAACATCTTTCAAACCGCCATTTTTAACGTTTGTAAACAAAAAAAAGCAGAAGATGATCAAAAAAATCGTGGTAAAAGATCCACAGAACTTCCGGTGCGAATACGTTCATCGAGAAGGCGGATAACGCGAATGCGGTGAACGTTATCAAGTGGAGACTGCCCTTAATACATTTGCATCATATTTTTAAAATATAGTACATAATGTTTTTTAAAACATTTGCATAATGTTTTTAAAATATTTGCATAATAAAATATTTTATAAATATTTATATTTCTTTGCTTACCGGTGCAACATGTTTTACCATGAAATTCTGGCTTTAGAAATATGTTTCCAACATGTTCAGCAACATGTTGCCAACACAGAAACATGTTGGTAACATGTTGAGCAACACTTACAATTTTTTTTATTTTTAAACTTTCAGTGTTGCGGAACATTTTTTTACGCTTCAACATCTTATGTAACATGTTAGCAACATGTATCTAACGATGCAACAAGTTCAGCAACATGTTTCAGCGTGACATTTCGCCCTTTATAAGCTTAAAAAAAAAGTTTTAATTTAGGACATACATTTATCTAAATCGATATCTATTTCCATGCCTTTCAATTACTTCTAAAATTTCGCAAAATCTCCGAAGGGAAAACTTTGAAATATTTTCAATTTGGTAAGGAAAGTCATCAGTAACTCCGAATCCCAAAACCGGAACTAAATTTAAATTTAATCACATTTAGGTTACGTTTGCATATTCGAATGTAAATTTCATTAAACGTAAGTGCCCCTCTTTTTTTTTTCTTCCTCCCCGTGAACAAAAGTTTGCTCGAATATTACGAAATGCAAAAATATTCTAAATTTCCATGAAAAAAAAAAGTTGAAAGGAACTTGTATCTGTAAGCAATAAATCAAGTCTGAAAAAAAAAAAGGAAAAACGTAACGTACTTGCTTCTGAATTAATTAAATTTTTTTCAAAAAAAAAAAAAAAAAGTGCGGGAATATGAACTGAACATCACAGAGATGAAGGTAAAGAAAATATTTTTTTATTTTATTCTATTTTTTTAACTCTTTAAGTAAATTTGAAAAAAAAAAATACACGAAAAAGGGATATAAAACGACTCTGAAGAACAAATTGAAAGAATGTCGGTGTGTTCGAGTCCACCATTCGCCAACTCGATTTAACTTTTAAACTGATTTTCCTTGGGTTTTTTCTATCCTTGATGTTAAATCAAGCTTTTCTCTTATCCTTGATATTTAATCAAGTTCTTTCATGGATCAATATGCCCGATATCCGATTGTTTAATTAAAATAATGCGATCCGAAAATTTCCTTCTAAATTGAAAGAAGTTCAAAGAAACGCATTTAAAGGAGTTTCTGTGAGTTGATGTTATAATGAGGCTTTAAAGGAAATAAATGTGTTTTTTTTTATTCCCGAAAAAAAAAAATTAATAAATACAAAATAAAAAAAATATGAAGGAACAAAATCGAAAAAAAAAACGAGGAAGGTTAAGCGATAAAATGGATTTTTTTACAAATCCTTCATTTGTTTGGCTGACTTTGATGTATGGTGTATTGTTTTTTGAATTTTCCGAATCCAATTACAATCATGTAATTTTTTTTTTCCTTTTTTTCAGGAAGAAATACTTGTAAGGACGTAAAAACATGACGTGGGCTGAAGATATTATAGATACACTAATATAATAGCGTAATTAAGTGCATCGCGTGTTTCAAATTCGTTTACTCTGACCGAGGGGGTGGACTTATGTGACCCCTTAAAAAAAGACACAGAGTAATAAATATTATACACAAAAAGTCTTTCTGAACCATCATCGCATAAATATATCACGCTTTATGCACGCTGCGTAAAAAAAAAAAATTTATCTTCCATCTAACATTTTTGACAAATTCTTATACACGGAGATTATATGCGGCGATACTGTCATTAAGCACTTTTGCATAATTCCGTAGGGTATTCCCCCATTGTCGAAACAAGCAACAGAAAGTTCATTTTTTCCCCAATTAAACAAAATGTTCCGTCATTTTGATTCATTCCCGATATCTCATTCATACGCATCAACTTTTGATTGATTGCAACTTATCATTCGAGTTGAGTTTTCGAAAGTTTTGAATATCCTGGTTTTTGATATGCAAAATTCGGGACGAACCCAATGTAAAAAGTAGTGAAGTTTTCGATGTAATGATTTCTACGCTTCAAGTTTCCTGTTTTATTTTCAAGCTCTTTTGCTGCAGAATTCAACATTTATAATGGTTTTTTTCTCAGCTTATTACATGGTCTCAAATACGCCCAATGAAGAAAAATTTTAAAATTTATAAAATATTTCTAAAATATTTCTCAATATTTAAAAAATATTTAAAAAAAAGCAATAAAAATTTTTTTTATATCTTTGTCAAAATATTTAAAATGTTTTTATTGTTTCTTGTTTCAAATAATATTTGCATAATATTTAAAAAATATTGAAAAATATTTTACAAATATTAATTTTTTTTTTTCATTGGGACGCTTTCTTTTTATGTCAGATCCATATGCCGGAGGTCAACCGGCGTATCTTTATAATAAACTTTATAATCTTTATATATGGTTTGTTTGGTTTGTTTTTAAATATCATGTAACTACATGTTTACCCTCTCCTTTTAGCGTACACTTGTGGCCACATGATTTCGATAATCTCTCAAACCAGGCTATCTCCAATTATATTTCAATGGAGATACGTCATTTGACTTTCGGAGCATGGAAACCTGGAAATATAATGTTGAAGCAATGAATACTATATTTTTTTTTGGAAAAATGTAATATTCAAGATACCTGAGGCAGTCAGCTTATATGCAGAGACGCATAAAATAAAAAAAAAATTGGAAATGCATAAAAAATGCATAAAAGAGAACTATGATTTTTTTATCGGAAATATTTTTTTATTATTTTCCATAATAATTATGCGTGAATAAGTATGCATAAAATGGAAAAAGAAGTTGAATAAGCATAATATTTGCGGATTTCCCTGGTTAGGATTTGAAAAAATTTTATATGCATAGATTATACAAAAATTATGCATGTCCAAATTTTTGTACGAATGACACAAAAATGATAAATTTTCTTATATACATTTTTTGCATTTATTTTGCAAAAATTTTATGCACTTTTTGCATCGTTTTTTCTTACGGGAGGTATCCGTGGAAAACCATACCCCAGTCAGCAAAGAAATATTAATATCTCTAAAATATTTCTAAAACATTTTTCAACATTTTTAAAATACTCCAACAATCTTTCAACATTTCTAAAATGTTTTTCAACATTTCTAAAATGTTTTTCAACATTTCTAAAATGTTTTTCAACATTTCTAAAATGTTTTTCAACATTTCTAAAATGTTTTTCAACATTTCTAAAATGTTTTTCAACATTTCTAAAATGTTTTTCAACATTTCTAAAATGTTTTTCAAAATTTCTGAAATACTTTTCACCATTCTAAAACATTTTTCACCATTTCTAAAACGTTTTTCGACATTTCTAAAATGTTTTATTACGTTTTTAAAATATCTTTCAACATTTCTAAAACATTTTTCAACATTTCTAAAATATTTTTCACCATTCCAAAATATCTTTCGACATTTCTAATCATTCTTAGGCGTTGGTTACATTACACGAAAATTTTTGTTCGAAGAGTTTCAAAAATTTGTTCTCGATGAAAGTGTTTACACTTTTCGAACATGTTTGAAAAGTTTCGATGATGTTCGAAATGTTTGATGATGTTTGACGTTATTTTTGGGGTTGTATTATATTTTTTAAATAATGGGAAAATACATATATCATCGGCCGAGTACCCATATTAATATAATACCACCCCAAAAATAACGTCAAACATCATCAAACATTTCGAACATTATCGAAACTTTTCGAACATGTTCGAAAAGTGTAAACACTTTCATCGAGAAAAAATTTTTGAAACTCTTCGAACAACAATTTTCGAGTAATGTAACCAACGCCTAACATCGGCCACGTTTGAACCAAGGTTTTTTTACTTTTTTTAGAAAACGACAACTTTTTTATATTTTATTGTCGACGTTCCATATTATGGAGAATATGCAAGGGCGAAAGTTTAAAGAGCAGATCTGCGAATATTACTGCTGTAAATCCAGCACTCTTCGAGAGGATCGACTTTGTTCTCAACATGCAGAATTTGTTAAACCGAAAAGAGGAGAATTAGATATAGTTCCGTTGAAAGTAGAAGAACAAAAGAGTGATCATAAGGAACCTCAGCTTAATGAAGATGTAAAAGCTGAAAGTGAGAATGTGCAGATCAACAGTGATATCCCTGATCCTCCAGAAGAAAAGAAGGAAGATATAAATAACGACTCAGACATAATGGACCTCTGGTTGACATCTTATAACACACTAGGTCGACGAACAACGAACCTGGTTTTTTGTTACCTCGCTCAGGAATCATGCAGCAGTCTCCTATGTACTCGGCAATGGAGGCATGGAATTCGCATCGTGGTCTCCTCCCAGACTTTGATTTTACAACTAAAAAAAAATACTTGAAGAAGCTTCTGTTTAAACCGACTCCAGACGCGTAGATTTGTAGTTTGTTACTTTCATCTTTTTTTTTTTGAATATTTTGTTTTGCTATTGTTTTGCTTCATTTTATTTCATTTTATTTTGTTTTGTCATAACTGTTTTTTTTTTCTTATTATGCTTAACTATTGTAGCTGTTGTAATAAGAAAGAACAGTATTAAGTCGTGTCTCCATTAGCGATTTATCCGATGATCGGATTATCCGACCACCGGAAGTACTGTACTTTCGAACACTAGGAAAAAACTCGAACTTGAAAATAACAATTGCGTATTCGGTATTTTGTTTTTGTTTTTTGCGTGCGGGATATTAGAAAAAGTGATTTATTGTTCCAATTCCGAAGATTCTACAAACAATTTTAAAAAAGTGCTTTTCGTTAATTATGCCGCGGAAAATTTAACTCAAAAACAATAAAGGGGAAGCAAAAAAGGAATTTAGTACTTCCGGTGGTCGGATAAACCCGAAGATCGGATATATCCGATCATCGGATAAATCGCGAATGGAGACACGACTTTAAATAAATAACTAAATAAATAAATAAATAAATAAATAAATAAATAAATAAATAAATAAATAAATATTTTTCAACATTTCTAAAATATTTTTTAACATTTCTAAAAGTTCTAGTTCGTTTACATAACCGGTCGGTTAGCCGGGCGGTGTACACATTTTAACGATAAAAAAATATTTAAAAAAAAATTTTTTTTAATCCAATATTTTTACGTGAAAACGGGGTCTAACTTCACCGAAACCGTACCAAAACGTTTAGTGATCTTCAGAGATGAAGATCCACGATATTAAATGCATGAACAAGAGTTAATTGTTCTTATATTTCATAATTTTTAAATGTTTTCGCAGCAAAAAAAAATGTTTGTTTTCGAGAGACTAGTGCAGCGCTCTAACGGTGAATCCTCAACCTGTTTCAACAACAAAAAGAAAAATGGCGGTCTTATTTTTTTTTTTCGAAAACATTTAAAAAAATTATCAAATTTAGGAACCATAAAGCCTTTTTCATGCAATTTAGCGAATCTTTACCTTTTAAGCACAACAAAACGTTTTGCCACGGTTTCAGTGCCATCCGATGTCATTTTCATGTGTGAAAAACCGAATTAAAAAAAAAAAATATTAAACTTTTTTTATTGTTAAAAAATTTTCACCGCCCGGCTGACCGGCCGGTTATGTAAAGGAACTAGAACCTTAAAATGTTTTTCAAAATTTCTGAAATACTTTTCACCATTCTAAAATATTTTTCACCATTTCTAAAACGTTTTTCGACATTTCTAAAATGTTTTTCAACATTTCTAAAATATTTTTCAACATTTCTAAAAATGTTTTTCAATATTTTACGAGAAAGCGCTCAATTGGAGGAGCAATTGAAAATTACCGCCTACAAAGAAATGTGTTTACACAGGACGCTTAAATTGAGAAGAATCTTAGAGAGATTAGAGGAGCTTATGAACAAAGAAATGCCTTGGGAGGAATGGAAAGCTGTTCCGAGGATGCAGAAATGGACTCTGTTCTTCGAAAAGAAGATACAACACGATTATGAGGATCTCGTTGCCAGTGCTATGCCGATTACAAATGACCCAGTCGCACTGGCAAAATTAATAATTAAATTGTATGGAATATTGAATGCGCGTATGCATAATTATACCGATTCTCGAGAAATTGATACCAAAGCATTCAGAGACACTAATTTACAAAGTTTGGCTGAGTGCCTCGGAAAAGTCGAAGTTGATTAAGTTTCATCATCAAATAGCGTGTACGATATATATGTGTTTGTTAATTAAATTTATTGTAATACTATGCATGCTGTAAAGAAATATTGAAGAATATTTAAAAACTATATAAATATTAATAAGTATTTTTTTTCTGACTGGGAACTTAAGGTTATTTAAAGTCCTCGTTTTCCAGGATTTTCAACGAAATCAGAACTGCCCTGATTATTAATTACACCTATTGTAGTATTTTAAAATTTTTAATTTTTTAAATACTAGAACTGACCAAGCAAATTATACTAACACCCAAAATGTGTTAAAATTACTGGCCATTTTACAATTTTTGTGCTGATATATGATAATTTTTACCGACCAAAATAATTATTTTTTAGTGACCTTTTTTTTTATTTTTATCGACAAGTGATTTATATTTACTGACCAAAAAAAATAGAGGTAATTTTAATTTCGACGGGGGAAGTTTTCCACCTTGTTCTTTAAAGTTCGAAAAATCCCCATAAGAACGACAAAATCCATAATTTTCTTTTACGTAATATTTTGAGCAACGTAAAAATTCATTTAGCTTTTTCCCAGCCTTCCATGCATTTCATTCGTAACCGCATTTCAATGTTTTCAACATTTTCTTTACGTTGAGCTTGACTTTTCAATTTTTCCCAGGAAAAAAAAAAAAAAAAAAAAAAAAAAAAAAAAGAAACCGCCTGAGGAAACAACTGATTTCCAGCAATGTTCCATCAGACATCTCCATTAAGTCGGACTTTTTCTTTTTACAACTTTACCGACATCGTTTTTTCAAAACTAATTTTCTTTCTCCAAAAAAAAAAAAAAAAAATTCTTCTAAAGCACAAAAGATCCGCTTGAAGCCGTTTTAATACCGAAATATAAATCCTACAGGAAGGGGAAGAAAAAAAAAATGAAAATTAAATTTTCGGTCGTGAATGTTTTGCATCAACGAATACGTATTGTACTGCAGTCAGGGCTTTGAATTGAATTCCTGATTTCATCTTCGAATGGTTAGCAGGAGGGAAAAAAAATTTAAAGGGGAAAGAAAAATCTTCATAAATAAATTGTCCCGTTCCGTTTGCATAACGTGAATAAACCTCAATTTTCTATGTTGTAAAAAAAAAAAAAAAAAAATTCCTCACTTTTTATCCCCGTTCATATTCAATAATTTTTTTTTTTTTTTTTTTTTTTTTGTCTTCGTAATATATTACGTACTAAAGAAAAAAGTTAATATATTAAATAATTCGATTCCTTCCTAGCGTAAAAATTTTAATATTCATAAAGAACGTTTAATATTTTTTTTCCTCTCCCCGTCTTTGTCACTTTATATCTCGTATAATATTAACTTAGGTTTTTTTTTCAACGGCGAATACAGGAAGAATGCTCATTAGTCCGCATTATAATTACGCAGATGAATAATTTTCATAACACCGAATGTTTCCCCCTGGCGATTCTTCGCCAGCTTTTTTTTTTTTTTTTTTTTTTTTGTCTTCCTTCCTTCCTTCTCTTTTTCGCGATCCTTTTCTTTCCCTGGAGTACGTTCTTTATCAGCTAATTGATTAAACTGTTATCTCCTTTTTCTCGGGTTTATTAGAACGGAAGCAGAAAGATTTCAAATTTTTCCATCACTGTTCATATAAAAAAGAAAAAAAAATTTTTTTAATTCCTTTCCCTTTTCTGTATTGTTACTGAAAAAAAAAAAAAAAAAAATTCTTTTTTGATGTCATGAAGAGGTGCATGAAAGATTTTTCTCCGTAAGAACTCATTCATTCATACTTAAAAAAAAAAAAAAAAAACTTTTAAAGCCTCCCTTGAGGCTACGAAAATTGGCTCGTTTCCTGATACGAACACCACCTTTTAAAAGACGCATTCGTTATTGTTTTTCTATAAAAAATGCCGATAGCTGGTTTTATTTTTTAATTTTTATTAAAAGTAAAAAATCGCGGTTGTGAGGAATAAAAAAAAAAAAAAAAAGTTTTGTTCCAAACTCTCAGGCTGTGAGACTTTAAAAAAAAATAAAATAAAAAGACCAGGGAATGAATTTCATTATCATTTTGTTATTTCGCACGTTAAAATAACAATCCGTTAATTTATTCGGGCCGTTCGAGGAGGAGTCTTTTGCATAGATTATGAATGAAAGCGTCAGTTTCAAGCTTTTGCAACTGATAGACGTTTATTTTGAAGCGATATTCTAATTTTTCGGTGATTCATATTCAAAAGAAAAAAAAATTACGTTCGGAACGTTTTGAAGTTTTCATCACGTGTTTATAGTAAACGTCTCGGTCTTGTGACCGAGCATTTATTAGGGTGGCCCTTATTTTACGAATTTTTGAATTTCGGCCATAGCACTTCCTAATTCTTTTATAGAAACCAAAAGAAGATTCCTTGAATTTTTTTTAGATTTTTTGGACATCGTTATCCCCGAAAACCTAGAAATTTCAGAGTTTCCGTAAAGACGGAAAAATAAAAAAAAAATTTTTTATGCAAAAATGGTCGTTTCCAATTCGAATTTTTATGCAGATTACGAAAATGAAGTTAGAATTTATATATATCCAACGATTACTGTGCTAGACGATAAATGTACTAAATATTGCGCAAAAAATCCTTCTTCTTGTGAGTCGAGAGGGAGCAAAAAAATCAATTTTAGGACAAAAAATTGCAATTTTCGGGATTGGAAATTCCAGGTATGGGGTCGCCTATAAATTACGTAAGCATGTAAGACGGTTTTTTTGGCCTCCCCCCCCCTTGAATATGCGTACATAATTAATGGGAGGCCCTTGTTACATTGTTAAAATCCCGGGATTAATCTCGCCAAAAAAATCGTCAGAGATTTCGGAAACAAGGGATTGCCAAATCACCGATTTTCCGATAAATCGGAGGAGTAGCTGCTTAATTAATCGAATAAAAAATTACCAATTTAAAGATTTAACTGAGAAATAATCAATAATAGTATCTTAACATCATCCCTAACCTTACCCAACCCACGAGAGAGAACCGGCATTTAGCAATATGCACATCAAGTTGGGGAGTCATTCCGAATCAAAACGGCTCTGATCAACCACACCTGGGGTCATAATTCGAGAAAACAAAGTGACTTTGTCTATTAATTACGCCCAGTGGCGTCGTATTGACCTCTTGTCTTACAGATTCATGCAAAAAAAATTGACTAAAAGAACTGGCATTTTAGGCTTTCCGTTCAAAGTACAAGTACTGCGTTCTAAAAAAAAAAAAAAAAAAAAAAAAACTATGTTTAGCTTATGCACATGGAAAAATAAAATGTCTTGAACAAGTTTTGTCTTGCAACAAAACCGGAATGTTTCACAGCAAAACAAAAATGTTTTACGACAACGTACAGGTTGTTTCCTGACGAGATATTTTGGTAGAGGTAAATTTGTTGGGGCAAAATTATTATATAAATTTTATGATTTATATATGAATTATATATAAAATATTTTATATATATTTTATATATAAATTATATATAATTTTGCCCCAACATCATTACAAATCACGGAAAAAAAATAAAACATTTTGTCAAAAAACAAACAGTCCGTTGTCACGAAACAAACAACGTTGTTGAAACGAAAACGTTTTCGTGGATCTTACACTCCTGAAATAATTACAAGATATTTCATTGAAATTATTGTGGTTCACAGTGAGGCACGCGGAAAAATATCTTAGAAATAGTTTAACTTTCTGCTTCTGTTGAACCCTTTTTACACCTTACAACATGTTTAACGCTGAAACCCAGACAACACAAGTTGGTTGAATAACGGTTGTGGCGACGTCATTTGGTGACGACCGACGTCACCAACCAAAACCCAACTAGTTGACGCCAGCCACGTCTTTTCCACTAGTTGAATAATATTGAAAAACAACGTTAGTGAACTACCTAAAACCGCCTCGTTGGTTGCAATAACGTTTATTTTACTTTATTTATTATTATTATTATTACTGTTCCTTTTTTTCTTCTAATTACAAAAACTTAGTTACTACTTTCCCTTGTTAAAAAAACTTATAGTTACTACAAAAATTTTAAATTTAAAAAAAAAGAAAAATATATAATACTAATGAGAGGTTAATTTAGGTAGGCTTGACGGTGGGGAAGATTTAAAATTTTGTTCAGTTTGTCTTAGCCGTTTTTCTAATGAGTTATCGCGAATTTCTATGGGAATTTTTTACTCGGGTGAAAACATATGGGTTTAACGGTTACAGAGACGCCTATTTCCTGGTGGAAAAGACGTTAATTTAACGGTTGCATATGACGTCTTTTCAACCGTCGCCAGGACCGTCAAAAAAAAAAAGTTTTTTAACATGGGCTCTTATGGCGTTGACCCCAGGGCTAATAACCCAGGTCATTGTATTGTAACAAAGAGTAGCCACCAATATCTTGCAGCAGGTAGTAATGGTTTTAATACAATGGCACTTAATATTGGTTAGTTTCTACTCGATTTGTCATGTCTTGTGTGGTTTAGTTGGTAGCATCGCAGGGTTGATGGGTTTAGGTGTAAGAGGTCTTAGGTTCGTATCTGGCTAGGTGTTAAGATTTTTTCTAGGTGTAAAGATTTTTTTAAGGTGTACGGATTTTTTCAGGAACATATCTCATTCAAGATGGACATGACAAAAATGAAGAGCTTCAAAATAATAAAAAATATATCCCGAATTTTTTTTTTTTTTTTTTAAATTTTTATTATCATTGTTATTATTAACAGGGGCATTTTTGAATATGTTGCAAGGCTCGAATTCATGATAAGTTATCGCGAATTTCTATGGGAATTTTTTACTCGGGTGAAACTACGTGGGTTTAACGGTTACAGAGAGGCCTATTTCCTGGTGGAAAAGACGTTAATTTAACGGTTGCATATGACTTCTTTTCAACCGTCGCCAGGACCGTCAACTGCGGCGGACATATCCAACGTGTTTACAACGTATATTTCCGACGGTCAACTAACGTTGCAGTGCGACGTCGCAAACAACCGTTATTCAACCAACTTGTGTTGTCTGGGAAGGAAGCTCCTAAGAATTTTCTTTTTCCTTTCTAAATGATATTTTTAATTTGTTAGCCTAACTCACAGGGGTGTAACAACAGGGGGGGGGTTGGGGGGGTCATTGTCCCCTCCTGGATCAAGTTTGTCCCCCCAAAATTGGAAAAAAATTAACATGGGAGGCATAGGAATTGTCCCCCCCTGGGAAAAATTTTTGTATCCCTCAGACACGACTTGACCCCCCCTTGCCAAAAAACATTGTTACACCCCTGCTAACTCACTCAACTTTCTATAATCTATCGAGCACCATGTCGATGATTTGAGTTGCAAAATTTTACACGAAAATTCCCGTTTTTACCTGGACTTTGATCGATAAATTAAAACCAAAAATGAAAACTATTATAAGTTGTAAAATATTCCCCGGAAAACCGCATTACCATTAAAAGCATTCAATTAAGAAGAAATGAAAATATTTACCAAAGCAAAATGACAAGCATTTTACGTGAAAAAAAAAAAAAAATATTTTCACACAAAAAAAAAAAAAATGACTAAGGACAACAACATTAAAAATCAAGAAAATTGGAACAAACTGTCCCCGTCCAATTATCATAACCCTAAAAAATTCCTTACAATTCCGAAAATATCAAAATCCCTAAATCGATAACTTCCATAGCTGCGAGATAATTTAAAGTATTTTCAACTATAATTTGTTTTCCATGCCCCCCAAATCTCGGGGACGAAAAACCACAAAATTTCAAAGCGGTCAAAAATCTCTCGTTTTTCCCTTCGTTTCGATAACGAAATTATTCTGTAAGCGAGACGGTTACATTATAATTTTCAAAAAAAAAAGTAAACAAGACGTTTATGAAGTTAAAACGTCAGTCAAAAAAAAAAAACATTTTAAGCGTTAAAAAATATTAATTAATCACGCTACTAATTTTCTTTTTACCTCTTTTCATTCCGAAAGTAAAAAAAAAAAAAATAAATAAATAAACAAACAAACAAACAAAAAGAAAAAAATTAGCACGAAACTTTCAATCACTCATTACGAGAGGTTGAAAAAAAAAAAAAAATTAATTAACAATTAAAAACTTTTCTGTTATCTTTTTCACATAACGTGTCGGGAATTATTATAATTTCTTTTTAAACGCAAAACAAGTAAGATTCACAACACTTAAATAACATTTTTTTTTTTTTAAATAATTGAAAGTTATTCAAAAAAAATAAAATAAAAAAAACACATATATCGTAGGAAATCCGCGTAAAAACTTTCGGAGCGCGGCGAACCGAATGAAAAGAAAAACCGTTTGAGGAAACGTCCTCCTATGAACGCGTTTTCCAACAGAATGGTAATCGCGCAACCTTCAAACCGTTTTCATAAAGCTCCGGGAGGAGTTTTATTCTAATATTCTCACGACTAACGATATATCATTTTCTTTTTAAGAGAAAAAAAAAAAAAAAAAAGAAGGAAAATCAGAAGTTCCTTTCTTTTCTATAAAGGAACTATTGTCTGGATATATGTTTTGGAAGTAACAAGATTTCCCTTTAGGACATTTTTCTCTTTTTTTCTCCGCCTTACTTACATTTTCCAATTATAAAATAAATTAACGTAAACGAGTTTTCATCTTCAAGAAAAAAAAAATTTAACACCTCAGGCCGTTATTGAAAAAAAAAAAATGAAGGAAAACGTTGAAAATGGCAACGGGCAAAGTAAGACTTGAAGCGGCTGGGAAATCATCTGCCAGGAAAAGTCAGGAAGCCCAAACGATACGAAAACTACGAAAGTTCATCATTTACTGCTTACTGTCGAATGTCAAGTTTGAACTTGGCCGGTGTCAGGTTCAAATTTGACAATTGCAAATTAGCAATAAACGATGTACCTTCAGCGATTCCTTTAAAAGCTCTCATATTTGCCAGGTTCAAACTTGACAATGTCAGGATTAAGCTTAAAGATAAATACTGGCGTGCTGTAACTTGACAATGTTAGGTATGAACCTGATATTTTCAAGTTCAAACTTGACAATGTCAGGTTAAAACATTACAATGTCAGGCTTAAGCTTAAAGATAAATTAAAAGAAGAAGAAAAAAAGAAGAAGAAAAAAAGAATTAAAAGAATTAAAGATAAATATTGGCCTGTTGTAACTTGTCAATGTTAGGTATAAACCTGATATTTTCAAGTTCAAACTTGACAATGTTTTTTTTAAATTTTTTTTTATTTTTCTTTTATTAGCTTTAAACCGTTTTTACTCTAAAAAACGGTAAACAAAAAAACTGTAACTTTAAATTACCCCTTCAACCAATTTGAAGGGCGTTATGTTTATCGCTTCGTCTGGTTAATGGTCTATACGGCTGGCTGGCTGGCTGGCTGGCTGGCTGGCTGACTGACTGACTGCCGTGTGGCACGATTTTGGAATTCCCTTGTAACTTTGAAACGGAAATATTTAGAAATCTGAAAATTTCACAGTTGATTCTACATATTTTCCCGGAGGCCCTGTTGTAATTATCTTTTCGAAATTCCAAACAGTTTTTGAGTAAACCGAGAAATCCGAAAATATTTAAAATGTACAAAACACATAGCTTTAACTTATGGCGGAAGAAAAAAAAGAGAAAAACGGAAGGGTTTCGTTTGGTAGTGAGAAACTTTTTTTTTTCAGTGATGACCTATTCTTTTTTTGGGCTTATCCGACAGAGGAAGGTCCAACGTAATGTTTAAAATTTTCAAAATTAAAATCTGACAATATCAACAGGAATAAGGGGGTGTCAAAGTTAAGGTGGTTCACAGGGTAGGACTCATATCTCGAATATTTCTGTGATAGTAATCGGAACCTTGAAGTGAGCCACATAAGATGACGGCGAAGCCCATTGACCATCGCATAAGCGTTCAGACATTTTATAATTTTCATTCAACAGTAGAATGTTAGAAGGCTGGCGGTTAATACGAAATAACATTATTATCATTTAAATTAAATTATAAAAATAAAAAAAGATGGAAGAAATGTAACTTGTGAACAACTGATTTTTTTTTTCTTTTGAAATTATTAGTTTTTGTGGAGTAGGCCTAAGCATTCTTAAATAATTTTTTAAAAGAAATTAAAATTAAAAAGAATTAATTAATGGGTGTTGCATTACAAATCCAGCGGGAAATTAAACAGGGGTCCGAATCCGATGCCGGTGCCGGCCTCAGCGGGCTGAAATCTCGGGTGGATGCCAAGCCGCCGATTCCATATTATTTATTTAACTCCCGACTCCGATTCCGATCATATCCGATGCCGCCTCTGATTCCGATTTTAGTGAGAAAAAAAAAGTCGTGGAGCCTAGACGATTTTTGAAATCAGGGGTCCGAATCAAATGCCGGTGCCGATGCTGATGTCAGCCGCGGCCGCGCCTAAATATCTCGGGTCGATGCCGATGCCGATGCCGATTTGGGATAATTAAAAAAATCCGATGCCGGCAACGGCATTGACACCGGCTTCTGAATCGGACTCCTGATTTTAAAAACAATCTAGAATGGCTCTATGACTTTTTTTTTCTCCACTAAAATCTGGATCAGAGACGGCATCGGATATGATCGATGCCTGGTGGCGTCGGCATCAGCATCGGGTGTAGGTGCCGGTGCCGGAATCGGAATCGGGAGTTAAATAAATAATATGGAATCGGCATCGGCATCGGATTCGGACTCCTGATCTTGAATAAATTTGATAAATAAGAATGGAGATCGATTTCTTGAGTAATTGAAAATTTATTATTTTAATGGAAATCTTGCAGTAAACTTGTGAATAAGAATCTGAATATATTTCGTGAACAGCTAAAAATTGAATCTTGAATAAATTTTGCAAATAGGAATCGGAATTGGGATCAACTTTTTATTTAATAAAAAAGAAAATGGAATAAGAACGACAAACAGAGCTAAAGTTCTCAATTGGATTAGGACTCGGAATAAATCGAGTTAGAAAAAAATTAATTAGTCAGAATCAGAATGAAAATAAAAAAATTTGCAATTAACTAAAATGCGCAAAATAAATCGTCAAAAAAAAAAAAAACCTTCAAAAATTAATGTAATTTAAAAACACTGAAATGCGTTAAATAAATAAATTTTTAAAAAAAAAAGAATACCCTTCAACAAAAAGAACTAAAAAGCAAAAAATAATTTTTTTTTTTTTAATTTTTAAAAAAGAACTGAAAGGCAGAAAACGAGATCAATTTTCACTATATAGGTAAGAGTTTGATTCCCGAAAAATGAACCATGACCTTCAGATTTGAAAAATTTTCACTACACGCAATAAATAGGCCAATAAAATGCATTCAAAGGACAAAAGAAGCGCAGAAAAATTTTTGTTGAAGGAGCAAGTTTTTAAAAAAAAAAGGGAACTTGCTCCTTCAACAAAAATTTTTTCTGCGCTTCTTTTGTCCTTTGAATGCATTTTTATTGGCCTATTTATTGCGTGTAGTGAAAATTTTTCAAATCTGAAGGTCATGGTTCATTTTTTCGGGAAATCAAACTCTTACCTATATAGTGAAAATTGATCTCGTTTTCTGCCTTTCAGTTCTTTTTTAAAAATTAAAAAAAAAAAAAAATTATTTTTTGCTTTTTAGTTCTTTTTGTTGAAGGGGTATTCTTTTTTTTTTTTAAATTTATTTATTTTACTTTGTTATTTTACTTTTAACTTTATTTGATATTTGACCTCTCTGGACCAAATTCTATTGATCAATATAATCACTTAATAATAATAACAATGTCAGGTTAAAACCTTACAATGTCAGGTTTAAACTTGAAAATAAATATTGGCGTGTTGTAACTTGTTAGTGTTAGGTACAAACCTGATATTTTCAAGTTCAAACTTGATAAGGTCAAGTTCAAACTGGACACTGGTAAGTTGGAATTTGACAATGTCAAGCTAAGACTTGAAAATTAATGCTGGCGTGTTCCAACTTGTCAATGTTAGGTATATGCAATGCCAGGAAAATTCATTATGTCAAGTCAAATATGTACAAACATAAGGTTTCTTAATTAATAACTGTGAGTGATTAGCTTTCCGCTTTAATTTTAGCAGTGAGTACTTCAAAAGATTTTTTCTTTTGAGGTTAATATTGAATTAATTTTATTTTAAAAGGTTTTGCTAATCCATTTAGGTGCTGAAAATGATAAGTCGTTTGGCTGTCGAAATGATCATACACCGTTAATAAATAATTTTTATGACCTAAAAGGGCATATGTACTTATATTTCTGACAATTTTCATAGGTCATAGGTTCCCAAGAATCACAATTATATTAATGTTAGGTATGAATCCGATATTTTCAAGTTCAGACTTGACAAGGTCAAGTTGAAACTTGAAACTGTTAAGTTAGAACTTGTCGGGTTTTAACTTGAAGATAAATACTGGCGTGTTGCAATTTGAAAATGTTACGTATGAATCTGATATTTTTAAGTTTAAACTTGAAAATGTTAAGTTGCGAGCCACCGGGTTCAAACTTGACATTCAACATTTTAGAAATAAACAATGAACCTTTAGAATTTTCTATAAAAGTTCTCGTCATTTGCCAGGTTCAAACTTGACGCTGGTAAATTAGAACTTGACAATGTCAGGTTTGAGCTTAATCGAATCTGATACTTTCAAGTTCAAACTTGAAAATATTAAGTTGTGGACCGCCAGGTTCAAACTTGACAATGTCAGGTTAAAACCTTACAATGTCAGGCTTAAACTTAAAAATAAATACTGGCGAGGTGCAACCTGAGAATGTTAGGTATGTATCTGATATTTTCAAGTTCAAACTTGACAATAGTAAGTTTCAAGTAATCCGGCTTAAGCTTTAAAATAAATACTAGCTTGTTGCAACTTGTCAATGTTAGGTATGAACGTGATATTTTCAAGTTTAAACTTGAAAATGTTAAGTTGCGAACCGCCAGGTTTAAACTTGATACATTCAACATATTAGCAATTACAATAACCTTCTGGGCTTCCTTTAAAAGCTCTCATCATAAGCTTGGTTTCAACTTGACAATGTCAGGTTAAAACCTTGCAATATCATACTTAAACTTGAAAATAAATACTAACGAAATGCCACTTGACAATGTCAGGCAATATTATTTTCAAATTGAAACTTGACAATGTCAGGTTTAAACTTAAAGATAATACTGGCGTGTTCGAACTTGACAATGTTACGTATGAACCTGTTACTTTCAACTTCAAACTTGACAAGGTCATGTTGGAACTTGGAAATGTCAGGCTTAAACTTAAAAATAAATACTGGCGTGTTGCGACTTGTGAATGTTAAATATGAACCTGCTATTTTCAAGTTAAAACTTGACACTATTAAGTTGGAACTTGACAATGGTAGACTAAAACCTTACAATGTCAGGTTAAAACCTTACAATGTCAGGCTTAAACTTAAAAATAAATACTGGCGAGGTGCAACCTGAGAATGTTAGGTATGTATCTGATATTTTCAAGTTCAAACTTGACAATAGTAAGTTTCAAGTAATCCGGCTTAAGCTTTAAAAAAATACTAGCTTGTTGCAACTTGTCATGTTAGGTATGAACGTGATATTTTCAAGTTTAAACTTGAAAATGTTAAGTTGCGAACCGCCAGGTTTAAACTTGATACATTCAACATATTAGCAATTACAATAACCTTCTGGGCTTCCTTTAAAAGCTCTCATCATAAGCTTGGTTTCAACTTGACAATGTCAGGTTAAAACCTTGCAATATCATACTTAAACTTGAAAATAAATACTAACGAAATGCCACTTGACAATGTCAGGCAATATTATTTTCAAATTGAAACTTGACAATGTCAGGTTTAAACTTAAAGATAAATACTGGCGTGTTCGAACTTGACAATGTTACGTATGAACCTGTTACTTTCAACTTCAAACTTGACAAGGTCATGTTGGAACTTGGAAATGTCAGGCTTAAACTTAAAAATAAATACTGGCGTGTTGCGACTTGTGAATGTTAAATATGAACCTGCTATTTTCAAGTTAAAACTTGACACTATTAAGTTGGAACTTGACAATGGTAGACTAAAACCTTACAATGTCAGGTTTAAACTTAAAGATAAATACTGGCGTTTTGCTACTTGACAATGTTAGGAATGAATCTGATATTTTCAAGTTGAAACTTGAAAATATGAAGTTGCGAACCGCCAGGTTCAAACTTGACATTAAACATATTTAATGTATTAAACAATGTACCTTCAGGGCTTTCTTTAAAAGCTCTTATTTTTATTATCAGGTTCAAACTTGGAACGGTTAAGTTGGAACTTGACAAGGTCATGTCTTTTCTGGACTTTCTTTAAGAGCTTTTATCGTTTGCCAGGGTCAAGCTTGACACTAATATTACAACTTGACTATGTCAGCTTTAAACTTAATAATAAATTCTAGCGAGTTGCAACTATTATAGGTATGAACCTGACATTTTCAAGTTCAAAATTGACAGTCAACAAATTAGCAATAAACGATGAACCTTCAGATCTTTCTTAAAAAAACTAATCACTGCCTTTTTGATGCGGTTTTTTTTATGCTGATTGCGTTTTTTTTTTTTTTTAAAGTAAAGAAACACTCATCAGCTATAGATGTAAAGCACTTGAAAAAAAAAAAAACAAGGTTCAATTCTGCATCAAGGCAACAAGAGCTTGGGCGAGCACTATAAACTTTTCATCGAAAAGGTCAAATCGTCAAACCCGTAAAGTCAAATCGTTTGAAAAAGGTAACGATATCGGTGTCCTCCGATTTCTTGTTTACTTGAACCCCCTGTATAAAGGCAATCGAGATTCAGCCTACCATGCAATACATTATTAACTAACATCCACTCGATCATACATTGTGGGATGGAATAAGGGAACATGTTTCTCGATAACTCAATTCTGGAGGACATCTGAGACCGAAGAGTTTTAGTCATTGTATCGGAAATTTGCCAGAGGTCTTCTTATTTATTTTCTTCCCCGAAAACGCGGGAAGCATTCGAGAGAGAGTTTTGTATTTCCACGATAGGTTTTACAACGCCCGTTGTCATTTTCATCGACTTCTTAGAAAATGTAATTTTTTCCTCGATAACGGCCTCAGGTGTTCCATTCGTAAAGGTTTCGATGATGTCGTCATTGTTTATTTGCTTTCGTTATGACTCCGTCACACCCACGCATCCTTTGGAAGCATCTCGAGTAATGCGCCTGTTCGGGCGCCGTGATAAATAACTCGAGTGAGTGATAAAATCAAATTCTAATAAATACAGTACTTAGAGCTGCGCAAACACGGAACCAGCAGAATTGTGGCACATTATCAGAGGTTTTGAAAAATTGTTTATAAGGTGGAAAAAGTGTGCTTTACCTCATATGTTTTATGATTCCCTAGGCTATAATCGGGCAATTGCGAAATTTGATTCAGAAATGGAAATGGCAAATAAAAAAACAAAAACAAATCGTGACCAGAAATTTTCTTAAAAATCATGCGAAAACAATAAAAATATTGTCAAGACCTGTCCCTGTTGCATGGAGCATTTTGGTTTTGCTACGAAACCATCCAGTTTTGTTGCAAGACAAAATTTGTTCAAGACATTGCCCTTTTTTGTGTGCAAACTCAAGAAAAAGTGCGTTATAAAATTTTATAACTCTATAACGTTTTGGCTGATTACAAAATTTTATTATAAGTATTCCGCGACCTTAGAAACAAAAGGTGATATCACATTTGGACTTTTCGTAAGTTAAACATACAAAATTTTTTTTAGATATCACCTTTTGGTCTGAGGTCGCGATTTATAAATTTTCAAATTTTTTTAAAATTTATTTATAAATGTTTATAATAAAAATTTTTAACTGAGCAATATATTAATTTTATGTTTGAATTGCAGTATATTTAGCATATACTTATAGGCTCTTTTTTGAACATTTTTCATGAAAAAAAAAGGGAAAAAAATTACAATTTTTTGGAATAGAACCCAAGCCTTGCGGTCGACTTACCAGTCGCCTTTATCCACAACACCACTTTCCAACTGATTTTTATAAGCGGCAATACGGTTCTTAAGTTGCCAATTATTTTGACTTATAATATTGTCTAGATTTTTCCGAACTTTTAGTTTATTTCTTGTATTTTTAATTTGACAAAGGCTCAAAAATAAAGAAAAACAGAAATAGAAAAATTCGGTAAGGGTTAGAAGAAGAAAAACTTAAAAAAAAAAAAAAAAACAGAAAATAATTTTTGTTATAAAATTTTATAACGAACTTTAAATGGATGTCTCTTTTCGGCGGGTTTATAAAATTTTTTTAACGAAGTTTAAATTTTAAATAATTCAATTTTATAACACACTTTTTCTTGGGATATTTTGAGGAAAAAGGATCACAGCGGAAAACAATTTTTCGCCAACATTCGAATTTCAAATCACTAATTTCTACTTGAAAATGGAGTCGAGTAAATGTTAATAACGAGGGAATGCGCTAGATTTTCAACCCTACCGATTGCGAGAAAACGTGAGTAGAACAAAAGCTGTCGAAAATGACCCTTTTTCGGTCAAGAATGATCAAGTGTAACATTGAATAACCAAAACGGATGAAAATGATTAATCGAGTTCTAGCGCGACTAAAAATGACTAAACCTTTCGTAAAATTTGATAACTTTTAGTCATATTCTCGGCAGGGAAATGCCCAGTTAGAAGGGCAAACCTGAAAGAGGCTTTATGGTTTCTAAATTTGATAATTTTTTAAAATGTTTTAGCAATAAAAAAAAATAAAACTGTCATTGTTTATTTTTTGTTGTTAAAATAGTTCCCAACTTCACCGCTAGAGCGCTGTATTGGTCTCTCGAAAAGAAACACTTTTTTAATTGCGAACACAATTAAAAATTATGAAATATAATAATAATTAAGTCTTGTTCATGCATTTAAAATCATGGATCTGTATCTCTGAACATAACAAAACGTTTTGGCGCGGTTTCCGTGCGGTTAGATCCCGTTTTTATGTATAAAATACATATTTTTTTTTCTTTTTTTTTTACATATTTTTCTATTGTTGAAATGTCTCCACCGCCCGGCTAATTGGCCAGTGATGCAAACGAACAAATACCTTAACCTCATTTTTTCGATTAAGCGCAAAAAAAAAAAAAAAAAAAAAAAATTTAGATTTTTTTTAAAGAAAAATATTTAAAAAAAATCTCTATACAACAGACGGCAACCATCCTCAACCTATTTCCTTTAACTGCGTTTTCAATATATCAAAGCGATACAGATTTTCTTTCACGTTTTTTTATGGATATGGGAAAACTTTTAGGCACAGAATACAAAAAAATTTTTTTAAAGCTTATGTTATGTTCAAGGTTTCTCTTTAGGAGCTTTTTGATTCGGCTTACCTGAAGTTCTCATAGAATTCAATAAGTAAAAATTTAAACATGCAAAGCGAGGTTCAGTTGATGCCACTTACCTGAAAATAAAAAGAAAAAAGTGATTATTAAGATAAAAAAAAGCAAGGAAATACATATTTTTGTACTTCAGAGCCAAATTTGAAAGTCGAATTTGAAAGTCGTGACATGATCAGTTCTTGCAAAAAAAAATAAATTGGCCACCATTTTTAATTTTTTTCAAGTTCGACATTTCGAACCTGATGTACCGATTTCTAATAATATTTTCAGAAAAAATAAAAAAGAAAATGAAATAAGCAAACGTTAATTCATTTCTAACTCTCTGAAAATTAGCAAATATTATCAGATATTTAACTGAAGAACGCTTTTTAAAATATCAGAGAAATTCGTAGAAATGTGAGAAAGTGCGAAGGAAAAAAAAAAAAAAAAAAACTCGGGGAAAAGGAGAAAACCTGTAGCAGTGGTTTCGACTCCACTTCCTTTGGTTCATTTAAAATTAAAATTACAAGTAAATGGAGGGAAGGAAGGGGGGAATTTTTAAAACTGCTCAATTATTTGACGAATAAAATCTCCTTTATTTTATAATAACTGCAGTGCTCACGGTCAAGGATCCTCTCGGCTCGGTGACGTTAAAGCAAGCGATATATGCAGCGGATTTTCCTTCTTTTTTACCGGACCACTAAAAAGGTCAGCAAAAACCCCAACTTACGAACCCCATTTTCCCTTTAAAGGGAAAGACTGAATAAATGTCGTCGAAAAGCCGAACAAGAGGCACTAAAAGCTTCCTGTAGCTCAGCCAGTAACGAATTCAATCCGGAACCGTGTATATTGCCTGGCGTAAGCCTTTCCTCTCCCATTTTTCGTTCCTTTGCAAATAGTTAACCAGAATAATGGGAATCAATTTTCCTGGCTCTTTAACCAGAAAAAAAAAGAAGGACAAAATAAAAATAAAAAAATTCCCCAACCCGAAAAAAAAAAAAAAAAAAAAAAAAAAAAAACAGAGGCCGAGACTGTTGCAACAATATTGCCGTCAAGAAAGAAAAACATCTCCTTTTTTTTTTTTTTTTACGGCGAATAGATTAGAAATGATTAATAAGAAAAAAAAACTGTTTTGTGAAAGAAAACACTTAAAACGCTTTTTCGCTTTCCCCTCTCCTCCTTTTCCATTTTCCGATATTAAATATTTTAATATTTTTTGTTGCGACGGAAAATTAGAAAATTAATTCATTTTAATTAAAAATGTTGGTGGAATTCTTTGAATCGAGAAAACCGATTGCTAAAAAGAACGATTTTTTTTTTTTTTTTTTCATTCGGACGTTGCTGAAAATAAGAAGTTTCCGAGAAACAAATAAAATAATGTAAACTTTTCAAAGGTCAAACTGGCAAGGAGTTGAAGAGCTGTAAATATTTGAAAATTTGATATAGCTGAAAGCAGTATTTAAAAGTCAACAAGAAAAGGATTGGTAATATAAAATAAAATGAGAACCTTCTTGGAGCGGAGATTATGCCGAAGAAAGCAAGGGCTGCAGTTTTAAAAAAAAAAAAAAGGAAGACAACTGAGGGAACATTCTGAAGTATTATGTAAGACTTTTTTTCGGGAGTTTTTGGACCCCCACCCCCCATTTCGTAAGAATTAGTAAGATTTCTTTGACTCCCCTTGCTATATTATGTAAGATTTTCGTTAACCTCCCCCTTCCCCCCTTATTTATTTTCTTTTCTTTGAAGATTTTCTTGACCTCCAACAGCGAGAAAATGTTTCAAGAGAAAAGAAGAAAAAATGATATTTTCAGATTTCTTAACCGGAAAAACCATTTTTACACCTTTAAAAACTCACAGGAGTGAAAATGATTTGGTTTCCCGAGGAATAACCGGATAGGAAAAAAAAAAAATCTTGGTTTTTTATTTCAACGTTTCTTTACTGAACTAAGTCAGTTCATATCAAACATGCGAAAGAATTTCTTTCTTTCCCTCTTTTTTTATTATTATTACTATTTTTTTTTTTTTTTTTTTTTTTTTTTTTTTAGAATTTTTAATAAAGGAAAAGGTGGGATTTCGAAATGAATGAATTTTGAAATGGCGATGGTTTCGGGGCAGAGAGCGGTATTAGCAGCATATTCTAATACTGCAATGATTAAACGTTAAGGAGATTAAATTCCAGTTGTTTATGGATTAACAGACTCGTTCTAGTCGATGTCGTAAATTCCGTAAGCCAATAAATGCAGGGCGATATTATGAATTTTGAAATCTCGGAAGGTCGTAAAAAGTTTGTTTTTGATTTTTATTTTTATTTTTAAAAAATATATATATATATTCGCCGAATAAAGTGGAGGAAAATCGAATGAAAATAATTGAGATAATTGGTGAAATAATCGGTTTTGAATGGTTTTTAATCAAATTATATTTACCCGTTCTTTTTTTTTTTCTTTTTTGTTAAAAAAAAAAATTAATTTCGATTTTTGCGGAAAATATTATTTTTAACGGGAAACAAATCTCATTAAAAGCACAAGCCTAAACCTGTTTCATGATGATTACGGATTTGACATGGTAATGCATTAGAAAATTTTTTTAATGAATTAAAAAGGTCGCTATTTTTTTATTTTATTTTATTTTTAATTTTTAATTTTTTTTAAATGAATTAACAGGTTGAAGGAACCCTTTTACAGATTCAATGAAAAAAAAAATCAATGCAACAAAAAATAAATACACAAAATAAAATAAAATAAAATAAAACAATATGAAGTAAAACAAAAATAATAAATAAATATTCGGTTGACCTAAAGATATCGGGTTTTTTTTATATATAAATATATATAATTTATATATAATTATATATAATTTATATATAAATTATATATAATTAATATGATTTATATATAATTATATATAACTTATATATATTTATATATAATTTTTAATTCAAATAATAATTGCATTATATATGAATTATATATAAATTATATATAAATTATATATAAATATATATAATTTTACAAATTGCACAACTTAAATACTATATATAAATTATATATAAATTATATATAATTTATATAATTTATATATAAATTTTGAGTTTAAAATTATTTCCATATTTATTCTGTGCCATTCAGAGAAAACGTGTGCCGACCATTAGGGGTGTCAAAGGGTATCTCCCTGTTACCATGCCTATCGGGAGGCCTATCGGCCCCCACCGGAAAGTCAAGTCGCGGGTTTGGCATTTTATTGGGACTTATAAGATATGTTATCCCCCAACGTTTTATTCTGATAAGTTACACATGGGAGCAACGCTGCACGAGATCTGTTTTTTTCATTTATCGTGCATTTCTTTTTTATTATGAAATTTGGAGATCCGGCAAAAATCATGAAGGTACCCTACTTTAAGACCAATAATGTGGGTAGGCTGGACCCCTCCTAAGGTCAATGACCCCAAAGAAAAAAATTTTTAAAATGAAAATTTGTCAATTTCTTACAGTTCCGACAGAGGTGGCACTTTTTAATGCCTTTATATATGATGGTCTTAGGGTACCCTAACATATATCATTGGGCCGTTTTCGCCCGCTTGGTGCGTCAGGCCGAAAAATTCAGAAACCTTAATAGGGTATACCCGAGTAAGCATCTGAAATCTGCCCTTGGCGGAAAATCCGGGGGGGAATGCCTTTAGTATGTAGGTACCCTATAGGGATATCATGACATATAGGTCTTAAGGCCACCCTGTGCAGAAATGGGGGTGGGGGATCGAAAATCGAATTTTTGGTCTTTTTTCTTTCGCCCATGGTAAATTCTAGAGGGGGGAGGGGGAAGAAAATCATGAAGATGCCTTAGACGAGGGGCAACACAATGATGAGAGAGGGACCCGAAAAGCCAATGATCTCGGAAGGAGGGCCTTTCGAATCCTTTTTTTTAAAGATTTCCCTTACATCCAAAAGAGGGATTACTTTCAAAACCCGTTCGTTCGGCTCGTCTTATGTCTGTTTTAAAACATTTTTTGAGATTGATCCAGGAATGATTTTTAAAAATGCTTAGAGAAACCAATTTTTTTTTCAGCCCCCCCCCCCCCCTCCCTTTCCCCCGGTCTCCTTGTAAAGGAACAATACCCTTAAGCATTTTCATTAAAAATGATATACAAGAGCAGTCTTCATTAAAGGTTTTACATAGAAATAATCTTTACGAATGTAAAGGGGGTACGGGAAAAATGAGCAAAATTCAAAAACCTCCACTTTTCATGTTGACCCATCTGGAAAATGGTATCGAACCACTGATATTATATTACTAGGCCATAAGACGCGCTGAACGAACGGATATTGAAAGTAATCCCTCTTTTGGATGTAAGGGAAATCTTTAAAAAAAAGGATTCGAAAGGCCCTCCTTCCGAGATCATTGGCTTTTCGGGTCCCTCTCTCATCATTGTGTTGCCCCTCGTCTAAGGCATCTTCATGATTTTCTTCCCCCTCCCCCCTCTAGAATTTACCATGGGCGAAAGAAAAAAGACCAAAAATTCGATTTTCGATCCCCCACCCCCATTTCTGCACAGGGTGGCCTTAAGACCTATATGTCATGATATCCCTATAGGGTACCTACATACTAAAGGCATTCCCCCCCGGATTTTCCGCCAAGGGCAGATTTCAGATGCTTACTCGGGTATACCCTATTAAGGTTTCTGAATTTTTCGGCCTGACGCACCAAGCGGGCGAAAACGGCCCAATGATATATGTTAGGGTACCCTAAGACCATCATATATAAAGGCATTAAAAAGTGCCACCTCTGTCGGAACTGTAAGAAATTGACAAATTTTCATTTTAAAAATTTTTTTCTTTGGGGTCATTGACCTTAGGAGGGGTCCAGCCTACCCGCAATATTGGTCTTAAAGTAGGGTACCTTCATGATTTTTGCCGGATCTCCAAATTTCATAATAAAAAAGAAATGCACGATAAATGAAAAAAACAGATCTCGTGCAGCGTTGCTCCCATGTGTAACTTATCAGACTAAAACGTTGGGGGATAACATATCTTATAAGTCCCAATAAAATGCCAAACCCGCGACTTGACTTTCCAGTGGGGGCCGATAGGCCTCCCGATAGGCATGGTAACAGGGAGATACCCTTTGACACCCCTAATGGTCGGCACACGTTTTCTCTGAATGGCACAGAATAAATATGGAAATAAATTTTAAACTCAAAATTTATATATAAATTATATATAAATTATATATAATTTATATATAATTTATATATAGTATTTAAGTTGTGCAATTTGTAAAATTATATATAATTTATATATAATTCATATATAATGCAATTATTATTTGAATCCCAGGAAAAGCAAAATTATATTTTTCGGTAAATTTTTATCCCAAAAATATATTTTTTTGTATTTTTTTATCCAAAAAATATATTTTTTTGTATTTGTTTATATAAAAAATATAACACAACATATTTTTCATATGATTTTCTATCGGGAAATATATTGAAAAAAAATTTTTTTTAAATTCATCTATAGAGATGCATATTATTGCATATTTTTTTATCGAAAAAAATGTTAAAAAATTTTTTTTTTGAAAAGCATTATACAGATGCATATGAACCGTATATTTTTCCATCCTGAGCCATCCTACACTATATAAAAATCGTCGCAGGACGCATTTTTTACTATATGAGGCGGCAGCTTCATATCTAAATCCATATTATGCCGATCTGGACCTATATTTTTTTAAAACTTCAAAAATTCGCCATTTTCCCTATATTTTGGCATATTTTTTTATATTTTTTCGGTTGCAGCTTAAATATAAGTTTTATCACTTTCTTTTTAACAAAGACTTGTAGCTCATAGGTAGAGCACTGGTTTAACAAGCCAGAGGTCTGGGATCGAATCTCAGGCATGGCAAGGGATTTTTCCAATGTGAAAAAAATTGGTATGGGCTGGGAAATGCAAGAAAATTAGATTTATATTTTTAATTTTTTTTGTCAAAAAATCCGGGGGGGCCTAGCCCCCGTTTGAGGGGTTCCTTTTTGTATACAATAATATGGAAAAATATAAAAAAATATGCCTTCATATACTTTTTGTATAACTCAAATATCATATGCAAAAAATATAGAAAAAATATAGAAAAAATATACAAAAAATATACAAATAATATAGTTTTGCTTTTCCTGGGATTAAAAATTATATATAAATTATATATAAGTTATATATAATTATATATAAATCATATACAATTATATATAATTTATATATAAATTATATATATAAATTATATATAAATTATATATAAATTATATATAATTTATATATAATTTATATATAAATATATATAATTTATATATAAAAAAACCCGAGATCTTTAGGTCAACCAAATATTCAAAAAAAAAAAAAAAAAAAAAAAAAAAAAATGATGATTTTTGTTCAATTTAAATCGAAACCCAATCCAGTTTTCGTCAAATTTTAATTTTATATTTGAAGGCACCCCTGGGATAAACAAAAATTCCCAGCACAGAGCTTTCGAATATATTTTTCAAGGAACTACTTCAAATTATTTATCTTCTAAAACTTTACCTACACAAAATAAGTTATTTATTTAATAAAAAAAAGAAAAGATATTTCCTTTTATTTTGGGCAAGTTTTAATCCTATTCCAAGAAAACCCCTCTTGTGATCAAGTTTGTTTTTTGTACTCGTTATTAGAAAAGCAAAATGGTTTCGACTTAATTTTTTTTTTTTTTTTTTGCTTTTGCAGTTTTGCTTTTGCTTATTTTATTAAAATGTCTGTAAGGCATTTTCTAAAATGGAATGAATTTTTTTTTCAGTTATAAGTCATGAAAAAAAAAAAAAATAAAATAAAAGTAGTTTCAGTAGAAGCGGATGTTTTCTTTTTTTTCTTCCTTCCCGTTAAATTG
Organism: Liposcelis bostrychophila; assembly: GCA_037577465.1. Taxonomy (NCBI): domain Eukaryota; kingdom Metazoa; phylum Arthropoda; class Insecta; order Psocodea; family Liposcelididae; genus Liposcelis; species Liposcelis bostrychophila. Next base: position 13,184,494 of record CM075207.1, read on the forward strand.
TATTAAAATAATTCATGCGTGATGCATTTCCCTTAGTTACATTTGTCATCCGGATTTTTTTCGACGAAACACAAAATTATGGAATAATTCTCGATATTAAATCGTTTCCAAGAGAATTTTCATAAAATGTGCGCTAAAATATGAAGTTAATCTGAATCAAACAGACTGAAAAAGATGCTGGATTTCTTAAGATTCATTATGGGAATTTCTCCTGAAAACGGGGTAAAATTGAAGACAAAGCCGGCCAATTCTGGCATCCAAAACAGAGCACAGATAAGAATAACAGAAGAGTTCAGCAGAGATTTCATCAAAAAATATAAAGGGTCGATAGAACTGGAAATAAAAATATTTTGGGCTCAGTTCAGGTAGGGCGGTTCAAAAAAATGGATGCTTTAAAACTTCGCTGCATCTTGAAATTTTCATTATATACCCACTAAATTTTTTTCAGATTTTTAAAAACATGTTTAGAGGTCACGAAAATCGTTAACATTTGTTGCGCAAAAAAATTTTTTTTAGACCCAAATCTTTTAATTTCTTTTTTTTTCCCTTTGTTATTTTAAAAATAAATTTTTAAAAAAAAAAGAATACCCCTTCAACAAAAAGAACTAAAAAGCAAAAAATAATTTTTTTTTTTTTTTAATTTTTAAAAAAGAACTGAAAGGCAGAAAACGAGATCAATTTTCACTATATAGGTAAGAGTTTGATTTCCCGAAAAAATGAACCATGACCTTCAGATTTGAAAAATTTTCACTACACGCAATAAATAGGCCAATAAAAATGCATTCAAAGGACAAAAGAAGCGCAGAAAAAATTTTTGTTGAAGGAGCAAGTTCCCTTTTTTTTTAAAACTTGCTCCTTCAACAAAAATTTTTTCTGCGCTTCTTTTGTCCTTTGAATGCATTTTTATTGGCCTATTTATTGCGTGTAGTGAAAATTTTTCAAATCTGAAGGTCATGGTTCATTTTTTCGGGAAATCAAACTCTTACCTATATAGTGAAAATTGATCTCGTTTTCTGCCTTTCAGTTCTTTTTTAAAAATTAAAAAAAAAAAAAAATTATTTTTTGCTTTTTAGTTCTTTTTGTTGAAGAGGTATTCTTTTTTTTTTAAAAATTTATTTATTTAACGCATTTCAGTGTTTTTAAATTACATTAATTTTTGAAGGTTTTTTTTTTTTTTGACGATTTATTTTGCGCATTTTAGTTAATTGCAAATTTTTTTATTTTCATTCTGATTCTGACTAATTAATTTTTTTCTAACTCGATTTATTCCGAGTCCTAATCCAATTGAGAATTTTAGCTCTGTTTGTCGTTCTTATTCCAATTTTCTTTTTTTATTAAATAAAAAAGTTGATCCCAATTCCGATTCCTATTTGCAAAATTTATTTCAAGATTCCAATTTTTAGCTGTTCACGAAATATATTCAGATTCTTATTCACAAGTTTACTGCAAGATTTCCATTAAAATAATAAATTTTCAATTACTCAAGAAATCGATCTCCATTCTTATTTATCAAATTTATTCAAGATCAGGAGTCCGAATCCGATGCCGATGCCGATTCCATATTATTTATTTAACTCCCGATTCCGATTCCGGCACCGGCACCTACACCCGATGCTGATGCCGACGCCACCAGGCATCGATCATATCCGATGCCGTCTCTGATCCAGATTTTAGTGGAGAAAAAAAAAGTCATAGAGCCATTCTAGATTGTTTTTAAAATCAGGAGTCCGATTCAGAAGCCGGTGTCAATGCCGTTGCCGGCATCGGATTTTTTTAATTATCCCAAATCGGCATCGGCATCGGCATCGACCCGAGATATTTAGGCGCGGCCGCGGCTGACATCAGCATCGGCACCGGCATTTGATTCGGACCCCTGATTTCAAAAATCGTCTAGGCTCCACGACTTTTTTTTTCTCACTAAAATCGGAATCAGAGGCGGCATCGGATATGATCGGAATCGGAGTCGGGAGTTAAATAAATAATATGGAATCGGCATTGGCATCCACCCGAGATTTCAGCCCGCTGAGGCCGGCACCGGCATCGGATTCGGACCCCTGTTTAATTTCCCGCTGGATTTGTAATGCAACACCCATTAATTAATTCTTTTTAATTTTTAATTTCTTTTAAAAAAATTATTTAAGAATGCTTAGGCCTACTCCACAAAAACTAATAATTTCAAAAGAAAAAAAAAATCAGTTGTTCACAAGTTACATTTCTTCCATCTTTTTTTATTTTTATAATTTAATTTAAATGATAATAATGTTATTTCGTATTAACCGCCAGCCTTCTAACATTCTACTGTTGAATGAAAATTATAAAATGTCTGAACGCTTATGCGATGGTCAATGGGCTTCGCCGTCATCTTATGTGGCTCACTTCAAGGTTCCGATTACTATCACAGAAATATTCGAGATATGAGTCCTACCCTGTGAACCACCTTAACTTTGACACCCCCTTATTCCTGTTGATATTGTCAGATTTTAATTTTGAAAATTTTAAACATTACGTTGGACCTTCCTCTGTCGGATAAGCCCAAAAAAAGAATAGGTCATCACTGAAAAAAAAAAGTTTCTCACTACCAAACGAAACCCTTCCGTTTTTCTCTTTTTTTTCTTCCGCCATAAGTTAAAGCTATGTGTTTTGTACATTTTAAATTTTCGGATTTCTCGGTTTACTCAAAAACTGTTTGGAATTTCGAAAAGATAATTACAACAGGGCCTCCGGGAAAATATGTAGAATCAACTGTGAAATTTTCAGATTTCTAAATATTTCCGTTTCAAAGTTACAAGGGAATTCCAAAATCGTGCCACACGGCAGTCAGTCAGTCAGCCAGCCAGCCAGCCAGCCAGCCAGCCAGCCGTATAGACCATTAACCAGACGAAGCGATAAACATAACGCCCTTCAAATTGGTTGAAGGGGTAAAATAGAAATTTATTTATTCATTTATTTATTTATTATTACTGTTCCTTTTTTACAACAGCTACAAAAATTACAAAAACAGCTTAAAAAAAAAAAAAAAAAAAATCCTGGAAATTTTTTGAAAATTTAGGATGTAAAAGCTTATAAGGGACAATTAACGGTTTTTAATAAAAAATATTTTTCGGTCTTTCCGGATGTTGAAGGACCAGCAAAATCTAAGAACATCTTGAAGTGCAAATTCACTATGGAATGTTGGACGAACTTGTTGTACCAACTTGTTGGACAAACGAACAAATCGACTAGTGCAGAATTTATTCCTATGCCGAAAATTAGTGTGGAATGTTGGTCCAACATGTTACATGTTGGTGCAACATGTTAGTCCAACTTGTTGTACCAACATATTGGCCCCACATTCCATAGTAAATTTGCACCCTTAGTCCAAAACGTCACGCTAAAACATGTTGCAGCATTGAAAACACGTAGCCAACATGTTATTCAACATGTTGAAGCGTAAAAACATGTTGCTCAACTTATTGCAGCGCTAGAAACAAGTTTTTAACGTCTTATTCAACATTTCGAAGCGTAGAAATATGTTTCTCAACTTGATACAGCGTTAGAAACATGTTGCCAACATGTTGAATAACATTGTGCCAACAACATGTTATTCAACGTGTTGAAGCATAATAACATGTTACTGAACATGTTAAAGCGTAAGAACAAGTTTCGCAAAACTGAAAAATGAAAAGAAAAAAATTTCTATATGTTGTGCAACATGTTACCGTAACATTCTACTGCGTCTGAAATTTCGGCCTTAGGACCACTCCAGGAGGTCCGAATCAACGCTTTTCCCGTAAGGTAAGTATTTCCGAAAGGGGTGAAGAGGTAAAAAATTCTCAAAATCATGCTGATGTAATATTGGAATGGCCCCTTGACAGATTTTTTGTAGGCACCTTTTTTTCCCAGAAAAAAAATCTAATGTTGGGCCTGCTTGAGATTTATCTTAAAATGGGACGCGACTACTTTCTTACAAAGTCACAGCTACTGATTATTTAAAAAAAAAATAAAAAATAAAAGTAAAGTAACAGAGTACGAAAATTCCGCTAAAGTTCCGCTCAGCTAAGCGGCAAAAAGTTACAATCACAACTACAATGCCCACAATTTTTTTTTTTTCTTCAATCAACAAGGAAGAGTAAAAATTCTTCTAATTCGAAAAATCTTCTGTGGTTACCTTTCGCCGGGAAATCTTATCGTGTTTTCTTTTTAACTTTTCCGGTAACTTATACGGCTCCCTTGAGGAAAAAAAAAAGCTCATGTTTATCCCGATAAAAATAATTGTAGCATTACCATATTACAAACTTTTTCGTCCCGATTATAAATTCTCTTTCCCGCTTCGACGATTAATCAAAACAAAATAAAAGAGCCCCGAATTTTCAAACCTAAGAAAAATGAAAACAATAATTTTTTGTTCTGTAATAAAAAAATTGCACATTTCATGCACAAAAAAAAAAAAAAAAAAAAAAAAACTGTGTTTTGAAAAAAAGTTTTCTGAAAACTCTTCGAGCATCGTCGATTCCAAAACGAAATAACGCTTTCCTCTATCGGGATTCTCTCGACTCAATTGCCTTTATTAATATCGAAATTTTCCGCCATGAGGCGCCACTTGTTCGTAATAATCCGCTCTGATTTCAAAACCTCCTGGTAGATGGAAAATAGATCACCTGTTGATTTTGGTTTCACGTGTTTACCATTTCACGAAGCCAGAAAGAAAAAAAAAAGTTTAATAAAAAAAAGTAGATCTGCTTAACTTTCGGTTCTATTAGGCGGTGACCTTAAGAAAAAGAAAAAAAATCTTATTTTTTTCCTCTCTTTAATTTTCCCTGGAATGAGCTTCCTTTTTAATAATATTTTGTTTTCTTTGGCTTATGTGGACGCATATAAACGAAAATTTCTAATTTATATCAAGCTATTATACAACATGACTAATCCTCTTAGCAAGAGAGAAGCCCATTTTGCTCTCCTTTTAATTTAGAGAAAAGGCTATTAACCGGCAATCTCCGAAGAGAGAAAAGCTATCATAATCGGAACCCATCACATTTACTACGGTCGATTTCATTTTTCCGATATATTCCAGGGTAAGGCGGAATAATTTTTTTCCCCCGTAAAATCTTTTTTTTTTTTTTTTCTTTGTTTCTATTTTTCTTTTTTCTTTTCCCTGTTCATGCAAGATCGTTTTTATTTGGAGTATATGTATATCATGAGGTATACATTTCGTTTACACCATCCACCGATGGAAAAAATTATATCGATAAAAAAAAAAATTAATTGTTTTCAAAAAATCGGTTTCTTTACACATGAAAATGAGATTGGATCGCACCGAAACCGTGCCAAAAGGTTTTTTTATGTTTCAGAGGCAAAGATTCAAAATTTAAAAAATTTATGCAAGAGGATTTATGGTTCCTAAAAGTTTTTTTAAAATGTTTTTGCAATAAAAAAAAACAGTCAGGGGATATGATGCATATCCCTACGTAGGACTACGTTCAGAATTAATAAAATCTTAATTTATTTATCTTTCTTTTTCGCTTTCTTATTTGCTCTTAACTTATACTTCAAAAATTTTCAAAAAAAAAAAAAAATCGAGGGAAGGTATTGCTCTAACACAAAAACTGACATCTTTTTGAAATCCTTGAAACATCTATGATGCTTGAAAAAATTTATCTAAAATTTTACCAAATATTCGTTCAAAAAAGATTGATTTCGTTTCCAAAAAAATTTTTTGAAACGAATGTTCGTTTCAAAAAAGGTTTTTTTTTAAAAAAAAATGTTTTTTCAATAAAATTTTAATAATTAAAAATCGTCGAAATTTTCGTTTCAAAAAATGTTAATGATCCCCTTAAATCCTCCAAGCCCTGATATTAGTCCATGTGGTCCCCTTTTTCAATAAAATGCTTTCAAAAATCATTAAAATGTTCGTTTCAAAAAATGTTGATGACCTTTTTCACAAAAAAAATATCAAACTTTTTTATTTAAAAAAAAAATTTAAAATTTTATGAAAAATTAAAATTTTAAGAATTTTTACCAAAACATTTGGCTAAACTGTACATCTTGTGGTATTTTTTACATATATTTTATATATAATTTATATATAAGTTATATATTTAATTATTTTATATAATTTATATATAATTTATATATAAGTTATATATTTAATTATTTTATATAATTTATATATAATTTATATATAAAAAATACCACAAGATGTACAGTTTAACCAAAATTTTAAATAAAAAATTAAAATTATAAGGGAGCAAATTCAGTATGGAATGTTGGACCAACATGTTCGTACAACAAGTTGGACAAACATGCTATACCAACTTGTTGGAATTTTGAAAGAAATTGTTGTGCCAACATGTTTGACAAGTGAAAGAAATCGACTATTGCAGAATTTACTCCTACGCCAAAATTAGTGTGAAATGTTGGTCCAACAAGTTGTTCGCATGTTGGTTCAACAAGAATTCGCACCCTAAAAAATTAAAATTAAAGTATAATTTACAAAAAATTTTCTAAGGGTGCAAATTCACTATGGACAGTTAGACCAACATGTTTGTACAACAAGTTGGACCAACCATGTTTGTCCATTTTTGGTAAATATTCTAAGGGTGCAAATTCACTTGGAATGTTGGACCAACATGTTGTACCAATTTGTTGGACCAACATTTTAAACTAATTCCGGCGTAGGAGTAAATTCTGCAATAGTCGATTCGTTCGTTTGTCAAACATGTTGGCACAACAAGTTGGTACATGTTTGTCCAACTTGTTGTACCAACATGTTGGTCCAACATTCCAAGTGAATTTGCACCCTTAGAATATTTACCAAAAATTTTTAATAAAATTCAAAAAATGTTTTTTACAAAAATGTTTTTTCAATAAAATTTCAAATAATTTTTTTTAATAATCAAAAATTAACTAAATTTTATTTTTAAAAAATGTTAATGATCCCCCTGCCAAGATGATAGCCAATCTTCGTCCCGGAGCTGGCACTTGAAAGAAGAAGAAGAATGATCCCCCTAAATCCTCCAAGCCCTGATATTAGTCCACGTAGCCCCCCTTTTCAATAAAATGTTTATCAAAAATCATCAAAATCTAAAACATTTTCTAAAAATTTTTCCTTTTTCTTAAAATTAGAGAAAAATTTAGAATATTTTGTAACAAATTTTATTATAAATTTCATTGAAAATTTTTTTAAATTTTTAAGGATCATCAAGGATTTTTGATAAAATTTTACTGAAAAATTTAAATAAAATTTTTGAAATATTCCAATATACGGTGTCCAAAACACCAACCGGACAACTGGACAACCGGATACGACAAAACCATCATGGTGCGCCCTAAGACGTAGTCCTACGTCAAAATAAAACTCCATTGTTTATTTTTTGTTGTTGAAATAGTTCCCAATTTCACCGCTAGAGCACTGTACCAGTCTCTCGAAAAGAAACATTTTTTTAATTGCGAAAACAATTAAAAATTATAAAATATAAGAACAATTAAGTCTTATTCATGAATTTAAAATCATGAATCTGTATCTCTGAACATTACAAAACGTTTCGGCACTGTTTCGGTGCGGTTAGACCCCGTTTTTCTATGTATAAAAAACCGTATCAAATAAAATTTTTTTTTACATACTTTTTTATCGTTAAAATGTCTCCACCGCCCGGCTAACCGGCCGGTGATGTAAACGAACTAATACGTTTACCCTTCCCCGCTTCAAAAAAAAAAAAAAAAAAAAAAAATCTACGCCGTTGTTAGAAATTCTTGATCACGAAATTGACTCCGGAAAATTTTAAATTCTTTAATCTAATTAACTCTTCCCGAAACGGATATCGTTGATTCCTCCTGGGCATGAATAAGAGTTCCATGATTATTCTAGAATAGGATGTGTTTTAAGACAGGTAGAAGATTTTGATCTGTTTTCTTTAGGGGAGGATCGTCACAAAATAATCTTCAAAACTTTTTCCGGGAAAGTTTACACGTTAAAAGTTTGCATACCGAAAAATGTAAGGCGGTGAGCCCCTATTGTTCGTAGTTCAAAAGGCACTATAAGCTAAATAATTTCTTGTTATTTCTCTCGAGTTATCTGGATTCGAAGACAGGAATACGACGCGACGGGCTCGAGTTATAAGATTTGTTTTGAAAACAAAACTAGAATATATGCAAAACAATGGTACCTTATTTTGTGAACGTTCAAAGGCTGCCATTGGGTTACCGTAAAGGTATTAGTTCGTTTACATCACCGGCTGTTTAGCCGGGCGGTTCTTATATTTCATAATTTTTAATTGTTTTTACAATAATAAAAAATGTTTCTTTCTGAGAAACCAGTACAGCGCTCTAGCGGTTAAATTGGGAACTATTTCCACAACAAAAAATAAACAATGGCGTTTTATTTTTTCATTGCGAAAACATTTTAAAATGTTATCAAATTTAGGAACCATAAAGCCTTTTTCAGACATTTTTAATATTAAATCTTTGCCTCTGATACACAACAAAACTTTTTGGCCCGTTTTCGGTGCGATTTGATCTCATTCGAATTTGTAAAAACCCGAATTTTAGAAAACAAAATTAATTTTTTTAAAAAATCGATATAATTTTTCACCTCCCGGCTAACCGGCCGATGATGTAAACGAACTAATATCTTAAGATTAAATAGATTTAGATTTGAAAGACGGGACGATGGAACAAAGAAATAAAGCAGAAGTTATACGCTTGACATGTTTCGAACTATATTCTTTCATCCTCAGAACCTACAAAGGAGGAAGAACTATTTAAAAATTTATTATGTCATAAATCTAAAATTACAAGTACAAACCTCGCGTATTTTTTAAAATTGAAATGATTTAGAAGTTATTTTGAAAATTATAGGAAAATATTTAAAGAAAGCCATGTAACCGATGAACAATAAATAATAATATAAAATTTTAAATTATACGAAAATTGAAAGAATTAAAAAACTAAAAAACTTAACGGTGCGATGACTATAATTTTTTCGAAATATTAACGTCACGTGGTTTATTGCCAACATAAAATACATCGATAAATTAAAAGGCGCGAGAATCAAACACGGAAAAGGGCGGAAATCGAACAATTAAATTAAGATTACATTTTTATCAATTAAAATTTTAATCATAAAATTGGAACGTTAATTGTATAAAATACGTGCGGGTGCCACAAAATTAAATTTATTTTGAACTTTCGCTCATCGGCGCACGCAAATTTGACTACCCCCAAGTGAAAGTCTGCAAAAAACAGGTCTAGATACGTATTTTATTCGTTTTTTCACCCAAAGGGCAAAAGGCCATAAAATGGCCCAAATCTAAAAGAATTTGTTTCGCCACAAAGATTTTACTGGACTCAAATTTGGCCTTCACCATGCGAAAGTGCGCAAAACATTGGTCTGAAATCATGTATTTCGTCACGGTAGATGATGGCCAAATTTAATGCGCTAAATTATAAAAATCCCAAAAAAAAAATTTTCTGGTTTTTTGACGGGTTCAAGAGTTCTCTATCAGACGAGAAAGTCAGTGAAAAAATAGCCCAGAAACGTATTTCTCCAATGGAGAAAAAACGGTAGAAATTGGCCTAAATTTATCTCCAAAAGTAGCCAAAATAGCTAAGACATTGGCCCAAATTTGGCCAATTTGGCTAAATTTGCCCCAAAAAAACAGCCTAAAGTAGCCTAATTGGCTAAATCTTGGCCGATGTCTTAGCCATTTTGGCTACTTTTGGCCATTAATTTAGGCCAATTTCCACATTTTTTTTCTCCAAATATAACGTCTCCAAAGTTTTGAAAACGTTACAAGTGAAATGAAATCCTCCTGGGCAGTGATATCGAAAATGTTATCGTTACGACTGTTTACTGAACGGATGAAACCTCGCGTAAATAACAGAAAATTAAACAAAAGTATTTGAGTTACATGATACGCACACTGCAAACTTACAAAAATAGATCAGATCCTTTTTACGTCCGGGTTTAGGTTCAGTCTATTTACAAAAATAATCGTCCTTTCAACGGAAAAAAAAAAATACGAAACAAATAAACAAGGAAAACCATCCTTCCTTTCTTTTTTTTAGACTTTTTGATTTTATTTTATTGTTGAATAACTTCAATCGTCGCATGGGGGGTTAAGAAAAAGAAGAAGATAAATTTCACGAAATTTACGATGAGAAAACTTGGATTGCGTTGCGAATACGAATAAAAAAAAGACAAATACATATATGAAAAATGAGTATCACTCTCAAACTAAAATCATATATCTCCCCCGTTTTTGCGGTTGCCAAATAACGAATCGTTTTCTACGGTTTTAGACGACAGGTAACTCGACAGAAAAAAAAAAAAAAACTATTTTTTCTTCCTTTTTTTGACCTGAAATACTTCTAACATTTTTTTGAATTTTTTCGACGTTAGCTTTAAAATCAGCCCCTTTACATTCATTGTCATTTTCGTTCCTTTGTAATCTTCGACCCGACCAATTTTTTTCGGAAATATATTTCTAAATAATCTTTATGAAAATCACGTCGCTATACTGTGTCACGTCCTTTTTTTTTTTTTTTTTTTTTTTTCTTCTTTTAAAAAAATCGTATTTACGTGATCGAATAAGCAGGAAAAGAATCAGCATTTCCACACGTTAGTAATTATTCAGTCGTGAGTTTGCCGTAAAAATATACGGTTGGGTTAACTTGTTTCTTTTTTTTCGGTTTTTCTTTCTTTGACCTTTATTTTCGTTTTATTTATTTGTTTTTTAATAAAAGGTGGTTTGGATATAAATTTTTAAAATATTTCTTAAAATATTTTCGCGAATCCAGGGTGTCAGCAAGTCAAGTAGCGGCTATGTGGTCGTCCACATATTGCGTAAGCACACTAAAGGGGATGGGGGAGGGGGGGGAGAGGTCTCTAAAAATCTTATTATCGTAAGGGGATAAAATCTTATTAAGGTAAGGGGCTTGTAAAATGTTATGTGAGCGCAAAATAATCGATTTTGAGGATGGCTTTGGGACTGAAATCTTACGTAATAAAAGGAGAGGGAGTTTTCAAAAAACTTACTTTAGCTTACAAGGGGGGGGGGGTTACTTATCTAAATAAAAAATGAAATACGCTCTATGTGCATATAGCGTAAAGAAGACGTGAAAATTCTTAAGGGGTTAAATATTATATTGGTCGTTATTTTATGGTGTTTAACCACTTCCAATTCTAAAAACCCAACAAAATTAAAAAATTTTCTTGAAATTTTCATCTTCGAATTTACTTTCAAGGAAACTGGCGAAAATTTCAATTTTTTTTTTTCAAATTATTTGGCATAGCCGAAAATTTTACCGGAAATTTCAACCTTTTTCAAATTTTTGTTCAAATAATTTGCCATGGTCGATAATTTTTCCGGCAAATTTTATCATTAAATAAATTAATGAAATATGTGTACGTGCATATGAAAACCTCCCACTTGTACAATGCGGATAGTTTGTTTTGATTCGAAACTTATTTGTTTACAAAAAGTTAAAAAGCAAACCATACAATCCGGATTTTATAAGTGGAAGGTTTTCATATGCACGTACACATATTATTAATTTAAATAATATTTAAAATTTTAACTTTGAAAACATAGGAAAACTTCACTTCATTTCGCGGACCCGCCCCATAAGAAGTTTCATTTAAATTAAGGATAAATTAACGATAATTAACAAAAGATTAACGAAAAATTAAGATAATTAACAAAAAATTAACGTAAAATGATTAAAAAATTAACCACATATTAAGAAAAATTAACGAAAAATTAAAAATGATTTCCGATAAATTAAAAAACTTGACGAAAAAATAAAGTTAGATTAAGAAAAATTAACGTATAATTAAGAAAAATTATAGAAATATTTAAAAGAATTAACGATAAATTAAAAAAAGTAATGAAAAATTAAGAATAATTAACGAAAAATTTTAAAAAAAATACGATAAATTAAAAAATTTACAAAAATTAACGGCAAATTAAGAGCGTAATAAACTCCCCAATAAGAGCGTAAAAAAATATTACACATTTACGCCTCACTCCCCCACAAGTGCGTAAAAAAATCTTGTACATTTATCCGCCTAGTCCGGAATAACTTGGTTCTTCGTTAAAAAGTTCTTCGTTAAAAAAAAAAAAAATCTTTTCTTTGCAAAATTTAAATTCCGATGAATTTTACATTTTTTTAAATATTTAATATTAATTTTTAAAAAAAATTTTTAAAGGGGGGAGGGGTGGCCCAAATCTAACGTAATTTCACGGGGGCACCCCGAAATGCTAACCTTTGCTAACAAGGGGGGGGAGGGGGCCAAAAATCGCAAAATAATGCTAACGTAATTTATGGACGGCCCCCAAGCAAAACTCATATATCCGAAAAGAGCAGACTGACAGGGGATTCACAGCCTATTTTTAACTCTTGTTTTTAATTTCTGATACAGAATGATTTACACCAGATATTTATAGGGATTTTGCAGAAGCTTCCTTCAAAAAGTGAAAAAATTAAAACGGAACGATGGATACCGTGCAATCAATCAACCGAGAATAATTACGCGATTATGGATTCAATTTCCCGTCATATTTTCTGCTTTAGTCATAAATCACAGTTAAGGGATCAAATCATTGGCAAATTAGCATTTGTTTCGCGGGTGTTAATTTGACGTTCCACTTGACATCCAGACGTTGCCGAAAGGGCTAAATTTTTCCATCGGTAAAGGAAAAATTTTTCTAGAGACGAAAATTTATTCCCCCATAACCCCCTTTTTTTAACTCTTAACATTTTTTTTTTCTAATGGAACTACAAAAGGTAAATATTTTCTCCTTGATCTTTTCTTCCACCCCCCCCCCCCCACTTCCGTTAAAAGGATCTTCTCGTTTTATAGGAAAAAGACGGGAGTTGATAGACACGAACAAGAGCCTTTTGTCAAACGCAGACTTAGTTGTCTAATGTTTTCCTCGAGGCGACGAAATTTTCCAGGGGCGGTTTTTCAATTCCAAACCCCGGAAGAAAACCACAGAATTAGAAGAAAATATCCGCGAGTTAAGAATGGGAAATACGGATCTTTTATCGGGAATGGATTTCTCCTTAATTGAAAGTATCCTTTCCTGAAGGGGAGGGAGGGTCAAGTCTTCGTCTTTGCTTTCTTCCTCTCCGTTTTCTCACGAAAATAGGTTAGGAAAATCGAAAACGCTATTGGAATTAGCGAATTAAATCGAGTGAAAATCGATTTCGGTCTTTAACATTTTGGAATTATTTATGAAGAGAAAAAGAGGCAACCGCCGTATTCAATATCTGTAGATTATCTTTCAAATTCATTACGACCATCGTCTGGAGATGGGAACGAGAGATAAGAAAAGGGAATAAAAAAAAAGGACGGAAAATTGTAAAGAGACGGTTTTTTGAATTTTTTTTTTTTTTTCGTTTTTGATTTTTCTTTTTGCACGAAGCTAAAAGAAGATTCAGGAACTAAAAGGAAAAATATAGACTGGCGATCTCGTTCATAATAAAATTGGGATTGGAAATCCGTGCTTTAGTGAAGCATGATGTGTTATAATGTTGGGGATAAAAAGAAAATGTCTTGGGTGAGTATCAAATAACCGATCTAAGAATAAAAAAGAAATTTACGGGCAAAATTTCTAACGTCTAACGATTTGTCACAAAATTTCGATTTGCCAGCAATGTTTCTACAAAAGCCCTGAAGGGTAAAAAGCTATTTGCGAGTTTTGTCGTTTGTTCCTGAATTAACAATTTTAACACGGTTAGTTCCGGAACTGACAGTGCTTGTTCTGGAACTGACAATTCTATCCCTGATAATTCCGGAACAGGCGGTGCTTGTTCTAAAGCTGGCAGCGCTGAATTAAAAATTGCCAGTTCCAAAACTAGCAACTGTTTCCTGCCAGTTCCAGTTCCAGAACTAGAATTTTGTTCTGCCAGTTCCAGAACAAGCACTGCCAGTTCCGGAGCAAGCGACTCCCAGTTTCGGAACAAGCATTACCTGTTCCAGAATCAACAGGGATAGAATTATCAGTTCCGGAACAGACATTATTAGTTCCAAAACAAGCCCTGCAATTTTTAAATTGGTATTTTCATTCTAAGGACTACCAGTTCCGGAACAAACACTACCTGCTTCGGAATTAAGAGGTATAGAATTTTCAGTTCCGGAATAGACATTGTTAGTTCCAGAACAAACGCTGCCTGTTCCGGAACGGACATTATTAGTTCCAGAACAAACCCTGTAATTTTTAAATTGGTATTCTCATTCTAAACACTGCCAGTTCCGGAACAAACAGTACCTGTTCCGGAATTAACAGGGATAGAATTTTCAGTTCCGGAATAGACATTGTTAGCTCCAGAACAAGCACTGCCAGTTCCCGAGCACCGCCTATTCCGGAATTAACAGGAATCGAATTGTCAGTTCCGGAACAGGCATAGTTAGTTTTAGAACAAGCACTGCCAGTTCTGGAATTAACAGGAATCGAATTCTCAGTTCCGGAGACACTGTCAGTTCCGGAACTGACGGTGCTTGTTGTGGAACTAACAACGTCTGTTTATAACATTGTCAGTTAACAACTAACATTGTTAGTTCCACAACAAGCACTGTCAGTTCCGGAACTAACAGCGTTAAAATTGCTTGTTCCGGAACAAACAAATGTCAATTCCGGAACAAACAACGACACAACTGGCAAATAGTTTTGACCCTTCAGGGCTTCCGTACGCTTCGACTTTCAACGCTTATTAATCCATTAAAGTCCAATCGTGAATTTTAAATTGAAGAAATAGGGAATAACTATTGGTTTTTAGCGTCATAAACGATCTCGAAAAAATACTTAAACTTTTTTTTAAAACATAAATAATTATCTGCAGTATTTTCCATATCAGCCTTCCTCTCCTGACGGTGGCTTTCAATTCTTACAAAAATCTCGATTTTCTTATCGTTATTTTTGACGTTCTCTCTTTTGACTTCACACAGCACCTATTGAAACCGATAAACATGCACACAACGGAAAATTCATAAGTTTTGAACATACATACTCAACAAAACACTTTCTTAAAAGGAGAACTTTATCCAAACTCAGTGTATCTCCTCAAGGCAAAACCCTGAGAAAGGGTTTCTTTCTCATCACATATCCTTTAAAAAATTTTATTCCGAGAACTTCGATGAAAAGATGATAAATTGCGAGTAAACGTAGGAGGAAAAAAAAAGACTGATGCGGGGAATTCTTAGAAACGTTCAATTTCAAATCATGTGGTATTATTTTTTTGTCTATTTTTGTAACATTAAAAAAAAAAAAAAAAAAAAAAAAAAAATTCCTTTATTCCAATTAATTGCAAACAACTTAGAAAAAAGGGTAATATAATTATTGTAATAGGCTTGCACGAAGTCAAATTCAGCTTTAAGCCGTTTTCTCGCTTTGGTTTTACTACGTTCGTTACCGTAATTCCAGGGAAATAAAACAAGAGTCGTAAAAAGAAATAAATAAATAAAAGAAACAGAGAAGAAGCCGTCTTCTTGAGTCTAAACGTCGGATAAATAAGTCCTTTGAAAATTCTGGTCAACAGTTATTTTGAGTGTTTTTTTTTTCGCAAAGCTCAGCTTTTCTTTTTTTATTTCCTGTTTCTTTTTTTCTTTTTTTTCTCTTTCTTATCATATTGGTTTTAGTAAATGTATTCCACGTGCCCTGAGGGGGTAATTGAGCGTAACACGAGGCATTTCTTTGACGCTTTTAATTTTTTTTTTTTGTTCTCGTTTGAGGTGGTCTTTGCAAGGATGAAAGGTCACCGAAGAATTGACACTCCCAAACTTGCTTTGAGCCACAATAAGTTAAATAAAGAAATACCGAAGAGATATTGCAGCCTTGCCCTTGGGGTGTCGAAACGATTTGAACTTATGGAAACAGCGATTGCGATTAAAACAAAAATAAAATATAAAAACCTCTATTTAAGTGATCAGTTTTAAAATACTTTTGATCATTTTTTTAATTAAAATAATTTTTTTTTTTTTTAAATTTTTTAATTAAAATTTTATACACTTTTTGCATTACTTTATTGTATGGGTCGGGCCGAAGTCCCTTTGAGCCATTGCATATAGGAAGGGTCGAAACTGACCAATTTTGGAATTTTTGAACCTCCTGATAGTGGAATGGGTGCCTTTTGATACCACTATCAACTCTAATTTTTTCCAAATTTTTTTAAAGTCATATTGACGTCACGCAATGACCTTGAATTTTTTTTTAAAAAAATCTTAAGGCAAAAATCAATTTTTTTTTGCCAGGACGAGTTTTTTAAAATGTGTCCGCCATGTTAAATCCGCCATCTTGAATTTCGAAAAATTAATGTAAAATTCGGAATCAGCGGCCCCAAAAACCCCCTGAAACATATTTTTGTACTACCAGGACGAGTTTTTCAAAATGTATCCGCCATATTGGATCCGCCATCTTGAATTTCAAAAAATTAATATCAAACTCGGAATCAGCGACACCAAAAACCTCTGAGTAAAAATTTTCTCGCATCAACAATCAACATTTAATTTTGGCCACATAAAATCTGCTTTTATACCTCTTACATTATCAAGGTGCACGGAGTACACCCAGCCAAGTTTTAAGCTTAAAATGATACAAATGTACTTGGCATATGTTTTGCAAAGATTATGAATATCCAAATTTTACTGCTTAAAAAAGTATGCATAAATTAAGCAAATATGATGAATTTCCACTTTCTTTTACAAATTACATAAAAATGACAAGTATTTTTCATGTAAATTGTTTGCATTTAATTTGCAAAAAAAAAAAAAAAAAAAAAAAAAAATACATTTTTTGCATTTCTTTTTCGTACCGGTGGTGACATGCGAAGAACGTCTTCCAACCACAACAAAAAGATAATAATCATATTACTCACCTTTGATGAAATCCACAGCCATCTCCAAACCGTAGGTATCCTTATCACAGTCATCCAGAATATGAGCACCAATCGTTAAGTTGGGCAACAGCCCTACCCGATTAATAACGTCCAAAGTATAAAGCATAGTTTCTAATGCTTGAACCCCCCCTTGAGGCATGACCGGACCGCACGTTATCGAATCCTCCCTCTCGTGAACCATCATCAAACCTCCCAATATCAAATCCCCCGGCATTTCAGCGGAATGTTTAACCGGCCAATTCGTGTCCAACTTCGTTTCGATTTTCGCGTCCCTCTTTTTCGTGACCCTTTCCAAATATTCGATCGTCGTGGCTTCGAATCCGACGTCGGAAAAATTATAATAAAGGCTGCCGAACGGATCCGACGATTCCGTGTCGAGATCGAAAACCTCGAAATCCGTTACGTTCGTCCCGTTGATGGTTTCCGTGACCGTGGAAAATCCGCTCGAGATGTTAAAATAATTTTGTTCCGTTTTCGGCTGGGAAGGCATGATGACCATGGTTATGGCGAGTAAAACTCTGCCGATCGTCATCCTCACATCTCCAATTTCTATGCGCCTGAAAATAAAAATAAAAAAAAAAGTTAGAGGAAGTGGAAACACAGCGTTCAAAGTTTTCGCAATAAAAAGAGATGCCTTTTTGCTTAAAATATCACAATAACGTTAAAAACATTTCCCGTTTAAACCCCTCTTTTTTTGACTGGGATAATATGCAAAATGGCGAAATATATATCGTATACGATGCACGACATTCTAATCGTAAAACATGCCCCCTGTCTCCCTAAGGGGAAAACTTTGCTTCACGGTTTTGAATCCATTCAACATCTTCATGCTGGTCTGAGCGTGAAACATGAGAGGCAACACGAAAATGTTATTATCGGCAATTATATTTTTGATAATAAGATCAATGGGAGGGTAGGGGGGGATTTTAAAAATTACGAAAATAAAAATACCCCCATGAATGAAAAACACTCCACATGATTCGAGTCAGCCAATAACTTAACATCATCGGAATTTTAACTTGGAAACAAAATCGATTTCCTCCCACAGGATGATTACTCATAAGTTCGGGTCAAGGTCAAGAAGAGAGCGACATTTTACAAGATCCTCTCGTTGTTATTATTATTAATACGTTTTCTTCCATGAACCTAACCTCGATGAAATGGTAATATTAACACTTTAATCCCAATAATTGGTTGGCTTCCATTCATCGATGCATGCTCCATTAAACGTTACATCCGATGATTTGCAAAAGCCTTCGGCTTTTCGGTATAAGAAATTTTCTAATATCTCATTAATTGGAAATGAAGGTGACCTGGTAGTTTAAATTTTAATCGATTAGAAAATCGAACATGATAAATACTTAATTAAGAAAGCAAATCGCTGAATATCCAGTCAATAATTATCTCCGCTTGAACGGTAAAACGTTTTGACAATGTATCGGTATTAAAAAAAAAAAGGAAGTCATCCCACAAATATCTAGAAGGTATTACCTTGACTCCTGTTGTTAATTAATGGGAGAGTCCAATTAACTGAAGCAACGAATTAATTTATTCTTTTATTTTTTCTGCTACCACTTTTTTAAAAAAAATTTTATTATTTAATAAGACATAAATGATAAAAACATTTTTTTTTAAAGTGGTAGCAGATAAAAAATATTGAAAATAGGAAACCACTTCCGGTATTCCGATTAATTAGATTCTCCAATTAGTGGACAAATGGACAAGGTCTAGGTTTTGTTTTTATAAGGAATGAGAAACGAGGAATGAGGACGAATGAGGGATAAGGAATGAGGAATGATAAATAAGGAATAGGAAATAAAGAATAAGGAATGAGGAGTAAGGAGTAAGGAGTAAAGAGTAAGGAGTAAAGGATAAGGAATAAGGAGTAAGGGATAAGGTGTGAGGAGTGAGGAGTGAGGAACAAGGAGGAATAAGGAGCGAGGAGTGAGGAACAAGGAATGAGAAATGAGGAGTGAGCAGTGAGCAGTGAGGAACAAGTAATAAGGAGTAAGGATTAAGGAAAAATGAATAAGGGATAAGGAATAAGAAATGAGGAATAGGGAATAAGGAGTAATGATTAAAGAATAAGGAATAAGGAATAAGAAATGAGCGAGGAATAAGGAATAAGGGATAAGGAATAATAGTCAGGGATAAGGGAATAAGGAATAAGGAATAAGGAGCAATGATTAGGGAACGTTCAAGTATTACGTAAGACTTTTTTCCGGGTTTTTGGACCCCCTCCCCCCCCCCTTCGTAAGAATTAGTAAGATTTCTTTGACCCCTCCTCCTATTATATTACATAAGATTTTCGTCAACCCCCCCTTTTTTTAAAACCAATTTTAAATTGGAGTCATATTTTTCTTAAATCTAGATTTATAGTTCAGACTCATATGCCTAAAGATGGCTAAAATTAGCACAAAATTTTATCAAGAAATAAATTTTTATTATATTTTTAACGGGATATGGATCATTTTATTAAGAAAGTCACGCTTATATGATCGTGAACTATATATGCTAAACATAGGAAATCAGTTGAAAAGTTAAATCGAAGTGGCGAAAGATGGAATCGAACCATCGACCTCTCGTTTTCATGACGATTGCTCTACCACTAAGCTACTTCGACAATCGATTCAACCTTCAACTGATATGGTACTTGAATGAAACAGCACGCAGATATGAAATTAAGATGTTAACGGAGAAATTTTATTTATTTATTTCAGTCGGCCGTAAATCTAGGCTATCGTGAAATATCAAATAGTATCCCCCGCCCTTCCCTACCCTCCATAGCAAAGGAAAACTGCGAATAAAACCCAATTTTTAATCATTTATTAAGATATTTTTATTTTCGATCCTAATTGATAATCTTTATTATATTTTTAACGTTAAAAATATAATAAGGATTATCAATTAGGATCGAAAATAAAAATATCTTAATAAATAAATTTTTATTTCTTAAAATTTTTTGAAAAAAATTTTCAATTTTTCTACGTTAGACATTCAAAAAAAATTAAAACAACTTAATTTTTTGAAATTAAAAAAAAATCAGAACAATAAGTTGTAATGGAAATTCTTACGTAAGATTTGCCAAACTCTCCCTAAGAATTTCGAGTACCCCCTTTCCCACTTTTCGGTCTTACGTAATACTTGAACGCTCCCTTAAGGAATAAAGAGTAATGATTAAAAAATAAGGAATAAGGAATAAGCACTAAGGACTAAGGAATAATAATAATAATCATAATATATTTTTAAAAATTTTAACATCATGCTAAAAGATTACGTCACGTCACAAAGTTGCACTAAAAACTAGAATAAAGATTTAAAGAGTAAAAATTTCAGTAAAAATTTGGAACTTCATATCACAGCTCTTTGTCGTTCAGGTATTCTGATGTTGTGTAGTACGCTTTATCTACTAAAAGTCCTTTCAATGTTTCTTTAAATTCTGACTTCTTTTCCAGTCCCGTTATGCAAGAGGGAAGCATATTATAAAATTGTGTTCCTACATAGGAGGGTTTTCATTCTTAGCGTTTGGTAGCGTGACTAACAGTCCTTAGTTTGTTGGCATTCCTGGTATTGTATTTGTGTTTATCAGAGTTTTTCTCAAACGAAGAATAATTTTTCCTGACATACAGACAGATTTCGAAGATATAGAGCGAAGGGAGTGTGAGGATACGGTTTTCGCGAAAATACTCCACACAGTGAGTTCGCTGAGATAATCGATCATTAATAAGCCTTATGGCCCTTTTTTGGAGTAAGGAATAAGGAATAAGGAATAATGAATAAGGAATAAGGAATAAGGAATAAAGAATAAAGAATAAGGGAACCTTTTTCATTAATTAGATTGTAATTCAGTGATATGAGATAACTGTGGTTATTTATTGATATTAATGTTTTGACCCCTCAAGGTAAAAAAATATTGTCACATTTTCATTTTCATTTTTAAAGCATGTTAACCTCTTTATGTCCTGTTTTACAGCCCTAATGAAGACTGAAAAATAAAGTCGAAACATCGGTTTTAATAAAAAAACGTTTATTATCCTGTTCCAATTATACCAATAACTAAACTAAATCAAAAAGAATAAAGAATAAAGAATAAGGAGTAAGGAATAAGGAATAATAAGTAAACAATAAGAATAATAAGACATAATAAAAATTAAATGAGAATAAGAATAATAAGGCTTCTGGAAGTTGAACGAAAACAACCTTCTACTATTATTTCACCTTTCCCTACACTCTGGATCGGCCTTAATATAGTAGAGTAAGTGCTCACAAGAAGCAAACTTGTCCTAGCAAGCAAAGGTCCGGTGAATAACAGAAAATTTAATACAATGAACCTCACAGTTACATTGTAATAAAAACATGTAGACATAATACCTTTGTCTAATTTTATTACGCAACCTGTTCCAATACGCCCGAAAATCGTAAAGTGTTACTCCACACCGGTATCGACGTAGACAATGAAAATTATTTTACCCACTTGATAAAATTTTATCGGTTTTCGCTCCTCTATGAGCGGCAAAATAAAGCAAAACCAAGTAAGATTTTTTATTATCCGTGCCGTCATCGTAACACTTTCTTTACCTCTTAGGCTCGAAAGCAAATAAGAAGATGATTTTTGAAAGTATCCAATTATTATTTCATTCGTCCCCCACATTAAGCTATAAAACTTTATAGCGCAGAAAAACGAGGATGAAATTGCAAAATTATCGTTAAGAGGATCTAAAAGCGTTAATCAGAAAATATTGATAAAAAAAAATCCATAATAGTTTCACGTCCCCACCAAAAAGAAACCTTACGGTCTGTGAAAGCTTTCAAACACGAAAAAAGTTTTTTTTTTTTTTCCGGGGCGTTATCATTAACAGTTCCTTCCATTTCGGTGACTTTCACATAAAGTCTAATCCAGAAATCATTTCTCTTTGTAACTTTCGAAATATAATATAAAAAAGAAAAAAAAGGAAAAGAAGAAAAAAAAAAATTCAGAATCCCGAAAGCCCGACTTACCTTATTTCGGTAAAATGCAAGTTTTCTGTGTAAGCTCCACCCTTATTATTTAAGTAGGTTCTTTCAGGAAGAGAATGAAAATAAAATAAAAAAAAAGAAAAGAAAAAAAATATCTTCGACTTTTTTATTGTATAAAGAAGTTCTTGGATTTTCTTTATTCGATCTAGGAAAATCCTATTTTTCGTCATTTGAAGGAGAAGAAAAAGAATCTTATAAATCAAATTTTAAGCAAACGGATTATCGGGATCGGCGGATTCCTACCTGAAAACGATCAACCTTTTTTTTTTCTTTTTTTTCTTACTTAATGATAAAACGATCTTAAGCCGATTTAAATTTTTATTTTTTTATATTTCTTTTTAAAATCGCTTGTCTTTGCAAGTTTTCTTTGAAAATTTTCCCCGAAACAATGGAAAATCGTTTTTAGTGTGTTGATATAATAATGGAATGAAAAGATATTACTTAAAGAACCTTATAAAGAAAAGGTTAAGCGATAAGAGAGTTTAAAGACTTCATACAAAACAGTCGGGTTTTCCCCCTAAGTTTAAATAACTTTTCCGAAAGATTTAAGTTGGCGGTTTTAAGTTTACTCAACGGCGCGGTGATTGAATATAATTCTTTTTTTTTTGGGGGGGGGTTTCTTTTTCAGTCGACCCCCCAATTTCCTTGAAACTTTATAATCGTCTATATCAAATCCCTCCCCCCACCAAAAAAAAGGATGAGACAGAAAACTGAATGATTAAAAGCCATTAAACGATATTATTAATTCCATTTGAAAAATATGTAATAGATATGTCACGTCATGTCATCAGTCAAAAAAAAAAAAAAAAAAAAAGAGATAAATCGACTTCACGGATTTGAAACGTAATCACCCCTTTATAAGTTTTTTGATCGGGAGAGGGGTGGAGGAGGGGAAAAAAATCACATAGATCAAAATCCAAAAGGAAATGATTTATTTCTCAAGTTTTTATGGGATTTATTTTACTTGCTTTTTTTTTCCTCTAAAAATGTGTTACAAATTAGGAGAAAATCTCTTCAAAGCGATTTTTTTTTTTTTGACGTCATAATTTTTTCTTCTCATTTTTCGTTAAGTTAATGTATTAATAATGATAATTGCTTTTTTAATTACTTAAATAAATGGAAACGGAAGGAGAAAGTTTTGATAACCCTAAGTGTAATGATTATTAAATATTAATGGCCTTATCTTTAAGTAGAGAGGATATGAGAGGATTCAAATATATTGTGAGAAAGGAAATCCCAACTAAGTCAAACGAGTAAGACATAAAACCGGAAATGTGAAGATTTTATGGATTGCAGGCCAAATTACTGGTCTCTTTGGTTTAAAAAGGCGAAGGCGACAGTGATCATTAAGGAAAAATTTTGGCCAAAATTTTAAAAAAATTCAAAGACACCAAATCAGCACCTCAAACGTTACCGAACGGGAATAGTAGATTACATATCAGGTATGCAGGTGGCGTATTGAAGACCGAGACTGGGGTTTAAAAAGGCGAAGAGGTCCTTGACAAATCCAAGAAAACTTACCTGAAAATAAAAAAAATAAAAAAACTATAAAACGACTATGTCTTTAAAAATGATGTAGGGAATTTTTTCCGGTAATGTATCCAGAATCTTAAAGATGAATAAAAAAAATTTCAAAGGTTCAAAATAAAAGGCCACCCTATTGCAAAATGCGATAATATTTACAAGCCCCAGAAAAAATTTAACGACTTCTCTATTTATCTTATACAAATTTAGAATCTCTTTATTTGAAAGTACAAACTCCTATTCTTCAATAATTTTTACTAGTTTCATAAGCTAAGCATGAGCGAACGAAATGTCCATAAGTTAAGCATAGGGCGCCGCAATCATTGTACCAGGTCTAAGACAAGAAAGAAAATACTAATCAAAAGCCTTAAAAAAATAAATAGGAGTGATGTGCATGCTCGCAATATAGAAAAACGTACTCTACGACCACCATATGTTTTTTTAAAAATAAATTTAAAAGTTATTACTTTGATCAGCATATATTAAAATGCGATATTGCTTAAAAAGTGCCACAGGTACATAAAAAAGAAGTAGATCTTCATTCGCATATTCGAAGACCTCAAGAACTTGCTCTAATTTCTGATTCCCCAAAAAACCATTGCGTTCTTCGTATACTCCTTCTGTATAGGTATAAAACTTAAAAATAAATTCCGGGAAATTCCACAGCTTACTCCTTTCAATTTTAATTAAAATCTTCCAAGTTTTCCCGGCTTGGGATTTTAAATAAGGTAAAATTTTGGTAAAGTTATATACCCTGTTGAGGTTTATCATTATACGTAAAGAAGGTTGCGGAGAGGATATCAAGAAACCGCCGCTGAGAAAAACGAGGGAAAATTTTTGAAGTACCTGACAGCCCCAGTTTTTTTCTATTTTTTTCTTCTTCCCTTATTCTCGCAAGAGAGAGGATTTACGCCAAGAACATCAGAAAGCATTGTTTTTGATCTCAGAGTTGAATTCTCTTATTTCACAAACGTGATTCAAATATACTTTTTTTTTTTTTTTTTTTTTTTTTTTTTTTTTTGCCCGACGGACCCTAATTTTTTTTTTTGTTTCTTCTTCTTCCCGAGTTTGTTTTGCTTTATTTCCACTCTTTCCCATCGAATGTGAAAACAACGGGTAAAAAAGTAAATATCGACCTTTGTCGATATTTACAAAAAAGTAAATATTGACAAAGGTATTATACAAAAAAAAAAAAAAAATTGATGGCTCCGTTGAAAGGACGAGGATTCATAGTTCTGTATCTCAGAGGCAGAAAGTTAAATATGAAAAAATTAAAGATGGCCGCTAAAAACTATTTACCCATAAGAAACGGCCATTTTGTAATTGGCATATTTAACTCTCTAGCTCTAAGGTAGAGTCCAGAGGCCACCGCTCTGAACCAGAGACATGAAGTGTTAACCTCGCTGCTAGTCAGGCGAAGTGATTACATCTGATTAATCAAAACATGTCTTAAGCGTGTCTTAACTTGTCTTAAGAGGTGGGGGTCGCCATGTTGGCTTTGCCATCTAGAGTTAGATGTCGATGATGTCGGCTGATGTCGGATTCGTGTTCGGATGCCCCGAGGGCCATAAAATATACAGTTTAATTGAAGTCAACGCGGGGTTCGAGGTTTCATCCGCCATTTTGAGTCAGCTATTTTCAATTTTTCAGTGTGTGTTTTCAAATAATGTAATCTTAAAAATGACACAATATAAGCTCTACAGTAGAGATAATTCTCTTCTAATCATTTTTACTGTTAAAAAATCAATTTTACTAAAATCTTATTGCAAGATTGACAGTACCGTAGCAGGGGGTTACTTTCTACACTTTTTAATAGTTTTTCCACGAAACAGATATAAACCAAATTAAAATCTGTTTATGCAAAACATCAAGAGTGGTTCTTTAGCTTTCATACGATACCTTGCTATAATATCTATACTTCTAACACGAATAAAAACTCGATTTTCCAAAAGGTGTCCTTCTAACAAAAATTGGGTTACTTTTCAAAATCATGTTTATACCTGAATATCTTTAATAATTGACAAATTATTAGATTTTGTAAACGGAAAATGTCTTAATAAAACGATTTGTACCTTCTTAGATGTTCTATTAATGACTATCGATATATATTTAAAAAAATTAGTGAATGTAGTAAAAACGTAATCAAAACCTTCAATGGGATCTACCATCCATAGGACATCGCTATTGAAATATCTGTAAAATGTGACGCCATTGATCGTAATTTTTTTCTTCTTTTCAATTTTTTCTGGCTTCTAATAGTTTAATTTTGAGTGAAATTAGGATGATTGTTTAAGGGACTATATAGGCCAAGTGCGAAAAGCAATTTAAATTTAATTTCAATTTGACCGGTGGATGAGCCGGTCCAGTTTGATTCCAATTTGACCAGCAGAATGCATCTTAGTATTTTAGGTTGTGTTATTTCTTAATATTTCATTTCTTTTCGTATTAAAAACTTAGTATTTTCATTATAAAACAAGTTTAAGCAATTAGGCTTGAACTTAACACTCCAAAATAATCAATCATTTAGAATAGAATAACATAAATTTTTGAAAATTTTTTTAGCCGTTTTTAAGTATTTTTAAAAAATAAGTGTCAAAAGTAACCCCAGGAGTAAAAAGTGACCCCCTAATATGACATTAAATCTTTGCCTCGGAGACTTGTCAAAACTTTTTGGCACTTTTATTTTAAAGTGTCCAAAGTAACCCCCTGGAGTAAAAAGTAACCCCCTGTTACGGTATTAACCTTTGCCTCTGAAACGTAACAAAACTTTTTGGCACTTTAATTTTTAGAAAAAGTGTCAAAAGTAACCCCCTGTTACAGTAGGGCGTTTTAATAATTTTTAATAGTAATTTTTATAAAGTTCATAACCGTATTTTTACACATGTCCTGCCTCCATTGGTCAATTAATCGAAGGGTACAATTAAATGTACCACCGAAAATACTGTTCATTTTAGACTTTTTTCTTCTGCTACCACTTTTTTTTATTGTTTTGATTATTAATTTAAAACACAAAAAAATAAGAAAAACGAAAAAAAAAAGTGGCAGTAAAAGAAAAAATGGGCAAAACAGCGGAAAATTATTTAAAAAATTGTAAAATAATAGAGCAAGTCGCCAACTTCTGTGGGTCATTGAAAAGAAATACATTTTCATATGAAAGCGAATCGATAACTTTACTTGGTCAACCAAAAACCAATTACCCTTTACAGAAGTAAAATTGCTTCAAGAGTTGGTTTAAATCCAGGAAAAGTTTCTTCAGCCCACACGTTAATTGTCAATAATTCTGTAATACACGACGATACTTCTTACGCCCGATTAAATATGACGTTCGACAGCTGCGTGCTGCCGTGAAAAGGGGAATCGACCTATCGCACATCTCTGGGTTGGCCATGTTCGTTTATAAGCTAAACATAAACAAACATGACCAACCCAGACATGTGCGATAGGTCGATTCCCCTTTTCACGGCAGCTTGGAGCTAAAAGTTGGGACTAGGGCCATAATTACTACAATTTTTTCGACCAAGAACGTAAAAAATGATGATCGGGTGATTTCGCCAGGAGACAAAACTTTTTTCATTCTATATAAAGAGCTAAACTTTAGTCAATCAGCTGAAATTGTACCCTCCAATTAATCGTCCAATAGAAACAGAGCAACATAACTTATATGTACTTTCTACATATATCATGGGTTAAAAATATATATAGCATTTTTTCCGTGAGAAAATGTTAATCCTAAATCCATTTCAGTTTTTAAAAAATTAAAAATACGTAAATAAACGACAGGCCAAAAAAAAAAACCTCGTTCGTACACATTACCTTTTCAGTCGCGCAAAAATCAACAATAAAAATTTAAAATTTTGTAGGAAAGTAGGGCATTTACATGGCAAAGAACTTTTTTTTTTTTTTTTTTGGAAAGTAATCCAGTAACTTGGAAGCACGGGTGGAATGCAAAAAAGAAGAAGCAGGGCGTATATGGAACGTTTCTTTTTTAAGAGCTGGAATGCGGATGGGAAAATCTTTATCGAAGAAAAGGCATAAAAGCGCCAACCCAATGAATTTCTTTCGGGATTACATATACTGTCAGAGATTTTCCTCTACCCCCGTGTGTTATTCTCAAGGCAACGTCAAAATGACCTAATTTAATTTCACCATTTTGCAGCAGCTGAATCTCATCACAAAAGCGCCTTTCCTATTTGTTGTAGAATAGTTAGTTAAATGAATTTGTAAAACGCTTATGGACAAATTTCCCCTTGGAAATCCGTCATTTCGGAACTTAAGCACAATAACCGTTTATAATTTTCTCCGGCATTGTCATCTTTTTTGTGGCTTTTTTTCAATTCCGAAAATTTGTATAATCCGGTTTTACAAATCTGAAGGAGCGAGAGGAAAAAAAAAAGCGTGTACGAAGTCCTTCGAAAACAAAGTAATTAAAAAGGAAGAAAACCGGAGTTTCCCTCCAGTGATTTATAGAAAAGTTAACAACTGTCGCTTTTTTTCCCTATATTTTTAATCGGATAATCAAGATTAAAAGTTATCGTTCTCGACGTTATTTTCACCCGTATGCACAGGTTTTAATTTGTTTTCCAGGAAAAAAAACATTAGTCGTAAAAAAAAAAAAAAAAAAAAAAAAAAAAATTATTAAGAGTAAGAAAAAAAAAATATTGTGCGCTCGGACGGAGGTAATCTACGTAAAAATATTGCCAGTTAACTAAGGTAAGGTGAAGTTAACGTTTTAAGATAATATTATCTGAAATTAGATATTGAAAACAGGGCGGCTGCTGGAAAAGGGTTCACGAAGTTTTTATAAAAATTTATTTTTATTTATTTAATAATAATATAAATTTATTTATTTATTTATTTATTTATTTAGTGCCTAGGCACTAAGTAAATAAATAAATAAATAAACAATATCCACTTAGTAAAATAAAAATATTTTGTTTTTAGTGCCTAAAATAAACCTTAAATTTTTTTTGGAGGATTTCCTTTCAACTTCATCCCATTCTACGGTACGTTTTTAAAACAACCGAACCGGAAAAACGTATCCACGTCACAAAGAAGAAAAAAAAACGAAATGAAGTATGGAATCGGTCATTACGCCCCTGCAAAACGAAGGAAATCTAAATTGATTTCAGGAAAATTAATGATACCGATTTATTTCCATACATCGCCCATACTGACAGTGTCAATACATAAAAAAAAAAAAAATCTCCAGGGATGGAGAACTGTGGGTTCAGAGACTTCCGGTCCCTTTATCAACATTCATATAATTTCCTGGAAAAACGGGATTGCGGTTTATGTTAAAGCGGAAATCTCCGCAAGGTTCAAGTCGTTTTCATTTTCAACCGCCCCGTTTCTTATTGTCTCCATTCAAAGCATCTTGACCGAAGTTGGACTTCATTAACATTTCGTGCATATTAAACATTTCGAAATTAATTTCTCGGCTCTTTAGAGCCACTTAACGGTCGAGTTTGAAAATCGTACGTCCGATATTTTTTTAAATTTTTTTTTTTTTTTTCCTTCGGCGATGATTTGTGTTTCGCTAAAACCGGAGCTAACAGTTACCCTCTGACCCCATCCCCAATCCTTCGGTGGGTCATAAAAAAATATTACACCCTGTTGGCATTGTTTTTATTACGGATCGTCGAGAAGTGCTCCCGGGAGGGAAAGATTTCGGAGAAGGTGCTTCGCGTGAAGGATGGAATAAGGTCTATACGTCATAAATATCTGGACGTTTCCGAAACACATTAAAGGGGTAAAGAAGAAGAAAAAAAAAATAATGCGATATTCTTAATATCAGAATAAAATTTTCTTTAACATCAAAAAATAAATTGCGGGGAAAAATGACACCCGTATCGCCTGTGCCACGGGATAACGTTATTAATATTTAAAAGTTCAATTTTCATTTTACTCCCCCGCGCTGTTCTTTTTTTTTTTTTTTTTTTTTCCCTTCGATAAATAATATGAGCTGCGAACGTGTGCTTTTTTCACGCTCTTAAAAGGAGAAGAAATCAGATACATTTGCCTCTTTTCAAAATCTCTCCTTTAAAAAGTGTACTACAGGCGGTGAAATCCGGATTATATCAAGGAGAAAACGTATCAGAAAATGTAAAAGAGATTCTCCGAAAAGTTTTTAAATCCCTCAAGAATAAGTTAAACTTTATCAAGATTTAAAGTTTTCGAACGTTTCTTATAACGGAGAGGAGGCAAAATGCAACCTTTCGTTTACGTAATTTTTATTTAAAGCCGTTTGAACTTTAAAATCTTGAAAACTAGGTAATCAATTAAATTGAACGGTTTAAAAAAGAGAGGAGGAATTTAAATATTGCGCAATCAGTTTTCAAAACCGAACAGCAACTTAAGAAGTAAACTGAATTACAAATTAAGGAATAAATCGAATAAAGCACCCAATAAATTAAAAGTAATAAAGTAAAAAGTAATAATTTTTCATTACTTGAAATTCATTTAGTTTATAGCGGAAAAAAAAAATTATACGTGATCATAGCCAAGCAGTTTTCAATGCCTCTTTTAATTTTTCTGTATTACTTTCTTTTATTACGAGTGTTTTGCAAGTTCAACATCGTACAATTAGTGGTACAACCTTTAAAATTTTTTTTTCAAATTTAATAATGGCTTTAATACCATTTTTGGGATAAAGTTTAAATTGTTAGACTTCCAAACAGAATTTTTAAAATAATTTAGCAAAAAAAAAATCTAACGTTATTTTAGAAAAAGGAGGAGGTTCCTTGAATTTTTTCAGATTTTTCGGACGACCTTTAGAGGACTTAATGATTTCGAAATTCCCACAAACATCAAAATATATTTTTTTTCGTTTTAATTTTTTTTCAAATTAATTCAAAATGTCAAAGCAAAGTTCTTAAAAGTTTGGTCAATGAAACTTTATTACAAAATTTTTCTCGCGGCCTCGCTCGATTTTTGCCAATTAAAATTATTTTGGCTTTAAATGCCCAGACAAATCAAGGATTAACTAATTTTAGGCTTTAAATGGCACAATGACATGGAAGTAATCTAAGAAACCATTTTGCTCTGGAGAAAGTCTTGAAGAAAGCTGCTTGTTTTGGGTCCTATATTTTTAAAAAATTAGATCTATAAAGTCCTATAAATGTCCTATATTTTCGTTTTCATTAATCAGTAGACACCCTGAATTTAAGTTTCGGTGTAATTAGCTTTAATTTAAAAAATATTCCCAGTAGCACAAGACGACTTTTGTACTTATAAACAGGCTCTAGATTTCTGAAGATACGCTAAATGTCCCTCTTGAAAGCTCTCTATTAGATGTCTTTGATCTAGAAGATGTCTACTAGATCATTTTCCTTCTAGGAACCTTCTTCGTAGAGGGGCATTAGAAATTCTAGCAGAGCTCTTCGCCCGTCTTGTGCTACCTGGGATTTCAAAATCGCAGACGGATAAATTTGGTTTGTCGCCCCCCCCGCCGAATATTTGTCGATACGTCCGAGATTGTTTACTTTTGTTTTCAACGATAGCCTATCTTATAGAAGATCATTATTCGAAAAAAATGGGTGATAAAAAAGACAAAAACGACGAAAACTTTACTTCTTATAAACTTAATTTAGAAGCCCAAGGTAAGTGCTATTTTTATAATTTTTTATATATAGTAGGTAATTTTTTTTTTTTCATTTTAAATTTTTATTTTAGTACAAGGTGTAGTCATCGATGAAGATGAATCTGACGAAGGTGTACAGAAATTTTCAGCAGCATTGGAATATTTTAAAGAAGGAGAGTGGAATCTTACAATTCCTGACCCGTCTTCATCAGCTGCCAAACCGTTAAATATGGTAGCTACAACTCATTGTAAGGATCCAATCAACTTGTCGTGGCTGGAAAAATTTTCTGCAGAATATGAGCGATGAAAACTCTGCCCTGAAAAGGGGAATCGACCTATCGCACATGTCTGGGTTGGCCATATTTGTTTATAAGCTAAACATAAACAAACATGGCCATCCCAGAGATGTGCGATAGGTCGATTCCCCTTTTCAGGGCAGAACTTCACTTATAAAGTTAACCTGGAAGCACATGGTAAGTGCTATTGTTATAATTTTTTATATATTGAAAGCAATTTTTTGTTATTGTAAGTAATTTTTTATTCATTTTAAATTTTTATTTTAGTAGAAGGTGTAGTCATTGATGAAATAGAATCTGACGAAGGTGGAGAGAAATTTTTATCAGCATTGAAATTATTTTAGTTGAAGGAGTAATCATTGCTGAACCAGCAACAGATGAAGGTGCAGAAAAATTTCTATCAACTATGGAATGTTTTAAAAGGTGGAATATCAGCCACTTGTGAGTCAAATTAGGTCCTTGGAGGTCCTTGGAAAATAAAAATTAAATTCACCCGTTAAGTAAATTTATCTTAGTTAAAAATTAATTTAAGACTTTTCCTTTTTTTTTAGTAACTAGTATAATTTATTTATTTATATGTACGTTTACAATTTTTCGACATAAGATGCTCAACTGAGCATCCTTTTAAAAACAGTTTTTAGGTTGGTAACAAAACGGAAAATAAGAAAATGGCAAAAAGTTTACAAACAAAGCATCTTATATCGAAAAATTGTAAACGTATATATAAATAAATAAATTATACTACAGTCGACTCCGGTTATAATTGACTTCAAGGGACCGAAAAATTTTGACCACTATAACCGGGGGTCCACTATATCCGATTTTGCTTTTTTTTTTTTTTTTTTTTTTTATCTTTTGTAAAAATCAATAAAATAATCAGTACTTATCACTGCAGAACATATATGTACTATCAATTAAGTGAAATTAAGAAATTTTTGAATGAAAAACAAGAATGACGCATCTCTGAAATGATTTAGTTCGTGAAAAAACCTGAACGAGAAAAAATTATCGAGCCTTAAAAATATTTTGTCCACTATAATCCAAAGTAAAACTTCGAGTCCACTATATCCCAAAAATTTTTATACAGTGTCTTATGGACCATGAACCAAATCGAAATGAATATTTTGACCATTATAACAGGGGTTCCGTTTTTTTCCCAGTCCACTATATCCAGATGTTTTAACATGGGGCTTATGGGATTTTTCAACGGGACCGGACGATCTTGTCCACTATAACCGAAAATCCACTATACCCCATGTCAATTATACCCGGAGTCGACTGTAGTTATTAAAAAAAAAGGAAAAGTCTTAAATTAATTTTTAACTAAGATAAATTTACTTAACGGGTGAATTTAATTTTTATTTTCCAAGGACCTGATTTGACTCACAAGTGGCTGATATTCCACCTTAAAGTGGAAAATCTGATTTTTCAGCCTTTACGGAAATTCCGAAATTTTTAGATCCCTGGGGACACGGCTAAACGACGTTAAAAAAAAAAAAAAAAAAAAAAAAAAAATTTTAAAAAACTTCAGGGAATTTTTTTTGAGTAGTATAAAAGAATTAGGGGTTGCATTCAACGAATTTAAAAATTCGTAAAATAAGGGGCACCTAAAGCCAGGTGAATGTATTTTAATGTCGGCTTCAGCTACAAAACCATGTCACAAACACCTATCGTTTACAACTCTCCCCATTCCTGCCTTAAAATGTTTCAGAATACTTTCTACAAGTAATTTTTTTTTTCAAATATTTTTGAAATTTATTTTTTACGAGAAAAAAAAAACTTTTTTTTAATAACTGAAGTTTTAAGATCTTTTTTATGGGTTTAATTACCACTTTGATCCTTTCCCCCCGCTGTTATTTGATAACGGGATAAATAATAATCCGGATTTTGTCCTACAATCTGGGCGCCATATCGGTAATTGTAGGCGCCAAACCGACGACCCATATGCAATTTCTAAACGTATATACACGTTCATATTTTATATTGTTAAATTTTTTAAAAGAAAAAAAAAAATTTTTTTTCCTTGTAAGATTTTGAAATTTAATCCCGTAAAAAAAAAGGTGGATCCCTTTTTCTTTTTATGATCTCGGAAATGAGATTTCTACTCTTTTTTGCTTTTGGGTTTTTACTTCTAAAAAATAACATTAATATTAATTTCTTTCCGTAGAAAGAAAACAAGGAAAAAACCTTGTACTCCGGTAATTTTTTTTCCAAACTAAAGTAAGCCCTCTTCAACAACGGAATTATGGATTTCGTACCAAAAGAAAAACGCTGAAACAGAATTCTTTGAAAAGGAGAAAAGAACATGCACGTAGTTTCCCCCAAAGCGTATGTTTGACATTTGCTTTGCTTTGAGACTTAAATATTATCTTTTCCGCATTTTTTTTTTTCCTTAAAAGAAAAACGGGAATTTAAAGTTTTTTTTTTCTAAAAATGTTTTCGTCGGTAATGAATTGGGAGAACCAAGGGCAAGGAAACATCGCAACGAAGTTGAACCTCCTGAAGTTTCACAATGGAACGTGTTGCAGTGAAATGTAGTGGCGACATGTTGCCAACATGTTGCGCAGCATTTACAAATTTTTATTTTTCATTTTTCAGTGTTGTGCAACACGGTTTTATGCTGCAGCATGTTGAGCAACATGTTGACTCAACATGTCACTGCAACATGGAGTATCATTAAAAAAGGAAAAATAGTGATGCGCACAAGATATTGTACAAGACTCGACTGAAATTTCGTTTCTGGATGTGTATTACCTTGAATATTGCAAAACCGAGCGAGTCTTGTTTTGAGTCTTGTACGATATTTCTTGTTTTAAAACAATATTTCTTGGACAATACAAGACTTACTTATTTTGAGATGCTTAATGTCATATGCCCAGAAACAAAATTTGAGCCTAAGTCTTGTTTAAAAGTCTTGTCGAGACAGTCTTGGTCTTGTGCGAATCACTAGAAAAATAAAAATTAGTTGAAATTTTGAAATCATTTATGAATTTTGTATCGATTTAATAAATCAAAAATAAACATGTATGTATGTATGCATGACTTTTTGAGTGATTTATTTTTGAGGAAGCATTTTTTAAATCGACCTAATTGAGTTCCTAATATAAGTGATGACGACCTAGTACTTCTTAGAATGAGTATCCACTCCGGAGTCACCACTCCGACCCCCCTTTTAAAACCATTTATGTTGCCAAAATATAAGTTTTGTATAGTAAGTAGAAAAATAATGGGCAAAGGCAAATAGCTTGATTTCCGTAATTTATTTTTATATCATTATTTTTTATATTATCATTTTTTAAAAGGGCAGTCTCCACTTGATAACGTTCACCGCATTCGCGTTATCCGCCTTCTCGATGAACGTATTCGCACCGGAAGTTTTGTGGATCTTTTACCACGATTTTTTTGATCATCTTCTGCTTTTTTTTATTTACAAACATTAAAAATGGCGGTTTTGAAAGATGTTTTTACAGATTTAAAAAGAAAACTTTTAATTCGAGCATGGGGAAGACAATAAATCTCCAAACAAATTTTATAAAGTTCCAAAACAAATTCTGGGTAAGCCAATTTGTATACTTAATGAAATATACGGTACTCATTTTATACCACAAACGTTTACGAAAGCAAAACCTGGAAAGTACTTCCGGTGCGATTACGTTAATCGCGATGACGGACAACGCGAATGCCGTGAACGTCATCAAGTGGAGACTGCCCTAAATCGACCTAATTGAGTTCCTAATATAAGTGATGACGACCTAGTACTTCTTAGAATGAGTGTCACAACGCCTTAGAAATGGGGTTTATACTTCCAAGCATGAGCTTTTTAGAAAAACTCCATGGGAACGGTGTTTATACTTTCAAGCATTCGATTTAAAAAACGCCTTACAAATGGTTTTTATACTTCCAAGCATTAGTTTTTTAAAAAAACGCCTTAGAAATAGTGTTTATACTACTAAGCATTAGATTTTAAAAAAAACGCTATAGAAATAGTGGTTATACTTCTAAGCATGAGCTTTTTAAAAAAACTCCATGGGAACGGTGTTTATACTTTCAAGCATTCGATTTAAAAAACGCCTTACAAATGGTGTTTATACTTCCAAGCATTAGTTTTTTAAAAAAACGCCTTAGAAATTGTGTTTATACTTCCAAGCATTAGATTTAAAAAAACGCCTTAGAAATAGTGTTTATACTACTAAGCATTAGATTTAAAAAAAAAGGCCTTAGAAATAGTGGTTATACTTCTAAGCATGAGCTTTTTAAAAAAACTCCTTAGGAACGGTGTTTATACTTCCAAGCATTAGATTTAAAAAAAACCCTTAGAAATAGTGTTTATACTTTCAAGCATTAGATTTAAAAAAACGCCTTAGAAATAGTGTTTATACTTTCAAGCATTAGATTTAAAAAAACCCCTTAGAAATAGTGTTTATACTTCTAAGTATGAGCTTTTTAAAAAAACTCCTTAGGAACGGTGATTATACTTCCAAGCATTAGATTTAAAAAACGCCTTAGGAATGATGTTTATACTTCCAAGCATTCGATTTAAAAAAACCCCTTAGAAATAGTGTTTATACTTTCAAGCATTAGATTTAAAAAAACCCCTTAGAAATAGTGTTTATACTTCTAAGTATGAGCTTTTTAAAAAAACTCCTTAGGAACGATGATTATACTTCCAAGCATTAGATTTAAAAAACGCCTTAGGAATGATGTTTATACTCCAAGCATTCGATTTAAAAAAACCCCTTAGAAATAGTGTTTATACTTCCAAGCATAAACTTTTAAAAAACGCCTTTATAATGGTGTTTATACTTCCAAGTATAAGCATAACCACTGCTCTTATAAAACACCAAATTTTCAAATGTTTAAAACCACCTGTTCCGAAGTAATTGACCTCAAAAAATTGGGGTGGGCCGCTTACCCTGTTTGTAAAAATCGGTATAACTGCGGACCGCGTTGACATAAAAGATTGAACGCGGTCTCATTTTAATCGCCTTTAGTGGAGCTTTTGTTTGATGTACCCCAATATTTTTTTTTTTCGAAATTTTTTTCCCGGACTTTCCGGAATTTTGAACTTCAATTTTTGGAAAAAGCATATTTTTTATTTTTATTTTATTATTTTTTTTGAAAAATGGCTCTTAGACGACTGGGGACGTTTAACTTATGAAGAAAAAATTTCTTCACAAGTCCCTCAATTAGAATTTCTCTATATGGAAATACACAACTTTAATAAGACATGGTCACGAGATAACTTTCAAATTTTGACGTTTTGGCTCTTCTGTACAAAACTGGACAAATTTTTCATTGAATCGAACGAATTCGCAAAATATCTCTGTTTTTAACCCATCGCTTCCACTCGTTTAGATTGAAACAAAAAGAAAACAGAGTGGCGACTTTTGTGTTTTGTTCGGAAATCTGTAAATCATTTCGGGAGGGGGAGGGGGGGGGGGGGTCGAAGAAAAAAAAAAGATCTTTTTCCTCTTCTTTTTTTTCCCTCCAAAAGTCATCATTGATTTACGACCTCTTCTCGTTGAAGATAAATCAGTTTATGACACCTTGGAAAACGATTTCCGATATCGCGATTTTCACCAGGTATATGAAGAGGAGAAGGGAGGAAAAATGCGGAATGGGTAGAAAAAAAAAAAAAAAGAGATAAGAATATCGATGATATAATTTACATACAATAATACAAGGATAAGAGAGGTTAGGAATGTAGAGGAAAACCCCGCAAGCAAAATATTTTCCGAGTCTATACTTATGAGGGAAAAAAAGCGGTGGCCGAAGGGGAAAAAGAAGGAATTCCTTAGTTAAGCACATTTTTTTTTTTTAAATATTAAAAATACCAAAGATAACCCTTTTAAATTATTAAATTTTTATGTCGTTTATTCATTACGCTTGAAGTACTATCTAATCATTAATTTTTAGTTTTTAATAATATAAGATTAGAGTTAATAATTAATGTAGGACGATAGCTTTGTCCCAATTTTTCTTGAAAAAAAAACAAAAGTGCGTTAAAAATGGCAAGTTTCATGAAAAAAAAAAAAAAAAAACAGTTAACAGATGAATTGGAAAATAAGAAACTCCTGCCAGATCACCGTAATCAAAGGTCACAAAAGAAAATGAGGAAAATTTCAAAGAAGTACAGGACAATCCTACAGGGGAATCCAAAACGCAAAACGAAATACGAGTATAGATTTCAAATTCAGGAAAGGAATTCATTTGAACTCCAGACATGGCGAGGTCCCTGAGGATTTAAAAGAAGAAGTCAAAGTACAAATTTCCGCTTGGCTAGAAGAAGGAATCATAGGTGAAAACACACAACTCCATTTCTTTACGCATTGAGCTAAGCAATACAGCCATCGAGGCCTTCCTGAATCAGGAAGTAATAGGAAAATTCGTTGATTCTTCGTGTTTACTTGTTTATTCTACTTTCACGTTAATTTAACATTAAAATTCTGTCGGATAGGTTTTCTTTTATGAAAATTATATTTTATTGCTACATAAAATTTTTTATCGTGTGGGCATAGGGTGGCTCTCATTTTACGAATTTTTCAATTTCGACAAACGCATACCTGAATTTTTTCAGATTTTTTGGACGTCGTTTAGACGTGTCTTCGGAAACGTATAAATTTCGAGATTCCCGTAAAGATCAAAAAATCAAAAATTTTGTTTTTATGTGAAAATGGTCGTTTCCTATTATCGATTTATCGATCGGTCTTGCGTGGACAGAGACACTTTACTTCGACCTAGCCTAATATCGCTCGATTTATCAATTTATCAATCGTTATATCGATTTATCCATTGATTTTTTGATTTATCGATCGATTTATCCATTGATTTTTTGATTTATCGATCGATTTATCCATTGATTTTTTGATTTATCGATCGATTTATCTATTTATCGATTTATCGATCGATTTATCTATTTATCGATCGATTTATTTATTTATCGATTGCTTTGTCGCTTTTTATCGATCGATTTATCTATTTATCGATCGATTAATTGATTTATCGATCGATTTATCTATTTATCGATTTATCGATCGATTTATCTACTTATCGATTGATTAATTGGTTTATCGATCGATTTATCTATTTATCGATTGATTTATCGCTTTTTATCGATCGATTTATCAATTTATCGATCGATTAATTGATTTATCGATCGATTTATCAATTTATCGATCGATTATCTATTTATCGATTTATCGATCGATTATCCATTGATTTTTTGATTTATCGATCGATTTATCTATTTATCGATTGATTTATCGCTTTTTATCGATCGATTTATCAATTTATCAAAAGCAATAAAAGGTGATAAATCGATATACATAAATCGATAGGGTTAGTACGCAAGACCGATCGATAAATTGATAAATTGATATGACAAAAAGATGAATGAATCGAATCTTAGCCGAAACTGCAAAATAAGCAGAACTAAGACGAGTCGATTTGCGATCGACACATTTTTGAGTTCATATATTATATATTCGGTAGGTTTAAGCAATGTTTTATTATTTTATTTACCGCCTCCTTTGACTTGTCAAAATTGGTGGCAGCGGTGGGATCGGTGCTATCGGTTATCGTACTAACCCTATCGATTTATCAATTTATCGATCGATTTATGCATATCGATTTATCGCTTTTTATTGCTTTTGATAAATTTATCGATTTATCGCTTTTGATTCGGTGGGAGCGGTGGAACCCATAGCAGCTTATATTATTAAAAATAGCAATGAAAGTCACAGGAGGCAGACTTTTACATAAATTTACAAATACACGAAAACTCTTGCAAAGTTTAGGCCTTATACCTAAGCGAGACTTAAGTAAAAAAATTGCCCAAGGACTCACAATACATGTTGATCCTGATAGCAACGTTAAAGAGCTGTTAAAATTTTTAAATAGTCATAGTGAGCCTTATGATGAAGTCGTCGTAGCTTGGAATACCACGCACAAAGCTCGTCTCCAAATCTATTAAATAATTATTAAATAATTTTGCGCCCTTAAGAAGCGGTCACTGTTATGAATTGGTGGACTTTGACTTGTCAAAATAGAAAAATCGATAAATAGATAAATCGATCGAGCCTTGGACAGAGACACTTTCTTTTTTATTTATATAGATTAAAGGAGCTAAAGTAAACTGTTGCTGACAACAAAATTGTTTATTTTACATTCTTTATCTGGGTATAACATTCAAAAACTTCTGTTCTAGCCCTACTCAACAAAATAATTAGAATAAATAATAAAAACGATAACGCCATTTTTATTACAAAAAAAAAAAAAATTGAACGTTATACATTGTTACATTGCCATGTTTACAATTTACTGCGCAATCCTAATTGCGCAGCCTCATAAACTCCGCCAAATTCGTTATTGTCAAATGGTACTGCTTTTTAAAGGAACTAAAGTAAACTCTTTCCAAAAAAAAAAAGCTACTGCTAAACTTACCGAAAGTTACCAAAAACTCTTACTAAAAAAAAAAAAAAAACTGCTTTTTTGCATTTTGCTTTTTAGGAATTTTTTTTTTTTTTTTTTTTTTTTTTTCAAAAAACGATAAAAAAAAGAACTAAAAGGCTGAAAACAAGTAGGGGTGATCACTGAAATTAAAAAATTTTTTAAAATAAGGGCCACCCTAACAAACTCTACCAAAACATCAACTAAAAAAACTACTTGTACAAACGCTGTCAAATATGACCCTTTTTTGATTAAAAATTATGATGAAAAACCGAACTGGACTAAAAAAAAGTTGTGAAATTTGATCATTATTCGAAATTTTAGCTTCGGAACTAATGTATTAATCCGCAAACGACCTTGTGAAACTTCATATTAATTAAAATCCATGTCTGCAATTTTCTCGAGCGCAAACAGTAAGAAGGAAACAAACCCTGCTCGTTACGACTAACAAACAAAACATGAAAAGGATGTCAGCAACATTTTCTCAATAATCGACTTGAACATCCTTTTCGCTTTGAGTAAAAGCTTCTACTTACAACTATAATTGCAAATCATCTTAATTCCGGGAACGAAAAGCCATTAACTTTAGATCAGATTTCTTACAGTTTAAGAAAAAAAAAAAATTCTCCGCATGGTGTATGTAACCAACAATGACGCTGCAGTTTAACGCCTTTTCCACACGACAAACAATCGTTTAAGGAGCAACAAAGAAAACCGAAAAATATATTGCCAAGCAATAAGCTTATTGCTTTTTACCGAAGGGGAAAAAAAAATTTTTTTTTATTATTTTCAAACCTTTCATGAACAATGAAGACAAAAAAAGGAGGAGAGATAGTTCTCGGAATACAAACCTCCTTTTTCTTTATTTTTATTATCACGAAGCTTTCTTTTGGTATTACCCAATAAAAAGAAATTGAAAAAAAAAAAAAAAAAAAAAAAAAAAATTATTTATAATTTAAGAAGCCACAATCCCGGTAAAAGTAAAATAAAAATCAGGTAAATTGGTACGAATGTCCAATCATTTCCTCCAGGATAAAAAAAAAAAAAAATTTAAAGATCAACTACAAAATCCAAAACTATGATCAATCATCCGTGGCAGGAACTTTTAACCTCAAAGCTTGTTCTGTCCAAAGGAGAAATCAAAATGAGAGCAAAAGTAAATAAATGATCAGATTCGTTAAACGGACAAACGATTTAGAAGTTGACTTTTAGTCAACGAAACAAAATGACACGACAACACAAATACGACAATCCGGGGGACTACTATTTGTAGATTTAAATAAATTTAACTCCGGGAAAGGCGAGCATTTGAAAAAGTGAATTTACACATTGGGCGGATAAAAGAAGGGATTAATTTTCAAAGGAGAGCTGTTTTAGTTAGAAGAAAAAAAAATCTTTTTACAGGGTAGGAAAAAATATGAGGTTAAAGTTGTGTTGCTGACAGTTTAAACTCTCAGATAGCATTTTCAGTCCATTTGATACTCTGTGGATTATCCATGAAAAATGAAAATTTTTGGCATAAAAGACTATCCATTCCTTTCGGAAATTTTACTTAGATTACGAATTTAAAGTCCCAAATTATTTATTTATTTATTTATTTATTTTTTTTTGATGAATTTAAAAAAGTTAATTTTTTTAATCTGTAATTTTTTTTAATTCAAAATTTCAGTGCATGTCCAGGCAAACAACAAGAATTTAGACATTCCAATGGAAGAAATTAAGACTGACTAACAATATCTATTTAACATCCAATTAAACGATGAGGAAATCCCGGACCGTGTAAGAGGTATCATCAGTCGTGGCAGCAGACTAATCGTATTTTACTTTGTATGGGGAAACTCGAAACAAAAAATATTTAAAGGCCTTTCAGGGAAAAATTCCAAATATTCCTTATTATTTTTTGTTTCTAAATTTGCTTTCGTTTCCCCGTAGAAAGTAAAATACGATCAGTCTGCTGCCACGACTGATGATACCTCTTAAGAAACACAGACTCAAATGGCATGAGAAGAATGTACATTAAAGGTAACATATTCGTTTATATTGAACTCGTCCAGCGTCCAGAAAAAATTTACAAATTTTCTGTTTTTTTTTTTTTTTTTTTTCTTTTTTTTTTCTTTTTTTTTTTTTTTCTTTTTGAAAAAATTAGGCAAATATTTTTGAATACAAGGGCAATTTTTCCTCATTATTTAATATAAGCGTTTAGTTACAAAATGCAAGAAATCGGTTGATATTAGTTTTGGTGCATTGTTTTTGAGCTAAAGGCCGGAGTTAAAAGCTCTGCAAACCATGTTATGGCTTCTTGCCTGTGGCTCAAAAACGGTGCACCAAAGAAAGCTAATTTTCGACTTCAAATTCGTAATCTACGCAAAACTTCCGACAGAAGTCGATGGTCTTTTATGCCAAAACAAATTTTTATTTATGGCCCTTATAAGGGCTCTTTAGAAATTTTCGGGCTCCTGGGGCACCTCTTAATGTTGACCGATCGACCTCAATTTTTTTTTCGGAATAATCTTATAGGCATTGGAACAAAATCAGGAGGGCTCATCACAAAATTCAAAAGTCGGTTTCAAAGAAC
Organism: Liposcelis bostrychophila; assembly: GCA_037577465.1. NCBI lineage: Eukaryota > Metazoa > Arthropoda > Insecta > Psocodea > Liposcelididae > Liposcelis > Liposcelis bostrychophila. Next base: position 13,226,804 of record CM075207.1, read on the forward strand.
CACGGTAAAGTGTAGTGAAAGTGGATAAACTTTCACTAAAGTGAAACGGAAGTGTATACACTCACTAAAGTGAAACGAAAGTGGATAAGTTTCCACTAAAGTGAAAAGAAAGTGGATAAACTTTCACTAAAGTGAAACGGGAGTGTATACACTCACAAAAGTGAAACGAAAGTGGATACAATTTCACTAAAGTGAAACGAAAGTGAATAAACTTTCACTAAAGTGAAACGAAAGTGTATACACTCACTAAAGTGAAACGAAAGTAAATAAACTTTCACTAAAGTGAAACGAAAGTGTATACACTCACTAAAGTGAAACGAAAGTGGATAAACTTTCACTAAAGTGAAACGAAAGTGTATACACTCACTAAAGCGAAACGAAAGTGGATACGATTTCACTACAGTGAAACAAAAGTGAATAAAAGTTTACTAAAGTGAAACGAAAGTGTATGCACTTTCACTAAAGTGAAACGAAAGTGGATAAAATTTCACTAACGTGAAACGAAAGCGTATACACTTTCACTAAAGTGAAACGCAAGTGTTAAATAAAGCTTTATTTAACAAATTCAGAAGTGGGATGAATTCGAATTTTTTTTCTTAGCTACGGAATCCTGATATATATGTAAGAACATATTATTCTAAAAGTAAATAGAACGAAAATATCAAAATAAAGGAAAATATTAAAAAAAAAATATAAGATTACGAAAGCTTTATTTAACAAAAGTAGATACAATTTCACTAAAGCGAAACGAAAGTGGATAAAATTTCACTCAAGTGAAACAAAAATTATCCACTTTTACTAAAGTGAAACGAAAGCGTATACACTTTTACTAAAGTGAAACGCAAGTGGATAAAATTTCACTAAAGTGAAACAAAAGGGTATCCACTTTCACTAAAGTGAAACGAAAGCGTATACACTTTCACTAAAGTGAAACGAAAGTGTATGCACCTTCACTGCTTACACTACGTTGCACTTTGATCATATTATTAATACCGCTGATGGTACTTACTGTTTGAACAACGCATGAGTGCTAAAAATAGGGTGCTTTTAATTTTCAGTTTTTTATTTTTGTATCAACAAGCATAGACGGAATCCAAGAAGAGAGAGAGAGAGAGAAAACCAATCTTGCGTGAACCAAACGAAATAGAATAAAAGGTGTTATAATAAGATGAACGCAACGTTTATTATATAAAAAAAAAAATCCCAGGGCGGGATCTGGATATATTATTCATGTTTAGCATTTGAAAGGAAAATTTAAAAAGAAAAAAAAAGGACATTTTCCGTTATAAAAACATGATGGATGGTTTGTAAATTTCCATAAAAATTTCCGCATCGCGCTTTTTTTTCCAGAAAAAGTTTATAAAAACGGATATCGAAAATAAACATGTGCTAATGATGGGAATTGATTGTTAAGTTTATATTGTTCGAAAAAGAGAGAGAAGACAGGTTTTCGAAGAATTTTTTTTTTTTTTTTTTAGCTTCGAATGCGGTTTGTAAAAAAAATACCTTAGTTGACGTTTGAGGAACGTTTAAATATTCAACGGATGTTACTTTCTGAAAATAAATTGACGTCATTTCCAATTCTAAAACGTCCGGACAGAGAGAGAGAGGGGAGGGATGGAAATTTCACGGCTGAAATTTTTGAAACATGTTGTAACCCGTTCCTGACTTGAACAGCGCTGACAGTCAGTCACCTGACAAAGGTAACACCCGTAATCAGACGTTAGAATCTTCGTCAATCACCGCCCGGCATACGACGTTTCGGGACTAAATGCCCAACAAACAACTCATCTTAAAACCGATCCGGTCGCCTTAGCAACCAAAACCCAATACCCACCTAATTTGTCATCAACGACAAACGATGGGAGGAGAAGAAGAAAAAAAGAAAAAAAATTTAACGAAAAAAAAAAAAAAAAAAAAAAAAAGCAAAACCCGGAAAAAATCGACTACGGACAAGTAATGGTGTAACATATTTCCGGCAAAAAAAAAAGTAAAAAAAATAAAAATAAATCTCAATTATTAAAGTTTAGTCAGCGAAGAAGTTCATAAATCAGAGCTTTTGTCGAGGATCTCGTTGACACCTGTTGGTGTAACATTTTTTTTTTTTTTTTTTTTTTTTTTTTTTTTTTTTGAAACTTTACTTAAAAGACTGGAGAGTTATCTCCGGCAGGTAAGGATTTTTCCCCCTCTTTAGTTTACGCGAAAGCCAGCGACAAAAGCTTTTCTTTTTTTTTAGTTTCCATTATCCTTTTTCGCAAAAATTGAATACTTATGGAAAACATCCAGCAAAACTTGAATGGAAAAGATGGAAAGCTCGTTCTGATGAATAGATCAACCGAGAAGATAAATGAGAGAAATAATTTTGAAAAGAACCGGAATTGAAGAAAATTCATTTCTTAAATTAAAAACATTAATTTTTCTTTTTCTCTTATTCCTTCCTAAAGATATAAATTTGCAACAAAAACGCGCGCTTGACCGAATGACAGATTTTTCCAGAAAAAAAAAAGAAAAAGAAAATCGTTCAAGGACGGAAAAGCTTTTTCCGAATTTCTATATTTTCGCTTCTTCGTCCTCTCTTTAAATAATTTTTTTTTTTTTTTTTTTCAGAGAGAGGAAGAGTGGGGGATTTTTTTCTCGGGGTTGATTAATCCCTAGCGGGTTTTCCACTTTCCACTTTTCCCGAGCGTATATTTTGATTTGAATAAAGAAAAAGGTACGAAATGTCGTTTATTTATGGATAGCAATAAATCGTAAACAATGTTATGCTTCTAAATCTGAAAATTTTCGAAAACGAGATAACGAAATTTTATGTATCGCTCCTACTGTGCGTGAATTTTAAATTTTCACTAATAATTTATTGAATATACGTTTGCTTTCGAATTAATCTCTATTGAGCATTTAATATCAACAAACAATGATAATAAACATGAAAAATAATTCTCAAAACAATAATCTAGCTTTTTGAACGGAAAAACCTCGATGAAAAGAGACTCAGGCGGAGAGTAATTACGACGACATTGTGGCAGCGTTTCAAAAAAAAAAAAAACTGTCGAGAATTATTTATTCAATATTTTTTGGGATAAAAACCTCAGGGGAAATCAGTTATGCATTTTTTCGTTTTAAAAAAAAAAAATTTAAATTTAACGGACTTTTTTTTAATTTGAAAAAAAAAAAAATTACTTTGTCCCTGATTTAGAAAAAGAGTTGGAAACCAGTTTGGGACCAAACGTCAAAAAAAAAAAATTGGAAAACAAAAAAGATGAGGTGGTGGTAGCGCAAGCACCTCAACGCATTTCCTCGCTTTTCTCATATTTGTCGAACAAAATTACAAGAGAAATGAGTGTGAAAATTGAAAAATAAATTGAATTAATAAAATATTTTTTTGTTGTCACAAGTTTTTTTTCTCCTCCGATGGTTTGAGAAAAAAAAATGGTTACTAGCGAAAGGGAAATCAGTTGGGACACGGTCGAAAAAGCTGCACTGCTTGTTTAGAGCTTCTATAAATAAGCAGCGAAACGTTTTTTGATCTTGATTTTAGGAAGAATGTTCCCCTAGCAAGACTAGTTTGGTTTAAGTGCCAAATGAAGAATTTTCTACGGAAGCCCTGAAGGGTCACATTTCTATAATTGTTTTTTATTGTTTGTTCCGGAACAAGCAATTAACGAAAAAATGTCTGTTCCGAAACAAACAATGTCTGTTCCGGAACAAGCAATGTCTGTTCCGGAACAAACAATGTCTGTTCCGGAACAAGCAATGTCTGTTCCGAAACAAGCAATGTCTGTTCCGGAACAGACAACGTTTAGTAAGAAAATTGCCTGTTCCGGAACAGACAATTTTTTATTAATTGTCTGTTTCGGAACTGACAATTTTAAATTAATTGTCTGTTCCGGAACAAGCAATGTCTGTTCCGGAACAAACAATGTCTGTTCCGGAACAAGCAATGTCTGTTCCGAAACAAGCAATGTCTGTTCCGGAACAGACAACGTTTAGTAAGAAAATTGCCTGTTCCGGAACAGACAGTTTTTTTATTAATTGTCTGTTTCGGAACTGACAATTTTAAATTAATTGTCTGTTCCGGAACAAACAACGTTTAATAAGTAAATTGCCTGTTCCGGAACAAGCAACGTTTGATAAGTAAATAGCCTGTTACGGAACTGACAATTTTTTATCGATTGCTTGTTCCGGAACAAGCAATGAACTAAAAATTGTCAATTCCGGAACAGACAATGAATTTGAAATTGTCAGTTCCGGAACAAATAAACAATGAAAATTGCCTGTTCCGGAACAAACAAACAATGAAAATTGCCTGTTCCGGAACAGACAATTTGCTTATTAAACTTGCTTGTTCCGGAGCAGACAATTAATTTAAAATTGTCTGTTCCGGAACTGACAGTTTTTAGTTCATTCCTTGTTCCGGAACAAGCAATTGATAAATAATTGTCTGTTCCGGAACAGGCAATTTTCTTACTAAACGTTGTCTGTTCCGGAACAGACATTGCTTGTTCCGGAACAGCCATTTCTTTGTTTAATTGCTTGTTCCGGAACAAACAATAAAAAACAATTCATTAGCCTAATTGAATCCACCGCCTCCTAAGCTGCGAGGTTAGAATCTTATATTTTTCCGTTTTTATTTTATTTAAATTATTGTTGACTTTCAAAACGTCAATTTCTCCGAATTTGCTTAGTCTTTCATATTGTATTTTCTCATTGTTCTTTGTTTTTACTTTTAGCCCTGAAGAAGGAAATATATTTTCCGAAACCGGTCGGCAGATAAATGAGGTGGTGTTAATTCATTTATCCTTGTTCCGCAAGCCCACTAATTGATCGTCCCAATAAAAAACAATTATAGAAATGTGACTCTTCAGGGCTTCCGTAATTTTCGGTTGAATGATGATCCGAAAAAATTAATTATTGTAACTTTGTATATATTAATAAATTGAAAAGCTTCATCTCTAGAGATGTGGGAAACGAAAGAAGAGAGACCGGACGGAAAGTGTATAAACAAAAAAAAATTGGGAAATAACGCAAAACGGCATTTTAAGCAACAGAAAAGAATAAGTTTCAAGCAATCAAAACAAGCAGGCAAGAAAACTCTACTGTGAACCATCTTAAGAAATATTATTTTTATTATTCCCGGTTTAAAATATCAATATCTGCACCATCTACGCTAACGGCTGATGTTTAGTCATTGCAGAAATTCTAATCCGGTCCTCAAAGTTTCCTCATTTGAAACGAGGAAATCAATATCAAAGCAAAATGGATAACACGAGAGTGATTCATTCGCCGTTTTAACATTTCCCGAAAACCGAACTTTCTTCCAAATCCCAAAACTAATAAAACGCTTATAAGGGATATAAATGATGAAAAGCCATAAAGAAAAATTTCTTACCACGGAATTGTAAATTACTTGAATCGGAATCGGGGGATCACAAAATAACCCTTTTTCCATGTAATTTCATCGAAGAACCACGTGATCCGTCATTGTATAATAATTTAATTGACTTCCCTGCTTTGCGAGTGCTGACCTGATCTCGAGGTATAAAATGAATTTTTTTATTTTCGAGCAATAAATTTTCAGGCGGGGGAGGCAAATTAAACTCGAAGCCCCGATTTTCGAAAAATTTAATAAACCAGACGTTTGCGGGGGGGTAAAAACCGCTTTTTTTTTTGTTTATTCTGTATATTCCTCAGGTTTTTCATTTTCCCGACTGCGAACGAAGCAGAAAAATCCCCACGTCATTTCGTAACCGACTATTACCTTTTTTTCTTTGACGGACAAGACTCATTATAGAGTAGAATTCTGCTGTTTTTTGAAAGAGCGAGGGAAAAGAAACAGTAAAGAAAGAACAATGAATGTTATTTAAGGAAAATGAGTGTGGAAAAAAAAAAAAGATCGTCCGAAGAACAAGGGGGAAAAAACCCAATTGGAGGAATTCAAAGAAAACTTTTTCAGGTTTTTATCGTGTTTTTTTAACCTTCTCCAAAAGCACGGAATGTGTGATTCTTCTTTTTTTTTTCTCCCTCCCCTTTGAGATTTGTTATTCATCTCTTTCACGGATTAGCAAAAAGAGATGTATTATCGCACGGGAATGTTTTATTAGCCGAGAATAACCCCGGACTCCGGGATTGCTTCCCCCCCTCCCCCCACCCCCTCGTGTGATAACGTTGTTACACTAATCAGTCACTTTCACAAGAACGGGATATAAAATTCTAAGAGACGTAAACATCAATAAAAATGAAACGCAGCTTGTTAAATCTGATTAAGATCTTCTTGTTTTTATCTATCAGAAGGATTGAAAGGACTCCCCATAAAAATAAGGAAGAAAAGGGCCATCACGAAGGGATTTTCAGGAAATGTTCGGATATTGATGTCGTCGAGGAGAAAAAAAAAAAAAAAAAAAAAAAAAGAGAAAAGTTTCGTTTATTTATTTTTTTATTATGACTCCGACCTAAATTATGCCGTAGGCAGTTTTCCACGTTCTAAAAAACGACGAAAAAGTTTCCGCATTTTGAAAATCCACGATAAAAAGCAAGAATAAAAAAAAAATAGGGTGAAAAAGTTGAGAATAATAACCCGGGGCGTGCATCATGTGAGGGTCTTCATTTTGTTGGTTTTTAGCTTTGGATTGTTTGCGTTATTTACAATTGAGTAAATTGAACCTGTTCAATCGATACAAAAATATTGGTTTTGCAAACGTGCGTAGCAGTCACCCATTAACAGATTTCAATCTGCGATGGAGCTCCCAGTGAGATTAGCCGCGGCGAAACAGGATGTGATTTGATTTAGTTGGTTCATCAAGTTCAACATTTGATACCATAAGGAACCTCCGTACTTCAAAGTATTACTAAAACATGGTCTTATATTAATTATTAATTATAATAATTCTGTACTACAAACTAGAACTAGACAAAGACCATACCAATATCCAAGCAACGTACCTACTCTTATTTAAAGCCAGACTTTACAAAATGGAGTCGTATTTCGTAAATATTACATTGTCTCAAGGGTTGGCAACATTTGGTTCCTTCTTCTGCTCCACGGTCGTGTGAGAACTACTGAGGAAATCCGAAGGCTCACCGAACAACCTTATGATGACCCAGGAGTGATTCATTTTTTGAACACCCTATACTTACGGAACTTTGATATCTGGCTCCAAACACACACACACACACACCGATACGTACATGGCGTACATTGTCGCGACAGTGATTTGTTCGTGTTTTCCACACTATCTGGCGACATTTTTTTTTTTAATAAATTGCAGGTTATCTAGTTTGTATTTGACTTCTTAATGTCAAATATCGTTTTTTGATGATAAAAAACATTTAAAATAATGAAAGTAATTAACCGTTTTTATAATTTTTTGATTTTTATAAAAAAAAGAGGGGATGGAGGAGAAATTATAAACGCGCCACATAAGGAAAAACATTATATTTTTGATGGGACAAGCTAAACATAGTCTCTAAGGACTGCGACGGTGCGACGATGCCTGAGTATTTATTGCACCGTCAGGTAACTCTATCTATAATTGATAATTTAAACTAATTAAAACTTATCAAATGAAAGGCATGACTTTTTTTTTTCGTTTTTCAAAAATCAAAAATCGGAGGGGACTTTTAATTAGATACTTTCAATTTATAACGATTTATAACGTACAGAAGCCCTAAAGGTTCAAAACTATTTGCCAGTTACCCGGTGCTTATTCCGGAACTGGCAGAAAAAAAATGCCAGTTCCGGAACTAGCAGGAAAAAAGAAATGCCAATTTCGGAACTGGAATTTTTTTTTTGCCAGTTTCGGAACTATTTGCCAGTTATCTCGGTGCTTGTTCCGGAACTGCCAGGAAAAAAGAAATGCCAGTTTCGGAACTGGCAGGAAAAAAAATCCAGTTCCGGAACTGGTAGGAAAAAAAAATGTCAGTTCTGGAAGAAGCACTGAAACAACTGGCAAATAGTTTTGGCCCTTCAGGGCTTCCGTAAAAACATTTTCTATGCAAGTGTACAAATTGAACGAAATTTGGAACACTAATTATTATTATAAAATACCAGGTATTCTAAACAAATTGATATTGGGAAAGTTAAAGTATTATGCAAGACTTTTTTTGCTGATTTTTGGACCCCCCCCCCCTTCGAAAGAATTAGTAAGATTTCTTTGACCCTTCCTATTATACTACGTAAGATTCTTTGGACCCCCCCTTTTTTTACCGCCAATTTTAATTTGGAGTAATATTTTTCTTAAATTCAGATTTATAGTTCATACTCATATTCCTGAAGATGGCTATAATTGGCACAAAATCTCATTAAAAAATAAATGATTATTTTTTTAAAGTTTTTTGAAAAAAATTCTTAATTTTTTTTACTTTAGTCATTCAAAAAAAAATTAAAACAACTTCATTTTTTGAAATTAAAAAAAAATTTCATAGCAATGAGTTATAATGGAAATTCATTCTTACGTAAGATTTGCCAAACTTCCCCCTTTCCCCAAGTATGAAATCGTAAGAATTTCGAGTATACTCGAAATATGGGGGTAATTAAATCAAAGTCTTAATTGGTTAATCAGATTAAAAAAGTGGGCGGATCTAAATTAAAAAAAAGAAAAATATAAGATGGGTTCCAATTTGAAAGGGGAAAAAAAAAGAAATTTTTTTGTCACATTCGCTTCTGAAAGTTTGATTTTATCGTAGCTCCCAAATTCGTCATATGAATTTATCACAATACTTTGTAATCTATTTATTTGCATAAATATGAAAAATATAATTTTAATGCCACTAATTAATATTCTAATTAAGGAATACTCCTATAAGCTAAACATAGGAACTTAATTTTTACTCAATTTTTTTAAATAGGAAAAAAATCGTTTGATTCGCATATGACATGTAAACATTTTTCAAGGCCGGCCAACTGTCAGCGCTCAATCAAGCGTAACTGACATATCATTATTAACAACTGAGTAATGAAAACTTATGTCAAACCATCTGCAACAAGTCTGAAACTTGAAAACGTTCCTTTAAAATATCTTAATATGGATATACATGATTTATATTGCATTGCATGTATTTTTAAAACATATGAATTTTAAATTTCGGCTATTCTCTTGGGTTTAGATTTTTTCCTAATTTTTTTTTTAATTTACTTTTTTTTACTTTTATTTATTTATTTATTTATTTATTTATTTATTTTTTATTTTTATTTTTTTTTCTTCCGGCCCTGCTCAGATGTTTTCTGAGTTTCATATGAACTTTATCTTAATTTCTTAAAAGGGCTCAAGCCACTTCTGGAAAAGGGAACCGCCCTTGTCTACCGACTTGTTATAAGTCTTAAGATTTTGAGGGAGGAAAAAACTAATTTTTTTCCTATTTTATTCCGATCTTACCATCTTCTTTTAGGGTTTAGATTTTTCCCTCGGAAGACACGACCATCCCTTTAAAAAATATTCTGACCGGAGGGGCAAATACTTTCCAATCAAACCAATTTTTTTTATTTATTTTTTTTTCTTCCGGCCCTGCTCAGACGTTTTTCTAAGTTTCCTATGAACTTTATCTTAATTTCTTAAAAGGTCTCATGCCACTTCTGGAAAAGGGAACTCGGAACTGCCCTTTGTCTACCGAATTGTTATAAGTCTTAAGATTTTGAGGGAGAAGAAAACTAATTTTTTTCCTATTTTATGCCGATCTTACCATATTCTTTTTGGGTTTGAACGTTTTCTTAATTTCTTAAGAGGGCACAAGCCATCTAAAAAAGAGAGCCACCCTTTGACTACGGACTTGTTATAAGACTTAACATTTTAAGGAGCAAAAAGAAATAATTAATTCAATTTTTTTAAAAAATTAGAACAAAAATATATTCTAGCATTTGGGTAGAACAAATTTTACATATTGAGTTTTCCGAGAGATCTGGAAAAAAGAAAAAATATATTTAACACTATTATGTTGAAAAAATCTATTAAAATTTTTTTGAACCGAATACTATTAGAAAATTCTTTGAAAACTGTAAAAAATGTTTAAAAATTCTGAGAAATCCCAGATATTGGCGGGAAATCTTTTTGAACCATAGAAATTGTTCAAAAAAATTGGATACCCGCTGGGAACATTTAAAATTTTTTGAAAATGGGAGACTCGCGCTTGAAGTTAAAATTTTTTTAAAAATTTATTGCCATTACTTAATAGACTTTGATATACTTTATTTAATTTATTAAAAAATGTGGAATGGCACATTTTAAAGCCGTTAACGACTTTAATTAAACGTCATCTAACAATTCGAAAATTATATCTAACCTATGCAATTCTTGTGGGAAGTGAAATTCTGAAATGTTATACGACTTTTCATTTCTCTAAAGTGGACTGTTGACCCAAAATTTTTTTTTTTTTTTTCGAATTTATAATTGCAGTCTTCGTGAGAGGTTTTGATCAGCTGTTTATATAAATAAAGTGTAATTACGAAAATGAAGGAGCTAAATTAAAAAAAGGAGCTTGTTTCTTCTTTTTTTGAGTTTCTAGCAAACGATTCAATTTCGAACCTGAAAATTTCTATTTTACTTTATTAAGAAGTACAGCATTATTTTGTGCATAATAAAACCGCGTAAAATCAGTTTCGTACCGCTACTGTCGTGTGATTGACTTACTTACGCGTTGGATAAATAATTAAAAAGAACCCAATTAAACGTGTTTTAAATGCAATTTAATTTTTACGACTTTTCATTTCTCTAAAGTGGACTGTTGACCCATAATTTTTTTTTTTTTTTTTTTCGAATTTATAATTGCAGTCTTCGTGAGAGGTTTTGATCAGCTGTTTATATAAATAAAGTGTAATTACGAAAATGAAGGAGCTAAATTAAAAAAAGGAGCTTGTTTCTTCTTTTTTTGAGTTTCTAGCAAACGATTCAATTTCGAACCTGAAAATTTCTATTTTACTTTATTAAGAAGTACAGCATTATTTTGTGCATAATAAAACCGCGTAAAAACCAGTTTCGTACCGCTACTGTCGTGTGATTGACTTACTTACGCGTTGGATAAATAATTAAAAAGAACCCAATTAAACGTGTTTTAAATGCAATTTAATTAATTAATTAATTTATTTATTTATTTATTTTTTTTTTTATTTTTTTATTTTTTTTTTTATTTGTATTTTTTTACATTTTTTGGAAGATGTTGAAACAGGATGTTTCTGGCGGCGCAAGGTTTAAAAAAAAAAAGTGCAGTGCTTTCGGTGAAATAGTGAAAAAAAAAAAAAAAACAGTGAAAAAAGAAATGTTTTTGAAAAAAAGTTTTTTTACAGTGAAAAAAAAAATGTTAAACCATAAATGGGAACTATTCCCATTTTACGCATTTGGAAGTTCATAGGGAAGTATTATGTAATCCGTTTTTTGCCTACTCCCCCCCCGAAAGCAAGGACTTAAAAAACTTCTGAAATTTTATTAAACCTTTTTAAAAATTTTTAATTTTCCACATTTAACCTAAAAACTGCTTTAAAGCAGGGGGGGTCTAATTCTCTCTTGTTGGGGCTATCGGTATGAGGGTTTAGGAGGGAACCGGGAAGATGTTCAGTAAAAGAATAGACCAGAGGCACTCGAACAGTGGACTTTTTTTTTTAAAATATCTTTTTTTTTGAAATGTTAAATTAGATTATATGAACAAAACAAGAACTTACAAATTTCAGATAAAATGTTTACTACACTTTTCAATTATGTCCTTTCCCCTTTAGCCAAGAATAGGAGCTATAAAGCAATGCTTTAATATTAAAATTTTAACTTTGATGACTTTAATTAAAATCTTGACCAATTATTTCAACTTTTAAATTTCAGAATGTCCCTAACCTTTTTTATGGCACATTTGAAGTTTTTTTTTCAAGGAAAGAAAGGAAAGAAAATTGTATTTTTATTAAAAAATTCAAATCATTGACCAAACGAGCAAAAAAAAATTCCTTAAAATTTTTAAATTGTTTCACTGTTTAAAATTAGCAATATTAGGACAGTAACCTAAATTTATTGATACCCTCCTTCCCTACCCCCTCCATAAGCAGCGGTAAAAATTGCAAAAACCCCGCCTTTTCCTGTTAACGGTTGACTTAATAATCTTATGATCCCATAAGAAGGTTCTAGAACTAGAACCTAGTGATTTTATGATTACTAGAAGGTTCTAGAACAATCGGGAAAGTTCAATCGCCAAGCTTATATAAATGGAAGAGCACCAGCATGTCTGTCTCACAACTCGATTCACAGTCAGTCTTCGCCAGTCTTCTGTCCCGATTCAGCCACAGCCACAGCTTCGATTCACAGTCAGTCTTCGCCAGTCTTCTGTCCCGATTCAGCCACAGCCACAGCTTCGATTCAGACCGTTACTAGTGAAACAAATTTAGTTAGTGGATTATTTGAATTAGGTAGTGGATGAATTTTTCTACTTTGCAATGGGTAAGTCTTATTTAAATTGGAGTGTTATTTAATTTTTAAAGCTAGCTGATATTACCCGAATATGCGTGCCAAATAGTTTTGAAAATATTTTAACATCAATTCAGGGGAATTTTAAACTACCGAAAGCTAGCTCTCTGTCGTGAGATTACACTAATGAGTCTGGAAAAAATTACGGAATTTTTTTTGGGGGGGGAAATACGGTCGGCCTAATAAATTGTAACCCGCGTTAGACTAGTCCTCGGTCGCCAAATGCCAATATCACGCATTGCGAAAAAAAGATTTTTAAATTAACGAAAGCTACTCTTTGTTTTAATTATTTTTTTGTAAGTTAAATTGATTTACTTTTTTTTTTTTTTTTTCTCAAATTTGTAAATTGATGGAAGAAAAGATCAATTAATAAATTAAATTAAATTAAATTGTCGCGAGATGGCTCAAATGCGCGTAGAAGAAAACATTAGAAAATATAAAGGGCAATTAAACGTTGGTCTCCAAATTTTAGAATCACTCGTTGGAAAAAGAAGTATTTGTACATTCACAAAATCATAGCTTTCCGTCGTAAGATTGCAAAGATGTGCAGAAAGTGCGTTTGTCAAACCTTAAAAAAAAAAAAGGCTGCCAAATTTCTATATCACGCGTTGTTAGTAAATTAACAGAATAAAATTTTCTTTCGTTAGATTTAAAAACAGGAGTAGAAAAAAAATTTTAAACCAAAATAGACAATAAGCATTGGTCGCGAAATTGCAATACAACGCGTTTGAAACAAATTTTCTATCGACTATAGTAAATAGCTCTCTGTCGTGAGATTACTTCATTTCGCGTAGAAAATAATTTAAATGTTTAAAATTCAAAGGGAATTAAACTGTCGGTCGCCTAATCTCAGAATCGGACATTGGAAAAAAAATGCAACTCTATTAATACAAGCTTTCTGTCATGAGACTGCTTAGAAAATATTTTTTTTCTAATTTTCCGGAAAATTATTCACCGGTCGCGACATTTCAGTGTTATCCGTTGAAGAAAAAAAAAATTCAACTTTAGTAAAGCTAGCTTTCTGTCGTGAGATTGCATAATTTCGCGTAGAAAATAATTTTTTAAAATTACCCGGAAAATTATTCACCGGTCGTGACATTTCAGTGTTATGCGTTGAAGAAAAAAAAAATTCAACTTTAGTAAAGCTAGCTTTCTGTCGTGAGATTGCATAATTTCGCGTAGAAAATAATTTTTTAAAATTACCCGGAAAATTATTCACCGGTCGTGACATTTCAGTGTTATGCGTTGACGAAAAAAAAAATTCAACTTTAGTAAAACTAGCTTTCTGTCGTGAGATTGCATAATTTCGCGTAGAAAATAATTTTTTAAAATTACCCGGAAAATTATTCACCGGTCATGACATTTCAGTGTTATGCGTTGAAGAAAAAAAAAAATTCAACTTTAGTAAAACTAGCTTTCTGTCGTGAGATTGCATAATTTCGCGTAGAAAATAATTTTTTAAAATTATCCGGAAAATTATTCACCGGTCGTGACATTTCAGTGTTATGCGTTGAAGAAAAAAAAAATTCAACTTTAGTAAAGCTAGCTTTCTGTCGTGAGATTGCATAATTTCGCGTAGAAAATAATTTTTTAAAATTATCCGGAAAATTATTTACCGGTCGCGACATTTCAGTGTTATCCGTTGAAGAAAAAAAAAAATTCAACTTTAGTAAAGCTAGCTTTCTGTCGTGAGATTGCATAATTTCGCGTAGAAAATAATTTTTTAAAATTATCCGGAAAATTATTTACCGGTCGCGACATTTTAGTGTTATCCGTTGAAGAAAAAAAAAATAAACTTTAGTAAAACTAGTTTTCTGTCGTGAGATTGCATAATTTCGCGTAGAAAATAATTTTTTAAAATTATCCGGAAAATTATTCACCGGTCGTGACATTTCAGTGTTATGCGTTGAAGAAAAAAAAATTCAACTTTAGTAAAGCTAGCTTTCTGTCGTGAGATTGCATAATTCGCGTAGAAAATAATTTTTTAAAATTATCCGGAAAATATTCACCGGTCGCGACATTTCAGTGTTATCCGTTGAAGAAAAAAAAAATTCAACTTTAGTAAAGCTAGCTTTCTGTCGTGAGATTGCATAATTTCGCGTAGAAAATAATTTTTTAAAATTATCCGGAAAATTATTCACCGGTCGCGACATTTCAGTGTTATCCGTTGAAGAAAAAAAAAATTCAACTTTAGTAAAGCTAGCTTTCTGTCGTGAGATTGCATAATTTCGCGTAGAAAATAATTTTTTAAAATTATCCGGAAAATTATTTACCGGTCGCGACATTTTAGTGTTATCCGTTGAAGAAAAAAAAAATAAACTTTAGTAAAACTAGTTTTCTGTCGTGAGATTGCATAATTTCGCGTAGAAAATAATTTTTTAAAATTACCCGGAAAATTATTCACCGGTCGTGACATTTCAGTGTTATCCGTTGAAGAAAAAAAAAATTCAACTTTAGTAAAACTAGCTTTCTGTCGTGAGATTGCATAATTTCGCGTAGAAAATAATTTTTTAAAATTACCCGGAAAATTATTCACCGGTCGTGACATTTCAGTGTTATCCGTTGAAGAAAAAAAAATTCAACTTTAGTAAAACTAGCTTTCTGTCGTGAGATTGCATAATTTCGCGTAGAAAATAATTTTTTAAAATTATCCGGAAAATGATTCACCGGTCGTGACATTTCAGTGTTATCCGTTGAAGAAAAAAAAAATTCAACTTTAGTAAAGCTAGCTTTCTGTCGTGAGATTGCATAATTTCGCGTAGAAAATAATTTTTTAAAATTACCCGGAAAATTATTCACCGGTCGTGACATTTCAGTGTTATCCGTTGAAGAAAAAAAAAATTCAACTTTAGTAAAGCTAGCTTTCTGTCGTGAGATTGCATAATTTCGCGTAGAAAATAATTTTTTAAAATTATCCGGAAAATTATTTACCGGTCGCGACATTTCAGTGTTATCCGTTGAAGAAAAAAAAAAATTCAACTTTAGTAAAGCTAGCTTTCTGTCGTGAGATTGCATAATTTCGCGTAGAAAATAATTTTTTAAAATTACCCGGAAAATTATTCACCGGTCGCGACATTTTAGTGTTATCCGTTGAAGAAAAAAAAAATTCAACTTTAGTAAAACTAGCTTTCTGTCGTGAGATTGCATAATTTCGCGTAGAAAATAATTTTTTAAAATTACCCGGAAAATTATTCACCGGTCGTGACATTTCAGTGTTATCCGTTGAAGAAAAAAAAAATTCAACTTTAGTAAAACTAGCTTTCTGTCGTGAGATTGCATAATTTCGCGTAGAAAATAATTTTTTAAAATTATCCGGAAAATGATTCACCGGTCGTGACATTTCAGTGTTATCCGTTGAAGAAAAAAAAATTCAACTTTAGTAAAGCTAGCTTTCTGTCGTGAGATTGCATAATTTCGCGTAGAAAATAATTTTTTAAAATTACCCGAAAATTATTCACCGGTCGTGACATTTCAGTGTTATGCGTTGAAGAAAAAAAAATTCAACTTTAGTAAAACTAGCTTTCTGTCGTGAGATTGCATAATTTCGCGTAGAAAATAATTTTTTAAAATTATCCGGAAAATTATTGACCGGTCGCGACATTTCAGTGTTATCCGTTGAAGAAAAAAAAAATTCAACTTTAGTAAAACTAGTTTTCTGTCGTGAGATTGCATAATTTCGCGTAGAAAATAATTTTTTAAAATTATCCGGAAAATTATTTACCGGTCGTGACATTTCAGTGTTATGCGTTGAAGGAAAAAAAAATTCAACTTTAGTAAAGCTAGCTTTCTGTCGTGAGATTGCATAATTTCGCGCAGAAAAATTTTTTTGAAAATTTAAATCGGAAATATTTGTCGGTCGCGTAATCTCAGTATCACAGCTTGAAAAAAAAAATGCAACTTTACGAAAGCTGCTTATTGTCGTGAGATTACAAAATAGGACGATGAAGGAAGTTTTTTAAATCTAAAAAAGACATTTCAGAGTTATGGCCGTGGGTTGGAAAAAAAAATTGTAAATTAATGGATCATTCATTTTCGGGTACCGTATGTTGATAAAAAAATCTGCATAGTAATAACGGAAGCTAGCTCTCTGTCGCGAGACTACACAAATGTTAAATTAATTAATTTTTCCAACAATTTTTTTGATTTTTTAGAAGACCATTTTGATGAATTTATCTTAGCGTTTATTTTAAATGTAACTGGTGCTTTTGCTACCATTGCTTTATTTTGCAAAACTATATTTTGTTTCAGTGAAAGTTAGCATCATAGGCAGTAAAGGTCAAGTCGAAATACTTCCAAATTTATTAAAAACTGATAGTAGAGGCTATTTGTTTGGCATATTCGGAGATAAGAGAGTTCCGGTTTTACTAAATAATAAGAACATCGAGCCTGATAAAAGTAAGTCATAATTAAGTAATAATTTTTTTTATTAAATTTAATCTTTTTTTTAAATTTTGTTCTTTATTTCTTTTTACAGTTAAAATTCAGTTCCTCAATGAGGAAGGACCAACCGAGGTTGCCATCAAAGATCTCAGAACCAGCCCGAATGGCCGTTTGGTAGTTAAAACCAGAGGAGCGTCTTACTTGGCCAGAATATGGGAGGCAGAATGTTCCAGTGTGGATTTTGTGGCGAGAAAGCTAAGCTTTCTCAATTTTTCAAAAAAAGGTAAATATTTTTAATTTAATTTTTGTTGGAAATATATCATTAACCCACGAATTTTTGTTACAGACAGCTTTAGGAAGACTGCAGAGAGAAGCCAGGATAAAGATGATGCTCCAGAAGAAGCATCCAATGGAGATAAGATGGAGAATATTCAAAATGGGAGTGCAGGGAACGGGGACGGCGTGGATGCTGGCCAAGTAAGAAGCTCCTCTGGTTTTAACTACGGGGACGGCGTGGATGCTCCAGATGGATCATCCAGTGGAGATATTGGAAATGAGAGTATGGAGAACGAGCTGGTTGTGAATGCTCCATCTCCACTGGATGCTCCATCTGGAGCAGCCAGCAGTGGAGATGAGAGTACAGGGGACGGTGTCGAGAGTCCAGCCGGAACGGAGAATACTGGGAATACGAGCTCTGGTACGAGTACTGGGAATAGGAGTGAAGGTAATTTTTTTGTTTTTAAAATATTTTATAACCGCAAAAAAATTGCTAAAACGTTTTCCCTAACTTTCACCTATTACAGAGAGGTAAATTTACGAAATGAATTGTAGGAAAAAATCAGTTATCGATGTTCGTCTAAAAAGACAAGAAATTAGTCGACAAAAAAAATTTAACTGCTGCTATTGCTTTATATTGGATTTCAAAAAATTATATTGAAACGAAACCTTATTTAGGGAAGCATTACAGCACACTTACATTTACATGACGTGTACAAAATTGAAAATCATCCCTAATTTTTTTTTTCTTTCCATTGTATTATTTTGATACTAAAATCATTAAGCGAAGTTTTTTTTAATCTTGAAAACTGTTTGATCTGCATTTTGAAATGACATAATATGAATCGATTCGGAATAGAACATCCCTAATTATGCAATATTCATAATTATTATTTATTCTAGTTTTGCTTTTTAAAAACTATATAGATTTTACATAACTTATATACCTCTCTATAATAATTCCCAAGAAAAGTAAAAAATGGACTAAAATAAAATCATTGATAACAACACGAAACAAATGTTAAGAAGTGGCTTTAAAAGAGAAAATTTTTCGAGAAAAACATTGTAGTCAACAAAAATTTTTGGCGGAAGAAAAAAAAAAGTATGCCGAGTGAAAGTCAATGACTTTTTAAATACCTTGATATCGTAGACTCGATTTTGAAATTTTGTTTTTAATTTTTAAAAATATTTTTAAGTTTTCCTTTTTTTTTTGCAGGAAAAAAACGCGGAATATGGATCGATGCAGAAGAATCAAGACGCTTTTGCATACACTGCAAAACATTCCAGAGTCAACTTTCAAGACATCTTAAAAAACGTCATTCGGATGTTCCGTATATAAAAATTGCCGAAAAAGAAATGAGTAAGGATCAATGGAGACGGTTTTGCTCTTTTGAGGGGAGAAAGGGCAATTACTACCACAATTGTACTGTCTTTGAAAAAGGATACGGAGGGGTGTTGGTGGCGAAAAAGCCAAAAAAAGATGAAAACATCAAAATTGAGGATTTCTACCCTTGTTCGTATTGTTTAGGGTTTTTTCGAGCCAAAAATTTGAAACGGCACCTTATAACCTGTGAAGAAGCTAAAAAAAGTAATCTTAATATTGAACAAAAATTAACGAAGAGCTGGTGCTTAGCACCAATGTTAAAAATACAAATGGATGAAAAGTACCTCCAAGAAGTTGTTTTTAAAATAAATCTGGACCTCCGAAGCGTGATTTTGGAGGATGAAACTCTACTAGAGTTAGGGCTCAGATTATTCAATAAGTACTCACAAGAGCAACATCTGTATATAAGAGAAACTCTCAGAAAATTGGCAAAGCTTTTAAATAAAATTCGGTGTATGAAAAAAAACGAAAATATGTCAATGAGCGATATAATCGATGTTTCTTTATTTAATGACATCGTGGAGGCTACAAATTCGGAAGAATCTCCGTCCGCAAGGCTAAAAATCGGGTTCGCTTTAATGAAAGTCGTGGAAACGTTACGATCAGTGTATCTGAAATCAAGGGACACACTAAAGGAAAATGAGGTGGATCGTTTTGGCAGGTTGCTGGACCTAGACTGGAATGTCTATGTCGCAAGGGGAGCATACGACGATCTGAAGAAACAAAGATTGAATAAAAAGGAGGGTTTGCCATGTGAGCACGATGTTCAAAGCTTGCAAACATTCCTCGATTGTGAAATGGAGAAAATTGTGGCACAAAACAACAAATCATACAAATACGTGTTAAACGTCGTATTAGCCTCACTCATTACCTACAATTTTCGAAGACCGGGGGATGTAACGAAAATCACCATCAAAGGATTCGAAAGAGCGATAGAAAACGAAGAAAACCTAGACTACATAGTAGAGGAGGAAAAACTTTTACCTGCTGATAATATTAAAGTCATGTGGACGCTTGGAAAAAAAAATTTTAAAGAAGCACCAATTGTGTTAAAAAATTCAACGGTTGTACAATGCATTAAGATATTAATAGGTCTGAGAGGAGACGACCTAAAGGCGAATCCAAAGCTCTTCGCTCTTACGGATTCGTCGGTAAAAAGAGGATCTGACGCAGTCAGAGAAATCGTTGAGACAGCCATTACCCAAAACAATGTAAGGTTCAGAAATAAAGAGTTATTGACCTCTACATTGTTACGGCAATATTTCACCACCATTCTACAAACAGCAGATTTTGATCCGGCAGACCAACGGTTCGTATTAGACCACATGAACCATACCGCTGCAGTATCTAACAAATATTATAGGAAAAAAGCCACCGCCCTCGAGAAAACTAAAATAGCACCTTTATTGGAAGCAGTTAATCAAAAAGGTGTTGCGGCGATCCGGAAAAAAAAGCTTCCGGACATTGGTTTAAACAATCGTAAGTTAAAATAATCGATTTCTTATATTTCTTCTATAAGGTCATTTCTTTTTCATTTTTCAGCCGGTCTGTCAAAGGATATGTCCAGACTTTCGTTCCGCTTGAAAGATAAAGCTCAGGAGACTTCGGATTCAGAGTCAGAAACTCGTTCTGCACCGAAAAAAAATAAAAGTAAGTCATTTTCCAAAAGTCGACTCTTTAATGTTTAAAATTTCAGCTGTTCATCAAATAAAAATCGCTCGAATTTTTTATTATTATGTTTTTTTTTTTATAAAGTTATTTCTTTTTCATTTTTCAGCCGGTCTGTCAAAGGATATGTGCAGACTCTCGTTCCGCTTGAAAGATAAAGCTCAGGCGGCTTCGGATTCAGAGTCAGAAACTCGTTCTGCACCGAAAAAAAATAAAAGTAAGTCATTTTCCAAAAATCGACTCTTAAAGTTTAAAATTTCAGCTGTTAATCAAATAAAAATCGCTCGAATTTTTTATTATTATGCCTTTTTTTTAATAAGGTTATTTCTTTTTTGTTTTTTAGCCGGTCTGTCAAGGATATGTCCAGACTCTCGCTCCGCTTGAAGCATAAAGCTCAGGCGGCTTCGGATTCAGAGTCAGAAACTCGTTCTGCACCGAAAAAAAATAAAAGTAAGTCATTTTCCAAAAGTCGACTCTTTAATGTTTAAAATTTCAGCTGTTAATCAAATAAAAATCGCTCGAATTTTTTATTATTATGTTTTTTTTTTATAAAGTTATTTCTTTTTCATTTTTCAGCCGGTCTGTCAAAGGATATGTCCAGACTCTCGTTCCGCTTGAAAGATAAAGCTCAGGCGGCTTCGGATTCAGAGTCAGAAACTCGTTCTGCACCGAAAAAAAATAAAAGTAAGTCATTTTCCAAAAATCGACTCTTAAAGTTTAAAATTTCAGCTGTTAATCAAATAAAAATCGCTCGAATTTTTTATTATTATGCCTTTTTTTTAATAAGGTTATTTCTTTTTTGTTTTTTAGCCGGTCTGTCAAAGGATATGTCCAGACTCTCGCTTCGCTTGAAGCATAAAGCTCAGGCGGCTTCGGATTCAGAGTCAGAAACTTGTTCTGCACCGAAAAAAAATAAAAGTAAGTCATTTTCCAAAAATCGACTCTTTAACGTTTAAAATTTCAGCTGTTCATCAAATAAAAATCGCTCGAATTTTTTATTATTATGCTTTTTTTTTAATAAGGTTATTTCTTTTTCATTTTTCAGCCGGTCTGTCAAAGGATATGTCCAGACTCTCGTTCCGCTTGAAAGATAAAGCTCAGGCGGCTTCGGATTCAGAGTCAGAAACTCGTTCTGCACCGAAAAAAAATAAAAGTAAGTCATTTTCCAAAAATCGACTCTTAAAGTTTAAAATTTCAGCTGTTAATCAAATAAAAATCGCTCGAATTTTTTATTATTATGCTTTTTTTTTAATAAGGTTATTTCTTTTTTGTTTTTTAGCCGGTCTGTCAAAGGATATGTCCAGACTCTCGCTCCGCTTGAAGCATAAAGCTCAGGCGGCTTCGGATTCAGAGTCAGAAACTTGTTCTGCACCGAAAAAAAATAAAAGTAAGTCATTTTCCAAAAGTCGACTCTTTAATGTTTAAAATTTCAGCTGTTCATCAAATAAAAATCGCTCGAATTTTTTATTATTATGTTTTTTTTTTATAAAGTTATTTCTTTTTCATTTTTCAGCCGGTCTGTCAAAGGATATGTCCAGACTTTCGTTCCGCTTGAAAGATAAAGCTCAGGAGACTTCGGATTCAGAGTCAGAAACTCGTTCTGCACCGAAAAAAAATAAAAGTAAGTCATTTTCCAAAAGTCGACTCTTTAATGTTTAAAATTTCAGCTGTTCATCAAATAAAAATCGCTCGAATTTTTTATTATTATGTTTTTTTTTTATAAAGTTATTTCTTTTTAATTTTTCAGCCGGTCTGTCAAAGGATATGTGCAGACTCTCGTTCCGCTTGAAAGATAAAGCTCAGGCGGCTTCGGATTCAGAGTCAGAAACTCGTTCTGCACCGAAAAAAAATAAAAGTAAGTCATTTTCCAAAAATCGACTCTTAAAGTTTAAAATTTCAGCTGTTAATCAAATAAAAATCGCTCGAATTTTTTATTATTATGCCTTTTTTTTAATAAGGTTATTTCTTTTTTGTTTTTTAGCCGGTCTGTCAAAGGATATGTCCAGACTCTCGCTCCGCTTGAAGCATAAAGCTCAGGCGGCTTCGGATTCAGAGTCAGAAACTCGTTCTGCACCGAAAAAAAATAAAAGTAAGTCATTTTCCAAAAGTCGACTCTTTAATGTTTAAAATTTCAGCTGTTAATCAAATAAAAATCGCTCGAATTTTTTATTATTATGTTTTTTTTTTATAAAGTTATTTCTTTTTCATTTTTCAGCCGGTCTGTCAAAGGATATGTCCAGACTCTCGTTCCGCTTGAAAGATAAAGCTCAGGCGGCTTCGGATTCAGAGTCAGAAACTCGTTCTGCACCGAAAAAAAATAAAAGTAAGTCATTTTCCAAAAATCGACTCTTAAAGTTTAAAATTTCAGCTGTTAATCAAATAAAAATCGCTCGAATTTTTTATTATTATGCCTTTTTTTTAATAAGGTTATTTCTTTTTTGTTTTTTAGCCGGTCTGTCAAAGGATATGTCCAGACTCTCGCTTCGCTTGAAGCATAAAGCTCAGGCGGCTTCGGATTCAGAGTCAGAAACTTGTTCTGCACCGAAAAAAAATAAAAGTAAGTCATTTTCCAAAAATCGACTCTTTAACGTTTAAAATTTCAGCTGTTCATCAAATAAAAATCGCTCGAATTTTTTATTATTATGCTTTTTTTTTAATAAGGTTATTTCTTTTTCATTTTTCAGCCGGTCTGTCAAAGGATATGTCCAGACTCTCGTTCCGCTTGAAAGATAAAGCTCAGGCGGCTTCGGATTCAGAGTCAGAAACTCGTTCTGCACCGAAAAAAAATAAAAGTAAGTCATTTTCCAAAAATCGACTCTTAAAGTTTAAAATTTCAGCTGTTAATCAAATAAAAATCGCTCGAATTTTTTATTATTATGCTTTTTTTTTAATAAGGTTATTTCTTTTTTGTTTTTTAGCCGGTCTGTCAAAGGATATGTCCAGACTCTCGCTCCGCTTGAAGCATAAAGCTCAGGCGGCTTCGGATTCAGAGTCAGAAACTTGTTCTGCACCGAAAAAAAATAAAAGTAAGTCATTTTCCAAAAGTCGACTCTTTAATGTTTAAAATTTCAGCTGTTCATCAATAAAAATCGCTCGAATTTTTTATTATTATGCTTTTTTTTTAATAAGGTTATTTCTTTTTCATTTTTCAGCCGGTCTGTCAAAGGATATGTCCAGACTCTCGTTCCGCTTGAAAGATAAAGCTCAGGCGGCTTCGGATTCAGAGTCAGAAACTCCTTCAACTCCTTCTGTACCGAAAAAAGTCCAGACTCTTTTACCGACTCCGTCAGGCAGATTTTCGTACCGCTTGAAACGTAAAAGTCAGGAGGTTTTGGATTCAGAATCGGAAACTTCTTCTGCACCGAAAAAAAATAAAAGTAAGTTATTTTTGAAATATCGACTTTTTTCTATTTAAAATCGAGCCATGTTTAAAAATTTTTATTTTTCAGGCGCTATCTTAAAAAAGATTTTTCGTTCAAAACTGCAAAGAGGAATTGACGCTCCGGGGCCGAGTAGAAGTAAGTATGATTTAAGTTGAAACATTTGGGGAAATACCGGAATCATCGCCATTGAAATATTTCCTAATTAAAATCTGAATCATAATCTTGAATTTTGTTCTTGAGTCGGAATCGGACTTTGAATCAGAATCGCCCCGAAAAATATTTAAAAAAATCTTGGTATTGAATCGGGATTTTAATCGAAATTTCAGCCCTGAAGATATATAACAAAATTTTTAGGAGAGTATATCATTCATTTATCTTTTTTTCCCTCAGGAGCACCGACCAAGTGGACGCCACGAGTAAAAAGAAAAATACTTAGATATTTCTTGGCAGACCTCCTTGAAGATCGAGTGCCGAGGAAACACGAAATTAAGGAAGCAGTCGACTTTTTGGGAGAACCGACTCTGAACGAGCGGTTCGCCCGGAACTGGAAGCAAATCAAAGATTTACTTCATAACACCGACAGATCAACTCTATATGAATTAATGAAGGAGTCGGAACCTGCACAATAAATTATTTATGCTTGTAAGGTGTTAGCATACAGTAACTACAGTTATTTATTATCTCCAAAGGTTATTCGCAGTTAATTTTAAAAATGATGTTATTGAAACGAATAATTTTGAGTTTTTTTTTTATGTTTTGAAAACAGCATATTGCTGTTATTTGCGAAATACTTTAGATTTCGAAAAATTTCTTTTTGATAAAATAATTTATTCGTGTAATTAAAAAACTTTTTTTCCGAAATCGTTCTTGTATAAATTAATTTTTCTGATAATTTATGAGTCGGATTACTTCAAGAGCATAACTACTGTTATTTGTTATTTATTTGTTATCTGCAACGGTTTTCTAATCGCGGTAAGAGTTAAAAACGTTATTAAATCGAATCGAATAATTTCATATGAGATCTTTTTTCAAAAAGAAGCGTGTTCCTGTTATTTGCGAAATAACATATGTCAGATTTTGGAAAATTTCTTTTTGATAAAATTATTTGTTCTTGCAAATTTTACAATTTTTTTTTTTTTTTTTGTTTGTTTCGAAAGCGTTCTTGTGTTTATTATTTATGTATTAAATTAAAGGGTTTTACAATCGCGGTAAGATTTAAAAATGGGAACTTGTAATTTTATATGAGATTTTTTTCTGAACAGAAAAAAAAAACGGAAATTGAGGAATTCTGCCCTTGATTTGATTCCTAAGGGTTTTTCTGTGCGAAACGTTATTAAATCGAATCGAATAATTTCATATGAGATCTTTTTTCAAAACAGCGAGTTACTGTTATTTGCGAAATAACCTATGTCAGATTTTCGAAAATTTCTTTTTGATAAAATTATTTGTTCTTGCAAATTTTACAATTTTTTTTTTTTTTTTTTTTTTTTGTTTGTTTTGAAAGCGTTCTTGTGTTTATTATTTATGTATTAAATTAAAGGTTTTACAATCGCGGTAAGATTTAAAAATGGGAACTTGTAATTTTATATGAGATTTTTTTCTGAACAGAAAAAAAAAGGAAATTGAGGAATTCTGCCCTTGATTTGATTGCTAAGGGTTTTTCTGTGCGAAACGTTATTAAATCGAATCGAATAATTTCATATGAGATTTTTTTTCAAAACAGCGAGTTACTGTTATTTGCGAAATAACCTATGTCAGATTTTCGAAAATTTCTTTTTGATAAAATTATTTGTTCTTGCAAATTTTACAATTTTTTTTTTTTTTTTTTTTTTTTTTGTTTGTTTTGAAAGCGTTCTTGTGTTTATTATTTATGTATTAAATTAAAGGGTTTTACAATCGCGGTAAGATTTAAAAATGGGAACTTGTAATTTTATATGAGATTTTTTTCTGAACAGAAAAAAAAAGGAAATTGAGGAATTCTGCCCTTGATTTGATTGCTAAGGGTTTTTCTGTGCGAAACGTTATTAAATCGAATCGAATAATTTCATATGAGATTTTTTTTCAAAACAGCGAGTTACTGTTATTTGCGAAATAACCTATGTCAGATTTTCGAAAATTTCTTTTTGATAAAATTATTTGTTCTTGCAAATTTTACAATTTTTTTTTTTTTTTTTTTTTTTTTTTTTTGTTTGTTTCGAAAGCGTTCTTGCGTCTATTATTTATGTATTAAATTAAAGGGTTTTACAATCGCGGTAAGATTTAAAAATGTTATTAAATCGGAACTTGTAATTTTATATGAGATTTTTTTCTGAACAGAAAAAAAAAGGAAATTGAGGAATTCTGCCCTTGATTTGATTGCTTAGGGTTTTTCTGTACGAAACGTTATTAAATCGAACCGAATAATTTCATATGAGATCTTTTTTTAAAACAGCGTGTTACTGTTATTTGCGAAATAACCTATGTCAGATTTTCGAAAATTTCTTTTTGATAAAATTATTTGTTCTTGCAAATTTTACAATTTTTTTTTTTTTTTTTTTTTTTTTTTTTTTTTTTTTTTTTTTGTTTTGAAAGCGTTCTTGTGTTATTATTTATGTATTAAATTAAAGGTTTTACAATCGCGGTAAGATTTAAAAATGTTATTAATCGGAACTTGTAATTTTATATGAGATTTTTTTCTGAACAGAAAAAAAAAGGAAATTGAGGAATTCTGCCCTTGATTTGATTGCTTAGGGTTTTTCTGTACGAAACGTTATTAAATCGAATCGAATAATTTCATATGAGATCTTTTTTTAAAACAGCGTGTTACTGTTATTTGCGAAATAACCTATGTCAGATTTTCGAAAATTTCTTTTTAATAAAATTATTTGTTCTTGCAAATTTGGGGCCGTAGTAAAACCCCGACGTCAAAATCCCCGATTCCGTCGGGGTTTTAATATCAGGCACTTTTAAAAAAAAATAAAATGAAAAAAATAAAAATAATATTAAATTTATCTTTGTTAAAACCCCCGACGTCAAAATCCCCGATTTTATTTAAAAAGAAAAAAAAATTCAATTAAAATTAATTTGTCAGAAACCCCGACGTCGAAATCCCCGAAATCCGAAAAAATTGGAAAAAGGAATAAAAAGCAGAATTATGCAGTGTGCTAAAATGATTTTTAATCACAGTTAAAATGTAAATATCACAGCATAGACGTAGCATCACAATATAGCGGAACAATTAAGGTGATATAGGAGTGATTTTTTTTTGGACACCCTATACTTCGAAAAACGCTAATTTTGATGTTTTAGACCCAGATATAAAAATTATGCTTCCGAGCAACAATTCTTATCAATCTTGTGCACATTCATGAAAAATCTCATACCTGACAATACAGTACTTTTTTGGGAAACCTTGATCCGGGATACATTCCCGGGAATTTATACTAGATTAAGGTTTCCCACAAAAGTACTGTATGATCAGGTATGGAATTTTTTGTGAAGGTGCTTAAGATTGATAAGAATTGTTGCTTGGAAGCGGAATTCGGATATCTGGCACTAAAAGGATAATATTAGCATACTTCGAAGTACAAGGGTTCAAAAAATTGAATTACTCCTGCGTCACCTAAATCTGTAATAAGTGGCCTACATTGACAACATGTTACTGGCGCGTACTGGCAGACATTTTACTGGCTGCTTCTTAGGCTTGCTTACTTTAACTGTCATAAAATATAATTTTAGTACACTGCATAATTCTGCTTTTTATTCCTTTTTCTAATTTTTTCGGGGATTTCGACGTCGGGGTTTCTGACATAAATTGATTTTAATTTAATTTTTTTTTTTAAAACCACATCGGGGATTTTGACGTCGGGAATTTTAACAAAAATAAAAGTAAATTTAATTTTTATTTGTTTTATTTAATTTCTTTTTAAAAGTGCCTGATTTTAAAACCCCGACGGAATCGGGGATTTTGACACCGTCGGGGTTTTTGACGTCGGGGTTTTAGAGCGGAGCCGCAAATTTTACAATTTTTTTTTTTGTTTTTTTTTTGTTTTGAAAGCGTTCTTGTGTTTATTATTTATGTATTAAATTAAAGGGTTTTACAATCGCGGTAAGATTTAAAAATTGTATTTTGGTAAATTGGTATTTTTCAACGTTTTCTTGTCCTAGGATGTTTATCAGTTAATTTTAATCTTTCTAATAATCTGTGATGGCTTTGATTCGAATTATTTTATTTTTTATTTGCAACTTTTCCGAGGTATTGTACACATGTCATCTTGTGAGGTTAAAAATTTTTATATTTAGCTTATACGTATCGCTTATTTTTAGCCCTGATGAAGGATTTCAATATAGGATCCGAAACGTTGGCAGAAGGAAACTAATTTATTTATTGTTCCACTATTCCCGATAATTTCCGTATAAATTGAATTATTGGAACGAGAATTTAGTCTTAATTAATAGATTTAAAAATGTTATTAAATTGGTACAAATAATTTTATGAGACTTTTTTTTAAACAGAAAAAAAAAAAAAAAAAAAAAAAAAAAAAAAACGAAAATATGTCAATGAGCGATATAATCGACGTTTCTTTATTCAATGGTATTAGTGGTCGGAGTGGTGACTCGTCCCATCTAGAGGCATAGTGATCAATGAAGTTAAGCAGCACTGATCATGGCCAGTTAGTGGATGGGTGACCACCGACTCTCGCTCCCTGTAACAAGGGGCTTTAGGAACTACTAATACAATCATCTTAATCACATTGTAAAAGTAGTTCCTATAATAACTGTATTTCCGACTGCAATGTCAAATAAATTATATCATAGTAATTGGAGAAATGGTTGATAACTGAATCCAAAAAAAAAAAAATTCTTACTCAAAAGTGTCATTCTGCAGGATGAGTTGGGTGAGGACTGAGATTGTGTAATAAGTACTCACAAGAGCAACAAATCCGGAAGGATTTCCGTCAGCAAAGCTAAAACTCGGTTTCGCTTTAATGAAATCATTTTGGAAAATTTCATTTTGATAAGATAATTGACTCTTGTAAATTTTACATTTTTTTTTTGTTTCGAAAGCGCTCTTGTATTTATTATTTATGTATTATGTTATAAAAGAATTTCTAATCGCGGTACGATTAAAAACGTTATTAAATTGGAACAAATAATTTTATATAAAATAGCATATTCCTGTTATTTGAGAAATTAGGAGTTATTACCTTTAAGAAAAATAAAATCTTTTCAAAATATCTTAATTTTTACTTTCTCTCACGATATTACATCAATAATTTTTTTTTTGCAGCCGATACGGAGAATTCCGTTGCTGCTGAATCTGCGCTTTATGGATGATACTTGGAATAATGGATGGACTTCGCTAATTTTTTCCTCGGACATTGATTTTAGGGTTTCTTGGTTTTTCAATAGAATCATATGAAGAGAAATATATGGATCCTACAGAGTAATATTACATATATGCTGAGTGACCCAAATAAAAAAAATATATTTTTAAAAATTATTTGATGTATTTCTTTTTAAAAAAATTTTCCCTTTGAAGCCTCATAAAAGCCAATATTCACCATGCTGATTATAGATAAAAAAATTTTTATTTTTATTCCAAAAATTTTTTCAACTTTCCAGTTTAAATGTAAAGAAATATGGAATGATTTTGAGAAAACTAAAGGAAAAGAATTTTTGACGAAAAAATATACTGCTAAAAAACTTGCTTCTTTTAAAATAAAAAAACGAAATTAAAGTTAGCATTTTATAAACTTATGACCTACGTCTTATGTATTGAGTTTATGTAAGACCTACGTTTATGTATTGAGTAATTTTTAAATTCTACGTCTTACGGTCACGTGATCCCATTTAAAATTAGGTAGAAAAATTTACAAAATCTTTTACGCCATCCAAAAGTTTCCCTGTTAACTTATTTTCTATGCTGAAGAATTTTTGGGCTCGATCTAGTTACACATCCCAGGTTGACACGCTTTTTTCATAAGCTAAGTACAGGGAACTAGTGTCAACCTGGGAAGTGTACAACTAGAACAATATAATATTGAGCCCACAAGATGTCAGCACCATTATAAAAATGAATAAATAATAAGTCAGTCTTGCCCAACAACAAGGGGAAGCATCATTTCCCCCACTCCTAAAAATTATAATGTTCCAAAATAAACGCGTATGTACACATTTTCACGCCCGAAGTTCACGGCAATTAAAATTAGCGTAAATTAAGAATTTGATAAGAAATATTTCTGGGATATGTTTGTCATACTCCCAACTCTCAAAAAATATTTAAATTGTAAAATTTAAATGAAAAAAGTTAAGAAAAAATAAATAAAAACTCAAAACTATCATAAAAACGTTCTCGCGCCAGTGTGTGGGTCGCGAGAACGCCAAATGTCGCGAGAATGCTATACTAAAGGTATTGCATGTAAGCGCACACGTGGCTTTTACAGGACCTGGAGCCCTATCGCCGCACTATAAACCTTCTTCCATTCGGGCCTCTCCTGGCAGGCAACTCGCCAGTCGGGCACTCCCAACCTTCCCGCATCAGCTGCGACATTATCTTCCCATCTGATCCGGGGTCTTCCTTGAGGTCTAGGACTCGTTGGTCTGCCCTCCAGGACCTGCCGGATATATCTTGAAGGGGGCGCGCGAGCGACGTCCCGCCCACTTGAGCCTTCGAGACTTAATCACGATAGTGATTAATGGTTGCCCAGTGAGCCTACGGATCTCGTCATTTGAACGCATTCGCACCCTGCCAGTGGTTGGATCCCTTCTAGGGCCTAGAATTCGGCGTAAGACCTTATTTCCGAATACCAGCAACCTCTCTTGAGCGCGGACGGTAAGGCTCCAGGTGTCACAGCCGTACGTGACTACAGGACGGATTATGGCATTATATATGCGGAGCTTGGCTCGTCTAGATAAAACTCTACTACGAAGGAGATGGCCCAACGCAAAAAGGCAACGGTTACCACTCTGAATCCTCGCCGCGACCTCAAAATTGGTGTCATTGTCGCTGGTAACGTAGGACCCTAAATACCGAAATTCGGTATCTGGCTCCAAAACGTTAGTATTATTACTAACACTAGGGTATAGGGTGTTCAGAAAAATGAATCACTCCTGCGTCACCTTAAATCATTGTTTGATCAAACCTTGAGGCTACGTTGGGTGGGACAGTTTCAAGTCCTACTGATTGACTTCTTAGGAGCTTGATACGCGAACACCTACGACTCTAAGGCCTTTGGTAAGGCCTCGTCTAAGATGACAGGATAATATTTTCATAGAATTCCCAATCCAATCTGGGTAAGCCAGATTGGCAACCTGCGACTCTGGATAGACCTAGATGGCAGACCTTATGGCACCTGTGATGCAACAGTAGACTTTCAAGTGCTCCGAAGCCTTCTGATTGATTTCTCAGAACTTGGTTCTGTGACAGAAAGCTAAAATCGAGCTTCATTACCTCTGACAAGGTCGGATTCGCCCAACATTCTCCGACAAGTTTCATTAGCTCTGATCCCCCGAGTGAAAGACTCTGCTAAGTGTGTCGTTCGGTGGATATAAAAAACCCTTTGGTAGGATTTTTCATACAACTCAAGTATACATAAAATTTTAATGGGTAGAGATTCCCGTCAGTGCAATTTTAATGAAAACCTTTTTCAGGATTAATTTGTAATCCAATTAGTAATTCTGACCGTGGGAGTAAGTCCTTATACCAACACGGTCCGGTCTTCAGTTAAGTCTCTCCGCATATTCGTTTGATGTCTCTTACCCCGTCCCATAAATCTTATAATAAACGATATTGAAAAATTATTATGATAATAAACTTAATAACTCAAAAGGGTTCTGCTTTTCCTCTTCAACGTCCTAATAAAAATATCTTGAAAAAAAAAAAAATGAAAAGTAAAAAGCATTATTTAGTAAACAAGTATTAAAAATCGTTCCTTGTAACAGCCATCAAAAAATGGTTTGCTTTATAAAAATGAGCGCCCTCCTAGCATATAAAAGTTTATATTAAATTTTTTCTTCTGCTAAACAGAAATCCGGTAAAAACGCGTAAAATAACGGTAACAATAACCGGTAACAATAATCTTTTGAACGTACGTACGTAAATGTGAAGTGATTGATTAATTCGTGCTGTACGGTGCTGTATTCCGCATTTATTATCACTACTTTATTTTTATCTTCGTCATTTTTGATAAAAAATACAATATGAGCGATACGACTAAAAAACGCAAGTTACCAAGTGTCCGCCAGTTTTACAAACACAGATTAACCTGGAAAAGGATGACTTTATCTGACAACTTCAAACTCGAATTGATGATCTCCAAACTCAAATTGATGAGCTCACAAAAATTAATACTCGGTCGCGGCACAAAGCACCCGATAAACCGTCCAAAATGTCTTTCGGTGCCCAAACGGACATCCCGATAGCTATGCCTAGCCCACAATCAAGTTCAGCTTAGGACAAACCTGTAGTTCCTCAACCCTCTAGTCCTCCAATTTTGCCCTTTCTTCTAAAACTACATTTTCTAGGCCAGGATGGATCTCAATTTTCTGACTGGGAGGAGGGTGCTATGAGAGACATGTATTTACGGATATTTAAGCCCGAGTTACTTCAGGAACCCTCCATCATTGCTCCACCTATCGATTCTGGTAGCTGCAAGTCGTGCTCGCGTTCATCAGCAAATGTCGCTCCCTTAATCTCTGCCGGCTCTTCCACCTCATCCGCTCAGGACCCTGTTACTGATATCGATTTAAATTGAATTGAACCTTACGTAACACTCAAGGGGGTGATTGTCATTTTCTTATTTTGTCTAACGAAGGGGGAGGAGATGAGAAAAAGGCAAATTTTTGTCTAACACAATAATTGAATGGCCTTTGAACTCCAAGCCCAACCCAAGGCCGAGGGAGGAGAATTTTGTAAAATATACAACAAAGTGAAATTTTAAGCCTCCTTAGTAGTTATGAAATAGGAAAGCTGGATCATTTCCCCCGATTTTCCTCATCCAGGATTCCAGAAAAATCCTTTTGAAAACCTCGGATGATTTTCGGGACTGGAATGATTTCCGGAAAATCCTGTTTTGGGGAGATGTAATAAATTTCCACCTTTCCCCGTCGACATCTCGGGAAAGCTGGATTACTCTTCCTGGTTTTCCTGTCCAGGACTCCAGAAGAATCCTTCTGAAAGCCTCCGATGAGGAAAACCGGGAAGAGTGGTCCAGCTTTCTTATTCCATAACTACTTACCTTTTTCAAAAAAAAAAAAAAAAAACGGAAAATATTCCATCGGTCATCGAAATTAAGGTCATTTTTATCTTTTTCAGGTATTTAAGGTCACTATTTGAAATTAAAGTCATTTTTAGGCTTTTAAGATTCTTCAGGACAGTTGACACCCTGTGCACGGGAAAATCATTTTTTTTTTTCTCTTTTAAAAAAAGTTTTTTTCTAAAATTATCTTCATATTTATAGGATGAATATCGATAGCGTACATCATTAGCAAGTTATAACAAGCGGTTAAATTGTTAAAATTACGAAGAAAAAAAAATCATAATCCAGTCCGCCGTATCAACGCGTACATAAAAATAACATTTTTTTTTTTTAAAAATTAAAAATAAAAGAACGCCATAGATTATCCCAAAATTATCTTAACAACCAAAAATGAGTGACTTCATTCAAGATCTGATTGGGGGGCCAGTATTCCATGAGGAAATCATCATGTGTTCAAAAACCCTTGAAGGAAGACAATTTCCACGGGAAAATGAACGAGATTTCGACATCCATCGCCCTCTGTTTAGTTCACTTTTTTACGGTCCTCAGTTATAGCTCGGATAATGTTGGATATCAGTATTAAACTAAGTGTGAGTTTAAGTGACATAATCATAAATTGGCATTATAATATGATCCATATCATCGCCTAAAAGCATCAACGCTGTGTTACCGTACAAGTCAGACGTTCGTTCTGCTCCGTTCATTCGTCACGTCCATGACATTATACGGTACACCATATGGTTGGTTTTTTAACGCCGTGTCACCTCTCTTCGTTAAAATTTTCACCTTCCAAAATATTTTCTGCATGTGCTCCTTTTCCGTAGAAGAAACAGTACGAAACACAAATCGTTTCAATTTTTTATCTCGTTTTTTTTCTTCTTACTCCCTTTACAATGATTGATCGTCGTCCGAATCCTTTTTTTTCTCCTACTTCGTCAAAAAAAAAAAAGACGACTGGCATTAATTGACAAGTCTCGTTGGCATTAAAGTCTACTTCAATCATTCGGTTTGGTGGGTGTGATGAAAGTTTCGTTGCGGTTGCACAAGGGAAAAGGAAAAAAAAATCGAAACGCGGAAAAAGGTAATCGAACCCGACATAAATTTCGGCCCTGGCTCCATGGTTTCTCCTTACTCGACGTTATCTGGCAACTTGCCCAATTTTCCTTTCAACGTTCACTGACTCGTTTGTTGCCTTTTTCTGTCGACAACACACCCTCCTCCTGTTTCAGATATGCATCGTGTTTAAAAAAAAAAAAAAAAAAAAAAAATATGTGGACTGAATTTAGATATTTTTTGTTACATCTGAATTCGTTTTTTAAAAAAAAATCAACTCAGCCCTCTAAATGATTTAAGCATTTCCGTATAAAATATATTTTTGCTTAAAGACATATTTCAACAATCCGACTCCGACTCATGACAAATTTCTATATCAAGGAAAATGACAATCGGACAAAGCACCGCGAAAAAGAAAAACATGAAAAGAAATGATCCTCGGAGGAAGAAAATAAAAAGAGAAAAATATTGTCGCCGTCCAAACAGTTTTTTAATAAAATAATTTTTTACGGTTAAAAAAAAAAAAACTTTTTTTTTGAGGGGAGGGAAAAACGAAAAATGTTTAAACTCAAACACTTTTATTTTCCCCCCCTTTTATATAATTCCCTCTTGCCAACTTTCTTGTTCACGGTGTATTACCAACATTTAAAAAATAAAAAAAAATAAAAAATAAAAATCGAGAAAAAATGAACTTTACTTCCAGCTGGGATGACTTTGAATGTCAAGGGGATACAACCGCGGAGTGAAAAAAAAGTTTTTTTTTTTTTTTTTTTTTTTTTAGGGACGAATTTAAGTTGGTTTTTCAAAAGTTTCTCAATATTTTAGTTTCGAGTTAGTCGAAGTTGGGCCAAGCGATGGACAGGAAATGGAACGGAGGAATACCGTCTCGTTTTCACGTAACTTGTCCAGCATTATCGCACGTGTATTTATTTACTGTTTTCGAAAGCCAGGGGTTGCAATACCGGTTTGTGCAAAAATAACTAAAATTTTTTAAATTACGTAGACTAACTCACATTTTAAAAAAAAACTTTACAGGGGGGGGGGGGGGGGGAGTCCACAAATACTAACTTTTGCTAACAAGGGGGAACAGGGGGTCAAAAATTGCCAAAATAACGCTAACGTAATTTAGGGTGCAAATTTACTATGGAATGTTGGACCAACATGTTGGTGCAACAAGTTGGACAAACATGTTACACCAACTTGTAGAGTGACTCAGGGTGACTGGGCATCAAAATTCAGGGTGACTCTAAAGACTTATTAATAGATGTTGGGTACTTGGCTGTGACTAAAAGCATTAAGGAATAGGGTGAAGGATATAATTTCCCATGTACGAGTTGCAATCCAAATGTCCAAAATTTTTTCCAGCTAGAAGCAATAAAATATAGCACTACCTGCCTATCCTTGTTATGTGAAAGAAGTGCCGGCGTACATCAATCGGAAAAGTTTTATAGAAGCCATCAGACGAAAGGAGTTCAAGACCTCATAAAAATGTATATTCGTGAAGATTGCGAGGCAATCTGCAGAAAACATCAGGGTTATTTAAGGAGCTTTTGCCATAAGTGCCAGGGAAGACAAAGTAATATTGTTAGATTACAGACTAATGTAGAGGACTGTAGATCCATGTTGCAAAAAGTTAAACAAGGCTGCGTTGATCACCGCGTTGGAATCGTTTTGCTACAAAACAAACTTTTTCATCAAAAGCGTGGCGTGGATTGGAGGAAAGTAATAAAAAAATCGGTCGCAGGAGGGATGGCTGCAGTAGTCTTAATTGTTACCGCTGGAGTTTTTACTAAGATTTTTCTCTTTTAATACGGAAATTTCTCAAGATGTAATAAAGTTAACTACGTTCCGTTAGCTAATTAATTGGAATTTCATGAAACTTGTATTAAAAAATGGTTTTTAAAAAAAAATAAAATCACGTCACATCCTACACCCAGTTTTTTTGTTTCAAACTAGAAGCAATTTTAAAAAAAATAATAAAAAATTACTTCAATCAAGAAAAAAAACAAAATTAAAGGTATAATAATAAAGGGGATTAGAAAAAAAAAAGAAAATAAATAAATATAAAAATTTAATTAACACGAATAAAAAAAAATGAATTACAACGGGAATTAAAATTTTAAAAAAAGATGAGGAAAACTCCTCGTTTTTCCAGACTAATTTGAAAAGTTTTGCCGTGCATCAAACGTCGACTAGTGTAATTATCTTGTTAAAACCAGTCTCTTTAACGCTTTTAACCCATTCATAATATAGTAAAATTGGAAAAGATACCGCGCGGAAATTTTCATGGAGTTAAGAGATAAGAATAATGTCTCGCGAGGAGAAAAACCTGATGAGAAGATAAGAAAAGAGAAATAAGGAAAAGCCTTACACCCGATGAAATTGCAACCTTTTTTTTATTTTCCCATGGATTTCCAGGAAGAGCCATCAGACGGAAAATAAAGTAATGCCGGGGTGCTCGTATTTTTTCGCTATCTGAACAATAAAGATAATTGTTTTCATTACTATGAATATTTAAAATTTTCCCCTCTGGTTCCATACGAAAAAAATATTACCCTTTTCGAAAGGGTTGGGCGAAAAACATCGAGTTCACCTGTTACTCTGCATAATATTTTTTTCCTAATATTTTGGATATTTTAGATTTTTTTGAAGGTGAAAAGGTACTGGAACTAAAAATTTGAGGGAAGAAAAAAAAAAAAAAGGGGGTGTGCTACTGGGAAAAAAACAGGCTCAAGGCTCGGTGGTAACATGCCTGTCTCGTTAATAGAACATTTGAGGTTACAGTTAATAACGTCAGTCATAGATCAGGGATGTTTTCGATTGATAATTGACCTGCGGTCAATAACAATAATTCTAAAATCACTCAATTTTAGGTAAACCTCAGCTCAACCTTTCAAAATCAGATACACAGGCCACCAGAACATATATTTCTAAAGCGCCAGCAGTGTCGAATTCAATAGCTGCATTTTCATCGTACAGAAGTATAGTTTTCAAAAAAAAAATAAAAAAATAAGAAATAAATAAATAAATAAATAAATAAATAAAATAAAATAAAAAATAATATGCACAATTTTTTTAAGCATAAAAATCTGGATATGCATAATTTTTTCATAATTTATGCATATAATTTTTCAAATCATGAAGCAGGAAAATTTGCAAACATTATAATTATCAACTTTTTTACTATTTTATGCGTATATTATATCATAAGGTTAGTACTAGTTGACCTTTCCTTGACAAAGCCATGCTGCTCCGAAGCCACTGACTTTGAAAAAATGAGGTATAGACGGTTATATAGAATAATTTCGAGAAGTTTTGAACACGAAGGTAAAATAGAAATGGCTCTATAGCTTTCTCCCACCGGTTTATCACCTTTTTTAAAAATAGGTTTAATGCGCGATACTTTCCATTCCTTAGGGTATTCCATATTAATTAAACAAAGATTTAGGATGTGCAATAAAGGATTTAACAACGGAACCAAACAGGTGATATATATATAAGAGAAGGGATATTATCCGGTCCACACACTAAAGACCCTTTTAGGTTATTGAAGGCCGAAATAAGCTCCTCTTTGGAAATCAAATTGACTAAAGATGTATTGGGACCCAAGCTTTCGCCACTCAACTCAGTAGAGCCGGAGGCGGTGAAGGTACTTTGGAAGAACAAAGCAAATTGATCGGCAATATCCTTAGAATTGTCGAAGGACTGGTTATTAAAAAAAAATGACTGAGGATACCGATCCTTATTGGAACAGAAAAAAGACCAGAACTACTGTGGGTCTGATTTAATAATCGCCTCTATTTTAGCTGTATGAGAGTAACGGGCTCTTTAAGTTCCTTTTTAATTTCTTTCCTGTTACGGCGAAAAATATGCTGACAGTTAATATTTAATCCTCCACTTTTTTTAAATGTCCGTCGAGCTTTATTTTTTCCTCTAGGCAGCGAAATTAGGTGCTTACTGAACCAGGGAGGATAACGGTTGTTGGAAGAGAAACGTTTTTTTGGGACCGAATCGTCGAGAGCAACAAAACAATACAAATTCTTCTGAATCTTCAGCAGGAGACTCCCCGAAATAGTTAACCATATGGACGAGGGTTTTTAATTCGTTTCCTCCATCTCCGAAAACGAAATGGACGGGTTTGCTTAATGGCCTCTCCGAATCATTTTTGCTTTACTCACCGAAGAAAGGAAACTTTTGAATTGGAATGCCCTATTGTGTGCTATCTTTGCCGCATCATTTATTCTGATTTAACTCAGCTTTGAATATTCAATATATCTATCAAATTTCCTATACTAATGCTTTTTTTAGTTCCAAAAAAAAAAAAAAGGTCTCGACGCCGTACATTTAAAATTACACGACCCGTGACATCAAAACTATTCACAAAAATTTCCGCGCAATTTTATTTTATTTATTTTTTTCTTCTTCGGGAAATACGCTAACGAGGTTAACCTACCGTCCGTTTATTGATGACGGAACATTTTAGTTTCGATCCTGGGCTTGATTAAATTTCATTTGGAGCGAAAAAAAAAAAAAAAGGGTCCCTGAACTTTTTTATAACAAGGTAAAGATCAAGCACTAAGGCGCTAAATTTAATTGCTGAGTTAAAAGCGATCAAGTGGAATTTTTTAATGATTTTTAACGCTTTTTTTGCAAGAACACTCGCAATTTATAAACTTTTTTTTTTGTTGTAAATTTTAAAAAAAGAAAAACGCCGATGATTTTTTTTTCTCCCCCGTGTAAAAAAAAAGAAAGAAAAAAAAAAAAGCAAACTTGTTGAGCTTCTGCAACGTGGGAGGGAAAAAGTACTTGACGCGTTTTAGAACGCACTCGGTGAATCGAAAAGTTACTTTATCATGCCTCGTTTTTCTTGGAAAAATTCTTATTCCTCCGTTCCTTTTATATTTCTAAAGTAAATCTTGGTTTACATTTATTCTCTGCACTTATGTTTTCCTACATTTATTCATTTATTTTGTTTGGATATTCTTTATGGGTTAACATTTTCAAAAAATAAAGAAGGAAAGAAACCCTTCTTAAATGCATTACGTTTTATTAAAACAAAATACGAAGGAAAAAAAATAGATCCGATGAAGTTTGGAGTTTTATCGACTTTTTAGTAAGAGGAATGAAGTTTTCCGAGTTAGATATGATGGAAATGATAGAAATCAAATCCGCGTCTTTTCGGATGATTAAGTCTGTGCTATTTATTTGAAAATTCGTCTTGCAGGAAAAAAGGTTTTCTGACTTGGAAGTGTGACCGGTTAAGTAGAATGAAATTTATTTCATAAAAACCCTCGGGTTTGACGGGTTTGGTTTCATACAAACTCCCGAAAAACCCGATCCGTGATTACTTTTGAGTTTAAAAAGACTAGCGTCATGCAAATCAGGCAATAAAGAATATCAAAGTATGAAATGAAAAATTACTTACATTACAAGAAAAATCGTATAACTTTTCTATTTTATGTCTATTTAGCAACTTTAAATCGTTGCATTAAACCTCCGACGGCAAAAAGTCGTCTATGTGCATTAAATCCGTGATTTATGTATTTTTATTGATTTATTTATTAATAGATGAAGGGTAATAATGGTAGCTCGGCAAAAGCGACATACTTGGGATAAATCAATCAGAAAAAAAAAAAAAAAAAAATTGTTTAGCTTTGTGGTGCGGGTGCTCCCAAAAAACAAAGTGGTGAATGTAATTTGCGGCTGCTCATAAAAGCGTCTACTTTAACCAAAAAAACATGATTTTAAATTCTGACTATCTTTCCAATCAGCAAAAAAAAAAGAAAAAAAAAAAAAAAAAAAAAAAAAACTAATATTTATAAAATATTTTTAAAATATTTTTCAACATTTTAAAAATATTTTTCAACATTTTAAAAACATTTCTCAACATTTCTCAACATTTTAAAAATATTTTTAAACATTTTAAATATATTCTCGACATTTTAAAAATATTTCTCGACATTTTAAAAATATTTCTCGACATTTTAAAAATATTTTTCAACATTTTAAAAATATTTTTCAACATTTTAAAAATATTTTTCAACATTATAAAAACATTTCTCAACATTTTAAAAATATTTTTAAACATTTTAAATATATTTCTCGACATTTTAAAAATATTTCTCGACATTTTAAAAATATTTTTCAACATTTTAAAAATATTTTTCAAGATTTTAAAAATATTTTTCAACATTTTAAAAACATTTCTCAACATTTTAAAAATATTTTTCAACATTTTAAAAATATTTCTCAACATTTTCAAAATATTTCTCAACATTTTCAAAATATTTCTCAACATTTTAAAAATATTTCTCAACATTTTAAAAATATTTCTCAACATTTTAAATATATTTCTCGACATTTCAAAAATATTTCTCAACACTTTAGGGCAGTCTCCACTTGATAACGTTCACCGCATTCGCGTTATCCGCCTTCTCGATGAACGTAATCGCACCGGAAGTTTTGTGGATCTTTTACCAAGATTTTTTTGATCATCTTCTGCTTTTTTCTATTTACAAACATTAAAAATGGCGGTTTTGAAAGATGTTTTTACGGATTTAAAAAGAAAAATTTTAATTCGGACATGGGGAAGACAATAAATCTGTTCCAAAACAAATTCTGGGTAAGCCAATTTTGTATACTTAATGAAATATACGGTACTCTTTTTATGCCACAAACGTTTACGGGAGCAAAACCTGCAAAGTACTTCCGGTGCGATTACGTTAACCGCAATGACGGACAACGCGAATACCGTGAACGTCATCAAGTGGAGACTGCCCTTTTAAAATTCAACATTTTAAAAATATTATGTAAATATTTACAGAATCAAGCCACAATAAAAAAAATATTTTATCGTCTCTTGTTTCAATAAATATTTACATAATATTTTTAAAATATTGAAAAATATTTTAAAAAAATTATTTCATACGTATTAATATTTTTTTGCTGACTGGGTTAATGTAAGTAATGCATCCACCGTTAAATTGACCCTATTAAGTTTCCCCAATTAGTTAGAACGTCATGATTTGAATATCAGAAAACAGGAAAATTGATCGCACCGTCGAATCCTATAATTTCTTAAAAGTTTCGGCAACGCAATAAATTGAAATTCCAAAACTGACAGTCTCAACTCAGATTACATACGCTGATGTAATTGCTTTACACCGGGAGCTTTAATTTGGTTCTGGGTGAAAGGACGCTTTTGTATAGCCATTTGCATTTTGATCTGTTTTCCGTAATCAATCCAATTCCAAGCTTTTTTTTTATACTTTTATTTTTCGACTGAAACGGAGTAAACGAAATATGACTTAAAAACCCACGGTCAAAATACGAAATGTTGACTAAAAAACTGTGAACGGGTTCGCGATAAACTCACCAAGAACAGTCCAGGTGGAAAATCGCCTCTGCCCTGTGGATACCTCAGTTAGTTAAAAATTTTTACTATTTCAACATTTTAATTTAATGAAATGTTCCCGAAAAAAAAGCAAACAAAAAAAGAGATTTAACCCTCGTATGTAAATTTTTTTTTAATATAAAGAAAAAGATTATTAATATTATCAATATTATACAAAGAGTTTTACGAGATTTAAAAAAAAAAAAAGGTTTTGAGCGATAATACTAAGTCATATTAAAAAAAATGCTTAAGGGTGTATAGAACATAGATGCATGGAACGTTCTTCATGGTTTAACCCCTTTTTTCATAACATTTTTTTTTCTTCCACATTTCCATCCTTGTTTATAAAAATATAAAAAACAAACAAATTCTTTTTTTTTTTTCCAAAATTAAATTTTTCAAAAAAGACTGAGAAAGATTTTTATTTATATTTTTATCTGCTTATGTATCTAGTATTCGTCCCGACCGGAGGGGGATGTACGGTCAGGGAAAAACTTGTTTGAACCTGACCGGACCAGAAATTCCCAGCCTCCCGAAAAATGAAACACTCTGCCTCCATGCGGTGGTTTCTATTGCGTGATGGTAGCAAAGTACAAAAAAATTCCTGTGTGCTCACTTTGAAGTGACGGACGTCAGCTTTTTAAAAGCTGTTTGATAGATATAAAATCTAAACACCAAGTGTCGTTAAAACTGGATTTTTTTTTTTTTTTTTTTTTTTTTTTTTAATTGCTGGAACTGTAGAAATTGCTAGAATCCGTATAATTTTTTATTTTTTTTTTTTTATAAAAACTGAAGGCTAATAGTAAACGGAATGAGGCATTGGAACAAGCTGAAAACGTGAATGACGGTGAGCAACAACCAGTATTATTCCATTATTCCTTACCATTTTTCCTAAAAAAAAAATAAATTCCTAACTCATTTTTTCTAAAAAAAAAAAAAAAAAAATTCCTAACCCATTTTTCCTAAAAAAATAAATTCCTAATCCATTTTTTCTAAAAAAAATAAATTCCTAATCCATTTTTTCTAAAAAAAATAAATTCCTAATTCATTTTTTCTAAAAATTTTGGCTCCTAAAATTGTTTTTATAATGATTCAAGTTTTTGAGCCTAAAATTTTTTTTTTTTAAACCCCGAAAATTTCCCATCTTTCCCTTTAATTTCATTTTTTACACATACATCTTTTTTCCTCTTGCCATGTCCTTCTTTGAAAACGACGCCTTAAAAATTATTTGGTTTGAATATTCCGAGAAATACCGAATCGGCATGATTAAGTTATTTTTCATTTTGTGATTATCAGCTCAAACTTGACGAGACTTGAAAATTCCAGGAAACCCCGCAAACACCTGCAAACACCTGCTAACACCTGCACTCAAGCCTGAGAAAATGCGTAGTTAAACGAATGTATCCGAATGTATCCGAAGGTCTCCGAAACCCCTACCACCCCTTCAAAATTCGCATAACGAAATGTTCTGATTGGTCCTCCCAAGATCACTTTACCTCCCCTTCGACTGTTTGTTTGGCATAATTTTATCAACGAGTCAGCGCCTCAAAACTCTATTAATTTTCATCGAGGTCGGGTAGTGAAAATAAAAATTTCAAAGTCGGGCAAAAGTGTCCAAAATTTTATTATATTCTTTTTTTTTTTCTTTTTTAATAAGTCAATACTAATTATCATGGAGTGAAATAGTTTACAAGAAAATCCCGTGCTGATATGTCGTGCTGTCGTGTATAGTTAATAGTTGAGAATTTAGGGGAAAAAAGGTGACGGAAGTGAAAAAAAAAATTAGGTTCAAAAAACTTGAATCGTTATATTTTCCTAACTTTTTTTTTCTAATTTTTAATTTTTCTAAAATTGTTAAATTCTTAAAATAAAATTTCTTAAAATCTCTAAAATAAAATTTCCTAAAATCCCTTTGGGGATTTAAGAAATTAGAAAAAAATTTATTTTAGGTAATTTTACTTTAGGAATCAAAAAATTTTAAGAAAATTGAAAATGAATCAAAAAAATTGTTAGGAACCAATTTTTAGGAACCATTTTTAGGAAAAGTAGATTAGGAATTTTTTTTTTTTTTTTTTTTTTAGGAAAAACGGATTAGGAAAAATGGTCGGGAACGACCAATATAACGAGGACAAAAAAG
This sequence comes from Liposcelis bostrychophila, assembly GCA_037577465.1. Lineage (NCBI taxonomy): Eukaryota > Metazoa > Arthropoda > Insecta > Psocodea > Liposcelididae > Liposcelis > Liposcelis bostrychophila. The sequence goes on from CM075207.1 coordinate 13,270,148, forward strand.
AGGAAAGAAACATCCTCTAAGAGGAAGGAATAATGAACGGAATGTTCAGGTCCATGCATGTCCAGGAGGGCAAACTCTGTGGCATGTGCGGCCTGTGATTCCAGATATTGAAATAATCTGGCCACAAAATCAACTTAGACGAAAAGTCAGTGTATTAAGGTTCTAGTTCGTTTACATAACCGGCCGGTTAGCCGGGCGGTGTACACATTTTAACGATAAAAAAATATGTTAAAAATTTTTTTTTAAATCCAATATTTTATACATGGAAACGGGATCTAACTGCACCGAACCTTACCCAAAACGTTTCGTTATGTTCAGAGATAAATTTCCATGATATTAAATGCATGAACAACAGTTAATAGTTCTTATATTTGATAATATTTAATTGTTTTCGCAAAAAAAAAAAAAAAAAAATGTTTATTTCCAAGAGACTAGTGCAGCGCTCTAGCGGGAAAACCGCGAACTATTTCAACAACAAAAAGAGAAATGGCGTCTTATTTTTTTATTTCGAAAACATTAAAAAAAATTATCAAATATAGGCACCACAAAGCCTTTTTCATACGTTTCAATAACGAATCTTTACCTTTTAAACATAACAAAACGTTTTGGCACGGTTTCAGTGCGATCCGATCTCATTTTTATGTGTAAAATAACGAATCGAAAAAAAAAAAAATTAAACTTTTTTTATTGTTAAAAAATTTTCACCGCCCGGCTGACCGGCCGGTTGTGTAAAGGAACTAGAACCTTTACAGTTACCTTTGCAAACTGGCACTGGTTGCCAATTTCATTCAAAAATTTGAATTAAAAGCCTATTTTTTTTTTTTTTTTTTTTTTTTTTTTTCATTTTAAGGCTATTTAATGTGAACATAGTTTTTTGAAAAAAAGTTTCTGAAAAGTTAATTTTAAAATACAATAAGCTATTTCATGAGCTGCTTCATTCCAGTACAGTTGTTAGAGATTTTTTTTAAAAAATTAATATTAAAAGCATTGAGAAGACTTGAGCAGTTAAACAATCAATTGTTATCAAAAAGGCTAAATAACTCGATTTAGTGTTAAAATACAGTATTTTTAAAAATAAAATCTAAAAAAAAAGTAAATCGGTAACAAAGCAACAAGTGTTTGTAAATCCTTATCGCAGGAATTCAACAAATACGATAAACAAACCATTACGTTCTCCTTAACGATTTTATTAGATTAGCTACTCCAATTCTTGCAATAGAAAACACGTTTAAAATAAACGAGGAAACACTCCAATGGAGTGTTATTTCCAAAAATAAATAAATAAATATGCAAAAATATTAAAATGTTAAGTGTACACTTGTTTGAACAAATACTGTACAGATTTAAACAAGCATGTGCTGGTTTGAACAAGCACAGCATAGGTTTAAACTAGCATCTTTTTGTTCGAAGCAACTCTTGTTTAGAACAAACAAGTACAGGTTTAAACATGTATATACTTTTTTCGAACGAGTACAGTACTCATTTTCAGGCAATTATTAGCAATTATTAGCCGCTTAAAAAATTCATGTTCGCCCACAAAATTATTTGCATTCCGTCCTTGAATTTTCACCCTTAGATTTGATTCTTTGCTTCACCGAAAAACCGTATAACAGAGAATATTTGTTCATCCATATGCATACGATATAAAACCCGAGGAAGGAAGATAATAGTAATGGCCGGATTTATCTCGAAAAGGAAAATAAACTTTCTTCAACTTATCCGGCCGAAAATGAAATGAATAGGTCTGACGGAATCCGTTTAAACCTGCAATCACCTTTTGCTTTTCCCTCTCGTTCCCGCTGTTTGCTCTGTTATTTCATGTTTGGATTCTGGAATATCAAAAGCAAATATTATCTTTACTTCTATAAGTAGAGTAATATAAATGATGGTTTGCATTCCACTTGGAAATGACGTGCGGATCAATCATTTCCAGTCGACTGTGCACACCTGACGGTGAAAACAATATTAATTAAAAAAAATATTTTTACTTGCGTACGGGAAAAATTTTAAGTATAAATAAACAAATTTTTTTTTTCTTGTCACGATGTCAGATTTCTTTTTTGGAAATATTTAAAAACTTCGAAGATTTAAAAGAACGAGTTGTCATTTCAAAAGATTAGGGAGTTGATTCCAATCAGTTCGGATCATCAAGTTGGAAATCATTTCTTTAGAAAAAGGTTAATTTGAATGAGTGAATAAGTAAGGTGATTAATCATTTTTGATTTTCTAAAAGTTTTACAACGACTTTGGTGTGTTTGACATCATGTAAAACTTAATTTTAAAAATAGTATATTTTTTTAATTTTTATAATTTTTATCGCCTCGAAATCGAGCCGAATATTACTAAGCCGCAAAGTTTAATTTTAAAAGGGGTAAATCTACCGAAGCGAGCTTAACAGCATTTATAAGAATAAATGACTTGACCAGGAATTACATTTTTAATAACGATTTTCGAATGGCACAGACTAAATCTAACCCGAAAGCGAGATTTCCATATGAAAACGTGGGAAAATTACAAAAATTTCACAGACCGTAACCCGTCGGAGGACAATAAAATTTCTTAAAATTTAACTAATGTTTTCCTGTTTTTTTTTTTTTTGTTACAGTTTGCAAATAAATCTAAAATTAGCAGAATACCAGTAAAATCTAAAGGTAAATTAGAATCAGCCTCGCTGAGGCCTGAGACCTTATCGTACACAGGGGCGATTCCTAAGAAAGGTGCAACCGCGGAGGATGCATTAGAAAGTAAGCAATAATTAAATTTTGAGTTCTATATATTGTTTTTAAAATGTGGATAATGTATTCGTGACATTTTTTTTTTTAGGTGTAATCAAAAGAACAGAGCGCTTGGAAAGAAAAGAATCAAATGAATTAAGCATTTGGAAAGAAAAATTTAAGCTTGAGAGCGAAAAAGTGTTGTTTTTAGAAGAGAAAGTAAAATTCCTGGAAAACGAGAACAAAACTCTGAAAAACAAGATAGGAGTTTCTACAGAGGAAAAGTAAGTTATTTAACCATATTAATTTGCCTTTATTTAACCATATTTATTGTTTAATTTATACAGGGTGTCTACTGGTCCTATATTCCTATAAAGTCCTATAAAAGTTTTATATTTTAACTTTTATGAATCAGTAGACACCCTGTTTATAAATATTTAAAAGTATGAGAGTCGATAAGGCTATTTTTTGGACTAAATTTTTTTTCGTGGAATTTGATCCTTGAGTCCTGGTAAATGATTTCCCAAAAGGATTTTCGATTTTGGTCGTCGCGTAGGTCGCCTAAAACCCTGATATTTTATTAAAGCAAATTTTAAGGAACGAAATAGGAATTAAAAAATTTTAATGCTGCAGGGAAGTCCCTCTACCTAAGGCCTTTTAAGGGTATTTTTTCATGTTTCGAAAAATGCGTTGAACCCCCTTAAACCTCCTCCGACGGGTTACGGTCTGTGAAATTTTTGTAATTTTCCCACGTTTTCATATGGAAATCTCGCTTTCGGGTTAGATTTAGTCTGTGCCATTCGAAAATCGTTATTAAAAATGTAATTCCTGGTCAAGTCATTTATTCTTATAAATGCTGTTAAGCTCGCTTCGGTAGATTTACCCCTTTTAAAATTATATTTTTTTAAAATGAAATCGTACGTAAAATTCCGCTCTTCGTCGCTTTCGGATCAAAGTTTTTCCGAGTAACGCGACTTTTTTTTTTTTTTTTCAATCGGGAAATCGAGAATGTCATGTTTACTCTGTTAAAAGTTCGACGGAAATTTTTATTTCGAATGTTTGCTCAATTACGACAAGGGGAAAAATGAGGGAAGGTAAACGATATGCTTGACCGAAAGTGTAACCACTCAACCGTTTCTTCCTCTACTTGGAAGTGCAGGTTCAAAATTGCCCGAAATGATCAGAAACTTTGGTTTTATGTTTAGCTTATGTACAATTAATTTTTTTTATCGTGAAGTTTTGATCCACGTTTGCCGTGGGGGTCATGATTTTATGAATTCCGTGTTTTTACTCACGGAACTGTGAGTTTGATGCAAGTGAAAATAAATTCAAAGCGCTTTCGTTGATTTCAATTAAATCAACGAATTCATGGAACGTCAACGATTGGGTATTAGTAATTTTGGTCATAATCTTGTTGGATCAACTTGTACCAACATGTTTGACAAAAGAACGAATCGACTTATTGCAGAATTTACTCCTACGCCGAAATTCATTTCTTCACCAACAAGTTGGTAAAACAAGTTAGTGCAACAAGTTGGCACAACAAGTTGCTACAACATGTTGGTACAACATTCTTTTTGAGTGCAAATTCACTATCGAATGTTGGACCAACATGCTGGTACAACAACTTGGACTACCATGTTGTACCAGCTTGTTGGACTAACATGTTGTACCAACTTGCTGAACTAACATGTTGCACCAACTTGTTGGGCCAACATTCCACACTAATTCTGGCGTAGGAATAAATTCTGCAACAGTCGATTTGTTTGTTTGTCCAACTTGATGCACCAACATGTTGGTCCAACATCTCAAAGTGAATTTCCCTATGGAATGTTGGATCAACATCTTAGTACAACAAGAGAATGTCAAAGTGAATGTTGTACCAACATGTTGGTCCAACATTTCGTAGTGAATTTGAACCCTTCGAAAGAAAGAATTTGTAAAGAAAAAAAATTTGTTCAAAAAAAGTAAAATATACCCTAAAAACCGAAATAATATAATTATAATAATCTTTATAAAGGATTTTCGCTTTTTTCAAATATTAAAGAATCTAATTTAATCGAGGATGCAACCTTATAAGAGCGGATGACTAAAAAAAAAAAAAATAATAATAATTAAAAACTCTTCATGAGAAATGGGGGGGAAAAAATCCGAAACGGTGGTGTGTTACATTTTCTTTTTTTTCCCGAGGAAAAAACTTTTTACAAAACTTCTTTTTCCTCCAGATTTTTTTCAACACTCATTTTAAAAATTCTTGAAAGTCCCCGGAGGTTCCTTTGGCTTGAATTTTTTTGTTACCACTTTTTTTTTTTTCAATTTAAGGTTTGCACTGATAATTAACTATATTTTTTTTTGTAGGTTTTTTTTTTTTGCTTTCCCTTTCTTCCGTCCTTTTTTTTCATATTACCCAACGAATTTTTCATCAAGGGAAATAATCCGAAAGCCTATCTCGTGACAGCATCTCAAGTTAAAACGTGTAACAAAATTAAAATACAACTCCAGAAAAGTGTTACGAGATAAATAAAAAAAAAAAGAAACAAACAAAAAAATATAAGAAAGGAAGAGAAAACAGCGAAAAGACAATGGTTTTACTATAAAACATCTTCATTCCTTTTTTTTTCGAACTTTTTTTTTTTTTTTGTTTGTATAAATAAAAAGTTTTTTTTTATCCTGTGTTTTCGTATAAAAGCAATGGAAATGTGAAGTCTGTCTGCATGTAAAATTTCTTTTCTGTTTTCTTTTTGTATATTCCTTTTTTTTTCTGCCACGAACGATAACCTTTTATCTCTTCGGAAACTTGATCAAGTTTTTCGAGATAATAATGTGTCAGCTAAATGGAACAATACAAAAATTCCTGAATGACCGAGGACAATGAAGAGGAGATCTATACATGGTAAGCAAATAAACCCGTTTTATATAGAAAGCTTTATTTTATTATTTTTCAAACGGTCGGAAATAAAAAAAATAAAAATAAAAAGGAAGGAGGGGAAAAAGAGTTACGTAAAAATAAAATTAGGAACGACCCAATACACTTTCCCTTTTTTTTTTTCATTTCTTATTTCTTTTTCATATGCAGACGGAAACGAATTTCATATAAAGGAACAATCCCGAATGAGAAAGGTGTTGTATATATATATATGAATCGAGGAAAAGGAGAGGGAAATATTCAATGAGATGTCAATTCTAGGAAGCCAAACAAAATTACCCGTTTTCCGAAAGAGCATTGTGATTGTCGGTAACGACTTCGAGATTTGGTTTCCCCATAATATTACGTGCTATTCCGGATATTTCCATCTGCGGAGTTACTGCATTGTGGTTGTCGGTAAAGACTTCGAGATTTGGTTTCCCATAATATTACATGCTATTCCGGATATGGAGTGACTTCATAGACGGAAATATCCAAAATATCACGATTTATTTATTTTACATATTTTATTAAGCTTAAAGGACTTTAAGCAATTATTTCAAAAATTGTTTTTCTTCAAGCAAAATTGTTCTCTGGTATCTCTTTAAATCGGGACGCTGCCTAAATTATTCGCCTATCCAACGTAAGATCCCAAAAACAGAAAAACCAACCAAGCAAAATTGTTCAAGCAAAATCAAGCAAAATCAAGCAAAATTGTTCTCTGGTATCTCTTTAAATCGGGACGCTGCCTAAATTATTCGCCTATCCAACGTAAGATCCCAAAAACAGAAAAACCAACCAAGCAAAATTGTTCAAGCAAAATCAAGCAAAATCAAGCAAAATTGTTCTCTGGTATCTCTTTAAATCGGGACGCTGCCTAAATTATTCGCCTATCCAACGTAAGATCCCAAAAACAGAAAAACCAACCACTTTTAAAATTCTAAAGTGACCTCTGGACATTATTTTTTCTCTCTCTTATAATTGATATTTAATTATTTCATAAAAAACATTTGCCTCTAGCGTTAGGGTGCAAATTCACTATGGAATGTTGAACCAACGTATTGGTACAACAAGTTGGACCAACATGCTGTACCAACTTGTTGTACCAACTTGTTGTACCAACATTTTACACTAATTTTGGCGTAGGGGTGCAAATTCACTATGGAATGTTGGACAAACATGTTGCACCAAATTGTTGGACTAACATGTTGTACCAACTTGTTGGGCCAACATTCCACACTAATTTTGGCGTAGGAATAAATTCTGCAATAATCGATTTGTTTGTTTGGGTGCAAATTCACTATGGAATGTTGGACCAACATGTTGGTACCACAAGTAGGACAAACCTGTTGTACCCCAAGTAGGGCAAACATGTTGTACCAACTTGTTGTACCAACAAGTTTGACAAACGAACGAATCTACTATTGCAGAATTTACTCCTGCAAATTCACTATGAGATGTTTGATCAACATGTTGTACCAACTTGTTGGACCAACATTTTACACTAATTTTGATGTAGGAGTAAATTCTGCAATAGTCGATTCGTTCGTTTGTCAAACATGTTGGTACAACATGTTGGTCCAACGTTTTGTACCAACATGTTGTACCAATATTCCCACAGTGAATTTGCACCATACGCCGAAATGAGAGTGGAATGTTGGTCCAACACCCCACAGTGAATTTGCACCCTAGGAGTAAATTCTGTAATAGTCGATTCCTTCGCTTGTCAAACATGTTGGTACAGTACAAAAAGTTCGTCCAACATTCCAACAAGTTGGTATAACATGTTTGTCCAACTTGTTGTACCAACATGTTTGACAAGCGAAGGAATCGACTATTGCAGAAATTACTCCTAGGCCAAAAATAGTGTAAAATGTTGGTCCAACAAGTTGTTGCTACAACATGTTTCTCCAACTTCTTGCACCAACTGGTGCATCAAGTTGGAGAAAAAACACTATACCCATACGAGACTCGAACCAGGATCATCGCAAAATAGATACCGTACCAAAGGTATATCCGACAAGCCACCATGAGATCACAGAGAAGTAAATGAACTTGAGATTAAGAGCATGCATCAGCCGTGACAGCAGATAAATCGTAATTATGTTTTTACGAAAAACAAAAAGAAATTTTTAAAAAAATAAAAAATTAAGAAATTTTCCTTAAGATTCCTTATTATTTCTTTTTGCAAGATATGTCTTTGTTTTCCGTAAAAAGAAAAATCTGCTGCCACGAAAGATGCATACTCTTAAATCACATTCCAGAATTTGAAGAGTCGTCGGTTTTTCTATTTTTGAGATTTTACTTTCAATAGGCGAATAATTGCACGATTTTTAACTATATATTTGTTTAAACCTGAATATACTTGTTCAAACCTGCACCTGTGGCTCTAACCATTTCAGCCAATCATAATCGTGTTTCCAATTCGATGTAAATGTCACAAACGCATTCATCAGTTAACATAAAGCACTGTGCGGGTAAGATCTCTTCCTTGTTTATATTTGACATTCGATTTTCACGGTCGAATGCACAATCAGAGAAAAAATAGGTGTTCAGAGAATAAAAAAAAAAAAGTGGAACAGAATTTACTAGTGTTGAAAAAAGGAGAAAGGAGATTGAACGACAGGGAATCGACAATTAACTGCCGACTGTCAGCTGTATCTTTTCCCTTTTTGTTTTTTTTTTTTTTCAGCCGTGTTATCTATTGAATTTCCCCACATTTTATTGAACTAAATTAGAGAGATTTTTTTTTTAAATTGGTGCCGACGGGAATTTATATCCGGCTACAAGCGCCTGATATTAAATTAAACCGGATGTTTCGGGTCGGAGTTTTTTTTTTCTTTTTAAAGAGAATTGATAGTTTTGAAAGAGTGGGATGACGCGATGATCACGATCGTAGTAGTTTTTCACGTACAAGAATTGTTTATTTTCCTTTTTTAATAAAAGAAAGATTGGTGGCTCGAGTTAAAAGGTCAGAAGTGAAACCAGAAACTCTTTTAAAACCAGTTTGCGACACAATTACATTTGAAGCAATTGTTGATAGTTTTTAACTTACGTGACGTATCTAAAACTTTATAATGAATCCTAATGAACTTTAAATCAGTTTGAAAAGTCGTACTGTGTAACTTTACGTTTCAGAACTGTCTTCCTTCGGAAAAAAGGAAAAATTTAATGTTCGTTCAGTAGACTTTTTAAAGTAACTTTGTCCGCGAGAAAAAAAACGGCCCCGTTCCCTAGTCAACTAAAATCCAAGTTTATTTTATCCAAGTTTTTCAAGTTACTACATGCATAAACCTGTCATAACCCTGTAGGGGGGGGGGAACATAGTTTAAGCGATAACAAACGAAACGTATCGTTTCTTTAAACCTCGAATTATGAGATATATAATAGAAGTTTACGCGATAGACAAAGCGATATGGTTGAAAAAAAAAACAGGTTATGGGCCCACATGTCTGGGCCCATAACCTGTTTTTTGTTTTAAAAACAAAATGTCAAAACAGGAATTAGCTTCGATACCCAAACTATTGGAAGGCGACACCTACAAAATGCGGCGAACCAGGTGATTTCAGAAAAATCCCCAGATTTTGCTGAAATCAGGCTGGTCCGCCATAACAGACCTCTGGGAACAGCCGAACTGGATGTACGTTGGAAAAGATATTTTTTTAACATCTAAATACCATTATAAAGGAATGCAGACTTCAATATTAGCTATTTTATCAACAGAAAAACATAAAAACGTCAACAAAAAAAAAGAGCTAACACTCGCTCAAGCAAATTTTATTTTATTCCCCTTCTCCCAAGGGTTCACGCTCAAAAAATCAATGAAGAGACAATCATGCTAATTTCAATCCTTCATCAAAATCCAATATTCTCTGATTATAAATAAAAACTTCCGACGCAGCAAATACTTTCGAAAAATATACTAAGGCCTAAGACGTTTAATCACTCAAGATGTTAGATCTTAAAGCCTTTTTCATTTAAAATTTTCCAGGCGAAAACGGTAATGATATTGTTTTTAATAGTTTTTCAAGTGACATAATTAATTCTGCCATCTTGACTTCTTTTTTAGGAGTTTCAATTTCCTTCGTCCCGAGCGTTTGTTTCGTTATCCAGTCCGCTTCTGTCATCCTTTTTTTTCTCCCTCGAGTCAAAGAACAAAAATAACGTTCGTTTTTGTTTCCCTTTCAAAAAAAAAATTCTTTTATTATTCTTTTTTTAATCCTCGGCGACGGACGAATTTGATTCTTGTAAATAATATTTTTCATTTAAATTAATTTGGCTTATAAAGAGGAAAAAGAACACGAAAAGTTTTGTCACGATTCTTTTTTTCAACTGTAAATCTTATGAAACTAATATTGTTGAGTGAGGGAAAGTCTCAGGGGATCCAACTTGGATGAAAAAAAAGGTGGGAGCGGAAAACAATTTTTTTTCCTCGCAATCTTCAACTCTTTTTTTTTTTTAATCGGCCTCGATTTTAGTTGTTTTATTTCGTTATCCGTGTTAATTCTTTTCTAAAAACGCGCCGAGGATTTTTATTAATAATAGAGAAAACTTTTTTGATTGACTTCAATTTTTTTTTTTTTTTTTTTTTTTTTTTTTTTTTGAAAATCCATCAAAACTTTTTTATTTTTATTTCTTTTCCCCGAGATTAATCGCTTTAAGATTATGTTTTTTTCCCGAGATTCCTACATGGGATGTCAGCAATGCCGTTTTCAACCAGCGTGAATTCGCAAAAACTGATTTCAACCAGAGCTCGAATTTCGGCAAAAGGAAATTACTTGAATCGAGAGAGAGATAAACAAACACACTGAGAGTTTTAAAGTTTCTTATAAGTTAAGGTATGCAGAGTTATTCTAAAACAAAAGAACAAATGAAAACTTCTAAGGCAAACGCAAAACCGTTGCCAGGAAGCAGCATCGCCCGCCATTTTCCATTCAAACGTGGCGGTACAATGCCGATTTTCCGTGCGGGATCCGAAAATAAATCAAAGAATTTTTTATTAAAAGTTTCGTCTTTTATTTTTTTTAGCTTTGTCTTTTTTTTCTATATATATAAATGAAGCCATTTGCCTTTCAAGAACGAAAATCGATTCTCATTTATGAAAATTTTTTTCTCTTTTCCACATCAGCGAGAGAAAAAAAAAATCTCTTTAATGCATCTTTCTGGTCTTGTTATACAAAAAACATTTTAATAAATTCGATTAAATTTTTTTGTTACGCAAGAGTAACTCGAATTATAACAAAGATGGGATAACATAGGCTAAAATTAAAAAAATTAATATAAAAATAAAATAAAAAGAAAAATTAAAACTTCGAAAAGCGTCTTACAAACGGAGTTATAACGTGCACATTTTTCCAGGTTTTGGTTGATGGCTGCTAGGTCCCAAACCTTTCAAAAACCAAAAATCTAAGGTGTAATTTTTTTTTTTTAAATCTAAAATTTTTTTAGGTTAAAATTATCAACAGTCCGAAATCGAAAAAAAACGGAAAAATCTAGGTGCACGGAGTGCACCCAGCCAAGTTTTAAATGCACGGAGTGCACTCAGTCAAGTTTTAAGTGCACGGAATGCGCCCAGCCAAGTTTTAAATGCACGGAGTGCAGTCAGTCAAGTTTTAAGTGTACGGAATGCGCCCAGCCAAGTTTTAAATGCACGGAGTGCACCCAGCCAAGTTTTAAGTGCACTCCATTTAGTTTATGTTTCAGTTCTTTAATTTTTATCCAACATATAAGTTCTCACCCTAAAATATCCTTCCAACGGAGAGGAAAAAAAAATTTCAATAAAAGTAAGATACCTGTACTTAGGAAAGACGGACTCAAAGCCACCTTTAAATCTAAAATCAGGCGCAGCTATGCGCACAACTGCATGCCGAAAATGGGTATAATTTTAAAAAAAATCCCTTTCTTTGTCAACACTTAAAATTTAAAAACACATATTGGCCTAAAAAAAATACCACTCGAAAAGGGCAAAGTTAAAAAATAGTAAAAAAAATCGACATTACCTCTTAGAAGTGATTCATTGCAGCTGAAGATTGACTTTTCCAAAGACGACAGTAGAAAACCACATTATCGAAGAATTGGCTGCAATTTTTCCGGATCTGAAAAAAAAAAAAAAAAAAAAAAGTTAAAATACCAGAAATTGTGTAAAAAGCCGGTGCCGGTAAAAAAATTCTTGTAAAATTTGAAAGCTATTAGCCAGTTAAATTGTAAGTCAGAATGAGGGCGTGAGCTTGAAAATCGGAAAATTCAGACAAGAACAAAAATGTCGATCACACAAAAAATTGTCTATTTCCACCGAAAATTTTGCATAGATCACAAAGCTGAAGTTCGTTTTCCTGTACCTGCTACTGGTTTTGGGGTAGAGGTCAAAAATAAATGCCAAACAATGGACTTATTATGTTTTATCACTTGACGCTGTTTTTTTTTTTTGGAAAACCCACAACTAAAATTACCCATTCGTACCCATGCCTTTCTTTAAAAAAAAAAAGGAGGGGTCGGTTGCTTGCCCTCTTGCAATCGAAAGAATGAAATCCGTCAAAATTAAAATTCATTTCTTGCCCTAGTTAAACTCGGCGAGTCATCTTGGAAGAAAATTTTAAAATATCGCATTTCCTTTCGCTTCCATCCGGTCTTTTCCTTTTTCTCTCACTGAAAATACATCCAATGATAAACTATTTGTAATTTAATTAAATTTTATATAAAGAATTCTTCTCATGAATCATTAATTTCAATAATTGAAGATATATTCAAAAAGAGAAAAGCGGGGCAGTCCTAATTTTTTTTTCTCCCCCCTAAAGAAACTTGTGAAAAGAAATTGGTATTTCGTTTTTTCAACTTTCTCAAGGAAGAAGAAGAAGGAAAAAAAAATTACTCTTTTTCTCTCCTCCGTTTTATGTTTGCTTCCTGTTTTTTCCAAGCTTAAAAACAAGCATCCCTCTCAACTTTTCTCACACGTTTTACTTACTTTAAATTAAATTTATGCCTATTTATTTGTGAAAAGGAGCAGTAGAAGGGAGATCCGGTAAATTTCAAAAAGGAAGCTTTCTTGAATCAAAAGAAGGAGACGTGTTTATACACGTATGCTACTTTTCGCAGCTAAACAGGAAAAGCAAAAGGTAATAAGTAATGAGATGGAATAAGTTCGAGTCAAATCATATACAAAGTTTCAAGAGACAGTAAAAATCCTTTTTAAAAAAAAAGGAAAAATTGTAAAAAAAAAAAAAAACTCTAATCAAATTCACGGTAAGTATTAAACAAAAAAAATGGACTTTATAACTCTTTATGGGATGCCATTGACCCAAAATATCAAAATTTAGTCATTTTTCGTCACGATTTTCTGAAATTTTACATCAAAATGGATCGATGACTTCAGATATTACTTAAGTCAGAATTTCGATTAGATTCAAATCCAACATAGCGAAGCCATTTTAAATATTAATTATTTGATTTTCGGCATCACACTGGATTTCTTGCCTCGAATATGGCACCAGGAAATTATTTAGACGCCCGGTCCAAAATTTCATTTTTGTAAAAGGTCCGCATTGCAAATGCTTCAAAACAACTTTGGACCATTTGCAATGCAGTAATAAGCAAAGACATTTGCAAATGTTTCAAACCAGTTTTGGACCATTTGAAATTTGGATCAATTGCAATATGGCCGTCAACTAGGCTGGACTACAATGCAGTGGAAATACGTCGACAAAATCATTTTAAAAAATAAAATGGAAGTCAAAGTAAAATGGAAAGTAAAGATAAAGAGAAGTCCACGAAACGCAAGCACGTGTTAGTAAGGTCGAAATTTCACGCTAAAACATGTTGCAGTAATATTTTGAGACATGTTGCTCAACTTGTTGCGGCGTTAGAAACATGTTGAAGCGTAAAAACATGTTGCCAGCATGTTGCAACATGTTGTACAACATGTTTCTAACGCTGCAACATGTTGAGCAACATGTTTCTAACGTTGCAACATGTTGAGCAACATTATACCGTAAGGCTGCAATTTCACGACGAAACATGTTGCACTAAAATATTAGGGCAAAATGTTGCTGATCTTGTTGCGACGTTGGAAACATGTTGCAGCATAGAAACGGCAATATGTTTTGAAGCTGCAACATGTTTCGAACGCTGAAACATATTAAGCAATATTTTTAAAGATATAACATGTTGGTCAACATGTTTCTAACCTATAACATGTTGGTCAACTTGTTTCTAAGCTACAACATGTTGAATAACATGTTTCTAACGAGTAAAAAGTTGGTGAAACGGACTCTAAAAAATATCATTAATTTTACGCCGCAATGTCACGATGAAAAATGTTGCAGTAACATATTACGGCAACATATTGCTGATCTTGAGGCGAAGTTGGATAATGTAGGCAACATGTTTTGAAGCTGAAAAATGTTGGGCACATGTTTAGAACTCTGCAACATATTAAGCAGCATCTTTTTAAGCTGTAACATGTAAGACAACATGTTAAACAACAAGTTTCTAACGCTGCAAAATGTTTCATCGTAAAATTGCGGCCTAACAATAAAAACTAAAAAAATAAAAATTTTTAAATGTTGCTCAACATATTGCCAACATGTTTCTAACGCTGCAACACGTTGATCAACATTTTTTATTTATTACCGTAACATATTACTGCAACATCTTTTAACTTAAAATTTTGACTTAAATGGTCGCAGGTCAATTTTACGGCCTATGAAATAAGCCTTCAAAATTTTTAAGGGAAATTTTTTAAAATTCTTGGTAAATTTTCCGGAATTCCGGTTAAAACAACAAGAAAGAACAAATCAAATATATACTCCATTACTCCATTAATCTCCTAAACTCGTTCTATCTCCAAACTAACGTCCATACTCTCTTAATCTCCTAAACTCTTGTATTATAATTCTTTAGAGGAAAAAAAAAATAGTAGAAAATGGTCGGTCATAGCTATATTTTCTTCCGTCGATCATCAGCGGTAGCTTTTCTTTATTTACTAAAACTAAGCCCATCATGAATTTTCATGAGCTCATTTATCACATGACGAGAAATCTTAAGAAAAACTTTTTTTTCTTCCGTGAATAACAAAAATTTATGAAGGAACTAGTGAAATCATTTTTTTTTTCACCGAAAAATTATGGCTTCTGTCTTGACAATATGTTATTTTTAATCAAGAGCCGGAAGTTGAATTTTATTTTTTTCTGTTTCAAACGAGGAAAAAAATAACCGACGAACGGGTGGGGGGGAATAAAAAAAAAAATAAATAACTTTCCCCCGCGGATCTTTAAACACAACCATCCATAACCAATTCTGATGATGCTGACAGCTATAAATCCGCATAGAAAATATCCCTTTTCCCCCGGATGTTGATAACGGATTCCCGATCCTGAAAATATCGACATCCTATAAATTATAAGCAATAATTATTCATTCCTTTGATCGGTTGTCATTCCAGATGTTAATTTACGCCCAGGGAAGAGGGAGAAAGGGAAGAAGAGATGTCTCGTCCTCATCCCGAGATTGAACCTGTTGTTCCAGCAAATAGAAAATCGGGTCTTCGGGTCTTGTCCATTCTTTTTTTTTTTTTTTTTTTTTTTTTTTTTTTTCTTTAATTTCACGGGAAATGAAAATTATAAATGGGAACGTTTCCACGTTCATCGAACACTAAGCTTTTCCGTTTTTTTTTCGGAGAGATTGCCGGTTTCGGTGTCGGGTGATAAATGTTTACCTTCCTGGAATTACTTTTCATTTTGGCAGTTGTACCTTAATTGCACTTGGCAGGATGAGGGTAAATTAAACTTTTCAATTACGTGGGACAAGGATCAGAATGAAAATCATTCGATTCCTTTTCCGAGGAGAACCGATTGATTTTCCAAGTCAAAATAGGAAAATTTCCACTCTATAAATTATGAATAGTATCCGTTCGTTTGTGGCGAGTTTCGGCTTGAGTAGATCTCTTTAGTTTAAGACGTCAAATTTATGTCACGGATTCCGATTTCATCAACACCAGAGCCCTGAACATGTATTGTAAAAAAGAAAAAAAAATGGTTTTGCTTTTCGTCGAAAATGTTAATAATTTCTCTCGATCACCAGATATTGTTTTCCGATAAATTCCGAAAATTCCAGTGACTGAAAAACGATCTTTCATCGATAGGAAAAAAAAAATGCTTTTCTGGAAGAGAGGAAGAGAGTGTTACCTTCTGAAAATTTAGAAGGAAAAAAAAAAAAAGAAGAAGAAGCACTTTGTGGCTGTCAGGTCACGTGACAAGATTTCAAATAATTGGCATAACTCGATTTGATCGAATTCGCAGAGCTCGGGGCCCTGTTACAACACGCATTGTTCCCTAATTGGTTTGTCTTGACTTGGCAGGCTCTCAGCCGCCGGAAATTTTAAGTCAATCACTATCAAAGCACATAAATAAATTAAGGGACTCAGTCCTTCGATCAGTAATTTAATAATTTCTATGGGTTATAAAATTCGTTTTAGGCCTTTTTGGTCAGTTAAAAATTAGGTTTCGGTCAGTTTTTTTTTAAAATCTGCGAACATGGCCATTAGGGTGGGTAGCGAATCAAATATTTTGGAATTTCAAAATGCCTGATAAAGCAATCGGTCTGGCTTATCATTTGCAAAAATTTTTTTCTTTTCGAAATTTTGTTTACATGGCGTCTTAGTGGGGCGCAAGAGGGTTAAAGTTTTGGAAAATCCCGTAAGGGATGAAAATTCGACTTTTGGATTTTTTTGAAAAAAAGAACCGTTTCCTATCAAATTTTCAATGTAGATTTCAAAAATGAAATCTGTTTGCGTCCAGCTTTTTTTGGTCTTGAGATGCAGGCAAAGTTCTCCATAAAAATGTCAAAACTCTAAACTTTCAATTATTTTGATCATTTTTTTCACGATAACTCAGGAACAGAAATAGCTACACTCAAACCGACTTAATTTTCAAAATCTACGTTAAAAATCCGATAGGAAACGGCACTTTTTTCACAAAAATCTAAAAGTCCAATTTTCATCCCTTATGAAGTTTTTCAAAACTTTGACTCTCTTGCGCACCCTCAAGACGCCGTTTAAAAAAAAAATTGAAAAAGAAAAAAAATTTGCAATAGACAAGTTACAGCAATTGCGCTTATCAGGCATTTTGAAAATCCAAAATTTTTATTTTCGACTCACCCTAATGGCTATAAGTAAGTTGAATTTCACTCGCCAAGTTATCTGCAAAAGACTGTACCCCCTTTTTTTATTAAAAAAAAAAAAAAAAGCTGCAGCTAATGTTTTTTTAATAATTTTAAACTTTTAAATCGTTCGTTTTTGTGCAACCTTGCGTATTGGCTAATTAAAAAAAAATATTATTTCCAGTAAATCTTTTCTCTCCTGAATATTTTTTTTTATCTAAAAATCTCCTTTCCGAAAAATAATAATTATAATTTTTATAAGAAGCGAAGTGAAAAAGGCCAGAAAAAAGATTTTTCATGCTTGTTAATTATTTTTTTCCCGTCGGTTTCTTTTTTTTATTTTTTTATTTTAAAAACCGCTTAATTATTTCCATCGAAGGAAGCAATAAACAAAAGCTGATAAAAATCTTCCAATTGCAAAACTTGTTTTTAAGAAAAAAAAAATTCAAAATTAACCAAAGAGAAACGTGGAGGAAAATTATAAGTTTGTTAAAAAACAATTAGTTTTCTTTTCTTTTTTAAGGGAATAAAAAAAAAGGATCTATTTTATATTCTTTTTAGTCAACGAAAATCGTCGAATAATTAAATTTTTAAAAGAAAGGGAGAAAAAAAAAACCGCTGAGGTCTCTCGTTTCGTATTCAAGAATCATTTTATTAATTTGTCGTTAAAATTATTCAGTCCTTATGAATGAATAAAAATTAAAAAAAAAAAAAAAAAAAAATCCCCCCGCAATAAAATGACAATTAATGAACTTTGCAAAAGTTAATAATTCAAATTCCCTCGTTCCATGTATGCTCATCACGTTATAATTAAATCGTTTTTTCATTAAAGTTGTTTAATGTTTACGAAGAAAAAGTAATTGTGGAGGATTAAACGAATTTTTTTTTTTTTTTTTTTTCAAATGTTTAGATCGAATTTAAGAGATTTCGGGGAAAAGTGACTTTCAATAAAATGGTTTGGATAAAAAAAAAATGAGAGGGAGAGAGAGAAAAAAAAAAGTGGTAAAGAATCTGGGACCTTCCCTACCCAAGGGAAAATGTATCATTCACACAGTCGTGAAAAGCGGGTGGGACTTTTCCAGGTCGTTTATCATCTCTATCTGTATTTGAACGTATTTTCCCCATATATGTACAGAACATTTTGAGGTTAACTGATTTAATGCGGGAATTTCAAAAGCAGACCCCTCGCGCGCACTGTAAATAGTTTCTTTTTAAGTATGAATATTTAATAACTAAGAAAATAATTAAAAGTCAATTTTACGAGGCTTAAAGTAAATAATTATTTACCGAGAATTCCTTTAAGAGGTTAGAAAAAGAAAGGTTTGATTCGCGATTTACGAACCCACGCAGATTGAATGGAAGATAACGACCGGTCTGGGTGAAGCTAAAATGTCGAAAATCGAGAATTTTGAAATCTAAGAGTCTCGACGGCTTGTTAATTCGAGGTTCTCGAATTCGCGGAAAGAGGAAATTCTCGAGAAAAAGAAACCCTATTCTCAAACTGATTGTGTAAATAAAAACGAGTCTTTTATCTACTGGAACGATATTTAAACTAAAAAAAATCTGTTTGACGAAGACAGTTTTTGGGTAGGTGGCTGCTTTTCCTGTTTATGCTACTGGGCTTATGACTGAAATAATATCGTGGCTTTTTTAGAACCTCTATGAGTATTGTTGAACGAAACTAGTGTATTTCAAGGAAAGTCAGAGGATGGAGAAAGTTTAGAAAAAATTGTATCGAGCGAAGTCGAGTCGAGGATTTGAACCCCAAATCTTTTCAGTGTTGTGTCGAGTATCGGATTAGCACAGTAGATACGCCATCAAAAGGTCCGTGGTTCAAGTCCTCGACATGATTGATCAGTTATTTAATCACTTTGATCAGTTCTTTAAATTGAAAAAATAATCAGTTTTTTTATTACTTATTGATCAGTTAATTATTCATTTGGTCAGTAACTGCTAATCATATATTATCAAAATATCTATTGAAACAAGAAACAATAAAAATATTTTAAAAATATTTTTATCGTTTTTTGCTTTAAGAGAATATTAAAGATCACTTATTCTCTTTTTTTCACTAAACACCACGACGGCTTATTTAAATAGACCGAGAAAATTTTAAAAACTTATTAAATCATGAAATGGCTTCTAAATCGAATAACTAATGTATTTCTAAATCCCTAAATGGATTCTGGAGCGCCTGTGGAACTCGAAAATGACGATTAAAGCTTTTAAAATCGACAAATAATGAAAATAAAGGAAGCAAATTGTTGCCGTTTTCCGACACTTTTTACATATTTTTTACTGCCACTACAAGGCCAAATCTTAAAAATCTACGTCCCACAGGCGCTAAATAATTGGGTTTTAGATTCTATCTACGCTTACCGTACTTTTCCAAGACACTTCGTATACAAAGGATTTCGATTCACAATTTATATTTTACACATCTTAATATATTTGGAACATCCATTTTTTTTTAGGCGATACGTTTTTTGCCTGCTCTTTTGTTTATATTCGGTTTCCCTTTTTTTTTCAAAAGATCGATTATAATGAGAAACTTGGAGCTAAAAAGCTCTTTAAGAGGCAGATGCTTTGAAATTGGTCCGTTTTTAAATCTTTTTTGTTACATCAAAGCAAAAATTTGATATATCTACCAACGTAAATATAAACAATAACTTCAGAAAAGCTGCAGACGAAAATTATTTTTCAAACTTTAAGAGCGTCAGCATTTTAGTGATAAAAGGGATATAAGTAACTTTAATATTCTCTTAACAAATATTTTCATAACATTTTTAAAATATTGAAAAATATTTAAAAGTGTTTTTATGTAGGGCAGTCTCCACTTGATAACGTTCACCGCAATCGGGTTATCAGCCTTCTCGATGAACGTATTCGCACCGGAAGTTTTGTGGATCTTTTACCACAATTTTTTGATCATCTTCTGCTTTTTTTAATTTACAAACATTAAAAATTTCGGTTTGAAAGATGTTTTTATGGATTTTAAAAAGAAAAATCTTAATTCAGGCATGGGAAAGATTATAAATCTCTTCCAAAACAAATTCTGGGTAAGACAGTTTTGTATACTTAATGAAATGTACGGTACTCTTTATATGCCACAAACGTTTACGGGAGTAAAACCTGCAAAGTACTTCCGGTGCGAATACGTTAATCGCGAAGAACGCGAATGCGGTGAACGTTATCAAGTGGAGACTGACTCCCCTTTTGAAAAATATTGAAAAAAATTTAATAAACATTAACATTTTTTTGCTGACTGGGTGCAATTTATTAGGAGCAGTTGATTGGCACAAGAGATTTTTTTAATTCAGCAAAAAAATCTAGATAAATAATGAATAAAAAATATTTTTAAAAAAATAAATTAACTGGATGGAATTCTGCCCTGAAAAGGGGAATCGACCTATCGCACACTTTTGTTGTTTCGAGAAATCGGTGATTTTTAAAATTATTATCAAAACAAACAAAAAGAACATTTTTTTGGTTAAAGTTGGTATCGACAACTTGATTTCATTTTTTATTTTAAATTTGAATTCTTAGAAATTTAGAACTATTTTTTTATTTTTTTATTTTTTTTTTTTCTTTCATTTTCATCGTTTAAAAATTAAAAATTTGACTTAAAATTATGTATTGCCTTCTTGTCGTTAAGATAAACACGTGAAAAAAAACGAACCAATTTCAGTTTTCTCAGATTAAAAAATAACTCTGCGCGCCAATTTCTAAAAAGAAGTTTTGAAAGCAGAAGAAAACATTTTGGCCAACTCACTTAAAAAAATAACAAAATTTGATTGTTTACTCAACTTTTTTTAAAACCGAAAAAATATGCACGGAAATGATTTTTTTCAGCTGATAATAGGTAATAACCAGAAACACCATCATCTCAGGAATCGTTTGGTATGAATATCTCGATTTTTTCCAAAATGTGCGATAGGTCGATTCCCCTTTTCAGGGCAGAATTAGGCTTGGTTCACATACATACAATTTATTTCTCTAGGAAAAAAAAAATTAACACCGATGTAAGTAGAATTCCAAGAATCGAACTGACAAGCAAACAGGATGCGCCCTTCATTTAATTAGTTTTATCATGGAATCATTCCAAAAAAGGAAAGGAATTTTTACGGGAATAAGGATTTGTTTTTAAAGCTTCCGGCTAAAGATTTAAAAATGTTTTCATTTCAAGATATGGGAGTCTTAGAATTAGCTTATGGGCGACCATTCATAAAATGAACTTTAAACATCTATCTGGGATAGGTAGAAACCTCTCCCTCCCATAACAATTTCTTCAGATAAGGCACTTTCCCTTTCGCTTTCACCTTTTCTGTCTGTCTAACCCGTTGCTCCTTTTCCTCCTCATTTTGATAGTTTCCACCCCGAAATGTAGAAATTAAAACAAAACTTTCCAGGATTCCTTGAGTATCTGAGGTTTCATTATACATTGCCTCTCTTCCTTCCAAAACTTTTACGTTAATTCGGCGGTAGATAATCCCGACGTATAACTTTTCTTCCAAAATCATTTTGTTCCCGAAAAAAAAAAAAAAAAAAAACGATTTCCGCCTTTTCCCCTTCGGGTAAACGGGTAATTTAAAAAATTTTTCGTATTATAATTCCTGGGGAAAAGGCATATTTGTCCGATGTTGTTTCCCGTTCTTATTGTCAAGGGAGCCGTTTCGCGGAGCCGATTGTCCGGCAAAACCGTATCCCGACCTCAAGTACAAGGACTCGGGAACAACCTTTCGGTTAACGCATTCATAATTTCAAAATGCCTCGGGGATATTAGCCCGAGATGTTATATTTTACAATGTGGAATATTGACTTTTGATGCTTTCATAAAAAAATATAAAAACTGTATCGCGAAGAGGAAGAAAAAAAAAAAAAAAAAAAAAGGAAAGAAAGGAAGAAGATGGAAAGGAGCCAAAAAGTTTTTTTTTTTTTTTTTTTAACAGATCTAATAATCATAAACAACGTTTTGTCGTGTTTATCCTCCATGAAAATAACCGTTCAGCAGTTTAATACTGAGGAGCTATTGTCGTTTTCATTCAAGAGAAAGTTTTCTTGGGGCATGATAAAAATCGGATTTACGTTTTTTTTTTTTTTTTCTTCTTTTCTTTTTTTTCTTCTAAACTTAGAAACAGTTTTGCAAAAAAAAGTTCGAGGTTATAATTTTTTTCAAAGAAATGTTCGAAATTCAAATTCGAAACCAGTAAAATCTTAAGCGCCTTTTCTTGTTTTCAAAAAGGGAAACTTAGTTCATATCCACCCGTTGGCAATTTCAAAATTTCATGACAGTTTTTTTTTTTTTTTTTTTTTTTTTTCGCGGTTGATGTTATTTTAAGTAATAATGTTATCGATGTCTCGGTCGTCGCGTTATCAATCAATAAAAATGTTCAAATCGACGGAAAGGATGATGAAAGGAGGATTATAACGTTCTTTAAACTGTCTGCCAGGTGAGAAAATTGAGAGGAAAAAAAAAAAAAAAGGAAAAGGAAATAAAAAAAGGTCTTGGGAGGGAAAAAAAAACTTATTTTCCGATAACTTTTTCGTTTTAGTCTTGAAAAATTCACTGGGACCCGTTAAAAGCGAGTTTTTTTTTTTTTTGCTTGACGTTGCCTGCTTTGCTGCCTTCCTTTTCGTATAATAAAGAAGCTAATGTTTTCATTTTTTTTTCTTCCTTCCATCCATCCACCTACTCCGTTTAGACTTATAATCATATTCGAGACATCTTAGGTTATTTTTATAGAAGCTAAATTGAGAAAAAGAGGAGGGAAGATGAGGAGGCAGAAAAGGGCCTTTTTAGAACCCCTCCCTTATATCTGGGGTTATTGATTTATTGATTTCAACCGACGCTATTCATTTATGGAATTAATATAGAGAGGAGTGATCCTCTTACATAAGACATAATCTAATCGTTGCATCTCCAAAGGGGGGAAAAAAATTCAATGCGGAAAAAAGGCTTGACCTCTTCTCCGGGGCTGTGCGAAATAGTATATTTCATTACTAGGGCAATATGGGTGACCCATAATGCTATCTCTCTCAATCCAACATCGTGACCGATGTGTGGTGGTCGATTTCAAGTGTCAGGGATATTTCTAACCACTCTCTTAACAATATCCCTCCATTTATCCCGGTCATTGGCCTGCCTGCACGCCTTCTCTAGGGTTGACTCCGTCAATTTAGAGATTAGTTCTGTCCACCTAGTCGGCGAATGTCCCCTTTCTCTTTTCGATAATACTTTAGTCAATTAAAGATTCATTTCTTTACAAGTGAATTTTCGATGATACTACCAACATTGTTTTTTAGGTTGGCACACTTGCTTTGCATCAAAAAGAAAATATTTTTGTAGCTGATGATGCCAGAGCCGTGATATTTGTGAAATATCATGAAGGTGGTGTGATATAATGATGCATTTTTGGTTTGCTATGAAGCTAATATCTCCGAAGCAGACGACAGTGTTAAATGGATAAGTTGATACCAACTTACCTGAAAATAAAAAGAAAAAAAGAAAATTAAGGTGACTGCTCAAAATAATTTTTTAAACTGATTAATTTTTCAAGGATTACTGCCACCAAGAATATAAAGTTACGAGATGTTGAAATCAGAGAGACATATCATCCCCCGGTTATTTATGATACGGTCGATAGGAATGTAGGGGAATCGAAATGAACAGACGCTAAAGAGACACGAGAATTCCAAACGCGAAATTCACATGCACGTAAATGCATTGTGTACTACAGATAGAAGATTGTGCCGCATATTATCACTTTTGTTTCACCGTGCCAAACGGATGTTATGATGAACTGATTAAAATAATCAAAAAGGATGTCGATCAACCGGAATCGTTATTATTGGAAGCTTTTTGTGATTATAAGTGCAGCCCAGATGCATTATGAAAAACAGGTCAACTAAAAAAATCGACAGTATTCAAGTTAAAAGTGTGTGATATTTTCTGTAAATAAAAAATATATTTAAATTCTCAGAGGAAGTTGTATTATAAACACCTAAAGCACGGTGGACAGAAGTTCAGTCGATACTTTCAGATGAAAAAAGCGTCAGCGTCAACGCTGACGCCATCAAAGACTACCCAACAGATCGACCCCCCCGTGCCAATCATCCTCGACAGAATAGATGACTTTCTGAGTCAACCACTTCTGTACTGCTTCACTATCCTCATACAAGTTCTTAATAAGAGAAATCAAGTGCTGGGGAACGCCTAGTTCTTTTAACGTTGTCCATAGTTTCGGGCGTTTGATGATGTTTGATGACGTTTGATGATGTTCGTTGGCCGAAACTGTGTGGGGGGGGGGCGTTCGCTAAAATAAAAAAAATTATAAAATAAAGACCACCTTCATTCTAGTACTATTGTTATTGTTTACAGTGATGTACGGTAAATCTCCCCTACAACTCCATTCCTACAGGTCCAAGCTATGAAAAAGAAATGAAGAATTTTGCTAATATCGCAAACTTTTGTCGCCGATTAAAATCATTTCATAAAGATTGAAAACCAGAAAATGACACCAAACGTGTAGTTGGGATAACAAATTATCAAACTTCCGACTATATTTTATTTATCTTGTTCAATTAATTCCCATTTAATTTTTCTTCCCGCGATCAAACCAAATTAACTGTGAAATGAATTCGGATTTTAGTGGCAAAAAATACATATCCGTTTGTTTTTGTTTCTCCCCATCCATCCCTCCCTCCCTCTCCCTTTTTTTCTCCCATCAAAAAAGCACATCCAGGGGTATTATCCGCATGTGACAACTGAAAGTTTTAAAAGCAACTACTACACACGAGTTTATCACAACATCATCAACTGATACTATCCTAGAAAGACAACTGTCACATGCATCACCGAACTAAAAAGCGGTTCATTAACGCGATTTATTACTTTATAGTGCGTTAATTTCTCTTTTCAAAGCAGTTTTATTTTTCATTCTATTCTGTTCCAACTCTATTTTGCTCCCGAACTTATTCCCGACAATTAATCAAACTGGAATATATACAAGTTTTGCTCTTTTACGAATTTTGTTTTAATACCTTTTTTTTATACATATATAACATTTCTATAACAGGTTACAAATGCCTCCAATTAAAGGGGGATCTCCGAAATAAAAAAAAAGGTTGATAATCGCGATAGTGAAAATAACGAGAAAGCTTTTCTCTTCCACTCTTTTTATTCTTAAGAGGAAAAAAAAAAAGGAGATAGAAAACGAAATGGACCAAATCTTTTAGACCTTTTATCTTTCTACATAAACGGTTAAACTTCATTTTTCCTTTTCCTTTTATTTACAGCTTTTCTTACGATTCTCACCGTCGAAAAAAAAAAATAATTCTCATAAACTTATTTAAACCTTTTAAATTTTATCGATCATGTTTTTTTTTTTTTTGACATAGAACTACGTCTCAGGGCGCACCATGGAGGTTTTGTCGTGTCTGGTTGTCCGGTTGCCTTAGTGTTTTGAACACCAAACATTAAAAAAAAAAAAAAAAAAAAATTCAAAAATTTTAGATAAATTTTTCAATGAAATTATAACAAAAATCCTTGATAATCCTTAAAAATTTTTTTAAATTTTCAATAAAATTTTTTTTGACATAGACAGGATTGAAAAAACTCGAAACGTTAGAAAACGACGAAGAGATATGTAACATGTGTTTTATGGTATGCGCTTTCATTTCAAAAGATTTTATAAATTCTAACTTTCAGAAAAAAGGGAAAATTTGTAGAAAACTTCTTAGATTTTGATTTTGGTAAATTTTATTTAAAAAAGGGGGACACGTGGACTAATATTAGGGCTTGGAGGATTTAGGGGGATCATTAACACTTTTCGAAACGAAAATTTCGATAATTTTTGATCGTTAAAAAGATTTATTTAAAATTTTATTGAAAAAACATTTTCAATTTATTAAAAACGTTTTGTAAAAAATCATACTGGGATATGGGGGCATATCCCTACGTAGAACTACGTCTTTGAGGTACTGCCCTAATATTGCTAAATTTAAACGACGAAACAACAGAAAAAAGTCAAGAAATAATTTAGAAATGATGTTCGCACCAAAAATTAATTTAATATTAAAAAGTTAATTTTTTAAAATGTTTGTTAATTTTTAGTTAATTTTCGTTAGGTTTTCGTGAATTTTTCTTTAATTGACAATATTTAAATTATAGTTAAAATTTATTCAAATTTTTTTACCTAATAAATATTAGGGCATTAATTAATATTATAAATTAATATAATAAATATTAATATTTAAAGAATGTACTATGAATACAGAATGCCCTAATGGGGCCACTAAATGACCCCCAAGATCGTGACACTTTTTAGTCTTAGCGTGAAACACCGCAACATTTCTTTACAATTCTCGAAGTTAAATTTTTAATTAATTAAATAATTTTAAAAAATTTTGACTAAATCTTGACTATAATTTAAAGATTGTCAATTAAGTAGTAAAATTAATAATTAATAAAAGTATAAGAAAAATTTACGAAAAACTAACGAAAATTAATAAAACACCAACGAAAATTAACTAAAAAATCATACTGTACTGTATCAAAAATGTACGGCGAAACCTTTTGCCGTTTGTGAGCATTTTGATTTGTTTATTCAGGTCGTCCAGTTTCCTCTTTTTTATATTAACAATTTTCCGGTGGTTTTTTAAAATTTCGTCGCGTTGGTCCAGGAGATTCATCAGGGTTCTTTTGGCGTCGGTAGGGACTTCGGATGAGGCTGCGTCTGTGGGAAATTTAGAAGAGGTTGGGTGTGTGGTAAATTCGGAAAGGTTTTCGGCGTCTATGGGAAATTCGGACAGGTTTTCGGCGTCTATGGGAAATTCGGAAAGGTTTTTGGCGTCTGTGGGAAAGTCGGCAGGACTTGGGGTTGTAGATAGGCATTCGGTACTCTTGTCGTCGTTTTTTTCAGTATTGTCTTGAACACTTGAAAATTTGGAACTTGATATCGCGGTTGACAGATTTGCACTTGACATTTTGCAGTATAAGAGATTAACAATAAAATATATGAAAAAATGAAAAATAATAAACATAAATAATAAACACGAACGGTAAATATAAAAATATTTAAGAGATGAAAAAATAATTGCCAACTTATGAATTTTATTTTGGAATGGTGGAATGTCGAAAAAAGGTTAAATTTTGAAGTTGAAAACGGGTGAATTTAAAAAGATTTTTGCAAAAAAATATTAAGAATTTGTTTAGCTATTTGGTTTTGGAGAATGCTTGGTAATTCTAAATGTTCCTTACAAAGAATTTCGAAGATTTCTAATAATGCTCTGTAGTTTTTTTGATATTTCCAGAGAATGATTTTATTTGCATATTTGAATTTGAGTATCTCCGGTCGATTGTAGTCATTATTTTGATTTAATATTTCAAATTTGTCGGTTATAATGTTACTTATTTTGGAAATAGCTAATTGAGTGAGGCTTTTTGGGAAATATAAACTCATTTTGAAATCGTTAAAAAATTTTAAAAAAATTTTAAAAGAATTTTTTGGTAATGAAAATAGGTTCTGCCTTGTTTATGTTTGGAAATCTTCTGTTGTATTTGTTTTGATTTGGAAATTTGTTGGTTAATGTAAATGTGGAAGAACACGGTAGTAGACAAGCTATGGTTACATCTTTCGGCGGTAAATATACAAAAATTTCGAGTAAGATTTCCGGCATAAGATCTGAGATTCTAACTTTGCCATTTGCGAAATTTGCCATGATAAATATATATCCAATATGAATAACTAAGAAAGTTGATGAGCTCTTTTTTACTTATTTCGCGTTACGTTTTCACCCCACCCCCCTCACACAACACCCCAGTACACCCCCTCACTTAATTAACTCCCGTACGAGCTCTTTTTTACTTATTTCGCGTTACGTTTTCATTTTTAAAATTTTAATCAAATTACCGCACTTTTCGCATCTAAATTAATATTTTTTAATAAATATTAATTTTTGATATGAATAAGTAAAATCAAATATGGATTTTGACTAATTTCTTTCACTTTTTATAAATAATAAAATACGGTATAAAATTTACCGGGATACTGTAAATTTTTTAGTTAATTTTAATTTATTTTATGAAATAAAATACGGTATAAAATTTACCGGGATACGGTAAATTTTTTTAGTTAATTTTAATTCATTTAATGAAAAAATTGTTAAAATTATCACACTTACAAACGCGTTACGCTCCGACCCCCGCCATTTTTTAGTTAATTTTAACTGAAAAAATAGTAAACACCTCGGTGTTATTTCGGCCATAACTTTTGATCATTTTTATCAATTAAAAAATTAACGAAAAAATGATAATCCATTTTATCAAAAATTATCAAAAAGATTTCCGTTAATTAAAAAAATTAACGGAAAATAAAGGATAATTTAGACAAATTAATGATGAACAATGATAATTTAAGATAAATGAATGCAATGATTTAAGACAAATGATAATTTAGACAAATTAATGATCATTTTTATCAATATAAAAATTAACGAAAAAATGATAATCCATTTTATCAAAAATTATCAAAAAGATTTCCGTTAATTAAAAAAATTAACGGAAAATAAAGGATAATTTAGACAAATTAATGATGAACTAAAGAAAAATTAACGAAAATTAACTAAAAATTAACGAAAATTTTTAAAATTTAACGAAAAATAACGAAAATTCATCATTCATTCAATTTTACTTTGTGTCGATTTTAAGCTTTTTCATCTTTTTCTTTCTTTAATATATTAAAATCCCATGTTTACACCCTCCTGTTTCATCATTCATTCGATTTTACTCTGTGTCGATCCTAAAGAAGTTTCACTTCAATAATTAATAAAAGTATAAGACAAATTCACGAAACACTAACGAAAATTAACTAAAAATTCTCGATGTTAAATTTTTCATTAATTAAATAAAATTAATTAAATAAAATTTTGACTAAATCTTGACTATAATTTAAAGATCGTGAATTAAGTAGTAAAATTAAAATAATTGATAAAAGTATAAGAAAAATTCACGAAACACTAACGATAATTAACTAAAATTTTTCATTAATTAAATAAAATTTTGACTAAATCTTGACTATAATTTAAAGATTGTGAATTAAGTAGTAAAATAAATAATTAATAAAAGTATAAGAAAAATTCACGAAAAACTAACGAAAATTAACTAAAAATTTTTGGTGCGAACATCGCGAACATCGCGACAGATCTTGGACAGACAGATCCCCCCAGGACCGAGCCCTATAACGTAGTTCTACGTTAAAAATCTTAAAATTTTAATTTTCTATTAAAAATTTTGATAATTTTTTGTGAAAAAGGTCATCAACATTTTTTGAAATTAAGATTTAAATGATTTTTGATAAAATTTTATTGAAAAGGTGGGCCACGTGGACTAATATCAGGGCTTAGAGGATTTAGTGGGGATCATTAACATTTTATGAAACGAACATGTCAATGATTTTTGATTATTTAAAAAAAATTATTAAAAATCATGAAAATCTTCGTTTCAGAAAATCCTGATGACCTTTTTCACAAAACATTATCAAAATTGAAGAGAGAGAAAAGAAAAAGGAAAAAAAAATAATAAAATTTCTAATTAAAAATTAAAATTTTAACAATTTTCGCCAAAAATTTTTACTAAAATTCAAAAAATGTTTTAAAAAAAAAAATTAAACTGGGATATGGGGACATATCCCTACGTAGGACTACGTCTATGGGACCTTAATATTGCTAAAACGATGAAACGATTTAAAAATTTCAACGCATTTTTTTGCCATGTTTTTAGTCAAAAAATTCGATTTTTTTGATAAAAACATACTTTAATTTCCTCGCACAAAAAAAATAAATTAAAATTATGGATAAAAAAGATCAAAAGTTGAAAAATATTAGTCAAAATTTAATTTAGAGTCTTCAAAGTTAAAATTTAAATATTTCATCATTTTAAGAAGCCAAGAATATGAGCTAAAGTGTTCTTTTAATATTATTTAATATTTATTCAGAATATTATTTAAAATTTTGACAAATTTTTTTCAACATTTGATCTTTTTTACAAATTTTATTAAAAATCGATATTTAGGCCTATATAATATTTTTCGATCATTTTAATATTAAAATTTTTGACTACAGAAGTTTCACTTCAAAACTAGTCATTTCGCCCATAACTTTGGATCTTTTTTATCAAAAAATATAACTTTTTTTGATTCAAAAATTTTGAACTTAAAATTTTAATATAAATAGTATTTTGACTATTTGAAATTTTAACTTTGAAGACTTTAATTAAAATTTTGACGAGAAAAGGACAAAATTAAAAATGTTGACTAGGTCTATATTTTAACCATAAATTTTTTAAAATTCTCCAAGTTAAAATTTTAATATTAAAATATTAATTATTTAATATTAAAATATTAAATAATTTTTTAGGTGCGAACCAACAAACGAACAAATAAACAAACAAATAAACAAATAAACAAACAGAAATATCCAGGTTACGGGGTATGACGTAGTCCTACGTCAAAACAAAAACCAATTTAAAAATGTTTTATTTAAAAAAAAAAGTTTTTTCAATAAAATTGTAAATAAATGTTTTCAAAATTTCTGAAAACTTCCCCTTTTTTTCTTAAAATTAGTCAAAAATTTACGATATTTTGTAAAAAATTTTATTATAAAAAACACCGCGCACAGAATAGGGAAATCGGTTTCGGTTAAATATGATTTTTATATTCGTTGTTTATGTTTGTAAACAAACTTGTTACTAAATATAAACACCATACTTAACCGAAACCGATTTCCCTATTCTGGTGCGCGGTGTTCTTTCATTGAAAATTGGGAAATTCGGTCCCAACCAAAAATTCTAAACGTAGTCCTACGTAGGAATGTGCCTCATATCCCCTGACTGTTTTTTTTTTTTTTTTGTTCTCGATACTAAGTCTTAGTCTTTAATACAGAGGAGATAACACCTTCGTTCCGTGCATTCTACTCCATTAAATAATGCCAGACAGAAAGCTCTGCAAAGGCATTAATGGTCTTTGCGGTCTTCCTTTTCAACGTTATCTATAGCGAGGTTTCTCTTTATTCATCACGCAACCTGCTTTTTCCTTTTTATTACTTCTCCTCTCAAAACGTAAGCATGGTAAAAACCCTCCATGTTCCCAGAACATAATTATTTAAAAAAAATAGTCTCCGTAATGAGGAAAAAAGAAAAAGAGAGGGAGAGAAAAAAAATACATATAATAATATGAGTTATATCCATTCATTCCTTCTCTCTCTTTCTCTCTCTCTCTCCTTTTTTCAAATGAACCAGAAAAACCGGAGCGAAATTTCCTCCATAACGGCTGGAGATTCTGTTAACAAATGAAAATTCCATTATAAATGGAAGAAAAACAAACAATTCGAAATGACTTTTGCCCCGTAGTGTGAAATAATAACATATTTGTTTTATTTATTTTAAAATTCCCTTAAACGATACTTTTGCCATGTTGAAACGCACTGCGATTTTTGTTTTTTCAAAATAATGGGAAATAGGATCCAGAGAGTTGGTGCGTTAAATTATCAACTTTTTTTTTTTTTTTTTTTTTTTTGCGCTTCAGCTTTTTCCGTATGTAATGTAGAACCAAACTTTTGTAATTATAACAATGTTAGACTTTTTTTTTATTTATGCGAGTTTCAAAAAAAAATTTTTTTCATTGTTTTAGGGACGGATGGAAGGAAGGAAAAGCATAGTATCCCTACCGAATTTTTAAATCCCTTTTCTACTCCGATAGATTTTTTTTAAAAATTTATTTAAGGCAATTAAAAAGTTACTGGAATCTGAGGAAATTTCTTATAAATCTCTTCAAGCTGTCTGTCCTCCCAATTACCGGAAAACTATACGAACCATTTTTATATAAAATAAAAACTTTGATTTTTCAGTCTTTACGGGAATTTAGAAATTGTTTGGTCCTTGGGTACACTGTTAAACGACGTCTAAAAAAATTGAAAAAATTCAGGGGATCTTTTTCCGGTTCCTATAAAAGAATTAGGGGCTGCGTTCGCCGGAATTCAAAATTTCGTAAAATAAGGGCCACCCCTATCGCTGTTCCAGGAATGGTGTGGAACCGTCGTAAAATGATTAGTTGGAACAAAGTCTCTCAATTCCCTCCTGCAGCACCTCAACCGAAACCATAAATCAGTTTTAACAGTACCCTTATTATCACGTCCAAGGGTGAAGTATCTATGTTTTTTTTTTTTTTTTTTTTTTTTTTTTATTGTTCCGGAACAAACATTGTCTTTTCCGGAACTGACACATTTTGGTTATATGCTTGTTCCGGAGCAGACATTTATTGTTCCGGAACAAACAACGTTAAATAAGTAAATTGTCTGTTCCGGAACAAAGCATTAAATGAGTAAACGCTGTCAGTTCCAGAACAAACATTGTTTGCTCCGGAACAGACAATTAATAAAATAAGAAAATTTTTAGTAAATCAGTAAATTGTCTGTTCCGGAACAGACAAATTTTTATTGATTGTCTGTTCCGAAACAAGCAATTTACTTATTAAACACTGTTCCGGAACAAGCAATGTCTATCCCGGAACAAACAAGTTAATTAGTAAACGCGGCGCTTGTTCCGGAACAGACAATCAATAAAATATTCTGTTCCGGAACAAGCAATTTACTAATTAAACGTTGTTTATTCCGGAACAGACATTGCATGTTCTGAAACAAACAACTTAATCAGTAAACGCTGTAAGTTCTAGAACAAACATTCCTTGTTCCGAAAAAGACAATTAATAAAATATTGTCTGTTCCGGAACAAACAATTTAATCAGTAAGCGCTGTCAGTTCCAGAACATACATTACTTGTTCCGGAACAGACAATATAATTATTAAAAGTAGTTTGTTGCAGAACAAGCAATGTCTGTTCCGAACAAACAATATTTTATTGATTGTCTGTTCCGGAACAAGCGCAACGTTTCTTCTCACACTAACAACGCTCACTAGTAAAGTTGTTTGTTCCGAAATAGGCATTGCTTGTTCCGGAACAAACGACGTTTAGTAAGTAAATTGTCTGTTCCGGAACAAACAACTTAATCAGTAAAAGCTGTCAGTTCCAGATCAAACATTGCTTGTTCCGGAACAGACAATTTTTTATTGATTGTTTGTTCCGGAACATGGAATTCACTTATTAAACGTTGTTGGTTCCGGAACAAACAGTTTAACTAGTAAACTCTGTTAGTTTGAGAACAAACGTTGCGGTTGTTCCAGAACAACAGACAATCGATAAAATACGGTGTTTGTTCTGGAACAAACGCCGTTTCATAAGTAAAGTACTCTGCTCTGATATAAACCTTGTAATTTTGCTTTGAACCTGTCGTCAAAAAAATTTTTTTTTTTTGCCCGGTTTTGCCATTTAATATTTGGTTTGTGTACCATTAATTACGCTTTCAGTAAATAATTCATTTCGTCAATAATTGACTGCCGTCAATAACTAAACGTTGGATTTTTTAAAAGGTACACATTTACTCTGAAAATGTTAAAGCCAGCATTCATTAGAATTGTATCAGCATCAAACAACAGGCCGATTAAATTTAAGGTTTCTGGAACAACAAAATACACAATCAAATGGATTGTTCTTGATACTTTGGTAAAAATTATGGATTTTATTACGTTGATGATGAAAAAAAGATTGCCTCAGTGGATTGCGATGCTGAAAATTTCATTTTTCCAAGCTCCAATATATTGTATTACTTAAGGGAAACAGTGCACTCGGTGGATACTCATGCCACTCCCAAAAGGTTAAAAAGCGCTTTATCTTTTGTATCACTGGCTGTTCAAAAGAACTCAATTTACATATTATAGCATTCAGGAAAGTAAGAAAAAAGAGGATTAACAATTTGGACTGACTCTAATTGCCAACGATATATCAATACCATGCGCGACATCTATCGGGCAACGTAACGGACATCTGTTTTTTTATGAAAAATGTCTTAATTTTAAGAATATCCGTTCTAGTATATTTAGCTTATAGAGATCAATAGCAATATTATCGTCTCGTGTTTAACTCGATCTTGTCAAATGGCAGGTGACGGACGGTCATTAATTAGCACCAGATCGGGCCGCATACCCCCTGACCCGAATCCAAAGAAAACAGCTGGGAAGAAACCAACAACTATAAACTTACAACATTCTAAAGGAGCCAAGGAATCAAACCATAATCTACTGCATAAAAATCAATCGGAGCAAAAACCGCACTATCCTCTCCAATGTCCTAAGCAATGTTCGTTCTGGAACTGACAGCGTTAAATGATTAATATCCAATTAGTTTACCGATTAAGTTGTTTGTTCCGGAAGAGAAAGTTTTTTATTGATTGTCAGTTCCGGAACAAGCAATGTTTGTTCTAGAGCCGACATCGTTTACTGATTAAGTTGTTTGTTCCAGACCAAGCATTTACAAGCAATGCTTGTTCCGGAACATTTAATTTTTTATTGATTGTCTGTTTTGGAACATGCAATTCACTTATTAAACGTTGTTGCTTCCGGAACAAGCAATGAACCAAAACGTGTCAGTTCCGGAAAAGGCAATGTTTGTTCCGGAGCAAGCAATGCTCGTTCTGGAACCGACAGCATTAAATGGTTAATATCCAATTAGTTTACCGATTAAGTTGTTTGTTCCGGAACAGACAGTTTCTTATTGATTGTCTGTTCCGGGACAAGCAATGTTTGTTCTAGAACCGACAGCGTTTACTGATTAAGTTGTTTGTTCCAGAACAAGCATTTACAAGCAATGCTTGTTCCAGAACATTTAATTTTTTATTGATTGTCTGTTTCGGAACATGCAATTTACTTATTAAACGTTGTTGGTTCCGGAACAAGCAATGAACCAAAACATGTCAGTTCCGGAAAAGGCAATGTTTGTTCCGGAGCAAGCAATGCTCGTTCTGGAACCGACAGCATTAAATGGTTAATATCCAATTAGTTTACCGATTAAGTTGTTTGTTCCGGAACAGACAGTTTCTTATTGATTGTCTGTTCCGGGACAAGCAATGTTTGTTCTAGAACCGACAGCGTTTACTGATTAAGTTGTTTGTTCCAGAACAAGCATTAACAAGAAATGCTTGTTCCGGAACAGTCAATTTTCTATTGATTGTTCCGGAACATATAATTCACTTATTAAACGTTGTTTATTCCGGAACAAGCAATGAACCAAAACATGTCAGTCCCGGAAAAGACAATGTTTGTTCCGGAACAAACAATAAAAAGAAAAAAAAAACCATAGATACTTGACCACTTAGAGCTTCCATACGATCAATACATCGCTTTTTTCAACGTCTTGTTACTCTTGTATCTTTTTTTCAAAAAGGCAATAATTACGTGCGCTACGTTTTATGTGAAACTCACTTGCTCAGCAAACAACGAACGCCTCTACACAATACGAATTAGTTTTTATCTGATCTAACTCTTCTGTAACCTTATCTTTCACGCTTCAAATAGGTAAAAATTCCGAAAGGGAGCAGTTTAACACCCACAAACTCCAAAGCGTGCTCCAGAGAAACGATAAAAAAGAAAAAAAAGGATCGTGAGATATCCAACAACAGGAAAAAGAGGAGACAATTTGAAAAAGTTAAAAACGTCCGATAAAAAGTGATAAACGACTTTTTGTTTAACAAATTGCAACAAAAAGTAATTTGTAACGTCTCAAAGTGATCGTCTTGTAAACATCGGACAGAAGAACTCTTCCTAGAAAACCGTTTAAGATTTCATTACAGCCGAAAAGACCAAAGGGTTTTTCGTCTTTTGTTCCATTTATTTTCTTAAAAAAAAAAAAAAAAAAAAAAAAGGATAAAGGAAAAAAGACTTCAATTGCCTTAATAAAAAAAAGTGTTTTATTTCTAAAGTGAACAAAAAAAAAAATATTCTTCGAGTTTTCTTAGCCACGTGGCAGAATTACTACAATGGACAAAAATAAAAATGTCACAGGAAATTCCCGGCAGCGAAAAGAAGAGAAAGAAAAAAATAGAATGAGTTTGTTCTTGACACTTTTTCGGTAAACAGGAGGGAAAAAAAAGCACGAATCGAAAACCAAAGTTTATATAAAAAAAAAGTAAACGTAACCGATTGAACTTTACTTTTTTTTTGTCTAGGAAAAAAATGTTTTTTTTTGTCGTATTTATGTAATTTTTTTTTTCCGGACTCAATGGCAGATCTAAGTGGCCGATATCAAACACTCAAACGCCCACCGTAAACCGATCCTATTTCATTTATTGCCAACAAAGGAACTCGCCTCGTATTATTTTAATTTAAGCTCATTCTTTTTCCCCGGGACGACGACATCGGTGATCGATGATATTTATTGGTTATCGATGTGAATACGATGGCGATATTAAAAAACATGAAAGGACTCCCATTTTTTTTTTTATTTAGAAAAAGAATTAGGAAAATATCGTCCCGCTATTGAAATACCGTATTTTTTAATCGAGCTAAAATACTCCTGCAAATATTAACTCAACTTTTTTTCAAAAAAAAAAAAAAAAAAATTATGTTGATCAATTTTATTAAAACTGTTTAAAGTTCCAAGAATTTCTAATTATTCATTCAACTGCAAGCAGTACGGTAAATATTGACTGGATGGGCAATATTCGGGCTTTTGAAAAACACGGATTCATGTCCTAAAAACGGGGACCCATGACATCGATCTTTACCGTGGACGGGGGTACTTAGACTATTTTTTCACTTCTTTTTATTTTAAAAAAATTTTTTACATAAGATTATGTTCTTTTTCTTCCTGGTTCTTCTTTTACACTGAAAATGCAGCAAATATAAAAAAGCATAGCATAAGCATATATATAAATAGCAAATTTTTAAAATCTCGAATGTCACGTAAGACATGGAATACCCCCCCCCCCCAACCCCTCCCCCGTTAAGTGCTTACGTAATACTTGTACGATCCATTCTAAGAGTCAATTTTCATTTTCATTATTTTTCTCCCCATTTCCCAAAAATTTAAGAAAAATAAAAGTACACCAAGTTTACCCCGCCTTAGTTCAAAGTAACCCCCTTCTACGGTACATTTTTTTTTTAAAAAACGAAAAACAATTTTTTTTTTGATTGACTGAAAATTCTTTTTTCCCGCACAATTTGTCTAATCACTTTTTAAATACAGTTCAGCATTTGAGTAATTTATATCGAATTTGTATACACCTCTCGTTTTCGTTTCATGCTGAACGATTTTTAATGAAATGTTCATTCAAATGAAATCCTCGTTGAATAGAAAAAAAAAAAAAAAAAGAAAAAAAGAAAAAATAATAATAATAATAAAAAAATAATAAAAATGGTGGTAATTAAATTTTTAACAGCGGAAAACGTTCATTTTGCACACGACGTATTTAAACATAATATCCTCAAGCGTCTTCTATTCCGTTCCCCCCGTTACCTCCTTTTCCTCATGGTGAATAATCAAGTTTTTGTTTTCAGTTTCTTTTATTTATTCATTCATTTTTTTAAAAAAAATGATAATCGAGTTACAACGTAATTATAACGTCTCTATACCTTAATAAACTAAGTCGTTTTTCTCCTTTAACGGCGGTTTAATTTCCTTTTTATTTTATTTTTTTTTTATGTTTGTTCCGCTTTGTAAAAATTTGTACGATATACGAATGGACAAGTTCCAAAAAATAACATTGCCAAGAAACAAGATAAAAGGTCTCGAAATTACGTTTTGTTAGACTTTTCCGGTTTGCGAGGGGAAAGAAAAGTGGTCGCATTGCTCTTTTTCTTTATCTTTTACAAAAAAAGGATGGCACAATGGAATCAGGCCACGGTCAGCTTTGTATTATTACGGTTTTTATGTCCATGTTCACCGTTTAAAGTATTTACGATCGGGATTTCGGCACATAAATGAATTATTTTCCCCGCGTTCGATATCCGTTCAAATCGAGTTTATCGCAATTTAATATTAAACACTTTTAATGTAATAGCAAATGAAGCTCGAAGCAAATTGGAGGCCCTTTTCAGATTCAACAGGGACTTGTAGGGAATAAAGGAGACTTTTGTATGAAAAAGGACCGATTGGCAAACGGCAAATGGAATGCTTTTGTTTTTGAAACCAAAAAAAAAAAAAAAAAAAAAAAAAAAAAAAAAAAAAAAAAAAAAAAAACACTTGAGAACCAAAATAAAAACATATCATCCATTTTCATATGTACGTACACATTTTACATACCTCACAGGCAAAATAACGTGAATAATACGAATAATAAATAATAGAGACCCTTAATTAGAAGAGACCCGACAGAAGAAATGAGAGCGAAATTTTGGAGGCTTATGACCATTAAAGTGGGTTGAAAATCAAAAATTTTGGATTTTCAAAATGCCTGATAGCGCAATCGCTGTGGTGTATTTATTGCAAATTTTTTTTCCTTTTCGAAATTTTTTTTAAACGGCGTTCTGAGGGTGCGCAAGAGGGTCAAAGATTTGGAAAATCTCATAAAAGATGAAAATTCGACTTTTAGGTTTTTGTGAAAAAAGTACCGTTTCCTATCGGATTTTTAGCGTAGATTTCGAAAATTAAGTCTGTTTGCGTCTAGCTATTTCCGCTCCTGAGTTTTTCTAAAAAATATGATAAAAATATTGACATTTTAAAGTTTTGAAATGTTTACGCCGAACAACTGCATTTGAAGTATAGCCTAGTCATTTTAGGCGATTTTAGAATATTATAAAAGCCGAAATTTCTGGAGTCCTTAAATTTTATGGACTAACAAACATCATTGAGAGAAAAAATTTCGTTGGGTACATATGACCCGAATGGGAATCGAACCCACATCTTACCGTTTGTCGGACGGGTACCATTAAGCTGCCGACACGCTTTGTGATTCGTGTTGCAATTTAAGAGCCAATTCACATTGTGCGACATGGACGCAAGACTTTATTACCCCCGTGTCGGAGATCCATTGAGGTATATGGGAGCGTTCACATTGAGCGACTCCGACTTGATGTCGGAGGGCAGTCGTCGAAGCCCTGCGACATCGCAGGTACTTGCGTCTTCGATTCCTATTGAATCAAATGGGGTTGTTCACATGAGTCGCTGCGACTTCGTTTACCTGCCTCGGTTAATTGTATTATTATTTATTTGTGAAATGACTTTTTTTTTTAAATATTAATTTTTTATTAAAAATTTTATTAAAATCGCGTTCTCCGTTTCACCCCGATGAATACGATATAAAATTTTTTCCAAAAAGTTAAATATTTATGATTTTTAAAAAATTTGTTGAAATATAAAACTTTGCCTTCTTTTTCGGTTTTTATTATGCAGTTTCGGCCCAGAAGCATTTTTGCAATAAAAATTCCAATAAGAGACAATTTTTATTAAAGAAAAAAATGGAAATAGCGATTTATAAATAATAAAATTTCAAAATTGCTCAAAAAAAGTGATTTTTTATATGCAATTAATCAGAATCACGTAACGAATTCATTTTTTAAAAAAGCGACATCCGATATCAATCAGGGAAAAAATAATGACTTTCATAAACGATTAAAAGTGATTAAAAAAACCCCAAATTTGTGCGTCCTTTTGTCAAATTGAATACAAAAGGTCGTACCTGAAGTCGCACCATGTGAACGGAGAGCTGAGTCGCAAGAGCAATAAAGTCGTGCGTCCATGTCGCCCAATGTGAATTGGCTCTAAGTTCTTCATTGAGAGAGAACTCGTCGAGTGCGGGTCGGTAGCTTAATGGTAGAGCACCCGTTCGGCAAACTGTAAGATGTGGGTTCGATTCCCATTCGGCTCATGTGTACCCGGCGAAATTTTTTTTCTCAACGATGTTTGTTAGTCCATAAAGAGAATTCTTGTCTCATCACAGCTGTGGATACGGCTACAAAATTCTGAAATTCAAATTATAGTTCGAGCAACCTCCAGAGCAACGACTAAAAATCTTCGAAAATTCTTGCTGTTCAAAATTATGGCGATGTTTTGTTGCCCCGAAACTATCTTATGTGACAAAAGAAAACGGTAGAGGTCCCTATGTTGGTCCGGAATTTTATACAAAATGTATACAATCTGTATACATTTAATTGGTATACATTTTGTATACTACTCCGGACCAACATAGGGACTTCTACCCGGAAAACAAATTATTTCAAAAGCTGTAAAACGATTCTAAATATAAAGTCTAAATTTGATATTATATTATTATAATAATATAATAATAATCATTGATACTAAAGAAATTTATATTTAAAGAAAGAATCTTGTTTTAATATCAGATTCATTTAGGAATTTTAATGCTTTAACTTTTGATTGTTTTTTTCTTAAAGGTATGTTTTGCTAAAATTGATCTGTGATATGCTTATTTTATTTTTTAATTGAATTATGGTCATCCATTTTGTTTTATGTTTTTATTTGTAGAGGTAGTACTAATGATGGTTTCTTAACCGAAACAGCTGTCTACATTAATATAATTAATTTAAAGACGTTTGGAGCGACGTGTTATTCGTCAATTTTCCTTAATTAAAATTCGTCTTAGCGGTCAATTCCAATTACAATAAATGATATATTTATATAAACATTTGAAATATCTTTCAATTCAGTTCCATTATTATATTTTCCACATGATAACCCGGTGGAAAGATATCACCGCACAATAAAAAGATGTTTTCTCCAAATTCTTGGTTGACCAACAAAATTAGGCCGTTTATCTTCCAAATGATCCTCTTTGCCATGCGATCTGCCAAAAACGAAACCACAGGATTTTCTCCAGCGTTTTTAACGTTTGGAAAAGAAATCGGTGCTCCTAATGACGTACCACTTCCGGAATTATCCGATTCCCTTGCTTCTGACTTCGCAGTAGAGACAAAATGGTCGATGCTTGGCCTGAAGCAAGGAGAACTGTTAAAAAAGCTATGAATAAAAACAAAGCCTCCTTTGATAAGATACATCGAAATATCCCAATTAGGGATGCACACAACAAATTTCAACAGAATTTTGAGAAATTTGCTCAGATTTCGGTTCTGAACGTGTAAGATTCTAAGGATTTAAAATTTAAAATTTCTTGTTCGAGAATCTTGCTCAAGATCTCGCAAGATTTCAGAAGATCTCGGAAGACCTTGAGCAAGATTCTTGAGCAAGAAATTTTGAATCCTTAAGAGTCCTACACGTCCAGAACCAAAATCTGAGAAAATTTCTCGAAATTTTTTTGAAATTTGTTGTGTCCATCCCTATTTAAGGGACTCAATCCCATCCGTGGGTGACTTAAAAGTCTGGTTTTTTGAATTTATTATGCTATATTTGTATATATAGTATACAGTATATAGTATATAGTGGATATATACTATTTTTTTATATCCTGATCTGATTTTAGATCCTGATAAGAGAAAACAAGAGTTCACAGATGAATTCTTTGAGAGAATGTCCAAGCGAACAAAAACTATTGGTGGTGGCACATCCATAAAACAAATTTTGGGTTCACTTCAAGGAATTCTTGAAGAACTAATCAAGATGCTGGAACGAGAGGGAAAATCCTTAACCGTTGGAACTGTTGAGTGGAGGAAGATGTCAGATATCTCTCTAAGTGTCAATGGATCAGTAACAGATGTTGTTTTCACGGGAAGCCCTAGATACTTTTTGGGAAGGAACAAACACACTGTGTAGTTCCAAACTCATGTCTCTCTCATTTTGTTGTTAAAACTTGTATATACTCTCAAACAAAAAGGTTATTTTTTCTAAATAATAATCATAAATTTAAAAAAAAAAAAAAATGAGTTTCATGGATACAAGTAACACTTTTTTTTTTTTTTTAATAATAAGAAAAAAATAAACGATTTAAACTTCAGGATTTATCCTGAGAGGTAACAACGCGAATCGACAAACGAACGACGCTAACAAGTGTCAATCAAACAAAAATACCAATCATTAATCAAAACAATATGTCTATATATTTCTCGAATTCAGAGATCTCAACTCAAATAAAAAATTTTAAATAATTCGAAAAGTAAAAAAAAAAATTGTGGGCATTCCCTATTTCAGGTTCTTTGGTTCAAGGG
Source organism: Liposcelis bostrychophila (assembly GCA_037577465.1). NCBI lineage: Eukaryota > Metazoa > Arthropoda > Insecta > Psocodea > Liposcelididae > Liposcelis > Liposcelis bostrychophila. The sequence goes on from CM075207.1 coordinate 13,311,917, forward strand.
AAAGAGTCGGACCAACAGAATCTATATGGAATAGGTCTGCGGCTCCTCTTATTCTCCTTGGGTTTTCAGCGGGATATATTTGCTTCGGTTGATGAAGTCAGGGACGTTCAAAGACGCCTCCATCAACCTGACGATACAAACCCTAAAAATGATAAAATTTTATCATTTTTAGAGTTACATCATTTTTAGGGTTTATATCGTCAGGGTTTATATGGTCGTATCAGACTAGAGTTGAAGGTATATTAATATACCTTCAACTCTGGTCTGATACGACCATAATAACAAACGATAATAATGACAATGATGAATGACAATAATGACTTCCTTTTTGAAGGGAAGGAAGACCCAAAACCCTATATAAAAAAAATGTAGTATAGTAACATTTTTTTTATATACTGATATTATATTAAAATAAATACTATATTTTTATTATACTATTTTTTTTAGGGAATAACGTTTTTCATTAAAAAATTTTTTTGAACCGAACCTGTCGCTTCAAAAAATTTTGGGGGGGGGGGAGTGGAAGATAGTTTGTTGCGCGTAAAATCTCGCAATGTTTATTTAATTTTTAGTTTTTATTTTTGACCCATAAAACCTTGTTTACTTTTCTCAGATTCGATTTTCCCGATTCCGAAAATTTAAACAGGTTTCGAGAACAAAGTTTAACAAAAGCTGGGGAAAAAACTAAAAATATAAGTAAACATTGCGAGATTTTACGAGCAACACTTTTTTTTTTAGTAAAAAAAAAATGAAATAAGATGTGGACAGAACAACGACAAAAAAAAATCAGTTTCATGGATACAACTAACATTTTTTTTTTTAAATAATAATAAGAAAAACTAAACGAATTAAACGATTTTACTCGTGATTTCTTGGAAAATCTCGATTTTCCAAGAAATCACGGCCGTTTTATGCCTGCTTCTAGCAATAACTGTTTGGGCTAGTATTGAAATAGCTTTACAAAAGAAGAAAAAACAGATTAAATGAATTTCGTTCCTTAATTCAACTATGATTTCGTTGTGTCGGGAATATTGGAACTAAATTAAAAAACAAAGCTTTTTTCCCTGATGCTTTTTAGCCCTGCTTGTTGCCCTGCCTGAAGCTTTTTTCCCAGATGAAGCCCTGATGAAGGTGATAATATAAACACTGAAACGTTGGCGGAAAAAAGCTTTGTTTTTTAATTTAGTTCCAATATTCCCGACAAAACGAAATCAAAGAAAAAAACAGTGTTGACAGATTTCTTTCAATGTTGCCAACTATAAAGTTTTAACTTCTTGACAACATAAAATTTTTTACCGTGTATTCAAAGAAAAATTTGCTTTGCACTTTTGCTTCGCACTTTTTTCTACCCTCCTTTGACTAAGTAGCTTTTGCTTATGATCTTTTACTAAGTCCGCCATCTGGAATTTTAAAATAATTATTTTAGATATGAAATCAGCAGTCACAAAAATACCTAAAAATAAATATTCATAAAATTCCATTCATATAATTAAAAATTTTGGCTTTCATGTTATGCCCGTCAGTTTGAATTTTGAGGCACGGGCAGCAGGCTTTTAATTGCACAAAATATCGAAGCTTTTGCTGACGCCTTCATCTTCTTTTTAAGTTTCACACAGACTTGAAAATGAGTTTTGGCCATTTATTTTTTTCCCGGGCCACTGTGTGATGAACATAACTCAGCTGACGTGCCTAGTGCAGACTAAACGATCCAGGATTTGATTGAACACTGCCTAGGAATTACGTGCCACACAGAAGACAGTCATTGTTACAAGCATCACCAAACAATGATTTCTCCTTGGGTATCCAGCAACTGGAAGAAGTCTTTCGCGGAGGTCGCGATGAAACTCAAACACATTCGAACCCAACTCAAGTCGTAGATAACTAATACAGCTCCAGTAGCGACCCTAGTGACCACTAGTTAAGCAATATTTTGTACATTTTGTTCGTTAACTGTAACTTTTTCGCTTTGGACTTCAGTAGCATCAGAGCAAGTGTCGTTAATATCATCGCAAGTGGGCAGAGAAAAAAAAAGCAGTTCCTTTTAATCTCAATTATATCCGCAATAACGGTAACATAAAAACAAGGGAAAGTAAACAGTCAAGTGAGAAAAGCCATCTTAAAAGCTCAAATGACGGCACACCTTGCAAAAACTAAACATTCTCTTAAAATCTTAAAAACAGGCGATTATCACTGGAAAATAGTTTCGCAATTTAACTTCACGTGACATCTAAACGATAAAGGGTCTTAGCATTTGACCCGGGAGTTTTAATATCGCATATTCCGAAAATTCCCCATAAAATCCCCGTCGAAAAAGAGGATGAGGCGCTTGGTAAAAGAGACACAGAGGTTGGATATCGCGACACTCTTATTTCCTGTTGGAAAGCCATCTTTAAAAAAAGGCTTTAAACCCTAGATATTTTTCTATCTGATAATTGCAGAAAAACCCGAATCATAAATCAAGAAAAAAATCGTACCTTTTTTTTTTTTTTTTTTTTTTTTTTTTTTCCCATAACGAAAATTTCTTTCCGAACGATGGAAACGTGAACGGGTTGGAGGACCTTGAACTTCTGACAGAGTGGCAATTTGCCGACACTTTGGAGCAGATATTATTCAAGAGACTCGTAAAAAATAATAGGCAAACTCCTTTTTTTTTCCTTTCTTTCTTCATCTATGAAAGCAGGGCACTTGTCAAAAGATTTTTTTTTTTTTTTTTTATAGAAATAGCTTTCGATCGTTTTTTATTATGTTCTCTTTACGATCACCGTTTTTTTTTTTTTTATTGCTACAAAGTTTCTAATTTCAAAAACTGGCGCGGGAACAACAAAAAACTAAAGGAGGAAAATAAATACATTACTCAAGGAGAAGTTTACTCCAGAAGAGAAAAAAAAAAAAAAAAAAAAGAAGAATGAAGATTTTAATAAAGGAAGACTTATAGAAACGGGGAGGCTCCTTTCCAAACGGCAAAAGTTTTCGAAAAAAAAAAAAAAAAATAACCGAGTGATAAAATGGGGATCTGAGGGGAAAAAAATAAGAAAGGGTTTTAGAAGACGACAGGAAATTATGATCGAGGAACGCCAATAACATAGAAAAGGGGATATACGTGATTGACCGAACGGCATTTTTACTTTACCTTATTTTTTTTTCTTCTTCTTTAAAAAAGAAAGGGAAAAAAAATTTCTTTGAAATTATTCGGAAAGTACCGAAATTGGTTTGAGTTTTTTAGAAGAAAAAAAAAAGGAACTATGGACCCGCATTAAGTGTAAATATTTTCTCTTATGTGTGACATGAGATCCCTAGAGTTTGGATGTTGGGTTTTCCTTCCAACCATTACACTGTCTGCCTTTCCCTTTTTTTTTTGTATCTCCAAGGACTCTTTCCTTTAAAAAAGAAAAACGTTCTGATGGATCAGACTTCACATCTTCGTTAAAAAGGATAGAAAAATACGACCGAAAAAATGTGTTATCTGAAAAAGTAAAGAAAAAAAAGAAAAAAAACTTCTTTTTTTTTAGCATTTCAAGAGATCAATCATAAAATTTTAAAGAAGTGGATACAAAGTTAAAAAAAAAAAAAATGAAAACTTGACAAAGATCATCATTAATCATGCATATTTCTTTAAAATATTTTGAATCATAATTTCGGTGCTTTCAAAAAATAAACCCACAAGTTATAGGATAAATTAGCAAAACTTGATAAGTTCTCCAAACCAAAATATTTATGTTTCAAATTTTTGGGAATTTTCAATTTTTCTAAAAATTGGTTAAAAATCAATTTATTAATATTAAAAATTGAGTGAAAATTTTAAAAAAAAGGGACCCTGACCAACCCCCGAAATTCAGAACCCCGAAATTTGCAGAACCCCGATTCGGAGTTCAGCAAATTCTGGGTTCAGTAAATCGAGATAAAAGAGTGGAAAAGTATTTTATTTTGTTTAATTTTATTTTAGTTTGAATTATTTTATAATTCAATAACAAAACGTTTTGTACGCCTCCCCCTTTCCGTGCAACAATTTCAGCCTCGTTCCATTTTAGCCTCCACTCCGAAAGCATGGAAAGTTATGAAAGGATCGACAGATCGAGAAAACAGTTCTGACGCCTCGAGACAAAACTCGAAAAGGCAAAAATCTTGGGTGCAAACTAGGATTTACTTCACGGTGAAAATGGATATCCGAATTAATTCGGTCAACTCAGCTTAAGGGCTCCTCTTATGAAAACAGATCTCAAGAATGAACGCATTTTACGATTACCTCGTAACCACTCAGCAACGATGGAAATCCTTCAAAATAGCCGAAAGGAGAAAAAAATTATAGGGAAAACTCATTAACGATAATTATCTTCAGTCTCTATTTCTACGTAAATATCCTCAGTTTGAATGGGAAAGGATGTCTTCAAACGAATGTTTTTTTTTTTTTCAAAATTATATTAATTTTTTTTTTTTTTGAAAAGTCATAAAACTTGACGTCATTTCGAGTTAATAGCCATGTCGCGACATTTTTTTAAAAAAAAATCCTTTTTCTCAGAAAAGAACAACCGCTCTTGAGGAGTTAATAGATTCAACCTTTAATCTTACTTTTTAAAATTTTACCTTTCAAAAAAAGAAAGTTTCAATTCATCAAAATTATGTAACCCTTTTTTTTAATATTTCATTTTCACGGGAAAAAAAAAATCACATGTACATTTTACACACGGTCGAAAAAGCTGCAACAAATGGTGCTATCTTTTCCCTTGAGAAAATAAAACGTAATCAGTGAGAGATAAATTTCTCTTTTAAAAATTATTTTCCATACGTGGATATTGATATTGATATTGATATTGATATATTAGCATTCCATTGTTTACATTTAAACATAAGACATTGTCAGTTAATTTAAAAAAAAAAATAAAAATAAAAAGATAAAAAAATACGATCGAAATACAATAAAATAAACAAATGAAATAATTCAAAAATTACTCGAGATATGTTACTGTTAGCCTCGACCAAGAAAAAGAGAAAAAGAAAAAAAAAAAAAAATGGAAAAATACTTTTTTTTTTCGATCTTTTGCCGAAAGCCGTTTCCTCTCATCTTATCCCAAACATTTTTTTTTTTCTTCAAAATTATAAGAGTGTATAAAAGTTACGATAGGAAAGCAAATCAATAACAACACTTGGTTAGGTTATATAAATTTTATTGCCCTCCCCTCCATAAAATACTGATAAATTGATAATAAAATGCTTTACAGAGACTTCTTAAAGAGATCGACATGTAAACGGTGCTGCCGACGTAAGAGCAGAAAAAAAAAATGATTTCGGTCTTTTCATTTAACATGAAAAATAAGGAAATCCAATGATGAAATTAAGGAATTTATAAGATCGCGCATCATTGCGCCTTCTGTTCATTAGTTCTACTACTTCCACTGCGAAAAGAAATTTTTTTTAAAAAGTGTTTGTTCCGGAACAAGTAATGTTTGTTTCGGAAGTGACAGCGTTTAGTAATTAAATTGTTTGTTCCGGAACTGACAGCGTTTAATAATTAAATTGTTTGTTCCGGAACTGACAGCGTTTAATAATTAAATTGTTTGTTCCGGAACTGATAGCGTTTAGTCATTAAATTGCTTGTTCCGGAACTGATAGCGTTTAATAATTAAATCGTTTGTCCTGGAACTGACAGCGTTTAATAATTAAATCGTTTGTTATTTAAAATTTCATATTTTTAATTACATTTCAAAGGCTGATGTATTTATTTTTTTCGAAAATATTTTTCTTTGTATTTTTTTTTTTTTTTAATTTTTTGTAAATTTGCAAGAATGAATGAAATGGAGTGAATGAATGAAATGAATGAAGGTTTCCAATTTAAGTGTAGACGACCATGATGGCCCAATAACAATAAAAATTTTAAATATAAGCATAACTCCAAAACTATTGAAAATCCTTGCGGCTGATGAAACGGGAGAAATTAATATAACCGGTTACAATTTTGTTATGAGACAATTCAGAAATAGTTTCAAAATCCAACAAGTCTATAATATTTCTAACTTTTCGGTTAAAGATTCAAAGTTTGCCAGTGTTTTGGAAATTTTTCTTAAATTGTCCACCTTCGTAGAGGAAAAGAATGATATTAAGGTTAACATTCAAGAACAACCACTAACATCATTTTCCCGTATTATGCATTTGCCTGATGGAGATCTAATCAGTGAGTGTCGTTAATGTAATTGAAACAATATTTTTACTTAATTTACATATTTTCCCTTAGATGTTCATGGGGTAATTACAGATATAGCCGAAATAGAAAATCTAAAATCTGCGAAAGGACGTACCTTAACCAAGCGGGATATACTGCTAGTAGATAAAAAAGACAACCACGTATGTTTATCAAATGTTTCTGGATCCAGTAGCTTAACTTCCGAAATTTTGAATAACTCCACATTTTCTTTTTCGCATTAACATGCCTGCTTTAAGTTGTGCCTTTTGATCTCTTCTCCTTTTTCTTTTCCGATTTTGAATAATAATTTAATTACTAAACGCTATCATTTCCGGAACTGATAGCGTTTAATAATTAAATCGTTTGTTCCGGAACTGACAGAGTTTAATAATTAAATCGTTTGTTTCGGAACTGACAGCGATTAATAATTAAATTGTTTGTTCCGGAACTGACAGCGTTTAGCAATTAAATCGTTTGTTCCGGAACAGGCAATGAATTAAAAATCGTCGGTTCAAAAACGGACAATCAATAAAAAATTGTCTGTTCCGGGACGGGCAAATTATTTATTAAACGTTGTTAGTTCTGCCCCTGCAAGCGACTTCAGCGTAACTCCATTTTGAAAACAACTCCAACAGAACCGTTGTTGACAAAAGCTAAACATCAGAAGGAAGCTATTGTTTACAAAATGGAGATACGCTGAAATCGCTTACAGGGGCAGTGTTCCGGAACAAACAATAAAAAAAAAAACAAAGTCAAGTCGTTAACAGTCATTAAAAATCTAGTGATTGTTAAAGCTTTAAAACGGTTTTTCAAATGTCAAAGGCAACTATTACAGGGTGTCCACCACATAATTTAATGAGACATCGAAACCGACATAGAAAATCTAAAACTCTTAAACAGATCCAGGCAATGATGCTATCACCTAACGGCAATGAGAAGGCGAGGATACTTGACTCATAGATACTTGACCCAAAGATACTTGACCCTTCAGGCTTCCTTAGTACAGGGTGTGTAAAAACAAATGGGGTTGTTTAAAAAAAAAAACTTTAAAAAAGTTGAGATCGGAAAAAATATGAAAAAATTTTCCGGTGCAAAAATCGGAATGCTAAATATAGTTCAATTTAAGCATAAAATTAATATATTGCTCAGTTAAAAATTTCAATTATAAAAATTTATAAATAGTTATAAAATTTTATAACGCAATTTTTCTTGGGACTTACCAGCAAAAAATCCAAATTTTTGTAATGGATCTCCTTTGGTTTTTTGAGGACAAACTGAGACACGCTGCAACTTGTCTCGAATATTCATTTAGCCGGAAAATAACTTTTAAAAAAAGATCGGCTGGAAAGATTTTATTTTAATTTTCGTGTTCGTACTTGTTTGAAGCGAGTTGAAACTTTAATTGAAAGTGCACGAATAAATCAAAGGAGAACCATATTGCGTTGCCCTTTCTGTGGTAAAATCGCTAAAAAAAAAAAAAGCGTAAAAATATGTTACTCCCTGACCAGCGCATGCGCGAAAAGTCATTTCGACCGTGAAAAACACCCTTCAAAGTCATCTAATAAACTCGTAAATTAAATTTTGCGGAAAAGCGTAAAATGTTTTTAATCGCGTAAATTTTATAATTATTATATCTTTATTCTCATGATTCTTCAAATCTAAATGGGAAGATAAGGGCAAGAACACGAAGGGAGAATGATTAAAAGTGGAAATGGTTTTCCGAGGTGGGGGAAAGGCCGGGGGGGGGGGGAGAGGAGGAGATGGAAAATGGGAAAAGTTCATCTCGGAATTCATAGCGTTCAAAAGCGTCAAGCTCTAGCGCTTGTATCAGTAATTAGTTATCGGAGTCATTAGCATGTACTTGTCTTGCTAACTTAGATTACTAATGTGACGCCGCGGTTATTAAAACACCTCAATTACTACTTGGGACTTGGTAGTTGGAAAATAACATCGTAATTAAACGAGAGATGATAATAGTTGCTCTAATGTCCGTTTATGTTAATAGTTAAGTTTTAAAAGATAGTTTAATGATTTTAATTGTTTAGAAATGAGTCTCTCAAAACGACAGCAGCCATATTCAAACCGCTCCCATTCATATTTAAATATTTAATATTCCTTATTTTATGCGGATTTTCACAGAAGAGAATAATGTGAATTTCAGCACAAAAAAAAGGAAGGAAAAAAAAGAAATCTTTTTTTAATTAAAATTAAGGACAGAATTTTTTATTCATCTTTGAAGATGTTTATCGCTTTTTACTCTTCATAATTTCTTATTCTTTTTTCTCTTAATTCTATTTACGCCCACTTGAATCTCGATTTCGAGCTTTTGTTTATTTTCAAAATCTTATAAAAAAAAATAAATAAATAAATAAAGTCACTTTTTCTTTCCAGTCCCAAGAAAAAGTGCGTTATAGAATTTTATAACTCTATACGGTAACGTTTTGGCCAATTATAAAATTTTATAACTATTTATAAATTTTTATAATTAAAATTTTTAATTGAGCAATATATTAATTTTTTGCTTGAATTGCACTATATTTAGCATATGGAGACTTTATAGGCTCTTTTTTATAATTTTTCATGAGAAAAAAATAGAAAAAAAATTACAATTGTTTGGAATAGAACCCGAGCCTTGTTGTCGACTTACCAGTCGGCTTTATCCACTACACCACTTTTCAACTGATTTTTTTAAAAGGGGCAATATGGTTCTTAAGTTGCCAATTATTTTGACTTATAGGCCTAATATTTTCCAGATTTTTCCGAATTTTTGGTTTATTTTTTGTATTTTTAATTTGACAAATGCTCAAAAATAAAGAAAAACAGAAATAGAAAAATTCGGGAAGCATTAGAAGAAAATAAAAAACCTTAGAAGAAAATAAAAAACCTTAGAAAAAATAAAAAACCTTAGAAAAAAAACTGAAAATAATTTTAGTTATAAAATTTTATAACGAACTAGTCGCTGCGGTCCACCGCGTCTTTTCCGACTTGAACTGCGACCTAACCTAATATCGATTTATCGATCGATATATCGATTTATCCATTGATTTATCGATCGATCTTGAGAGGACACAGACACTTTCACTTCGACCTAACCTAATATCGATCGATTTATCGATTTATTGATCGAGTCTGGGTCAATAATTCGGTCCCCGAAATAATTTTTCGGGGATTTGATTTCCGCATTTCAAATATTAATAAAATTTTTAAATAATTAAAATAATTCTTTTTTTTACGGGTTCAAAACCCCGAAATTTTTCGGGGATTTGATTTTCGCATTTTAAATGTTAATTTAAATGGAAATGGAAAAATATGGATTTTAAATATGGAAAAAATCTAAAAATCAATTCTATTCAAAATTTTGTGTGAAAAGCAAATCTTAATATCAAATTCCTTTCCTTCCAGTTCAATAAAACTTAACAAAGTTCCAAATTAAGGCCCGACATTCTTTTTAGATGTAACATCAAAAACGTTACAAAAATATTCAAATGATAGGGAGTCTTATCAAAAACGCGCGCAATATTGACAAACGTCATGTTGCCGCGCGGCCATTATTTTTTTTTCGCCTAGTTCCTTTTTGCTAACGGAACTTTTCGTTTTATCACTTCCGTTTTGACAGGTGGTCGGATCAGTTGTGAATTTTCTTTAAATTTTTGTTGAAAACTCTTTTTGATTATGTAGGGGTAAAAGAAAAGCCCGGAAGCCGCCGGGATAACGGTGAGCTTAAGTTTTGCGAGGGGCTCAACTTAAATTTTTTGACACATTTCTTAAATGTAAATTTTTAATTCAAATCCACCTGGATTCGCTTTCAATAATGTATTAACTAAATTTTCGGAATCCCAGAAGCTGGGATTCGGGTTTTCAATTTTAAAATAAATGTCATAAATTAATAAATGCTTTCGCACGTGGGAAAATTTCCATTTAATCATGACGGGAGGTTTTGATTCAAGCATGGAGTATCCATAGAAGCCAAATGGAATTTTTCCTCACTTTGGATCCAGGTTATATTTAGGAATCTGCCTTCTCACTGAACGGACTTCTGGAGGATCTCACAATAAAATGGAAGTATAGTGGAAATCGTTTTGGTTATTTTTTTTATTATCCTTTTGATTGGGATTGTGTAACAGGATCTGAGACCTCAGCTAATTCAGTCTGATTATATTTTTGATTTTATTTTTTTTATCTGATTTAATATAGATCCCACCGGGGTTATTTTGATTAGATTTTTTCCATATTTAAAATCCATATTTTTCCATTTCCAATTAAATTAATATTTAAAATGCGAAAATCAAATCCCCGAAAAAATTCGGGGTTTTGAACCCGTAAAAAAAAAAGAATTATTTTAATTATTTAAAAATTAAATTAATATTTGAAATCCGGAAATCAGGTCCCCGAAAATCAGATCCCCAAAAAATTATTTCGAGGATTTGTTTTTCGGGGATTTGACCTGGCCCCTATTGATCGATTTATCTATTTATCGATCGATTTATGAATTTATCGATCAACTTCTCTGTTTATCGATTTATTGATTTATTAATCGATTTATCGATCGAGCATTGGACAGAGACACTTTCCCTTTTATTTATATAGATTATAAATAGATGTATTTTTTGGCGCGTTATAAATTTTTATAACGAAGTTTCAGTTTTTTAATAACTCAATTTTATAACACACTTTTTCTTGGGATGTTGAAAATTTCCATTTTCCACTGCTCCTTAGGGCGTTTTGTCCTGTACCCGGTGTACTGACTTAGATATTAAAAATTCCTCATCTAATTAATTTTTATTCCTTGTCTTTTCCCATAAAAGATTATTGATTTACCTTGAAACTTGAATTTGTTTTTCATCGTTAACTAAAACACAATGCACGGAGAGAAAAAAAAAAAAAAAAGTGAAGATTGTGAACCGATAATAATGTACTTCTTTCCTTTTTTTAAAAGCCAACAAAAGGTTACGCTTTCAAGGATAAAACTTTTTTTTTTAAATCAATACAAGGTAATAAAAAAAAGCATCGATAAAATTAATCAGGAAATTTCAAGCTCTCCATTATTAGGGAGCAACGAATTGTTTTATCCAGAGAAAAGTTTGATCATTCTGACGAATTTCAAAAAAAAAAAGCTTTTTTTGTGTGTGTGCAAAAAAAGAGAAAACGGAAAAAACACATACAATCGCTTTCATTGTCACGAAACATTAGCGGTCACGCTAAATTCGAACCATCTAGTTTTCGGGCATCAGCAATTAACTCCTTTCTAATGATCGACTATTTAACCATGACGAAAGCTGTTTATTCGCATCATTAACTTTACAATACAAAAAAAAAGTAGCCGTCAGTGCTGCGATCCAAACTCAAAATTTTAAAGGGCTAAACAGATGTATGAAAAAGAAGTTAAGAGACGAAAAAAAGTCCATTAAAGTATTATGGTCATTTGTGATCCCCTGCTTCTTGTTCTGACAGAAATGGATCTTCTCTTGTAAAGTTTTAAGAGAAAGTGCAAGTTGAAACTTGCAACTGAAAAATATAATTTAAAAAGCTTCAACTTGTCTGAAATGTATGCGAGGTCGGAGAATATATTCAAAAAAAATTTTCATCGAAAAACTATCATTTCGTTTTCCGGGTTCGTATTTGCTTGGAACAAGTTGAAACTTGTACTAAAAACACAAGAATAAGTCAAAGGAGTTCGTCAGATGTCTTTTGAACCTTTTCACCCGTTACCGAGTATTATACCAAATACTCGATTTTTCCAGTATTTACTCAAGCTTCCTCTTAAAATTTGAGACAAGTTGAAACTTGTTAAATTAAATTTACAAGTTACAACTTGCTCTAAACACTAGGTTAAAGATGTCGTTAGTTAAAACCAACAACTAGTTAGGTTTAGTGCAAGTTGAGAATCTTGTTTTAGTAGAAAATACGAAATAGTGCAAGTGCAAGATTCAGCTTGCAAAAGTGCAAGTTTCAACTTGCACTGAGCATACCAGGATACACAAAACAGAATAACCTAGTGTTTAGTGCAAGTTGTAACTCGCACATTGCACTTGTTTAATTTAACAAGTTTCAACTTGTCTGAAATTTTAAGAGGAAGCTTGAGTTGATAAGGTGGTCGAACTATACAGGAATAAACTCAGCCATTTTTCGGTTATAATAAATGATAAGGATATATTATTGTCTTACCTTAATATACAATCAGACTTCGCTCAGCCTTACCCTCAGCTTTGTCCCCTTTCATGATTTCGGATCTTATACGAACATCACTCTTCCTCGACTCCCTAACGAATCACCGAGTTTTAGGCGGAAAACTCGGCTCTTACCGCGGTGGTCACAGGCTTAGGCTTTTCCTGAGCCTGTGCCACTTATGATTTCCGCGAAGATAGCTGTGACTCAAAATGAGTCATAGCAGAGTGATTAGTGGAAGACAAAGGACTGAGTATTAGATTTAATACTCGGTTACGGGGAAAAAGTTGAAAAGGTATCTAGCGAACTCCTTCGACTTACTTTTGTGTTTTGCTACAAGTTTCAACTTGTCCCAAGTAAATGCGAACCCAGAAAACGAAATAAAAGTTTTTCGGCGGCAAATTTTTTTGAGTAAATTCTCCGGCCTCGCATACATTTCAAACAAGTTGAAGCTTAATCGAATCAAATAATTAAAACGGCCCACGATTAGGATGATACTTAGGCATACTACTAGGCGAATTTTTTTTTATTTTAATTTCCGACTAGGTATTTTGTGATTTATTCGTTTAATTTATTTAATTTAATTCTTACAATTGTTTAAAAATGTGGCTTTTTACATACAGATCTGTTTAATTTGTTTTTAATCTTTTAAGTTATCGTTTTATTGATCTTTTCGTTTCTTGTTGTAGATTGCCTCTGATGATGGTTTTTTAAAAAACCGAAATGGCCATCAGGCTTGAATAAATTAAGTATCATCCTAATCGTGGGCCGTTTTAATTATTTGATTCGATTAATCTACACGACCCAGCCTCCATCATATCTTATAAGTTGAAGCTTGATGAAATGGACTTAGTGGGATTAGGAACTAAACTAATAAAAATTACTTGATTTGTGCCGACGTTTCGGTGGCTTTATTGCACCTTCTTCAGCCAATATGGAACAAAAGCCACGGATGTGTTGAATGATATTAAAGATATTAAAGTCCAATATGATGGATGATATGATAGGATGTGTTGAATGATATTAAAGTCCAAACTCTCTAATCTCCGGAATCGCCGAATATTTCTCCTTAGATGCAGGACGCGGCAGGTTATACCGAAGCATATCATTGATAACGTCAAAAGCGTGTGGTCATTGTTCGGGAATAATAAAAAATTTCACAATAAGATCAATGGCATCACAAGTAGGTTTAAGAAATCCATTTTAAACGTTGAGATAGCTATTGCAACGTCTCTATGCATCTTATGTATTTTTGTCGTATTGATTTTATGTTTCGATTAATTTTTAGCCTCGAAGAAGGTGCAATAAAACCACCGAAACGTCGGCACAAATCAAGTAATTTTTATTAGTTTAGTTCCTAATCCCACTATGTTCATTTCATCATTATCAAATTGGAACGCAAAGTCTGTTGAAAGTTGAAGCTTGTTAAATTATATTTTTCAGTTGCAAGTTTCAACTTGCACTTTCTCTCTCTCTTATAACTCCACAAGAGAAGGCCCATTTCTGTCAGAACAGGAATGAGGGGATCACAAATGACCATATTTTGCTAACTTAATACTTTAATGAACTTTTTTTCGTCTCTAACTTCTATTTGTACCAACATGTTGGTCCAACATTCCCTTGTTGTATTAACATGCTTGTCCAACATTCCATAGCGAATTTGCACCCTCATTCTCGATTTTTATTTAAACTGATTTTCGAATTTTTTTTTTCTTTTTTAACATGCAAGCTCCTAAACATAAAATCAGTAATTTTGTCACCCTTTTCTCGCATTACACTCTTCCCATGCATAATTTATTTCCCATTATGAATTGCTGATATCCAGCTGCGGGGTGTTCCCGCGAAAACAATCCCCTTATACTTTGAAAATATTTCGCGGTTCTTATCGAAACAAAGTTGGAGAATTAATTTTCAAGAGACGAAGCTCGGAGCTTATTCGAAGGAAAGGAAAAGAAAAAGAAGACGAAGAAAAAAAAATTAATAGAACGTGGAAAAACAAGATTTCGTAAAACGATATTAAAAAAGGGAGTACGAAGTAAAAAGCGCCTCTGATTTCATAATTAGATGCCACGGCTGATTGGATAATTGCTTAATGATTAGAGAAATTAACTCATTGAAATACTAAATAAATAATTATTGCCGTTTTAATATAATTTGTTGGGGGGGGGGGGGGGGGGGGGAGATCCCAAAGGCAATAATCTCGTCAACAATCCCTTCCTCCTTGTTTTTCAAATCATTCTGTTTACCGATTTACGACGAAAAGGCCGTAAAAAACAAGACCTTTAAAAAAAAAAAAAAAAAAAAAAAACTAAAAGGCGAAAAATAAATCCACGAGATTTTTTCCTTTTTCTCGGGCCGTGTGGAAAGACTTGAAAAATGATAGCAATAAATAAGGACAGCTTACCTGAAAGACACCTAAGCATTACGAGAGCATTAATTCAAAGCCCACGTCCCTTTAAAAAAAAAAAAAAGTCAAAAAAAAATTTTTCCCAGTTAAAAGTTAAGGGGATTCTTGGAAATCACCCGAGATTCGACAATGAAACTGGGCTTTTGTTTGGCGTATATGCTGAATGTACACGCTGAACCATACGTTTGGGTTTGTTTAAAACCTTAGGGCGATGTAGTCTATTTCCATTTTCACTTTTGATTTGGAGCTGTTGGAGCTGAAATGTGTTTTAGTGTATTTCAACATTAATTAATCTCATATTGTCATTTTGCTCTTGACTTGAGAAGAGAAATACATAAGTAAAATGCGTATGATCGAAATTTAATTCCTCCTTTTCGGGAGATGAAGGGTACCCCCCCCCCCCCTTCACCTCCCGAAAAGGAGGAATCAAAGGGGGGTAAAGATGTGAAGGGGTGGTAGGAAATGGAAAATAGGAGAAAAGGAGAACGGGGTTGGGAAGGATGTTCAAAAAGCGAAATTAAGTTCTTTCAGGGAGTTGGGAAATCAAAATTGTAATTCTAGTTAAACAATACTGTGTAGCAAATGAAATACATTCTATTGTGTTTTGTGCTTTTGAGCATTTTAGATATACGCACTACCTGGATCATTATTATTACGATGATGATGAGAAAGAATAGGGATTATGCGTAGGAGCAGTTTTGTTTGTTTTTTGATAAAATGGAAAAGCACAATTGGAATGAACATTCTGATGTCAGGATTGTGCGATTTTTTTTCTTTTCATTTTTTTTCAAAAGATTGGAAAATATGAATGAGTTTTCGAACAAAAGAGATGAAATTTTGCTTTTCCGCCTAGAAAACGGGCTCGTTTTGCAGAATTGTTACATGATTTCCTAAGGGGAAATACTCTATGAGTCGTAGTCCATTTTTGAGTTTATTCAAGACGAAGAAGCGTTTACGCACTGGGTAGGTCGAAAAACGCGAATTGTTATAATACTATTAACTCTAATTTTTTCTCAGATTTTTTTGACGCTCCTATAGACACCCGATTCATCATATTTAATAAAAATGAATCATTCACTGATTCGCAGCACTCGAAAAAAGAATAAGGGAGGAAAAGGGACGGATCATACGGGAAAAAACGTTCAAATCCAATTCTTGTATAATAAAACTTTTTTGGCAAACTCCTAACCAAAGAAGAAAAAGAAAGTGGAAAGTGAAAAAAAAAAAAAAAAAAAAAAAAAAAGAAAAAGAAAAAAGAAAAAAGAAAAAAAAAAAGACATTCACCACTTACGAAAAGACCTTAAACTTTTCAAAATAATGTATCGGGATGTTTTTAAAATTAGACTACTCAAATCCGAAACTTTATTTTCATTTTTGTTCCTACTCGTAACAAAAGAATATCGGAGAAAGTAGCACAAGAAGAAAGGAAAGGGGTGGATGGGGAAAGGCAGTTGGAAAATCTGTTTCCATTTCCTTATTTTTTTATTTTTATATTTAATAAAAAGCATTTTAGTTCAAGTTTAACCATGTGGCTTTTATGCCTAAATTCCTTGTATCGGGAAAGAGGAATCTCGATAGACATGAATATCTTTATATCCCCTTTTTTAGTATGCGAATGCAATAAATTAAGGGAAAAAGATTGGCAAGAAAAAAAAAATTAAAAACAGTTTCCGGTTTGGATGATTTTTTTAAAATATCGTGTTCGGGCGTATTGAATAAGAATCCGGTGTCGAAATGAGGCCCAGTAGTTCCAGGAATAACTACTGGTATTCAGTAATCGAATTGCTGGAATTTAGTAATTCGATTACTGAATTAAATTAAATTAAATTTTATTTTGAACCATAAAAAAACAGTAAACCATGAATTTGAATACCAGTAGTAAACGAATTGCTGGAATTTAGTAATTCGATTTCTAAATACCAATAATCAAATTGCTGGAATATTTAATTTAAATTTTATAATGACTTATTGATCCTATTTTTAATTAACTGATTTACCTATCGAGATTGGATCTATATTTCGAAAAAGCCACGATGATTATCGTGTGCAGGAAATATTAACAAAGGAAACCAGTTGAAAAGTTAAATCGAAGTGGCGAAAGATGGAATCGAACCATCGACCTTTCGTTTTCATGACGATTGCTCTACCACTAAGCTACTTCGACAATCGATTCAAACTTCAACTAATATGTCATATCAGTTGATATAGATCCAATCCCGATAGATAAATCAATTAATTTAATTTAAATTTTTACGAACAGATTTTAATTTTAATTTTTTTACAGCCATGACTGTCTTTGGACGTGTTCGGGGTAGAAGATTTGTCAGTCAGTTGTATGAGTGCAGAACCAGTGATGAAAGAGCAGGGTTAGAAGAAAGTAGTCATTCCATTATTGGTATTTAGTAAATCGATTTCTGAATACCAGTAATCGAATTGCTGGAATTTAGGAATTCGATTTCTGAATACCAGTAATTCGATTTTTGAATACCAATTTTTGAATACCAAAAATTCAAACCGATTTTAGAATACCAAAAATTCATACCAATTTCAATATTACCATACCAAAATACCATTTCAAATTTTATTCATACCAATTATACGGAAGCCCTGAAGGGTCACATTTCTATAATTATTTTTTACTGTTTGTTCCGGAACAAGCAATTAACGAAAAAATGTCTGTTCCGGAACAAGCAATGTCTGTTCCGGAACTGACAATTTTAAATTAATTGTTTGTTCCGGAACAAACAATGTCTGTTTCGGAACAGACAATTTTAAAAATTGTTTGTTCCGGAACTGACAATTTTAAATTATTGTCAGTTCCGGAGCAAACAATTTTTAAAATTGTCAGTTCCGGAACAGACAATTTTCTAACTAAACGTTGCCTCTTCCGGAACAGACATTGTTTGTTCCGGAACAAACAATGAATAACAAACAATGAATTTAAAATTGTCAGTTCCGGAACAGGCAATTTTCTAACTAAACGTTGTCTGTTCCGGAACAGACAATGTCATGACATTGTTTGTTCCGGAACAAACATTGCTTGTTCCGGAACAAACAATAAAAAACAATTATAGAAATGTGACCCTTCAGGGCTTCCGTACAATTAATTATACCATTTCAAATTAATATCGAAAATTCATACCAAACCGATTTTTGAATACCAAAAATCGAATTTCTATAACTTAGTAATTCAATTTCTGAATACCAGTAATCAAATTGCTGGAATGTAGTCATTCCATTACTGGTATTTAGTATATCTGTTACGGTTAATGTATATAATTCCGTTATTTCATGAAATAACTAGTTATTTTATAAAAAACCAGGTCATTTTAGCTAATGCATATAAATCGAAAATTTTTAAATGAAATAACTAGTTATTGTATAAAATAACGGAAATAGTCTCAGATATTTTATGAACTAACTAGATGCATAATTAATTCACTAACTAGATTTAACATTACATAATTTAATTCACTAACTAGATGCGTTCAGTTAAGTAAAAAAATAGAAAATTTTAATATCGAATCTGTGATCTAAGTAGTTGTGTTTAGCTTATTTCAACTAATTTTTAAGAATTTCGCGGGACATAAGCTAAATACAGAAAAAACAGCAATCTTTTCATAAAAACACTTGCAATGTGATGTGATAATTATAACTCAGGACCCCAGTGAGGGTCTCCCTAAAATACAGACCATACAGACCCACCCAGACCGAGACCCAGACCAAACACTGTCTGTGTTTGGTCTGGGTGTCGGTCTGTGTCCGGAATGTGAAAATATATTTGGTCTGTAACATTTCCTTCGGTCTGTGTTTGGTCTGGGTCTCGGTCTGGGTGGGTCTGTATGGTCTGTATTTTAGGGAGACCCTCACTGGGGTCCTGAGTTAAAATTATCACATCACATTGCAAGTGTTTTTATGAAAAGATTGCTGTTTTTTCTGTATTTAGCTTATGTCCCGCGAAATTCTTAAAAATTAGTTGAAATAAGCTAAACATAACTACTTAGATCACAGATTCGATATTAAAATTTTCTATTTTTTTACTTAACTGAACTCATCTAGTTAGTTCATAAAATATCTGAGACTATTTCCGTTATTTTATACAATAACTAGTTATTTTATTTAAAAATTTTCGATTTATATGCATTAGCTAAAATGACCTGGTTTTTTATAAAATAACTAGTTATTTCATGAAATAACGGAATTATATACATTAACCGTAACATATCGATTTCTGGATACCAGTAATCGAATTTCTAGAATTTAGTAATTCAATTTCTGAATACCAGTCATTCGATTTCTGAATACCAGTAATCAAATTGCTGGAATGTAGTCATTCCATTACTGGTATTTAGTAAATCGATTTCTGGATGCCAGTAATCGAATTTCTAGAATTTAGTAATTCGATTTCTGAATACCAGTAATCCGATTGCTGGAATTTTGTAATTCCATTACTGAATACAATTAGTTATTTTAATTTTTTCCAACAAACCAAAAACTGCTTTCAGGCAGGGCACCTCTCTCAGTTGAGGTTATCGGTATATGGATCATAAAGAGGGAACCGGGAAGATGTTCAGTAAAAGAATACACCAGAGGCACTCGAAGAGTGGTCTCGAACCACCGACCTTCCGTTTTCATGACGCCTGCCCTACCGAGCTACCTCGGGCTCTGATGCATCTCCTACTGAACAAGGTTACTTAAGATATTTGGTGAAAACTGCGAAAATCTCACATAATGTAACTTGCTATATGCTAAGTATAAACAATACGATCAATTTCAAAATTCACTTAAACTCTTTTATGCGATAAACGCGATTCTCGATCCTAAATTTAATTTTTTTAATTTTTTCCAACAAACCAAAAACTGCTTTAAGGCAGGGGAGTGTAATTCTCTCGGTTGGTATTCGTTCTCTCAGTATCAATTAGTTATTACTGGAACAACTGGGTCTCATTTCGCCACGGTATTTATTCTCTTGAATTATTTTTTTTCTTATAAGCACGAAAGTGCTTCCCACAAGCGCCGTTTTACTCCAGAGAATCTGGTAAACATTTAGATTTTCATGTCTACGTCGACTTGGAAAACCAATCTAAGATAAACTTCTCCGGGTACACATTTAATATCAACTTCCTCGGAAAAGTTTGGACATAGCGTTGGCAAACTTGTTTGAAAGAGGTTTCGATCAAAAAGGATCAATGTTTATTGAAGCATAATTTTTGATATTTAGTTCCATTGAGTAAATGCTAAAATCACTTTCCGAGAAGTTTAACGTGATCCGAAAACATAGCTACGGGAAAATCCCGATTGTTTTCATAACGGTCATAAATATCAGGGTAATTCTATACTATTTAATGAATGAAATTTATATCAGGCGAATATTGGTTTTAGGAACAGGAGTAACTCTTTGACGTTAGAAACAAAAGGTTCTAAATGCAACCCATAGAAATTTTTAATTTTAAAATAAAATATTAATTTCTTTCCGCTGCATTTTTGAAAATTTTTATTTTTTGATTTTCATTAAATAATGTAATAATTCAATTTTAATTAAATTTTATTATTTGATTTTCAAAATACTTCCACACTTGAAATAAAGAGTCTGTGTTTGCGTTAACAGGATCTACAGTTTTCTCTACAACTTTCGCTTTCAAGGACCTCGAAATCAAGGCTAAAACTAGCCTCTAAAACATCCACGTCAAAGGCGTATTACAAAAGAAAGCGGCAACAAAAGCACTGTAATGTCACTTTCAGTTACGAGCTAAATAGGTAAGCTTTCGGTCTGAAATATTTGCTGGTGGGAAAAACTTCACCACAGTTTCTATTAAACGACCGCCATTCCTTTGAAACGTCGCTAAATGCAAAAAACCTTTTCTTGCATGAGCTCCCGTTTTTAAAAAACGAATTCTCACTAAAATTTTAAATTACAAATTAATTTCCTATTTATTTCAGATAAAGTCTGTTTTTCTTTGGACAAAAGCTTTTAAAAATAGCCAAGTTATCAGAACAAACGTGTAAAATAATCAAGAGTAGACCGGTTTCCTTATTCCGTCGCGTTTTCCATTATTGAAATAATTCATGGGATTTTTTTTTTCAAGTCGGAATTTTTACGAATAGCTTGAAAATGGAGATAAAAGACATTAAGGGAGAAAAAGAAATAGACGACTGGTAAAAAAAAAAGCTCGCATATAAAATTCCCCGAACAACATGTTAGGGAATGTTCTTGTTGAAACCCCGACCCCACCACGATAATTCATCATTTTTGATCCATAAATAATATACTTAACAATGGGAAAGTGGAAAGCACGTATAAATATAAACGTGTAACCATAATTTACTTAATTTACACAAACACCGTCCTAGGGGTCTGTATAATGACTTAGATGAAGCGGGAATAACAAGCTAAACAATGAGTAAAGTTTCGGTAATAATTTACCCTCCATTACCAAGAGGGGGGGGGGGGGAGGAGAAGTCGGTCCAAGACTGTTGGAATGTTATTCATCATAAACGGAGTGGCCATTGAAGGAAAGAGATAGAAAAGAAGTAGGGTCGGTTGGTGCGAAAAGCAAAACGGGTAAATGTAAAAATCAGTTCGATAGTTTCATAGAATTAGCCAGGGCTGCAATTCCGATTCCGATTCCGATTCCAACTAACAAATATTTTAACGATGCCGATTCCAATTACTTTTGAAATAACACATTCTGATTTCGATCCTAAACAGGTGTTTGAAGTCCGCGGCCGGCTGAAATCTCGGGTCAATGCCGATGCCGACGCCACCAAGCATCGATTATATCCAATCCCGCCTCTTGATTTCAATTTTAGTGAGAAAAAAAAAAATCATGGAGCCATTTTAGTCGATTTTTAAAATCAGGGATGTGTCTTTAGGGAATTTTTCGGAGGTCATAATTCTAAAGGAAATGCGGACAAACAATGTATTTCAACGGCATGGGCTATGTATTCAATGTATTCAATTTACTTAATTTTCAACTTAATTGTTCTAGAATCTAGTCAATTTTCAATTGTTATTATGCTCTTATTTTTATTTCTTTTTTTTAAAATTTATTTATTTAATCTAATCTTGTTATTTCTTTAAATCGTTTGCACCATAAATTTTAAAATGTAAGGGTTAGGCAGGCCCATCACTGCAACTTGCCAAGGGTACTTATTTATCAATAAAGTATTTTTCTCTCTTAACGGCCGTTCCGAAATTAAAACATGATGTAGATATACCAAAATATGCGAGCGCAACTGCGTTCCTGAATTCCGTACAAAGGAGTACAGGCCAAAATAAGCACGAGTTTTCCAGGAGTATGAGATATGGGAAGATAGGCAGGATGCGTGGTCGGTGGAATTATCATTAACAATGTAGGGAAGCAAGTAAGTTCAAAAAAAAAAAAAAAAAAGTTAATAAAGTATGAAAGGCTAGGTGCGTATCCTATGTGACATTCGGAATTTAAATTGAACGGTGGTCAACTAGACATTTATTAATCCACAAAAATGTGGTAAAAATCTAACTTCACAGCTTAATTTGGAATCAATTAAATGTCGAAAATCCGTTAAAACTAAAAACCTATCCGCTCGTCCTAGCGAGATAAGGTATTAATCGTCCTATGCTTAACTTATGGACAGAGTGGTAGTAAGTGCAGCCTAGGCGTATCATTACTCTTACCATAAGTTAAGCATAAGTTCAACTCCTTATCTCGTCAGGACGAGCAGATAGGGTTTTGGTTTTAGGTCAAAGGGCAAACTATATTGTGTTAAAGTTATAAGAACAAAACCAGTTGGGACAATTGACTAAGTCCAACTCTCATTGTAAAGTCAGGAAAAAGAAAGAAGTCGTTAAGGATCTTTCTATTTGTACAAAATCGTTAAGTTAAAGTTTTTGTTATCATTAAAAAATCAATTGAGAAGAAAATTCGCTACGTCCAACGCTCAGTGCAAACGTCAATGTAAAATTGCTAAAATTCAGTTTGTTTATACCGAAAACGGACTGGGAAATTGTTAAATTAATGCCCGTTTGTCATAAGAGTTTGGCGGGTAAATTCATTTTTTTTTCTCCCGGGAAATGTCGCTTAATTTCGGCTTTGGAGGGAAAAATTTTACCCAGTAACAAGGGAAAAATTCTGTAACTCAGTGCAGAACAACACCAAGTCCATTCAAGGATTACAATTTCTTATTTCAAACCCGACTATACAAAGCAAACAAGCGTTGCCAACTCAAATTAAGGTCTTCTGCGAGTTAACATTTCTGCTTTGTTAACGAAATAAACTTGGTAGCAGAAGGAATAAAATCAGTTCTGTCAACTGTTGAGCCCTTATACCTTTTGTAAAGTTGGGTTTGAAATAAGAAGTTGCAATCCTTGAATGGACTTGGTGTTGTTCTGCACTGAGGTACAGAATTAATTAAATTATTGCCCGTTTTAAAATTTGATCAGGACTCTGAATTTTTTCGGAAATTTACGGGAAATAAACAACTTTTTATCAGGAAAAACATATTATCTACCCTTCAGCACTGATTAATCTGACGCCTCCGAAAACCGGAAATTTTAGCTCCTGGTTGAGCGATGACCTAATATGGGCATACCTTGAATACGTAACATAAGAAAATCAATATGAACACGAGAACATCATCACATACATGGGAGGTACCGTAGATTGGGGTAAAGTTGAAGAGGTGGGGTGAAGTTAAAAGGAAATTCAAAACAAAATTCTAGGTTTATTTTAGGCACTAAAAATAAAATTTTTTGCTTAAGCATTCCAAAAACAATATCCACTTAATGAGATAAAAATATTTTATTTTTAGTGCCTAAAATAAACCTAGAATTTTGTTTTGAATTTCCATTCAACTCCACCCCACCTCTTCAACTTCACCCCAATCTACGTGTAGCGATAGCCAAATCAAACCAAAGGGGTCGTACATAAATTACGTAAGCACATTTAGGGGGGGAGGGGGTCCAGATTTGACATCTTACCCATAAGCTAAGCATAGGCGAAATGGGACAAAGCGTGCAAAATGGGCCTAACCCATGCTTACGTAATTTATGTATGACCCCAAAGTTAAAAATTCTTAAAAGAAATCTGTAACTCAGTGCAGAACAACACCAAGTCCTTTCAAGGATTACAAACAACTTCTTATTTCAAACCCGACTATACAAAGCATAAAACAGCCAACTCAAATTAAGGTCTTCTGCGAGTTAACATTTCTCCTTTGTTATCGAAATAAACTTTGTAGCAGAAGGAATAAAATCAGTTCTGCCAACCGTTGAGCCCTTATACCTTTTGTAAAGTCGGGTTTGAAATAAGAAGTTGCAATCCTTGAATGGACTTGGTGTTGTTCTGCACTGAGGTACAGAATTGAATTTTTTTCAAGTCCCAAAATTAGGTCAATTGCATCTTTAAATAGCCATAGGAAATAGACGAGTTTCAAGGCCAATCCATACGTTTTAATTCCTGTTTCCAGCATAAGCTAAGCATACAAAAACCGGTTAAAAACGAATCTAAACTGGTATACTAACTTGAAAAGTTTTGACCAAAACCTGCTCGCCATTTCAAACATTTAGGAATCATAAGTTAAGCATACAGAAACTGGTTTTAGCCGAGTTTGATTTTGATTTATACTTGCACAGTCTTTATTTTTCTTTGTTGTAAATTTGTATTTAAATTTTTTTTGTGAATTTTGATTGTAAGAGCAAACACACGTTTAGGTACGCGCTTCAGTTCATTTATTTTATTTTACACTCTCGCTTTGTCTAAACCCAGTTTTTGTCCTCTGCTTCGCTCAGGTTCAACAACTGAGTTCAGCCACAAAGTGGGAGTCCCCCTCCCACTTTGTGGCTGAACTCAGTTGTAACGGGTAGAAAATACGCTTTTAAAGAGAACCCTCGTTAAGTCCGCGATCATACTTTAAAACCGCGTCAAAGAAGTTTCTCGAACCAGAAAACTGGCTCGATCCGGAAAACCGCAATGCGCATGCATAGGCATAGAGAGTGATTGTGCGTACGCTCAGCCCCTCTCTCTGCCTATTTGCTAGCCGACCGTCTACCTGAGAGGGTCGTGACTCGTGAGAAAACCAACGCGCTCCGTTGGTTTTCTTTTTTTCTTTCTTTTTTGTTATTTCAATATATTTAGGTTTTTCAAAGTAAAAACCACAATCAACCAAACATGGTTCTACTTATTTCACTCCAATGAAAAGGGACGGTAATGACGACTATTACAAACCTGGCACATTTAACCGACATTTAATGTAGGTTATTTAGGACATTTAACTGATTCCTAATGAACTGTAATGGATTTTTACCACATTTTTGTGGATTAATAATTGTCTAGTTGACCATCGTGAGGGGGATCCAACAGTCCGGTAAACTTTTAAATAAATACAAGCGAAGGAACCATCGAAGCTCATGCTCCGGAAAAATCGTAGGACATCGACTTTTTAAAGTCATGCCAAAACAATGACGCCTTTCCGAGATTCATGAATAGCATGAGAGGCAACTATCATTCTTCAAGCGCAAAGATCACGTTAAATCAATCTAAGCGAATGCGGCTTAGGAATGAAATTCTGTACTAGGCAGGTCAACTCAGCTATGTCCATCACAATCGTGCATAGAGATATACTCTATCAACCGCTGCCTGAACCTGTTTTGAGCTGCAACGGTTCAAAAGGGTGTGTGTCCATCACGATTGTGATGGACACACCAAAAGATGAAAAATTTGGAACTTGAATCTTATTCATTATTCAATTAAAAGTCCGATTTTTTGTTTGTCTTCCTTTTTGTCTGTGATACTCTTGAACTGAGATTGTGATATTCTCGTTAATCCCGCATCTGTAAAGATTTGTTTTGCCGTGTTTTGGAGTTAAGTTGCTACTTTCGTTTCCAAGTTACTATTGTTTTTGTTTTATATTTTTAGCATTTCGAATAATGACCTCAAGGTCGAAATGATCATTTGTGTACGTGCATATGAAAACATCCCACGTAAAAAATTCGCATAGTTTGTTTTGTTTTTTAACCTTTTGTAAACAAATAAGTTTTCGAATCAAAACAAACTATCCGGATTGTACAAGTGGGAGGTTTTCATATGCACGTACACATTTGCCGCAATAAAAACATTTTCCGCCGTCACGATGAGAAATATATACGAATTAGGATCGGATGTGACTTGCAGGACTGGACTGGTTACGGCCTGCAATACGTTACCTCCATACCTGACATGTAATATACTATTACATTTAACCCATATTTTATTTTCTTTCCTCAATGTTTCAGCAATTTAAAGGTGTGGAATAGGGTGTGTTGTTTTAAAAAAATTTTTGAAATGTTGGGGGGTGTGTTGAAAATCGTCTTTTTCTGGTGTAAAACCAATTAAAAAAATTTTTTTTCAATCGTTTTGTCTGTTTGTTTGTATGTCCGTCGACAAAAACCTTGTAAAATCTACAACTTTGCAACAAAAACCCCTAAAAATCTGAGGTTTGCACCAAAAAATCAAAGAACCCCGCACAAAATAATAGGAATTCGGCTATCGAATAATAGTACATTACTGCCCTAGGATGTAAGAGACTTGTTTCACGTCGAAGCACGAGTTTGAGACACGAGGCGAAGCCGAGGTGGTTCAACGTGCTGAGACGTGAAAAGTCTCTTACATTCTAGTGCAGTAAGGTGCTTTACGTACCGAGAAAAACGAATTGTTCACTTCTCGAGCGGGAGAAAAACAGGCTATTACTACCCGAGGTACGTAAAATTCAATTTGTTTTTGTTATTCTTTTGTTTGTTTTTAAATGTAAATTTCATCCGACAGCCGAACTCCTATTATTTTGTGCGGGGCTCTCTTTTTTTCTCCATTTCTTCGTCTTCTCCCCGATTTTTTTGAGCCATTCCCGAATTCGGGATAATTGAAAAACCGGGGGAAAAAATTTAAAAAAAAGTCACAGCAAGGAAACGGTACTCACTGGTTGCAACTAATCAGCGAGTTCCGTCTTTTCATGTTCATTCCCGATTCCCGGTGTCTTTAACGGTCGGAAAATTCTATCAGTAATTTTTTTTAAACTCCAAATTTTTTTAGTGGTTTTACACCTAAAAGAAGACGATTTTCAGCAAGCACCCCAACATTTCAAAATTGTTTTTAAAATGATACACCCTAGGGTGGAAAACACCACAAATTCAAGTGTTTTAGGGCAACCAATTGACTGGGGGGTGTTGAGAATGTTTCCATTCTAGAACTTTTAGAGTTTTGTTTTGTTTCTGTTTTCATCCCGATTTTTGCCTACTGTTATTTTTCTTACGTTTTTTTGTTAATATATATTTTTATTTTATATATATTTTTCGGTGAACAAAAGGGGGTCGTCACACACACACAAGGGGAATGTGTGAACTAAAAAATAGCCCGTTCTGAGCTCTCAAAACTGCCCAGGAAAAAAATTCAAAATGTTTTCATAGACAAAATGGCGGATCTTTTTTACTTTTCCCCCAACCGACCCTAAGAGAAGCGAAAAAAAAAAAAAATTCCAAAAGTTTTAAAAAGAAACCCGAGTCTGATAAACTTTAAATTGTTAATGAAAATTAAAAACTAGCGTCTTTCCTTCCAATGTTTTTTAGTAAGAATGATGCCATTACCATTGGTGCGGTACTTTCACGCTAAAAGAAAAAATTCATAAATTTTCATTTTTCTTCTCCTTCGTTTTGTTTTAATTATATTTTTTCACAGAATTTTTCTACGGACCAGGAAAATTCGCAGCCGGTTTAAAAAAAAAAACACTGGGATTAAAAAAATTCAAACCTCTTTTTTTTTTATTTCCTTCGTACAAACATTACTTGATTGATTCTAGAAAATTCATTTCGTTTCCCGGTGAGAGAACGAAAAAAAAAAAAAAAAATCGTTCATTAAGTTTCTCCCCGGAACGACCTTAAGGCAAGGACACAGATAAAAAGGGTGGAAAATAATGCGAATGTCAAGAGTAAGAGAACCGGTTTTAATAAAAACCTCCCCAACTTTTATTGACAGTTTGAAGCTATGACGGATTTTTCAATTAACTCCTCTCTCTCGATCTACCTGGAAGGCTCCCTTCTTCTGTCGCTAAGTTCGGATTTCCTGAATTCCCTCATACTTATTCATGTTTTCTTTCGCATCATTGAACAATTTGCACATAACCTTATGAAAAGGATTCTGCCTGGGAAATAGGTTTCTCATTCGGTGAATACAAATGAAAATACGAAATGAGGGAAAATTCTTCCTCCTCTCAATTTTCTTTTTACTACCCGCATAGTTGTAATATTTCAAAACTGATTTTAAACTTCCTCCGATGTTATTATTCAAAAACTACTGGTATACCTGTCATGAATACAACAAAAATCCCCATTTTCCCCATAGAATTTGACGGATGATGTCTTCCAAGAAATAAGAAGGAAAAATATTTCAGAAATTTTAAAAAAATAAAAAAAACAAAAATCATCTTTGACAAAAATCCGATCAAACTTTAGCTTCCTGTGAACGTTCCTTTTTTCCTTAAAAGGAATATTAATATTAAAGACATGTCACCTCTTCGTTATTTAAAAAAAAAGGAAAAAAAGAGCGGATGTATCTTTTTATTTGATGCCTTTCCCGTGTATCATTTTTCAGAACTTTCACGTCACAATTAATTTTTTTTGAAAGTTTCAACTTTTATTTACTTCAGCACTCACGTAGCAAAGTTCGACTTTTTTTATTTATGCGAATTTAAAACTTTTTTTCTCTTCTCGTGTTTATCCAAAACGATCCCTTAAACGATTCCTAGGCGTTATTAGTAAAAGAAAAAACGTAGTATGCCACGCGACTGTACAGTAAACATTTGCAATTTAAAAAAGCACCTAGTTAGCCGACAGAAGTATTATAGTCCTTGTTAGAGTGTCCTTTATTTTTTGATTTTGTCCTTTATTTTAAGAAAATCTTACAGATTTACGCATGACTCCCCCATAAGGACGTAAAAATATTTTACACATTTACGCATGACTCCTCCATAAGGGAGTAAAAATTTACGCGTGTCTCTCCAAAAAGAGCGTAAAAGCGTAAAAAAACCTTACACATTTACGCCTCACTCCCCCATAAGAGCGTAAAAAAAATCTTACACATTTACGAATGACACCCCCATAAGGACGTAAAAATATTTTACACATTTACGTTTCACTCCCCCATAAGAGCGTAAAAAAATCTTAACACATTTACGCTTCACTCCCCCGTAAGAGCGTTAAAAAATCTTACACATTTACGTTTCACTCCCCCATAAGAGCGTAAAAAAATTTACACATTTACGCCTCACTCCTCCATAAGAGCGTAAAAAAAGTCTTACACATTTACGAATGAGTCCCCCATAAGGACGTAAAAATATTTTACACATTTACGCCTCACTCCTCCATAAGAGCGTAAAAAAAGTCTTACACATTTACGCCTCACTCCCCCATAAGGACGTAAAAATATTTTACACATTTACGTTTCACTCCCCCATAAGAGCGTAAAAAAATCTTAACACATTTACGCTTCACTCCCCCATAAGAGCGTTAAAAAATTTACACATTTACGCCTCACTCCCCCATAAGAGCGTAAAAAAAATCTTACACATTTAAGAATGACTCCCCCATAAGGACGTAAAAAAAATCTTACACATTTACGCCTCACTCCTCCATAAGAGCGTAAAAAAAGTCTTACACATTTACGAATGAGTCCCCCATAAGGACGTAAAAATATTTTACACATTTACGCATGAATCCCCCATAAGAGCGTAAAAAAAATCTTACACATTTACGCCTCACTCCCCCATAAGGACGTAAAAATATTTTACACATTTACGTTTCACTCCCCCATAAGAGCGTAAAAAAATCTTAACACATTTACGCTTCACTCCCCCATAAGAGCGTTAAAAAATTTACACATTTACGCCTCACTCCCCCATAAGAGCGTAAAAAAAATCTTACACATTTAAGAATGACTCCCCCATAAGGACGTAAAAAAAATCTTACACATTTACGCCTCACTCCCCCATAAGAGCGAAAAAAAAATCTTACACATTTACGCCTCACTCCCCCATAAGAGCGTAAAAAAAATCTTACACATTTAAGAATGACTCCCCCATAAGGACGTAAAAAAAATCTTACACATTTACGCCTCACTCCCCCATAAGAGCGAAAAAAAAATCTTACACATTTACGCCTCACTCCCCCATAAGAGCGTAAAAAAAATCTTACACATTTAAGAATGACTCCCCCATAAGGACGTAAAAAAAATCTTACACATTTACGCCTCACTCCTCCATAAGAGCGTAAAAAAAGTCTTACACATTTACGAATGAGTCCCCCATAAGGACGTAAAAATATTTTACACATTTACGCATGAATCCCCCATAAGAGCGTAAAAAAAATCTTACACATTTACGCCTCACTCCCCCATAAGGACGTAAAAATATTTTACACATTTACGTTTCACTCCCCCATAAGAGCGTAAAAAAATCTTAACACATTTACGCTTCACTCCCCCATAAGAGCGTTAAAAAATTTACACATTTACGCCTCACTCCCCCATAAGAGCGTAAAAAAAATCTTACACATTTAAGAATGACTCCCCCATAAGGACGTAAAAAAAATCTTACACATTTACGCCTCACTCCCCCATAAGAGCGAAAAAAAAATCTTACACATTTACGCCTCACTCCCCCATAAGAGCGTAAAAAAAATCTTACACATTAAGAATGACTCCCCCATAAGGACGTAAAAAAAATCTTACACATTTACTCCTCACTCCCCCATAAGAGCGAAAAAAAAATCTTACACATTTACGCCTCACTCCCCCATAAGAGCGTAAAAAAAATCTTACACATTTAAGAATGACTCCCCCATAAGGACGTAAAAAAAATCTTACACATTTACGCCTCACTCCTCCATAAGAGCGTAAAAAAAGTCTTACACATTACGAATGAGTCCCCCATAAGGACGTAAAAATATTTTACACATTTACGCATGAATCCCCCATAAGAGCGTAAAAAAATCTTACACATTTACGCCTCACTCCCCCATAAGGACGTAAAAAATTTACACATTTACGTTTCACTCCCCCATAAGAGCGTAAAAAAATCTTAACACATTTACGCTTCACTCCCCCATAAGAGCGTTAAAAAATTTACACATTTACGCCTCACTCCCCCATAAGAGCGTAAAAAAAATCTTACACATTTAAGAATGACTCCCCCATAAGGACGTAAAAAAAATCTTACACATTTACGCCTCACTCCCCCATAAGAGCGAAAAAAAAATCTTACACATTTACGCCTCACTCCCCCATAAGCGCGTAAAAAAATCTTGTACATTTATCCGACTAGCCCGGAATAACGAAGTTCTTCGTTAAAAAAAGTTGAATGCAAGAAATTTTTAAGTCCTTTCTGTAGCAACTTTAAGTTTCTTCTAAAAGATAAGTTTCCAGAAAATTTACAATAGATTTTTTAAGTTCTTGCTTTCGTTCATGTCGTCTAATTTTACTATTTAAGTTATAAATTTTTTTTAAGGTTATTGATCGTTTTCGGTTATTTGTTTTTATATTCAAAACGAGATTTCTTTATCAGATTTTTTTCCCCGTGCAAGAATTAAAAGATCAACGATGGGAAGGCTAAGGGAATAATGTCTGAGACATGTTTTGAATAATAAAAAATTTACTTCAGCCGCAATCGATACTAATTTTCCCTAAAGCGCACGGTGAAAAATATAAAATGGATGAATTTTAATGAATTCGTATATCGACCCTTATACTGCATTTTTTTTTTTTTTAAATATATGACTCCCTATGGGATACTCAACTTTTTTAAAAGCTCAGCTGACTTCATATCGCAGTTAATTGCTAAATAACGTTTTCCATTGTCGTGTATAAAGCTTTATTATTATTATTTTTTATTTTTTATTTTCTTTTTTCGGGAGATTGCAATCCATTTTCAATTTTTTCCCCATCCATTCTTTTGTTTTGAACCTGCTTGTTGAAAAAAAAAGGGCTATTCGGAAATAACTTTTTAATGATTATTGTTGGGTTGAAAGCTGGAGCATTACGACGAGTGCGTTTTTTTTTTTTTTTTAACAACGATATGCTAATATAAAATTTTAATAATTGAAGAATAGCAGGAGAAGAAAAGGGTCATGTTTTCGAAATTTTTAAGGAAATTTCCATTTCTGTCAATGAAAATATTTTTAAATATAATCCTGTGTTTTGACGCTCGTATTTTAGATATCGAATTTTTGATATCGAATTAATTTTGAAAACTGTTTTTTATTTTATTTTACTTTCGGAGTTTTTAGACAAACGCAACCGGAAAAATAAATAAATGGCGAAAACCTCATTCCCAAGTCCGTGTGAAACTCAAAAAAAAACTATGAAGGTGTCAAAAGCTTCGATATTTCGGGCAATTAAAAACCTGCTGCCCGTGCCCCAAAATTCAAAATGACGGGCAAAATATGGAGGCCAAAATTTTTCATTATGAATGAAATCTCATGAATGTTTATCTTTAAGTATTTTGGTGACTGCTGATTTCATATCTGGAATAATTTTTTTTAAATTCAAGATGGGGGACTTGGTATGGTGACAAATGTAAAAAAAAAGTTAAAGTTGTTCAATTTTCATAAAAATTTGTACTAAGGGGTTTTCGGGGTCGCTGATCTCGAATCCACAAACCGTTTTTCTGAATTTCGAACATACAACGAATAGATTAATTTTTTTTAATTTATTGAGTCCCTTAAAAACTTTTTAGAAAATTATTAGCGGATTCGACATCAGCGACCTCGAAAACCCCTTAGTACAAAGTTTCATGAAAATTGGATAACTTTAAACTTTTTCTAAATTTGTCGCCATACTAAGTCCGCCATCTTGAATTTAAAAAAAAATTGTTCCAGATATGAAATCAGCAGTCACAAAAATACCTAAAGATAAACATTCATAATTTAAAATTTTGGACTCCATATTATGCCCGCAATTTTGAATTTTGGGTCACGGGCAGCAGCTTTTTAATTGCCCGAAATATCGAAGCTTTTGATACCTTCATCTTTTTTTTAAGTTTCACACAGACTCGGGAATGAGTTTTGGCCAAATATTTATTTTTCCGGACCACTGTGGAAAGCCGGGAATATATTTAAAGACGAAAAAAAAGGAAAATATAACCCTCATAACCTTATTTTTTTCACTCATCCCCAGTCTATTTTATATGATCCCATTTCCTCTAATTATAACAATTTAATCACTAAAATGTTTTCCTCTGCGGTCTTTGAAGTATATATTTATGTAATTGACTGCCATTAAGGTAAAAGAACTTACTTTGTAGCAAATGTCAATTTTCAATGAAAAGTTGCCTTAATGCGGCACAGATTTACCTTTCGTTTCCAGAAACCGAATACCTTTTCCCGTGGTTGCTACATAATGAGACTGAGATTTATCTTGAAAGTCGACAATGAATCGGAATTCGAAAAGCCGCAAAATTCGGGGTTGAAAATCTCGAAGCGCAAAAGTAATTTTAAATAATTGACCCGGTTGTCCAGGACACAAATGAGAATTATCCAAATTAGCAATCTCGATCACCTTTTTGTTCTTTAGTTAACCCGATTTCTCTGTAATTTGATTTACTGTTTCCTATTTGTGTTTAAAGTTCTTTATCAATTTAATTTGTGAGAGAAAAAAAAGGGATCGAAAATTCATGTTGCCAGGAATGTTAAATGCTTTTTTTTGAATAGTTTATTGCAAAAAAGGAGTCTTCCTCCATGTTATTTTCAAAATGGAGATGCTTCGTTTTTGTTTCAGCACAAAAATTGAATTCAGCAATATTAGGACAGTACCCCAAAGACGTAGTCCTACGCAGGGATATGTCCTCATATCCCAGTCTGATTTTTTAGAAGATTTTCATGAAATTTGCCTCTAAAATTATAAACTAATTTTTATATGAGTTTTTTATAAAATTTTCTTAACATGAAATTTAAATTTTTTAAATTATTTATTTAAATTAATACTAAAATCTTTTTTTTAATTTTATCGCGCTCAAGACCCGCCAATAAAAAGTTAGACTTCAAAAAAAAAAAAATTGTGTAGCTAGTCAGCAGTCTGCATTTAAGACACTAAAACCATTTAACGTCAGACCAATATGTTGACGTGACGACAAGCACTTACTCCCAATTTCCAGAAAAAAAAAAGAAAAGGAAAACCACCGATAATAGATTTTCATGAAGAATGAAACAATGGAAGCGGTTTCCTTGTTAGCTTTGATCATCTTTTTTCAACCGACACGTTCTCCACAAATCTTTTTAACTCAGATTTACAACTTTTTTTTTTTTTTTTCGTTGTTCATCCCGAAAAATCTTCTTAATTTTTTTTCCCTCCTCTTCCATTCGGAGGAAGGAAAAAAACAAAAAAAAAATCGACTCTCCGAGATGGAGGGAATTTTTCGGGATGTTAAAAAAATCGTGAGGAATGTTACGTCTGCGTTGAAATGGCGTAAGCAAAAAAAAAAAAAAGTTTGCTGCAATACGGGACTTCACTTTTAATTTTATTGTGAAAAGCTCGAAAAAGAAACGGTTGTAATAAATGGTTTATACTATAAAAGTCTTTTTTTTTTCTAGTTCCTTTTCCAAGTAGAATAATATGACGTTGACATTTTTATCTTGCTTTAGTCGTTTTTAAAGTGAATCAAAAGTAAATTAGCTCTTTCACATTTCTATTTTATTTAATAAACCCGACACGGAAGAAACAAAATATTTTTTTATTAATTATCAATCGATTACTTCAATTTAAAAAAAAAAAAATAATAATAATAATAATAATAAAATGAGTTCATAAACTTTTTTTTCCGTTAGGGCTCCGTTTCACAGCAAGCCGCAGACCGCAGCTTTTTTTTAATTTTTTTCCGAACCTTAATTTTTATACTAAAAACATGGCAACGGGGTAAAGTGATAAAAAATTAAGTAAAATCATAGTTTTTTCGTTCATATAGACATGATTCGGCATGCAAATGAGATTATTTAATGATATATTTTTTAAAAAAATATGGAATTTTATTTTTGTTTACAGGGGAAAAAATTTAAAATGGCTCCGTAAACAAAAACAAAAATAACATTCGATATTTTTTTAAAATATATCATTAAATAATGTTATTTAACATTATATATATTATTATATTGACATAACGTTTTACAAGTTTAATCATAAACAATTTTAACAATTTTTTACGTTTCATTATAGTAGTCTAAACTCTACTTGCCCTTAGTTTGAAAAAAGACTCAGTAAACTTTAGCAGTTGTTTTGCCTCAGTTTTCGATTTTAATAATGTTATTTACAGGCCGAATCATGTCTATATGAACGAAAAAACTATTATTTTACTTCATTTTTATATCACTTTACCCCATTGCCAAGTTTTTAGTATAAAAATTAAGGTTCGGAAAAAAATAAAAAAAAACCTGCGGTTTGCGGCTTTCTGTGAAACGGAGCCCTTATTCCTTTAAAAAAAAAAAAAAACTTTTCTTCTAATTAATAAAAATTTTACTTTGAAAAAAATTAGTTCAGTTAATCAAAAATTTTGAGGTCAGACTTGCAGATGTCTGACCTCAAAATTTTTCCAAGAATCGTTTCCTGTTTTTCTTGGCTTGAGTTAAAATCCCCCAATAAGTGTTTTAAATGCATCATCGAACCCATTTTCCTAGTCAGACAAACTGCAACTGCATTGCGCATGCGCAATGTAACAGTTTCATAATACGACTTCTTTTTTTTTACTAAAAAAAAAAAAGCCCAATCGAATGACCTTTACGCCACCTCATTTTTTCCCTGCAGTCAATTAAAAGACCCAAAACAGGAAATTACGTAAATTCCTTTTTACGTCGATCCCCCGATGGGATAGGCTTTAAAAGCTTCGAGAAGACAATAAAAACATGAACAGTCCAAGAAGACGAACGATCTTAAACTAGGAATTACAATTGAAATTTTTTTTTGTGGATTAAGAAAAAAAAAAGAAGGCGTGAAAAAAAATGACGTTGGATTTGTATCAGGAGTCTTGAAGGCGCGATAAAAAGTCGTAAGTCTTTATAATCTTTCTCGTCTTGATCACTTGAAGCATCTGTTGAAAAGATGATCTGGAGTAAATCGTTAAAAGAAACGTGCTCGGACTTGCCAAATGCTTCCTTTTTTTTACAATCGATTTGAAAAAAAAAAAAAAAAAAAAAAAAAAAAACCTTGACGAAAACGTGCCAATGGCAGCAACTAATACAATTTCAAAAAAATTAAAAGACCAGCCTCATCCTTGAAGTATTTTATTAAATAAAATGAAAATTGACTTTTGGAAAATAAATAAATAAATAAAACTATTGCCATCACATATACAGGAATATTTTGAAGAAGACGCTTCAGTGAATACCGGAAGGAGCGACCAATACTGAAATACATGTAAAAAAAAAAAATACCAATATTTACAGCATTGAAAGTTTTCTTGCAAGTTTCAACTTGTCTGAAATGTATGTGCGGCCGGTAAATAATTTCAAAAAACGTTGAGGTAGAAAAGCTTATATTTCGTTTATTTGACGTGACGTGACGAAAATAGTACTGGAGCGGGTATGGGGAGAATTGTTTACCTCGAAGAAGAGTTTGAAGATATGGGTTAAAAGTGAAATACGAAAAAAGGGGGAAGTTTGGCTTCAGGAAGAACTGAAGTCAAAAATCTCGCTTGAAAGGCTGCGGAGTGTTAGGGAAAAAGGAAGGGCGCATTATTTACGGGTAGGGACTCGAAACGAGAGGTCCGCGGTAACTTGGTTTCGTTTAGGGGGTTGGCGCTGGCAGGGCAAAAAAACGGAGGCGGGCGAAGAATGTGCCCACTATGTGGTAAGGATGATTCAGAAGTGCATATCTTATTGGAATGTGGGGAGTTAAATGCAGATAGGCAAAGTATGATGCTTCCGGGAGGAAGTCTACAGCAGTAAAATATAGGGCACTGGTTCAAAACCCGCGACGTTACGGTGATAAAGAAAATGGGGCTTTTTTTGGGGATGG
Organism: Liposcelis bostrychophila; assembly: GCA_037577465.1. Lineage (NCBI taxonomy): Eukaryota > Metazoa > Arthropoda > Insecta > Psocodea > Liposcelididae > Liposcelis > Liposcelis bostrychophila. The sequence goes on from CM075207.1 coordinate 13,348,662, forward strand.
TTAGAAAAAAAAGAAATGAGGGAGGGGTGGGATAGTGTCTAACATTTGTTTTTCAAGCATTTTGTTCTTTTAGTAATGTCGGGCATTTTCGGGCTTTTTTTCGGCAATCAATAAAGTTTCTTTTCTTTTAGTTCCTTTGTTTTTGATATATTGTAAATTTTAAAATCAATATATTAACGTTATATTGTTAAATTAAATACAGGGCTGCGGTTTCGGTTTCGATTCCGATTCCAATATATATCTATTTTTTTTTTTTTTTTGAAGTGAAACTTCTTATGGGGGGGGGGGGGGGGTCGGCGTAAGCGTAAGACTGACCGTAACCCTGGTGCGTTTTTTATTAAATAATTTAATAATAATAAAAATTATATTATATATATTATTATTAAATAATTTAATATTATTTATATTATTTATAATTAAAACAAACGCATCAGTCTTACGTTTTTTTAATAATAATATAATAACTCGTATAATAATAATATAATTTAATTTCTGGGTTTCTCTTGGGAAAGGCGATTTTTACTGGAAGCCTTAAGAGGAGAAGAACAATGACAACCTGGCAGAAACCCTTTACAATTTGGTCATTTGGAAAATTAGTTGTATAGCAACGCAATATTTTGCCTGAAAAAGAAATCAAAAAATTAACACTTACAATTTTATTTCATTAAATTTTATTTTAGCGGCAGGTATCTAGGGATTAGAATCCCCCTTTGTTGTTATTTGGAAGATTAACAGTTAAAAAAATCTTCTGCTTTGCAATAAACAAATCTTTTCTGTCTTCTGATAAATTTCTAAACTTTTTTTCCGTTTAACATTTTCTGTAAATATTAAATAAAAATATCAAATTATAAATATAAAATTTTTGATTAACATAGCACCATGAAAATATGTAATTTAGCCTGCGGAGACCACGATGGTCATATTAGGCTCAAAATTTTAAATATTAATATTTCGCCGAAAGTGCTCCGCGTTCTTGCCGCCGACGAAACTGGAGAATGTAATGTAACCGGATACAATTTCGTAATGCGGAAGTTTAAAAGTTCATTTACCGTAGGAGAAGTATATGACATATCTAAATGTGTATTTCGTTCATTATCCACAGGGTGTCTTCACCTTGCGAATACGTTATACTTTTATATAAATAAAAGTACTGAGCTAGACGACCAGAACTTTTATGCAGTGTGCATGTGTATGTAGAATTTGTATGAGCTGGTGGACTCAGAAATACTCGAAATACTGCGAAATACGAAATGCTTCTATGTACATAAAAGTACTGAGTTAAAGGACCAAATGGTTTGAGTTGCGAAATACTCAGCACTTTTATGTAAGTGCTTTTAGGTACATAAAGTACTTAGTATTCTGCAACTCATACCATTAGGTCCTCAAACGCAATACTTTATGTACATAAAAGTACTTGCATTAAAGTACTGAGTAGTACATTATGTACATAAAAGTACTGAGTATTTGGCAACTCAAACCCTTAGGTCCTCCAACTCAATACTTTTATGTACATAAATAATAATATTATTTCGGCAAACGTCAATAAAAAATTAAAAACGCTGACAATATTTGAAAACAATAAGGAAAATAAAGAAATACAAATTATTACGGCGGCAGATCGATTTGATTTTAAAAAATTTATGGATATATCAGGAAAATAAAAGTTTATGACATTAGGAAATTTGCTGTCAGAGAAGTGTAAGAAAAAAAAGAAATGGTATTAAAAATGGATGCAGAGGTATATTGTTGTAATAAGAGTACAATTTAGTAATTTTTTGTACATAAAAGTACCGAGTTGGAGGACCATAAGAGAAATGTCGTGCTTGTGTCATACACGATCATAATACAAAATTTTTCGGAGCATCCTCATGTCGACCGATTCAAAGACGCGTTCTAATCAAATTTGCATAAATGCAAATAAAAGCCCTTAATGGCATTTTCCTTGCGATTAGATACAAGTTCACACATGGCTTAAAGCAATTTCATAAACCTCGAATTAATTTTTTTTACTATTTTTTTAGTTGCAAGTCATTTTAGAGTTTCCAGTGATAAACACTTGTCACAGGCAGACAGGCAAACATGCAGACATTTTGAATACTCTGACGGAAAAGAAAAAAAAAAAAAAAAAAAAAAAAAAGAATCGAACTTTGTTACCATTACAAAGCTTTAACTCTTGTTAAAACTGGAAACCCTAAAGCAAGGGTTGTCATTTTGAATTCCGTGTTGAGCAAATAGTACATTAAATACTACACTGCATGTTCCCTTCACTTTTGTGAATTTTTCATAACGTCCGGATTCCCGGAATTCTTCATAAAAATTGTTTAATATTTACATAACTGGAAAACCTATATTCAAAGTACAAAAATCAACAATATTCATTCGATTTCGCGCCCACTTAGGTCACTGGAAAACAGTTTTTTTTTTTTTCGGTTTAGAGAGTGTTAAAATAAGATCCAGGATTAATTTATTTTTGTTTGGATCATATATTTAATTTAATCTCGAGTAATTTTATTCCTTCTCCTCATTCTTATATATAAATTATATATAGATATACATTTAGCTTTTATATATATATTTATATATAAGTTATTGTAATGAAACGGTAATATATTGTTAAAGAATTGAAGATGTAATATATTTCGTTATAATTGTTAATTGATTCATTAAAAGAGATTTAAGAAGAATTTTCATTTCTTTTCTTTTTCCTCCTGGGGATATTGACCACTATTTAGTCAGAAATTTTTTCCGGGGACTATGTAATGAAACGGTTTAGTTTCATTTTCTAACCTAACCAAATTTGGATAACATTGTTTATTGTAAACATAAACAAAGCTTAAGTTGGCAATGAGTTCCATATTAGCAAAAATAAGACAAGTCCAGAAGCCATTTTTTATCCAGAAAAGAAAATAAACTGTAAAAACAAAAGAAAACAAATGAAAAGGAATGGAATTTTCCATTCCTTTTTCAATCAAAGGAATGGATTTTTCAATGTTTTGATTGGTTAGCACTCAATCAAAACATTGGTATAAATAACAGCCGCAACTTGGAAAGTCATCTCATTTTTTATCAAACTTTGGAAGAATAAACTTCAATCAATTAACTTAACGCCTCACGGAAAAAGTTAAAATCAACGGAGAAAGCAATATTAAACGCCACGCCGGCAATATTGTCAGAGAAGAAAAACTTACCGATAACGTAAGTTTTGGCGGAAGGAAACTGCCGAAGAAGAGGACCTTACGGTGATCCCGGTTACCACCGAGCCGTAAGAGGAGTACTAGTAAAACTAGTAAGCGTGGAAAGGAAAAGATCTTAACGGATCGAAGTACGAGTACTGCCGAAAATTTGAACGTACTCTAATCTGCGTTTGCAGCGAAGATTAGAGGAGATTCAAAATTGGACCGACGAGTACAAATAAAGGGGCCGGCTAAAAAGAAAACTAACGGAATTGAGCATTTGTTGTTGTTAAATCTTAGAAATATAAACCCTTTTTTCTTCAGATACTTCAACCCTGCCTATTCATTTTTAGTTTAGCTGAACCGTCGCGTTACATTATATATGTTACACCCAGATCGTGTAATTGCCCAAATCACGAACTGTGCAGAATTTTTGCCCAATTCACGAACGGCGCAACGCCATTGCCCCGATCACGAACTGTGCAGAGAAATTGCCCTTTTCACGAATTGGGCAAGGTATAAAGTGCCCAGTTCACGAACTGGGTAGGGAAAAAATCTTAAATTGCACAAACGGGGCAAGTATGGTTTTTTGATAAAGAGATTTTTTAGACCGCATTTGAGAAATTTTGAGCTTAGGATGTTCAATATTGAGTGTTTGCGTAGTAAAATAAATTAATTGGAATAAAATTTTTAATTTTTTTTTCCTGCTGGGAATCTTATTTTAGATTGCAGCTTAATATAAAAATAAAAATGAAACAAGAATAACATAAAATGACATAACAAAGTAAAAAAATAAAATCAGGTACTATTTTCACATCAAATTCCTGGGTGACAGGCGGAATGGCATTGCATTGATTTCTTTTTACACTCGCACCTATTGGTTTTACAGCTCTTTTTACAAAGACACCGCTTATATCCTTGAACATTTCCCACGGTCATTCCAGGATAATGACTACCAATAGGCTAAGATTTCAAAATCAAAGGGGACAATGGTTTTCCATTAGAATGTACTCTTTTTAGGCTTAAGTTTAAGGATCCAACGCCATATTTTTTTTTAAATTTTATTTTAACTTAGTTTTCGCCGGTTGAATATGGGTTGGTGAAATATTATTTAAAATTTTTATTTTATTACATTTTTACGTATTTTGTTCGCCGATTTTTCGTACTTAAGTTTCAATTAAAAGGGCTGGATAGTAATATTTTTGTAGCTTAGATATGTCGCGACCTAGGGATAAAAGGCTTCCATATCGATTTTTTTTCAAAAGTGTTTTTTTTTTTTTTTTCATAAATCGCTTTATTTTTTATTGCTCTTTAAGGTTCCATTTCCAAAATTTTGAATTTTTCAATATTTTTGAAGCCTTAAAAAATAAAAAACAAGTAAATCGACGTTTCGTGAAATAAATTTAGGATAAAAAGACTGCAAGTCGCGCGGATCGTAACAAAAGGTGTTGCCAACTTTTGAAAAAAAAAAGCACTAAACTTTAATTAATCCTTTTTTTGGTATTTTATGGCCTCAGTAATTTTTTTAAAGCTTCATTTTTATTATTTTTATTGAATAAAGAAAGAACAAGCTGTATTTTTAAAATTTTAGATAAATTAAGAATTTAATTTTTTTAAATTTTCATAAATTCACATAAATATCGCTTCTCTCTTACGATTAGAAATTAATTATTTTTTTCACCCCAAAAATTGCCTATTTAAAGGTGCTCTTTCACTACCATAGAACTCGATAAAATGATCTTTTTTCGGCCCCTTGGTGAATCATTAATTCAATTTATAACGGCAAATTAGAATTGCCCAGTTTGTGAAATTTCGAATTTTTTGGCTGCCCAATTCGTGAAATGGGCAATTTCTCTGCCCAGTTCGTGATCGGGGCAATGGCGTTGCGCCGTTCGTGAATTGGGCAAAAATTCTGCACAGTTCGTGATTTGGGCAATTACACGATCTGGGTGTAACATATATAATTAATATATAATTCCTATGTAAGTTATATATAAATTATATATATAAAATACCACAAAAATGTACAGCTTAACCTAATTTTTTAATGAAAAACCACTTTATATTCTTATGTCTTTCAGGTGCGAAATCACGAGAAAAAAAAAACATTTTAGAAATTTTCTTCGATTTCCCGGGAAAATTTTCCAAAATTCGGCCGCTAAAGGGTTAAAAAGCCTCTCAAAACCTAACGTACCCAGCTGCCTTCTAATTAAAAAACGAAATCATAATTAAATAAAAAAAGATTAATTCCGAGAAAATAAGAAAAAATAAAAAAACAGTCTAATCCGATCCGATTACACTTTTTTTTTTCCCTCCCTCTTACAAATTAACGTCAAGTTAGCACACTCAACGAATTAAATTCCTTGCAATCCGAAATCCTAATAAACTATGAGACTTACTTTTAAGTCAACCTCATTTTAATACGAATAAATTTAAACTTTCGCACTTGCTCCGAGTCCTCCCAACAATTTGTCAAGAGGTAAATGAGTAATAAGGGATTAGTGTCGTCGACGATTTGTCCTGACGCTTTATGACGGAAAACACAGGGATATTCAATCCCTTAATATTCCGACTGATTTACTTTGATAAACGGCCCATATGGGGGAAAGAGCGCCAAGCGCATCCCGAGGACAGAACAACCGCTGGATGTCCGTTATTAGAGCGGATATGACGATAAAACTGGTTCCTTTAACGAGCATCTGCACCGTTTCCAACCAGCGTTCCGTCTTCAGGCTATAAGCTTACATCTGAAATATGTATCTTGATATTTTACGGTCGTGTCATGCAGTAGGAGGAATAAATACATAAATAAATAAATAAATAAATAAATAAATAAATAAACAAGTGAAATATTAAATGAAGACGGATTTTAAGACTATTTCGAAATAAATAAAAATGAGCAAATAAAACAAGAAACTGTTATGTCTCTTGAATTAATGAACCGATTTTGATGACAGAAGTCGAACTAATGCTTCTGGATAATTTCCGCTATTTCGTTCCTTGCTAGGGTAAGTTATTAATGCTTCTTTTTACGTCCAAACGTTTAGCGAAAAAGTTTAGAATGCATGGTTTCCAAGTCCACCCCCCCAAAAATTTTAGTTTTTTTTTTTTTTTTTACCGATCGCCTTTAATTTTTGCTATATTTGATAGTTTTCCCTAACTTCGGAATGCGTAAGGTCGTAAATGTCGTGTTTTTAATTCATAAGTTAAAATACAAAGATCGCAAATCGACTTTTTTCATATAAAAAGTATTTCTGCACTTAAAAGTTCAATTTTTTACCGAGAATATTAAGGTTCTAGTTCCTTTACATAGCCGGCCGGTCAGCCGGGCGGTGAAAATTTTTTAACAATAAAAAAAGTTTAATATTTTTTTTTTTTAATTCGGTTTTTCACACATGAAAATGACATCGGATCGCACTGAAACCGTGGCAAAACGTTTTGTTATGCTTAAAAGGTAAAGATTCGCTATTGAAATTGCATGAAAAAGGCTTTATAGTTCCTAAATTTGATAAATTTTTTAAATGTTTTCGAAAAAAAAATAAGACCGCCATTTGCTTTTTGTTGTTGAAACAGTTCGCGGATTCACCGCTAGAGCGCTGCACTAGTCTCTCGGAAACAAACTTTTTTTTTTTGCTGCGAAAACATTTAAAAATTATGAAATATAAGAACAATTAACTCTTGTTCATGCATTTAATATCGTGGATCTTCATCTCTGAAGACAACTAAACGTTTTGGTACGGTTTCGGTGAAGTTAGACCCCGTTTTCATGTATAAAATATTGGATTAAAAAAAAAAAAAATTTTAATATTTTTTTATTGTTAAAATGTATACACCGCCCGGCTAACCGGTCGGTTAGGTAAACGAACTAGAACCTTTATTGGTTTGTGATATTGCACTTTCTTGGTTTAAATTTTAAATTTTTCCCATAAGCTCAAAATGGGCGAAACTATTCGTTCAATCAGTGTTTAAAATTAATTTTAGTTCCAAATGCTCTCCTATTTCATATTAACCCGTATAACGACAAATCTATATTAATTTAAAACGTTTTTTAAAAAAAACTTCATTTACCGTCTTCCATAAGCTAAACATAGGGTAGACCCAATGTTGCTAATTTTTCGCCCATGTTGGGCTTATGGCTACTATAAAAAACTTAATTTTTCAATTTAGACGTTACATATGTTTAATGATGAGTCATTATTATCATTAATAACTAGCCGTCTGCCCCCCTCCTGGGGGTATATGAGACTGACGTTAAGCGCTATACTCAAAATAATTTTTTAGTACGATTAACGGTACAATCTCAAACTGTAACTAACTGCTTTATGCTCCAAAAAATTTTGTTTTCGATTTTTTTCCGGGTTCACTCCCATACTTACAGTAAAAAATTGAATAGGTTTTAACCGATCCTGATTCAAATTGACAATAAACCACATTCGATTACACTTGACAAATCCAAGGAACCTTACCTGAAAATAAAAAAATAAAAAAATAAAAAAATTATAAAACGACTAGGTCTTTAAAAATGATTAAGAAAATTTTTCCCGGTAATGTATCTGGAATCTTAAAGAATAAAAAAATTTCAAAGGTGCAAATTCGGGTCGTTATAATTTGCAGGCCCGCGAGAGTAATTACAGGCCACCCATTTCCGATCGGAAATCAATACAGGCCAGACCGGATTCGGAACCTGCCGGAACCTGCGCATGAGCTTTTGCATACACTGTTAAAAAGAAAAGAGTTAATGACGGAGTTCAACATCATTTTCAATCTAAAAAGAGTTTCGAATTCACACAGGAGTCAGTTTGAATTAAAAAGTACTCTTTAAAGAGTATAATAATTTTTCCACTCTGCGATGAAAATGTTGTTCATTTGCGAGTTCAAAATGCTCCTTTTAGATTTTTTAAAATTTGATCATCTTTAATTCGGACAACTCGTTGTTCAACCCGTTACAGAGTTCAATTTCAGGACTCGTGAAAGAGTTTACCCTTGTTGATACTCCTATCAAAGTTCCTAGGATGTATTAAAGAGTTCAGCTCTGAAAAAAACTATTTTGATTAATAATTTCACTGTGTCATGTTTCTGTTTTAATATTTGAATTCGGGGGAAAAAAAAACAAAAGTTTTTTTCTCACGCGAAAAAAAAATTATTTTTTGTTCGGGGTTTGAAATTTGTATCGTCATGAATCCGAATTTATTTTTGTTCAGTGTGCAATATGAAAAAAAGAAGAAATTTGTGATGCACGAGGCTCATACAGGCCTGGAACCATTCATAACTGCGTGTAAGCATTTTTTTGTTTTCCCCGGAATTTTCGGATAATCAACTTTGATTATTTCTTTACATAGGCCGAAACAAATTTAATATCGACGCAGAAACAGAAGTTAAATTATTCACAGAGAAGCAAGATATAGAGATCGAGGCGGAAGACTTTGAATTCTACCTTTACCAAAATAGAAATTCGATTTACGAGGGCCTATTGTTCGTCTTGAAAAAAACGGAAGGAAGCATAAGTGATTCTTCGGTAAGTAAATTTTTAAATTTTTTCAAAATTTGCACCCATGTATTATTATCGACCCAAAATTATTTTATTTTATCTTACAGCCAAATGTCAGTCAACTTGACTTAAAAACCAGATTAAAGACTTTAGTACCGAATCATACCGGTACTGCAAATAAAGAACTATCGGAACCGCAGAGGCGGATGATTATTGATGAAGCATGTAATTTTCTTGTAGAATTTTTCGGATACCATCCTACAGGGGAGAAAAGAATCGATATCGCAAAACAAGTGGTGGAAGTGTTCCCTATTTTACGGTGTATAGAAGGAGAGAGATATGTAAGTACATGTTTGTTTAATAATTTTTTTTAAATCTTTTTATTTATATTACTTCTCTAATTTGAAAATTTACATATTTTTATTTTTCAGGAAACAATCTATGTTATGTGCTGGTATCTCCGTTAAGGAGAAAACCTTATGATACCATAAAGAACGGTAAAAATGTAAACCTTTGTTAACTTAAAATCTTACGTATATTCTAACCTTTGTTAACGTAAATCTTACGTAAATGGCGGATAAACGCGCCGACGATACAGGCGAAGATAATATATTTTTAAGCATGTTTTCAGGTAACGATAATCCTCTCGAATCATTGATGACGTTTATTGGGAAACAAGTAACAACCGGAGAAGATTTAGAAGTCTTACAACTCGGAACCACTATTACGGGTCCAAATTACCCAGGTAGGTCTCGACAAATTAATTCAGCCATCGATGACGGGCTAGACTACATCACGAACAGCTGTCCAACAGCCATGTCCTTGGTGAGTACTGTTAACAACTGCAATCGAAACGATAGCGCCACGCAAGATAATCGCAGATCGATTGCCAATGATAGTACAAATCCCCCTAGGAAGGCAAATGAATTTTCCTCCCTAGATTAACAATATACTACTGTTTTGCAAAACACTTTGAACTAAACCCTTAAAAGATTTTCAGAGACCGCATCATTTTTAATTCAACTCCTTTAACATCCATTCTTAGCTCCGCTGAAATCAATATTACGACTACCAACAAAATAAAGCACCAACAACTATTTATTAGATACAGGACTTTTCCCTCCTTTCAGGATTCCTTATCACAAGAATCTAGATATTGGGAGGCAAATAGTTTCCGTTTCGAATTATCAACTTCAATGAAACTACCTTTCTTCTCGTCTAAAAGACGATTTCCGACTTCACTATTTCCACATTTCCACTAAAAACCCTTTTACAGTGTTGTTTCAAACGAGAACATGTGAATCCACGTTTTTTTTTCTTCTTCTCCCTATTCTCTCAACAAAGAAACCATAAATATTGTCAGACATTCTCTCCCCCGATCCCCTGGCACTTCTCAATAAAAAATAAATGAATAAATATAAAAGAAAAAAAAAATAAACGCTGAGGGAAAGTTTGTGGTAAGCATAACACTCATTACGTATTCATCGTGTTTTGAACGTAACACGTAAAAAATAAAAAAAAAAGCAAGACATTTCCATACCTATGTACTTTATGAATGTAGGGAAACGAAAATCTGCAATTCCAGCTTTATAAAAAAACAGGAAATTAAAGCCCAATGTTTTTCAAATTTTTTTTTTGTGGCGATTACCAATTCCTTTTCATCCTTTTATATTCAGGAGATTATCAATAAAAAAAATATTAAAAAAACGAGCCTTTTATAAACCGTTGTGGTGTAAAAATGCTTAGAAAAGAAGTGTCTGGATCCGATGGTCCAGTTCTCACGTGTATTTCATTACAGTCAACAAAGATTCAACCGGAAATGTCTTTCTTCCTTCTTCCGTTTTCCCCTCTGGGCCGCCGCATTTTCCTTTTCCCAGTGGCTTGTTTCTTTTTTTTCACAAAGATTTTCTTTTTTTTTTATACTTTTTCACATGGAACAATGCGTGAAATCAAATCTCTGAGCTAAAACCATTTTCCTTTGCTGCACGTCAAAAGGTTGTTATGGATTTTTTTTTTTTTCGTTCTTGCACCTCTTTTCTTTTTTTTCCCCCCCGACACCTCAAAAATTTCACCGAAAAATTCCGATTATGAATTTAACAGAAAATTATAGTAAGGGCAGTAAGGTGTTTTTGACGTCGCGAAGGTAAAGCGGAAACATATTTCAAACACCCTGGATTTAATAAACTTTCCAAAGTTTATGTCTTGAAGGAAAGACCTGCCGATAGTGTGAAGGAGGCCGTTTCCCTTAAAAGCATGTAAAGAACTTTTACGAAGTTGATGTAGACAACGAGAAATCGCTCGCAAGGCGTTTTCCACAATATTAAAACGACGATAAAAAAAAAAAAGTTTTCCTTTAAAAGTTTTTTGCACACATGGCATGTGTTCGAAGGAAAACCTATGCGTTATTGATTTAACATAAGAGAAGAAAAAAAAAAAAAAAAAAAAAAAAGCAGCGGAAATATTTTTTTGCCTTTATAAAAAAAAGTAGGTTTACGACGTAGCAGTATTTTTTTCTTTCTTTTTCGGCAGTATTTTTTTCGAAACTTGAATTCAGGGGGTCAAAACTTGCAAGTTGAAGGTTTAAGGTGACGCAGGAGTGATTCAATTTTTTTGAACACCCTATACTTTCAAATATGCTAATATTATCCTTCAGGAGCTAGACATCAAAATTCCGATTATGCTTATCCATCTTAGGCACCTTCATGAGAAATTCCATACCTGACCAAACAGTACTTTTTTGGGAAACCTTAATCTACTATAAATTCCCGGGAATTTATCCTGGATCAAAATTTCCCAAAAAAAGTACTGTTTAATAAGGTATCGAATTTTTCATGAAGGAACCCCGTAAGATCGATAAGAATTGTTGCTCGGAAGCGGAATTTCGATATCTGGCTCCAAAAAGTGAATCTTAGCATTTTTCGAAGTATAGGGTGTTTAAAAAAATGAATCACTCCTGCGTCACCTTAAGAATCATTTTAATTCGTTAGAATTAAAAATACCAAAAAAAACTTAGTATTTTAATCATGAGAAAAGGTTTTATGCAAAACGAGTCTACATAGAAACCTCAAATTTTCCAAACCCCGCCCAGTCAGCAAAAAATATGAAAATTTTTTAAAAATATTTTATTTTTCAACATTTTAAAAATGTTATGTGAATATTTGCTGAAATTAAAAATGATGAAAATATTTTAAAAATGTTGACAAATATTTAAAAAACATTTTAATCGTTTTTTATTTCCATAAATATTTACTTGTTGTGCTATTCCAATTGATTACTTGTTGATCCAACATTCCATAGTTAATTTGCTCCCTGACAAGCGAACGAATCGAGTATTTTAAGGGTGCAATTTCAGTATGGAATGTTGGACCAACATGTTGGCACAACAAGTTGGACAAATATGTAGTACCAACTTGCTGTACTAACTTGTTGGACAAACGAATGAATAGACTATTTTCAGAATTTATTCCCAGGGTGCAAATTCAATATGGAATGTTGGACCAACATGTTGGTACAACAAGATGGACAAACAAGTTATACCAACTTGTCGGAATGTTGGACAAACTTATTGTACCAACATGTTGGACAAGCTAACGAATCGACTGTTGCAGAATTTGCTCCTACTTCAAAATTAGTGTGGAATGATGATCCAACGAGTTGGTACAACAAGTTGGACAAACATGTTGTACCAACATGTTTGACAACGAATCGACTGTTGCAGAATTTACTCCTACGCAGAAATTAGTGTGGAATGTTGGTGCAACTTGTTCTACCAACATGTTGGTTCAACATGTTATACCAACTTGTTGGACCAACATTCCACACTAATTTTGGCGGAGTGAATTCTGTGATAGTCGATTCGTTCGCCTGTGAAACATGTTCGTACAACAAGTTCTACATTGGTACATTGTACCAATGGTACAACAACGTTGGTTCAACATTCCAACAAGTTGGTATAACATGTTTGTCCAACCTGTTGTACAAACATGTTGATCCAACATTCCATAGTGAATTTTCTCCCTGACAAGCGAACGAATCGAGTATTTTAAAATTAACCCCTACGCCGAAATTAGTGTCGAATGCTGGTTCAACAAGTTGGTGCAACATGTTGGGCCAACTTGTTGAATCAGCATTCCACACTAATTTCCAAGGGCCGCAATTATTTCTTGACTCTGAAACGGAGAAAATCTTCGAACTAAAAAACCGATCCTACAAATATGTAAATATTGTCTTAGCGTCAACTATTACCAAGGTCACTGATTACCAATGGTTTTCGGGTTTCGTCAATTTCGTGGTTTGGAAAAACGAAATAACGACCGTTTTTTTTTTTTTTTTTTTTTTTTTCTTTTCTTTCGACGATTTCATACATCATGGTTTTTAAAATCGGAGATACTAAAATTCGGGATTTTTAAAATCGGTTGTATTAAGTTCGAAGTTTTGTAAATTGGACATCTTGCAAAGGGCCACGTTGGGAAAATTTTTTAAAAAAGGGAAGACCAGGTCGGTTAAAATTATGTTCAGCTTATGCCACATATTATTGTGCCTGGTTATGACTTCTCATAAGTTAATCATAACTTTAGCCAACCTGGTTTTCCATCTCCGCGGACCGACTGTAAGTTTTAAAACTGAAATATTCACGTCTAGGGATGCACACAACAAATTTCAACAGAATTTCGAGAAATTTGCTCCGATTTTGGTTCTGGACGTGTGAGTCTCTAAGGATTCAAAATTTAAAATTTCTTGTTCAATCATCTTGCTAAATCTCGAAAGATAATTAACTTAAAGAGTCTTACACGTCCAGAACCAAAATCGGAGCAAATCTCACGAAATTCTTTTTTAAGGTATCCATATACTGCCTTGACTGAAGTGGTTCTTCATGAAAAAACGAGCAACCTTCAAAAGCCTCACCCTCATCTCGCGCGCGCATTTATACTGTGTAGGAGATCATAGAAATAACATTTATGTCACACTTTTAATCTTTCTTTTGCAAAAATACTATGGTGGCTGTAAGAAACAAGTACGCAACTCTCAAAAGAACAGAAAATTCATCAAGTCCTTATCCATTTCCAATTCTGTAACTCAGTGCAGAACTATGCCAAGTCCATTCAAGGATGGCAACTTCTAATTTCAAACCGGACTTTACAAAATTTATACATGCTCAACGGTTGGCAGTGCTGATTTTATGCTTTCTGCTAGCAAGTTTATCTTTTAACAAAGCAGAAAATTTAACTCGCCGAAAACATTAATTTGAGTAGGCAACGCTTGTATATGCTTTGTAAAGTCGGGTTTGAAATAAGAAGTTGCAATCCTTGAATGGACTTGGTGCAGTTCTGCACTGAGGTACAGAATTTATTTAATCAACAATGAGAGTTGGAATTTAAAAAAAAAAAAAACACTATACGGTTTTCTTAAGTAAAATGCTTTGTCGCAAAGCATATTACGGCAAAGCATATTACACTTATCATTACGGGTTTTTTTGGTCACAGAAAAAAAAATTAAGTACATTTCTTTTTGCAGCAAAGCCTTCAGCAGACACGGACATCCTACCAACATTAACAGTCGCATACACATTACGTCACCCTGGAACCAGAAGGGTTCAACGATTTTGTCTCTCACATAAGTTATAGATAGGAAATACCAAAACTGTTGAACCCTTCTGGTTCTGAGGTGACGATTATCCTTGCAGGCTTTTTGATTTCCTAGAAATCTACATGGCATTTATGCAAGAATCCAAGGACGATCGCTTCAACTACATCCGAACTTTTAAGTATCACAGCATAACCTCGGGTCGTCGGTCTCGGTGACATGGCGAAAGCCTGAGGAAGTTGGACGGACATACAAAGAAAACTCATGTGGAAGCCTCCAGAACTCTTACAGTTGATAATTCGTTTAAAAATTAAATGCTGCCCTCTTGACATTTTATACAAGTTTTTTTTTAATTTTCTACAATTTTAATATGGTGTATAAATGCAAAGTTTAACACGAGAAAGGAAAAAAAAAAGTGAAACATTTTTAACTATCTAGAATTCCCAGTTACAGCCGCTTGACGCTGCCTACAGCGGTCTCATCATTTATGAATGAAAATGTTTTCGCTTGTGATCTTTAATAATACCTTTAATTACAGAGGAGGCGAGAGAGACAGACTTGAAGGGTTTAGCGGTAAAGCACTCAGTGCAATCCTCAGAATATAAAGAAGTCCATTTGGATATTTTATTATTGAAGTGAAACTTCTTGCGGGGGGGCTCAAAATAAGTGACTGAGGTGTCACAGTTTAGGCTACATGTCGAAAAAGAGGGACTTAGAAAGTTTTGGAAGAGAAAAAAAGTGAAACTTTTTTACACATTTTTCTATCAAATTTTAGTTTTTTCCTATCAAATTTTAATTTTTCAGTTTTAAAAGAAATTTTAGAAGAGTATTTTAAGTTTTTGAGGAGAAAAAAGTGAAACTTGCTACAATTTAAAAAAAAAAAAAGGACATTTTTGTAGCAAAATTTTAGTTTTTCCCTATAAAATTTTGAAAAATTTCGAAAGTTATTTTGAAAATATCGAAGGTTATTTCAAAAATATCGAAAGGTGATTGAAAGGTATTTTGAAAATATCGAAAGGTCATTTAAAAGTATCCGAAGATATTTTAAAAGTATCGAAAGGTATTTTAAAAATATCGAGAGGTATTTTGAAAATATCGAAAGGTGATTTAAAAGTATGCGAAGATAATTTAAAAGTATCGAAAGGCATTTTAAAAATATCGAAAGGTGATTGGAAAGGTATTTTGAAAATATCGAAAGGTGATTGGTAAGGTATTTTAAAAGTGTCGAAAGATATTTTGAAAATATCGAAAGGTGATTTAAAAGTATGCGAAGATAATTTAGAAGTATCGAAAGGTATTTTAAAAATACTGAAAGGTGATTGGAAAGGTATTTTGAAAATATCGAAAGGTATTTTAAAAGTACCCGAAGATATTTTAACAGTATCGAAAGGTATTTTTAAAGAGGTAAAATTACCGAAGCGCGCTTAAAAGCATTTATAAGAATAAATGACTTGACCAGGAATTACATTTTTAATAACGATTTTCGAATAGCACAGACTAAATCTAACCCGAAAGCGAGATTTCTATTTGAAAACGTGGGAAAATTACAAAAATTTCACAGACCGTAACCCGTCGGAGGAGTCGAACCCCCGGTCCTTCCCCGAAAGGGGAAAAAAAAAATCGAAAGGTATTTTGAAAATATCGAAAGGTGATTGGAAAGGTATTTTGAAAATATCGAAAGGTGATTGGAAAGGTATTTTGAAAATATCGAAAGGTGATTGGAAAGGTATTTTGAAAATATCGAAAGGTGATTGGAAAGTGTCGAAAGGTGCCGACTTCCTGCAATTTTCCACGGGTTGTCGCCACTTGCCAGTCGGAAGCTATAAGCACCAGCCGGAGGTGCGGCTTTTTGAATTGGCGGACTTGGAGGAAAAAGGGTTTCGGGGGTTGAGGGATAACGATTTATCGACTTTTCTCCCTCTAGCTGATATTTGTTTCAATAAAATCATGCTTTGAAAATATCGAAAGGTGATTTAAAAGTATCCAAAGATATTTTAAAAGTATCGAAAGGTATTTTGAAAATATCGAAAGATATTAATGTTTTTTGAAAATTAGTGTAGATTTTGAAAATTCTACACTAAATATAAATCTGTACCTCAGTGCAGAACAACACCAAGTCCTTTCAAGGATTCAGGATTGCAACTTCTTATTTCAAACCCGACTTTACAAAA
This sequence comes from Liposcelis bostrychophila, assembly GCA_037577465.1. Lineage (NCBI taxonomy): Eukaryota > Metazoa > Arthropoda > Insecta > Psocodea > Liposcelididae > Liposcelis > Liposcelis bostrychophila. Next base: position 13,365,077 of record CM075207.1, read on the forward strand.
GGTATACAGGCTCAACGGTTGCCAGAACTGATTCCATTCCTTCTCCTACCAAATTTATTTCCTTAACAAAGCAGAAATGTTAACTCGCAGAAGACATTAATTTGAGTTGGCAACGCTCGTATGCTTTGTATAGTCAGGTTTGAAATAAGAAGTTGTAATCCTTGAATGGAATTGGTGTTGTTCTGCATTGAGTTACAGAAATATTGAATGAAACACAAACATTTAATAGCAAATATAAACTCCAAATTAACATCTCTTCGCCAATTATACGCCAGTTGCATCCAATTGTTGCGGTGTTTCTTATATCTAGCTTAATAAAATCACACAACAAAAACGCTTCCAAATTATATATACAGTATATATATATAATATTCTCTATATACTTCACGTCTTCTTAACGCTATAACACCAGATATAGCGTATTTGATTTTATTTTCGTTAGTAGTTATACTCCGCCATTTTTGCGAATTATTTTCGTTGTCGATTTCGTTTCTTCGTATTTTTTTTTATTTTTTTAAATCCTTATTCACATACTTTCGTTTGGAATATTTTTAAATTGCCAAAGGTGTCATCGCCTAAAAGACGACCTGCAGGAGCTCCGTCCTCATATTTAATTTACTTTGAAAACCTCTTCCGTTATTTTGTTTTTCACCTTTCTCAAAAACGACCATTTCCTCCGCCGTAAGAAGCTTTCAATCATCCCTTCCCTCTTAAACAAAAGCGTCCTCAAGAATCACTGTTAAAAGCTTCCCCCCGAAAAGGAAGGAAATGCGGAAAAGCGATTTCCGCCATTCAATCATTTTTATTAAGTAGACTCCTCTGTAAAATGAATGAAAGGAAAATACATACACACACACAACCTTTCGGACGGATGCTCTCTCGTCTCCGACTATTTTTAAATATGGAAGCCATTTGCACGCGAAAAATTAAATTTCCGGCGAATCAGCAACATAAAAGTGCAACCCTGTTTCCAAGTCAGTGAATCATATTTTTTTTTTATGAAAATTGGAAAGAAAAAAAAAAAATTGCATATGCATTTTTCAACAGCGAAAGCCACGCCACAATCGAAAGCTGGAGAGATGACTCGGTTTTATCCTTCCGGGGGAAATTCAGTTTAAATTTCAAACGCTAAGCTCATTTTACCACCACCTTAAGGCATTCTCTTGCAACTTTGACTAAAACTCGAGAAAGCAACTCTCATTTACCGATTTATATCGATTCCGATTTCTCCGACTTTGTCCGACACTCGGGGATCGGATTCGAAAAAGAAAACAAGAACGCCTTCGGCATTCTTGGCCTGCGGCGCAGGTTCCGCCTTCGGCGGAACGGTCGCCCTTCGGGCTCCCAGACGCAGCTCGGCCTTCGGCCTCGCCTTCACCTCTCTTAAGCCGTGAACGGCTTCAAAACTTCGGCATCTCAAAATCATCGTAAAAAAAATAGGGCAAAATATTTATTAGCCAGTCCGAGTAGGCAGCCTAGTAGGCCGAGTAGGCCAGCCCAGGTGGGCCCAGTACGGGTGGGCACAAGCCGGGCTGGCCCAGTCCGGGTAAGCACAGTCCGAGTAAGCACGGTCCGTGTAGGCGTAGTTTGGATAAGCGCAGTCCGTGTAGGCATAGTCCGGGTAAGCGCAGTTCGTGTAGGCATATTCCGGGTAAGCACAGTCCGGTTGAGCTCAGTCCGGGTAAGCACAGTCCGAGTAAGCACAGTCCGTGTAGACATATTCCGGGTAAGCACAGTCCGGGTAGGCCTAGTCCGGATAAGAACAGCCCGGGTATCACAGTCCGAGTAAGCACAGTCCGGGTGGGCTCAGTCTGGGGAGGCCCAGTCCGGGTATCACAGTCCTAGTAAGCACAGTCCTAGTAAGCACAGTCCGTGTAGGCATATTCCGGGTAAGCACAGTCCGGGTGGGCTCAATCCGGGTAGGCCTAGTCCGGGTAAGCGCAGTCCGTGTAGGCATAGTCCGGGTGGGCTCAGTCCGGGTATCACAGTCCGAGTAAGCACAGTTCGTGTAGGCATATTCCGGGTAAGCACAGTCCGGGTAGGCACAGTCCCGGTAGGCCAAGTCCGGGTAAGCAGAGTCCTGGTGTGCTCAGTCCGAGTGGGCTCAGTTCGTGTGGGATCAGTTCGTGTGGGATCAGTCCGGGGAGGTACAGTCCGGGTAAGCACAGTCCGTGTAGGCATATTCCGGTTAAGCACAATCCGTTTGGGCTCAGTCCGGGTAAGCACAGTCCGGGTATCACAGTCCGAGTAAGCACAGTCCGTGTAGACCTAGTCCGGGTAAGCACAGTCCGGGTATCACAGTCCGAGTAAGCACAGTCCGTGTAGACCTAGTCCGGGTAAGCACAGTCCGAGTAAGCACAGACCGTGTAGACATATTCCGGGTAAGCACAGTTCGGTTGGGCTCAGTCCGGGTACGCCTAGTCCGGGTAAGCACAGTCCGGGTATTACAGTCCGAGTAAGGACAGTCTGTAGGCCTAGTCCGGGTAAGCACAGTCCGGGTGGCTCAGTCCGTGTAGGCCTAGTCCGGGTAAGCACAGTCCGGGTATCACAGTCCGAGTAAGCACAGTCCGGCTAGTTCGGGTGAGTCAAGGACCGCCCTTATTCGGGCTTCCAAATGCACGGGAACATATAGTAAGTTCATTCTGTTCAAGCCGGCTATCTATTTAAATGGCTTAAGAATGCCGGCATCTCAAAATATTCTAAAAGGAAAAATGTAATAATTTTAAAATTTCTTTATGACTAATAATGGCTTAGCAATTAATTATCAGTTGAAAATAATGGTGGGACATCATTAAACAAAATATGAAGTTAAAAAAAAAAAAATAATAATAATAATAATATTGCTTGAAGAATTAAGAAATCAGAAAAATCAAGATATCAAGCAAGTATGATCAAACTAAGTTTTGAAAATAATATTTTATATTGCAGTAAAACATAAACTGCAAAAAAAAAAAAAAGGGGGTTGAGCTTTAGAGAATGAAATTACAGTTCAATTTTTAATTACAAGACCTGTAAGTCATAACTCTTCCAAGCATTAATTTGCTTTTAGAATAATATATAATTATATTATTCTAAGCAGTGAAGGTTCAATAGAGAATCAAAACTTTGACTAGTCAAACAGGTAAGAGTAATAATTCTGATAAGCGGTGAAGGTTCAAAGGAAGATTAATTTTTGGAATAGTTGAAGAGGAGAAAAAAATGATTCTCATAAGCGGTGAAGCTTTAATAAAGAAATAAAACTTTTGAGTGGTCGAAGAGGTGAGAGTGATAATTCTGATAAGCGGTGAAGGTTCAATGCAGAATTAAAACTTTTGACTAGTCGAACAGATAAGAGTGATGAATCTGATAAGCAATAAAGGTTCAATAAGGAATTTAATTTTTTGAATAGTTGAAGAGGTGAAGAGTGATAATTCTCATAAGCGGTGAAGGTTCAATAAAGAAATAAAACTTTTGAGTAGTCGAAGAGGTGAGAGTGATGATTCTGATAAGCGGTGAAGATTCAATGGGGATTGATATGTTTTGTTGTGTAAGGGCTAAGAAATTAAGATTTTGGTTGCAATAGGACATCAGACATCACACATTAGAATGGATTTAAAAGCTTTATTTTGGTTAACAAAAGAGGGCTGATTGTTTTTTTTTTTTTTTTTTTAAATTTAATACTTCATTTTAGAAGAAACATTAATGATTTGGTAAAGATTCACAGATAAAGAACCAGATATACATTTAAAATCTTTTTGTTTCTAAGCAAAGAAGGTCTGATTTGTTTTCTTGTATTCTTGCCTAAGATTGGAAGCATAATGGTTTCAGTAAGGATCAGAAACTATACATGAAAATGTAGACTTGAAAGCTTTAAGTTATTGGTAAGTGGTGAAAATTTGACTTCTTACACTTTGGTTAAAGAAGGAATCTAATGATTTTGGGAAGCACTTATTCTAAACAACCACTGAAATTTTGGCCTGCTGAAACGATTTGAATCAATTTTTAAAAATAAAAATAACAAGATTAAAAAAAAAATGTTTTAAGGCATTAGATGTAAAAACATGATTTTTTTGTAAGCATACAAATATTAACACTTGAATGATTTTCTATTTGAAAATAAAACATATTAATGATTTTACAGCGAAGCAGGTTTTATATGGAGCATTAAAAGTTTTGTGTGGAGTTGAACCCTGAGAAAATAATTTACTTACTTACAGATCACACCTAACCTAATCTTGACACATCATTGTATTTACTGAAAAAATGCCATCATTTTTTTGAAAATTCGTAATCAATTCACATTCACATTCTGAATATGATGCGAATCGTTTATTTTAAGTCATAACAAAAACATAACATAACATAACATAACCGATAACGGTGAATTAAATCGGTGCAAGCTAACGGCTTTGTTTACTTTTTAATTTCAAAATGGCGGACAAATATCTGATGTTCCGTAGTGGTATATGGAGAAAAATAAAAACTTAAATATCTTGGATAGGGAGGGTCTTTTTCGTCGGGGTAAACTTCTTGCACATCCTTGACCCAAATGTCAACTTTTAAGCCAAATTTTGATGTGAAAAGACATTGCGTGAAGACGGTATGCCGCACACGACATGTACGGCGTGGGATGTCGATTTGTTTCGCCTCTAAAAACATTGAAATAATTTTTTGCAAGACTGAACGAGCATTTAAATCGAAAGATAAACTCATTAAGTTGAGGTTTAAAAGGTCCAATGCTTCAAAAATTTTATTAGGTTCGTGTTTTTTAAATATGAAATGTAAATTCTGGCAAATAACGACGCTAACAAAACCAATACTTCGGCCATTTTGAGATGCCGAAGTAAAAAAATGTGATCGGTGAACCTATCAAAGCGTTTTATCGACTATTTAAATAATTCTCAAAAATACCATTAGTTTTTCGAACAGGGGTCCACCAAAGTCGCAGTACGGGCACAAGGAATCCGAATTTTTGAAAAATTATTTCAGAATGGGAATCCTCTACCCCGAAAGTATTTTCAAAAATACGGTTAGAATATTGATCAGAGGTCCACCAAAGCCGCAGTACAGACATAAGGAATCGAATTTCGGAAAAAATATATCAGATTCGGAATCCCCTACCCCGAAAATATTTTCAAAAATACGGCTAGTTGTTCGTTAGCTCCCACGAGCAACCCGCAAATCTGCATAACCAAATTGCTTCGATGACGTAATCATTTTCTTGGAAATATCGATATTTCGAGATATCTATCTAGGCATTTATTGATATTTAGCCCCATGCTCACCGACTGTAAACCACTTAACAGAATTTAACCAAATTTTAATGGTAGCGTATCTTGATGAATATCTACTGCAGTACGAAAATTGGCCTCAATCTGTAGCTGTGTTCCTGATTTATAGTCCAAAAATACTTAAAATATTGCTGAATATTCAATATTTCTACTCCCTGCTTCCGATTCGCTGAACCGGTTGGGCTCAAAAACTAATCAGCACCTAAATTTCATTAGAAGTTGCTACCCACCAAAAATCATCGAGATCCGCTCTTTCGTTTCTCAGCTTTTTGACGGACATCCCTTTTTTTTAGCACATATATTCATATACATATACTCACACCCACACCCATCCACCATCCAAATTTGGCTTTTTTTTGTATCAGGGGACCTCAAAACGTGTAAATATATCGAAAACTGAAAATTTGAAATTTGCGCTAAAAACAATGCTTTATTCTCCCTGCGGTCGATAAAGCAAAAAAAAAAAAAAAAAAAAAAGGATATACTGATTTGGAAACATGGTTGCACTTCATGTTGCAGATTCACCGAAAATTTAATTTTTCGGGGTGCAAACGGCTTTACCACATATAAAGCAGATGATCCGACATCATGAAAAGGTACAGAAGGGTTTTCTTGGTTTCGATTCCCCTTATCCGTTTTAGTCTGATCCTTCTACAAAGTTCATCAAGGAGCCTAACCGCCAATTTACTTTTCCTCTTCTCTGAAATTCGAAAGTTGTTGAAATCCACCCGTTTTGAGTTAATTTCTCCCAGTACAAAAACTCTTTTTTTTTAAGCACGAGGGAGAAAGGAGCTTTTGCCTGAGAAATTAAAGGTCTTTTTTTTCGGTTTGAATGATTTGAAAGAATCCAAACAGAGAGAGAAAAAGAGAGGATTTTTCCCCCCCTCCCTGAATAAAGAAATAATAAATAAATAAAAATAAATGGTGAGCTTTTACTTTTATTTTAAGAGAAAAACTGTTACTGGAAAAATCTGTCACTTCCAGGGAAATAAGAAAACCGCGGAGATGTTGTACAGGTTCTTTTGTTATTAATTTAAATCAAACTTGGGGGGGAGGGGAAGGGGGAGAAATTTTACGAGTAAACCGCATTTTATGTAAATGATTTATTCTGTGAATTGGCTGGCGTTAACCAAGGATCAAAGACAGAAGAATTTAATTTTGCAAGTGTCGAAAACCGCCGCCCAAGGTGAAAAATTAATTTTCGAAAGAAATATAAACGAAGCATTAAAAACGAAATAAAGGAAATGAAAGAAAGGAAAGAAAAGGTGAAAAGCGTAAAAATTTTTCTATTAAATTCGAAAGAAGGAAGAAAACTGTAAAGGGAGAAAAAGAAGCAACTAATAAATACATACATTAGGGTGCACGGAAAAAACGCTAGATGTAAACGGTACATAGCGAATTATATGTAAAATATTTTACATATTGTAAAATTCACATTTAGCTATCTTCAGATATACCGTACATAAAGTTTTTTTTTTAATATACTGATGGTAAATATTACAAGTTGGATTCGTCTGCTGCTACTAATGCCGCAAACTTAAGACTAGATGACTTGGCGCGTTAATTTTTTTTTTTTCAAAAATAATTTATTTGGGGGTCGGAGTGGTGATTCATTCAGAATAGCGGCCTTTGATCAGCGAAGTGAAGCAGGCCAGCAACTGGATGGGTGACCGTCAACAAACCCTCCCTCTAGCAGGGATTGTAGGATCTACGGTTACAGCTATCTTAAAACCTCGTTGTAGTATGTAGTTCCTACATCAAACACACTAGTTGGATATACACATGAATTGGATTTCATTTATAACGACATTCGATACTCATAAAAACGGGATACGATTAAGGATTTAAAAAAACAGAGTCTATGGCCAAGGGTTACCCGACCAATAGCCAAATAAATCAATAAACAAGCTACAGTGGAGGTTACCACTGTCCGATACTCTTCAATTTCATTTAAATCTTACTCCCACGAGTAAAAATATCAAAAAAACGTTCAGTCGGATATAAAATGCATAATTTGACATAATGATAACAAAAGTGAGAAAAAAAAAGCCACGAAATGTAAATATTTTTTTCTTTTGTCTGCACCAAAATGACTTTATCAAACATTCCGGAATGTGAGATAACCATTTTCGCTGACACAGCTCAGAAAGCGATATCTACTTGTATATACGAAAAAACAAAGATAAGAAAAAAAAAAGATTAAAAAAAAAATATTCCCGCTATGTTAAATTTAATATTATACCTTTCGAACGGCTGCCGTTCTGCTGTATGCGAACGTATTTAGACCATAATTTATACAGTCCTTGTCCTTAGTGCCCCCTACTAATATACCAAATTTGGGATCGATCGGTCTCAAATTGTGTCTCCAATCAAAAAATGAAAAATGAGGACAGACGGACGGACGGACATGTGTAAATAGCTTTGGCTTGAAAAGTTACCCCCGGCAAGTGCCGCGCCGTTCGTTTTGCTCTCCGTTCGATATTAACGGAGGTACCCTTCACTCAAAACCAAATTTAATATACTCTTCTTATGAGATTGAAGAGTATAAAAAAATAAAAAATAAAATAAAATAAAACTTTATTTTTTATTTTTAACGGGATATGGATCTTTTTATAAAAAGATTTTTAATTTGGATTTTATAAAAAGATCCATATCCCGTTAAAAATAAAAAATAAAGGTTATCAATGAGGATCAAAAATAAAAACTTAAAAATAAATGTAATTTTTTCCTGCCTATGTATAAATAATTCTATTTATTTTATTAAAATGATGATATCCCAAGAAAAGTGCGTTATAAAATTTTATAACTATTTATAAATTTTTGTAATTAAAATTTTTAACTTGAGCAATAAATTAATTTTATGCTTGAATTGCACTATATTTAGCACAAGGAGACTTTGAAGGCTTTTTTTAAAACATTTTTCAAGGAGAAAAATTTTACAATTTTTTGGAATAGAACCCGAGCCTTCTGGTCGATTTACCAGCCGCCTTTATTTACTCAACTGATTTTTAAAGGGGCAATATGTTTCTTAAAGTTGCCAATTATCTTGACTTATAATATTTTCCAGATTTTTCCGAATTTTCGGTTTATTTCTTGCATTTTTAATTTGACAAAGGCTCAATTTCCCAATCTTAAAAAAAATTTGTATTTAAAAATTTTGAAGGCGGGATTTTTAAAGTCAAAAAACCTTTCAGAACACAAATCCCGCCTTCGAAATTTTTAAATACAAATTTTTTTTTAAGATTGGGATTAATTTTCGTAATGAAAACTTATTGTTGTATTAAAAGATTTCCTTGTTTTTAGCTTTTAAGTTCTCCGGAATATTTTCACTAGTGCAAATATTTCAAAATTCTTTATTTTAATTCTAAAATAAAAAAGCTTGTTTTTAGCTTTTTAGTTCTTTTATGTTTACTCCTAGAATAAAAAGCTTGTTTTTAGCTTTTCAGTTCTTTGTTATTTTCCTTTTTTTTTGAAGACGCGGGTTTTTTTTTTTTTTTTTTTTTCAAAAAATTATTTCATGGATGAGAATCCGGTTGAAAGGATATAGCTAGTGTTACTAATGCAACTGCGTTTTTATTTGGAACATAGTAATCCATCACATCCTGTTTATCTTACGGGGATAAATGCAATTTTTCAGAGCTTTTACTGTTTTATTTTTCTGTTTCATAAAATGGAATAATAATAGTTTGTTTTTTTTTTTTTACCTTACAGATATGGCTACTCCAACAGGGCGCTTCGCCAAGATCTACGATTCAGAAGAAAAGGTGAATTTCGTTAATTTTCAAATCTTCAGACTCGAAAATGGACAGCACGGGGTTGAAAAGTGTTCCGTGAAGTCTTTTCTGGGCGTCGAAAGCGACGAGAGCGCTCTGCTCGCCTACTTACATCAAGGAGAGAAATATAGCTGCGGATTTGATCCTTGCAAAGAATTTATCACTATTCCGGCTGATATGGAAGTCTCATTTTTTCCTCTTCAGGAAAAGCAGAGGAGCGAAGAAGTCCGGGAATTTAATTGTTGTGGCTGCTCAACCGCGAGGCGTTTATTTATCAGCACTCATAATTTGTGCTGGAAATATTTTGGTTAGTTTTTTTTTTATAATTAACTGTTATAAATACTAAGAAATACTAATAATTTTCTTCTTTTTTTCGTTACTGCTTAAGGTGGAATATCAGCCACTTGTGAGTCAAATCAGGTCCTTGTAAAATAAAAATTAAATTTTCCCGTCAAGTAAATTTATCTTATTTAAAAATTAATTTAAGACTTTTCCTTTTTTTTAATAAGTAGTATCGTTTATTTATTTTTTATTTACGTTTACAATTTTTCGATATAAGATGCTCAGTTGAGCATCCTTTTCAAAAGTTTTAGGTTGGTAACAAAACGGAAAATAAGAAAATGGCAAAAAGTTTACAAACAAAGCATCTTAATATCTAAAAATTGCAAACATAAATATAAATAAAAAATAAATTATTCTACGTATTAAAAAAAAGGAAAAGTCTTAAATTAATTTTTAACTAAGATAAATTTACTTGACGGGAAAATTTAATTTTTATTTTATAAGGACCTGATTTGACTCACAAGTGGCTGATATTCCACCTTAAGGTGTTGGTCTTCAAAAATACTAAGGTAGAATTTTGCATGACCTTTCACAATCTTTTTTCCAATTTTTTGTTTTCTTCATCTTTTCACGATCATCATTTTCATTTTCGTCATATCATTTTGTTATCATTTGATCTTTTCACGATCTTTTTTTTTCTAATTTTGTGTTTTCTTTTTGTTTTTCAGGGTGTTGCCCGATTGGGGGGTGGATTCTTCTACTCATTTTAATAGTAGCGTGCGTGGTCGGAGCAATCATTATCAACATTACAGGGAAGCAAGTAAGTTCAAAAAAAAAAAAAAAAAAAAAAAAAAAAAAAAAAAAAAAAAAAAAAAAAAAAAAGTTGTGTTAAAAGGGCAGCCAAGTTTTTTAACTACAGCTTTCATTTAAAATGCCGTTTTTCTACAAAATACATTAAAACTTGGCCGCTTTTATTTTTAATCGCGGCGGCATTACATATAATGCCAATTTTTATTATTTCTTAACGAATTTTTGGCAAATGTACGTTAAAAAAGGGCCCTAAAAGGCTGAAATGACCCCTCAGGAAAGGTCTCATGAAAATAATTATCATTACATATTCAAAATCAGCAGCCTTAAAAAAATTAAAAATTTATTTTTTAGTAATTTTTTATTCAATGTTGCAAGTTGCCTATATGTGTACGTGCATATGAAAACCTCCCACTTGTACAATCCGGATAGTTTGTTTTGATTCGAAACTTATTCGTTTACAAATATTTTAAAAAACAAAACATACTATCCGGATTGTATAAGTGGGAGGTTTTCATATGCATGTACACATACTGCAAAAAATTTTTTTTCAACTTTTGACCTATTTTATCAAAAAATTCGAATTTTGGAATTTCGGTGAACGCACCCCTAATTTTTTTTAAAGACCGAAAAAATCAAAAATTTATTTTTATGTAAAAATAAATTTTTCCTATTCGAGTTTCGATGCAGATTACGGAAATAAAGTTAGAACTGATTTATGACAAACGATTACTGCGTTAAAGAGCAAAAATGTGAAGAATTTCGCAAAAATTGTGGCTACAGCAAATTTTATTAATTTTTTTAACTTTTTTGGCCTCTATCGTCAAAACCGTATATGAGATATATTTAACTATAATACTTATAACTATAATATAATATAATATAATATAATACTTTTAACTATAATTTCGTGATCTGCATAAAAATCTGAATAGAAAAAAATCATCTTTACATAAAAATAAAATTTGATTTTTCGGTGTTTTCGAGAATTTCGAAATTTTAAGTCGGATAAACGACGTCCAAAAAATCTGAAAAAAATTTAGGGAATCATTTTTCGGTGAAGAATTAGGGGGTGCGTTCGCTGAAATTCAAAAATTCGTAAAATAAGGGCCACCCTAAAATGCATAACAATCGTCCTTCATTTCTGACAAGGATTGGATCTGAAAAATAAGATGTGTTCATTAAAGATTTATCCGTATTACGTTGAACGTTATGGAGTTAAACAAGGAATTAACAGAAGCACATTTCAAACTCAAAATCGAGATATTTGAAAATCCGCAAGATAACAATCAGCGTCCGGCGAAATGTACACAACTTCTACATCAAAGCAATCATCAAGATCAATATCAATATCCAACTGATGCAGATCATAACAGCATCAACATGAGAAGGAAATTTATACACCGAAATGAAGGAAAAAAGCTAAGAGTTGAATTTAAAAAAAAAAATACTAGCAACTGGCAGCAACTACTTTAGGACGAAAAACTTTCAAAACTTGAAAAGTTTACCTGCGATTCCCGGTACGAAGATAATTTTTCACCACGTATTCATTTTTTCTTCATCGTGGCGAAAAAAAAAACCTTATATTCAAATTCGGTTTGAATGAGCAAAAACTTACAGGGATAAGAAGGCGGATTTCGTTTTAAAAATAAACCTGAAAAACAACTACAGTAAAGTATACAAGCATTATAGTTTGCAAAAACAGATAAATTGGTCACGGTTTTCCAGTCTCGAATTCTTAGAAAAACTCTTATTTTGCTTGTTTGCTCATCATTATGTGTTCGTTTATATATCCTTCAGTTCATATTTTCTTGTAATTTACTTTGCTTTAAGGAAAACTTTTTTCGTACAAACATTTTTTTAAAAAACATATATATCTCGAAAGCTCTTTACTCTGAAGCGGTTCAAAATTATTTTCCGTTAAAAAAAATTTCGAAAAAAAAAAAAAAAAACGAGAACATCTATATAAATCCAATTAAGGCAGAAAAAAAAATCGACAAGATTAATTAATTTTTGCGAGTAAGCAAGGAAGGAAGGATCGCAAAACAAGAGAAAAATAGAAGAGATCATAAAAAAAAAAAAAAAAAACAGTCGGGGGTATGAAGCACATCCCTACATAGGACTATGCTAGGATTTTTGGTTGGGGCCGAATTTCCGAGCTACGAATCGAAATGCTTTTAATTCAATTTAGCCCGTTTGGTAATTACAGTTTTAGAACTATAAAAACTAAAAATTTAAAAAAAAAAAAAATTAGACAAAATTAAAAATTAAAAAGAAAGGAATCGGCAAGAAGTTGCTCCCACGCAAAAATTGAAATAATTTTTGAAATCTACGACCTAAATATAATAAAATCGAAAGAATTTATACCGAAAAATTAGAAAAACCGACAAAAATCATGTCCCCACAAATTTTCATGAAAAAATTCCAGATAAATTATTCGGTACATTTTTACAATCGAATTTTATCAGAAAAACCTTGATGATCTCATTTAAAATTTTTAATAAAATTTATATTAAAATTTCCAGTAAAAATTTTTCTGATATTTACATTTTGGGTTGAAACATCAAAGATGTTGAAAAAATGTATCGAAAATTTTGTCAAATCTTCGTTTCAAAAAATGCTGATGACCTTTTTCACAAAACATTATCAAAATTTTTAATAAAAAATTAACATTTTAAGAATTTTTAGGAAAACTTTTTAATAAAATTCAAAAAATGTTTTTTTTTTTTTTAATTTTCAATAAAATTTTAAGTAATTTTTTTCAATAATCAAAAGTCATTGAACTGTTCGTTACAAAAAATGTTAATGATCCCTCTAAATCCTCCAAGTCCCAATATTAGTCCACGTGGCCTCTTTTTTCAATGAAATTTTATCAAAAATCATCCAAATCTAAAATATTTTCCCAGAATTTCTCCTTCTTTCTTAGGGTGCAAAATTCACTATGGAATGTTGGAACAACATGTTGGTACCACAAGTTGGACAAACGAACGAATCGACTATAGCAGAATTTGCTCCTTGGGTGCAAATTCACTGTGGAATGATGGACCAACATGTTGTACCAACTTGTCGGGCCAACATTTCTCACTAATTTCGGCGTAAGAGTAAATTCTTCAATAGTCGATTCGATCGTTTGTCAACTTGTCCAACTTGTTGTATCAACATGTTGGTCCAACATTTCATAGTGAATTTGCACTCCTACGCCGAAATGAGTCAGGAATGTTGGTCCAATAAGTTGATACAACATGAATTTGCACCCTTAAAATTAGTCAAAAATTTACAATACTTTCTAGGGTGCGAATTCACTATGGAATGTTGGACCAACATGTTGTACCAACTTGTTGGACCAACGTTCCGCACTGATTTCGGCGTAGGAATAAATTCTGCAATAGTTGATTCGTTTGTTTGTCAAACATGTTAGTACAACAAGTTGGTCCAACATTCCATAGTAAATTTTCACTCTATTGCAGAATTTACTCCAACGCCGAAATTAGTGTGGAATTTCTATACCGCTCTACATTCCACGCATGGCAAAACCTAATATGTAGGATAAGACGAATTGTTAAATCCTAATACAGTATATTATCATTAGTGTGGAATTTCGGTACAACAAGTTGGTACAACATGTTGGTTCAACTTGTTATATCAACAAGTTGGTCCAACTTTCCACAATGAATTTGCACCCCTATGCCAAAATTAGTGTAAAATGTTGGACCAAAATGTTGTGCCAACTAGTTGTAGCAACTTGTTGGTCCAACATTCCATAGTGAATTTGCACCTTTAAAAGAAATTTTATTATTGAAAATTTTAAAAAATTTCTAAGGATCCTCAAGGATTTTTGATAAAATTCCGTTCCCGAAAATATTTTCTAATCCGTTTTTTCTTAAAAAAATAAATTCCTAATCCATTTTTCTTAGAAGCTTCGGTTCCTAAAATGTTTTTCCCAACCATTTTTTCCCCCAATTTTCCATTCTCTTAAATATTTTTTGATTCCTAAAAAATAAAATTTCCTCAAATGAATATTTTCCCTCATTTTTTAAATCCCTAAAAGTTGTGTAATAATTTACTAGGCAAAGCTGGGAATTTCGATTTTTTTAGGCTACAAAAATTTTGATGATTCAAAAAATAAGGAGAAAAATATTTAGTTTAGGAGATTTTATTTCAGAAATCAAAAAATTTAAAAAAAATTAAAAATTAGGGAAGAAAAATTATTTTAGGATTTAGGATTAGAATTTTAAGCATTAGAAATTTATTTCTTTTAGGAAAAAAGGATTAGAAAAAATAATAGGGAACCTAAAATTCTATTGAGAAATGTATCCAAAATTCTTGAAATACTCATTTATTTAAATTATGTTTGGTGTCCAAATCATCAAGACACGCGAACAACCGGACACAACAAAACTTTCTTCCCCAAGACATAGTCCAACGTCAAAAATGTAAAATTAATTTCAATCATAAGTTCCCTCCTGCAGGAGAATTTTCAGAGGTAGAAAGCCTCCTTCTCCCAGCAGATATTTATTTCCCTAGCCTCGTATGTCCTGGCACGCTTACGAAAAAAAAAAATAGTTAACTCATCAAAGGGTAGTTACTCCACGAAATAACTAAAAAAAAAATGGTTGCTCGTCCAATTTGTAAAAAGCCGCATTTACATCCTCGTATGTTTTTTTTTGTTTTTTTTTTTCATGTAATCTTTAATCCGCGACCTTAATTTATTCAATTTTTTTGCAAAAAAAATTTTTTTTTTTTTTTTTTTTTATTCTTTCGCCTTCCGTAATAACGATGATGCTATTTCGTGTTTAACCACAAGTTCATTAAAATCCGAGAGAGAGATATACATGAAAAGGAAAGAGAGGGAAAGAGAAAAAAAAAAAAATAAAATTACTAACGTCATGATGAAGCTCGGGAAAACAGTGTTTTATGAGAATTAAAGTGACCACGGGCCGAAACGGGAGGATGAGAAGGCAAGCAAGAAGGCCAAAAGTGAGATATAAAGGTCACAGAAAGTAACTAATTAATCGGTCAGTGGTCGCGCTTCCACATTTCACAATGAATGAATTAGGAATTTTTAGATAACATTTAAAACGAGTAGGATATTTCCCAACCCCCCTCCCCCTCCTATTTTACGTATAAAACGGGCAGGTGGGGGAAGGAGGAAGGGTTTTAACTTTCTGAAACAAAGATAGCTTCCGGGTAAATGAAATTAGGCTTGAAAGAATACAGAAGTAACAAGAAGCTCGGGAGAAGAGAAAACGAAATCAAAAAGTCAGCTTTGCTCATCTTATTTGAGCAAAACCGAAATAATTTACTAGAAAGAACAAGAAAAAAAAAATGTCGGGTTAACATTAAATCTAATTATCATTTTATGTTGACGATAAAATCTTTTTTTTTTTTTTTTTTTTTTTAACTAAAATTTGATTTAGGATTCTCTTTCCCTTTTTTTTATTTTTCTAAGTGGATGTACTTGATATAAAAAAAAAAAAAAAATCGACCAGAAAAGGATATAATTAATTGCCATATAAAAGAGAATCGTTTTGGTTTGTCTGGAAGAAGGATTGGTTTGGGGAAAAGCGGAATCCGGTGAAAAATGAATTTCGATATCACAGAAACAGAAATCGGAAACATTTTTATAAATGTTGTTGAAATAGAAAATATAATGGAAAAACTCCAGCATCGGTTATTAGCAATTTTTATTTTTTTTTTCCTCCCCCGTTTTTTTTTTCCCTGAAATAAATAAGAAAAAAAAATTATCTTCGAAAGTGGAAATCACCAGACCGTAAAATAATTGTGCATTAAATACATCTCAGTGTACTTTCAATTAGGCGAAAAACCTTAACCCCTTTTAGCTTACGAAAGATATTTAAAACTTAATCCCCTTTTGGATTTCGCTAAAAACACAAAATTCCTCTCTCTCAGGTGGGACATCTGCATGGAAAAGATGATTGATGTTAATTCGCCAGCTTAACATGACTGTTTGCTATCCTATAAACACGGAAATAACAATATAGGACTTCTCCAAGCACAATAATATTAACGATTGCTCTTTTTCAACCTAAGAAAACCGGCAACGGGGAAAAATTATCAGCGGGAAAATGCAACTTTTTTCGGTGCAAGAGGGAACGAGTGTTTTCCTAGGATTTTCTAATGAAGCAATCTTTATTCGGGAAAGAATGACAATGCCTTTCTCTTTCAATCTTCCTTTCCCATGAGTTGGCAAGTGAAGTTTCTGTGGGTTTCCGTTAATGCGAAACAACAAAGGTACGGGGGTAAGACAATATTGTTGTTTTCGTAAATTGAAGAAGCAGCTGCAGGAAAACAGCACAAAAAAAAAAACTGCACGTTAACTTTTTGCACAGGGCTTCCCCCGTCAAAAGCGATTTTCTTGTTTTGAGAAGAAAAAAGAAGTTTTGCTTTTCTTGTTTGTTTCTTTTAGATTAAATATCTAGATTAAAAGCAAATAAAACACGAGAAGATTTGAACAATATGCGGTAAAATTTCAGAATTAAATGGGAGCACAACGTAATTTGATTACACATTAAGGTTTTTCAAAAAGTCAATCGGATCCAATCAGATTGAATTTTTGATGTTCGAAAAGTCAATCGAATCGACATTTTTTTAATCCGATTCGTATTTTTTTTATGTTCGCAAAGTCATCCGATTCGAATTTGATCGAAGGAGGATCCGTCGTCGACTTCGGTTATGGGACACTTTATAACGCGTCAAATAATAACGTCACCGTTTATAACGGTCAGTTGGTAACACGACATTTAGTAAAGCTACTAATTGGTAAAGCTACCTTTTAATAACGGCGACATGTAATAACACCGTCATTTAATATCCTAGTAATCCTATCCTAGTAATCACTGATGTAATACTGCTATCCATCACGAAATGTCTGAGATTTTAATTTTAGATTTTCCATAAACGAAAAGTGAAATAAAAGAATTAAAATGCGATCATGGGTAGGTGCAGGATCATGGACAGGGCTAGGGACATAACCTAACTGGCCCCTTAGAGGATCCGTTCATTAAGCTCGCGATATTACATACAGGTCAGGCAACTGCTATCTTAAAAAGTGTCCCCCGAGTTTGAAGCAGAAGAATAGTTCCAAATTTGCTCGATAGACGGCTGGAGCTGTAGTTAGAGAATCATGTGTTCTGGCAGCCATCATAAAAAAAAGTGTTTTGAAAGTTTGAAAAGAGGGGGGGGGGGTCTAATGGTCCCAATAATTAATTATTTTTTATAAATTGAATACAAGAAACCATTTAAATCAGTTAATTTTTTGGAGGGAAAAAACCTGATTCTTAAGAAAACCCGAAAAAATACATGTCAAATCGCAAATAAATCTTGCATTACGCCAAGATTATTATTCGACAATGTGAATCAAATATCGAGAAAAAATCACACCTCGAGTGGGACTCGAACCCACGAAGGCCATGGACACGCCTTGAAGTCCTATACGCGGACAGCGCTCTAACCAACTGAGCTACTGAGGCGACGCTCAAGGAAGTGAGATTTTCTCGATTATAACTTTAAAGGTGGAATGCAAAAGTCGAAGTATACTTTTGAAGAGAAAATTTACTCTGTTTCCAACACATTTTAATGCAGAGACCGCACCGTTAGGTGACCGAGTACGCTAATCCAAGATTAAAAATCGCGGAGCATAAGTCAAAGCTTTTTAATGACGGAAACGCGCAAACCATTTTTCGATTATTTGAAAAGAGGGGGGGGGGGTCTAATGGTCCCAATAATTAATTATTTCGTATATATTATGTATTATATTGTATGTATTATATTGCATATATTTTGGCACGCGTTATATTTAAATGACGGTGTTATTATATGTCGCCGTTATTAAAAGGTAGCGTTACCAATTGGTAGCGTTACTAAAAGTCGTGTTACCAACTGACCGTTATAAACTTGTCGCGTTATTATTTGACGCGCTATAAAGTGTCGGGAGACCGCCGACTTCAATCGGATTATTTTCCGAACAACTTTAAAAGAGAAAGAGAAGAGAAAAAAAAAGACAGACGAAAAACATTTGTGTAATTGTTTACACAGATATGGAACTAAACCAGAAAAAAAAGGGGACGACCCCCAAAAACAGATAAATGTTCTGTTAGCGAGAACAGAAAAGGTAAGCGAATTTATCCTTCAAAGTAGAATAAATATACACATATATATATATTTTTTATTTATATGTATAATATAGATAAACATGAAAAATTGTATGAAATTTTAGATCGATATCTGACCGATTCAATGTTTCCGAAAGTAAATTATGGAGTAAACAGGAAAACATTAAGTACATTATGGATAAACAGGAAAAATTGTATGAAATTTTAGATCGGTATTTGACCGATTCAATGTTTCCATAATGTACTTTTGGAAACATTGAATCGGTCAGATATCGATCTAAATATTCATACATTTTTTTCTGTTTGGGTTCTTGAAATTGTTTTTCACAAAAAAGATTTTTATGCTAATCTAAAAACCTCTTCGTTACCGAGTTACCAAAAAATCATCAATAATTGTTTTTTTTAAATAGAAATTGTTATGTATGATGTAGTATATAAAGATCACGAAAGCAATTTATTTGAAATTACATTCCGGTTTACCGGTGTACGGGTCCATGTTCGGCAAAATTCGCGAACGTTAATATTTAAAAATAAAATTTGTTTGTTTGTATTAAAAAACTTTTTTAACGCATTATGTAGATTTGTAAAAAAAAAGTTTAGACGTAAATTTTGGAGAAGTATTCTGTTAAAATGGATTTTTCCAATCCAACGCAAAATTATTTACGGTATGTTTCAAAGAAACGCAATAATAATTAGTTTTTAATTAGTTTAATAATTAGTTTATTTTTTATTATGTTATAAATGTTTTTTTGTTGTAGAGTAGAGTAGCTTTTTCGCGGAAACGAAACTTTAAATTTACAGTTTTTGTAAGTTTTTGTAAATTCATTAAATTAAATTAAATTTCAATTTCAATTTCATTAAATTTTAATGAAATCGAAATTAAATTTAAATTTAAAATTCAATTCATTTAATTTATGAAATATATAATAATATATTTAAATTATTAAATTCAATTAATTTCATTTATGTTTTTATTACTCTAAACTGAACTTCTGTTCTTCTAGAGTAAATAATAACAATGCCTCGGAAATCAGGACTTGGTTATAGAAGCAAGGATGCGTACTTACAAATGAAAGAAAAAACAAAAGGTTTTCGCGGAAGTATCTTCAGTTCACAGTTGTAATTCTTCTGGACATCCGGGTCCGTTGGGAGCTACTGAAAATGTTGTGAACGAATGATTTAAGCTTAGAACTACATCAATGCAATTTTTGATGTTTGCCAAAATATTTTTTTTTTCTGCATCATCTGGTTCAGATATTAGCAAAGATAACGAGAAATAGATCCAATCCCGCCAATAATCTTAAAATAAAAATTATGGATCGCCAAACTTACAATCAATTATAATGAGAAATATTGATAAAGAAATTTGGGAATGCTAAAAAGGCCGGGAATCACGTTGTCTACTATATAAGTTATGCATAGGTGGGACCAGGCCTAGGACGTCGATGATGCCTTGCCAAAGTTCAGCATTCAGGCCTCTATGAAAAAGAATATGGATCATTAAAGAGAGATTTGGAAGCAACGCCAACAAAACTGTAGTCCCTCTTAAGTACAAGGATTTTAGTTCAAGGGATTTAGTAATAATTTCGTCATCGTTTCGCTAATTGGTTGCAATGGATTCTGAACATGCACTTGTGGAATTGAGATTCGAGGCAAAAAATGGAACCCCCGGATCAGTTCTTCTCTTTTCCAATACATCAAAAAATCTGATTTCGGCTGAAGGTTTATACAAACTGGTCGACAAAAAATTATTCGGTAATGGCCAACAGAAGGTTGATTACATTCTTTTTGCAGCTAATTTAAAGTTGCCTTCAAAGAAAAAGTATTTAGTTGAGCTAGATAGAAACGCCGAAAAGATTTTGCCCATTAACTGGAATGGACAATTGAGAGTGAAACTTGTTCTCCACGGAATAAGATTAAACGATCATTTATATTGGTCTTTGTCAGAGGATGATGAAAACTCTCCAGAAAAATGAGATCGGAGAACCGATCAAATTGCTTTATCGACTATTTAAATAATTAAGATTTTTGGCGGGATTGGATCTAAATATTTCGAGAAAGCCACGATGTTTATCGTGTGCTAGGAAATATTAACAAAGAAAATCAGTTTTTAATATTATTATTAATAACTTTAATATCTTGTACTGCTCGCGTCTTTAATCTAAGTACCATATCAGTTGAAGATTGAATCGATTGTCGAAGTAGCTTAGTGGTAGAGCAATCGTCATGAAAACGAGAGGTCGATGGTTCCATTCCATCTTTCGCCACTTCGATTTAACTTTTCAACTGATTTTCTTTGTTAATATTTCCTAGCACACGATAAACATCGTGGCTTTCTCGAAATATTTAGATCCAATCCCGCCAAAAATCTTAATAATTATGGATCGCCAAACTTCAATCAATTTAAATAATTCTCAAAAATATGGTTAGTTTTTCGATCGGAGATCTATCAAAGCCAAGTACGGGCATAAAGAATTCGAATTTCGGAAAAATAATTTGGAATTCGGAATCCTCTATCCCGATAATATTTTCAAAAATATGCTTAGATTTTTGATCGGTGGTCCACCAAAGCCGCAGTAGGAGCACAAGGAATCCGAATTTCTGAAAAATTATTTCAGATTCAGAATCCTCTACCCCGAAAATATTCTCAAAAATACGGTTAGATTTTTGATCAGAGTTCCACTAAAGCCGCAATACGGGCATAAGGAATTCGAATTTTGGAAAAATTATTTCAGATTCGGAATCCTCTACCCCGAAAATATTCTCAAAAATACGGTTACATTTTTGATCAGAGGTCCACTAAAGCCGCAGTACGGGCATAAAGAGTTCGAATTTTTGAAAAATTATTTCAGATTCGGAATCCTCTACCTTGAAAATATTCTCAAAAATACGGTTAGTTTTTCGTTAGCTCCCACGAGGAACCCGCCAATCAGCATCCAAATCGCTTTGTTGACGTAATCGATGACGTCATATCGTGACGTTTCAAAAGTTGGAGATATCGGTTTTTAGGCCTATACCCATACTTTTAGCCCTGCTCACCGTTTCTGAACCACTCAACTGAATTTAACCAAATTTTAATGGTAGCGTATCTTGATGAATATCTACTGCAGTACGAAAATCTGACTCAATCGGTGGCTGCGTTCGCGATGTATAGTCAAAAAAGATCTTGAAATTGTTGAAAATTTAACATTTTCACTCACTGCTTCCGAATCGCTGAACCGATTTGGCTCAAAAACTAATCAGCACCTACATTTTATTAGAAGTTGCTACCCACCAAAAATCATCGAGATCCGTTCTTTCGTTTTTCTGCTTTTCGACGGACAGACACTTTTTTTCCACATATATTCATACATTCATACATTCATACATTCATACATTCATACACACATACACACATCCATCCACCATCCAAATTTTGCTTTTTTCGGCATCAGGGGACCTCAAAACGTGTAAATATATCGAAAACTGAAAATCTGAAATTTGTGCTAAATGCAATGCTTTATTCTCCCTGCGGTCGATAAAGCAAAAAACAGAAAATCAATCGGTTACATTGGAAAAAGGCGATAATAAGAAACGAAAACTTGGAGAAATTAATAGTTATGTAGTTCAATAAGCAAATAATTATTTTTATACTGTAACGGTTTATAATCCAGATATATGTTCAGATGTTGCTATAACAACTTGTACTGAAAAAAAATTTGAAAAAGTTCCAAGAGCAAACGGCAGATGGCGCACCGATTTATAGAGACACACAATTGGAAGCAATGGTGGTTGCGTCTGTGGCTGCTATCTCCGCTTATGTGTACGAGGCGGATAACTGTCCTATAGCTGCATGTCTCCACGTTCAAAATTACAGTTTCAGGTTTGGCATCCGTGTAATCAAATCACACGAGTCATGTGATTCCATCATACCTTGTGATAGAATCACATGAATCGGGTAATAGAATTACATACCTGGGCCCGAAAACTTGAGTCATCGGCCCTCCTTTCTGGAATCTTCCATCCATTGCAGATACATTGCCACAAACGCAACCTCCAATCGCTTCCTTTTCTGACACCAAATCTGTATTGAAGTCAGGTGACCTCAAAAAGTAACCCGAACGTGCCTCGATAACATCCACCACTGCCGGTAGTAAAATCTATGAGCCCGAACGCTCGCACCTACGGAAGACATCACATCACCTCCAACGTATTAGAGATAAGAGCTTCCAAACCGGCCGCCAATCATGTTTCCACCTGCTATTTCAATTCCGTATCCCAAGAGATAAATTAGCACCAGCTCTGACGCTGCAGCAATTTTCACAATTTTCGTGAGCTACGACCTTTTGGTAATACCTTTTCAACTTACGGAATGGCAAGACGACTAAACCTGACGCAAGATCTAATGTTTTAGATACGGAATTCAATATCATATCCAAATCGAAAACATGTAAACTAACACACATGGAAATAATTCAGACTGATCCAAGCGTCACTTTCGTCAGTTCCACTGCTTACATTTGATATGCAACTTTAAGCGATTGGTAATAAATAATTCCGTTTGCCCTTTCCCTATATTTTATTCTGGAGTATAATTTTAAAATAAAAGAACGTATAGCCTAATGCGCTTTACGTTCCATCGAATCCCCGTCCGTAATCTACCTCAATCCAGTTCTATTGAGTCCGTGCTGCAATGTACTTCCATGCATTTAACCGCCATGGGAAATGACTACATTACAGCCACACTTGCCATATTATTCCTCTTTCCGACTCAGGAGAATATTTCCGAGCAAGAATATGCAACAGTTCCTTTCGGACATATCAAAAAAAAAAAATGTTTTTTGGTTTTTCAAAAAAAGTATTTTCCTGCATCAAAAACTTCTCAGAAAAATGAGAAAACCTCGAGTATCGAACCCTGGGCTTGATAATGCATGAAAATTTTCTACTTGACGTAATATCATTTTCGAGCTGTCTCTCCCGTTGGAAAAGTTCACATGAACCCACTCATCCTTGATGAAAGTGATCTTTATATGAAAATACCATTTTTGCTTCTTTTACACCTCCCTCTCTCTCTCCCTTTTTATCCCGGAGTGCATTCATTATATTATGAATTATGTACTTGTCAACTATCCGATGCCTTTCCATTTCGAGTGGATAAGATAAGAAAAGGAAAAGAGTGAATTGCTTGATAGGAGTTTATAAAAAAAAAACGGGGGGAGGGGAAAAAGGGGGTGAGGGGGTAAAAAAAAAGGTTTTTCATTTTTATTTGATAGAAATTGATGCGACCGGTTGAAAATAACGATTTCGCTGATTAAACTGTCAGAATCAATTTAGCAAATGGATTTTGCGGGAAGCCAGCATCAGATTATCTCACTTCAAACGATACGGACGTAGAAAAAAGCAAAAATTTCGGATGGGCGGAGAGGTTGAGGGGGGGGTCGGGGGGTTTATTAAATTTTAAAACCTAAAAAGCTTTAATTACTCCAGCATTAGAACCGAGCGAGTTTAAACATCAAGAAGTTTCGTGAATTTAAGTCACGCAAGAAGAGATTCATACCCATATACATAAGTATACATTAGAAGCCTACTCGACTTAAGGGGAGGAAGGTTGCGGCGAAAGTGAGAAAGAGGGAGGGAGAGAGGCGAATCTTTCATAAGAAAGTCAACCATCCTCTTGTACCTCTGACAAGAGGATCATTCAAACTTTTTCAATTCCTTTTTCGAAAACACTTCGTTCCATTGAATTTTAAGTGTTTAATTAACGAAAATACAATTGAGTCAGAAAATGAGGGATGGCATGCTGATTCCGATTCCGATTCCGATTCCAGTGATGCACGATGATTTTTCACACGCGATTCCAATTCTGATTCTAAACTACGGAAAAAATTTACACGATTCCGATTCTAAACTGCAGGAAAAAAAAGCGATTCCGATTCTAAACTAAGGGGAAAAATTTACGCGATTCCGATTCTAAACTACGGAAAAAACTTACGCGATTCCGATTCTGATTCTAAACTACGGGAAAATTTTACGCGATTCCGATTCTAAACTAAGGGGAAAAATTTACGCGATTCCTGTTCCGATTCTAAACTACGGAAAAAATTTACGCGATTCCGATTCTAAACTACGGGAAAAATTATGCGATTCCGATTCCAAACTACGGGAAAGTTTACGCGACTCCGATTCCGATTCTAAACTACGGAAAAAATTTACGCAATTCCGATTCTAAACTACGGGAAAAATTTACGCGATTCCGATACCGCTTCTAAAATACCGATTCTGATTCTAAACTACGGGAAAAATACGCGATTCTGATTCTAAACTACGGGAAAAATTTACGCGATTGTAATTCCAAACTACGGAAAAAATTTACACGATTCCTGTTCTGATTCTAAACTAAGGAAAAAAAATGTACGCGATTCTGATTCTAAACTACGGGAAAAATATACGCGATTTCGATTCCAAACTGCGGGAAAAATATACACGATTCCTGTTCCGATTCTAAAATAAGGGAAAAATGTAGGCGATTCTGATTGCGATTCTAAACTAAGAGTAGAATTTACGCTATTCCGATTCCGATTAGTTTCCATCGTTCGATTCCGATTCCGATTAAAATCTATTCGGCATAAATCTACCATCTCTGCTTATTTTGTTTTTAACTAAAAACTCGATTTTGTAAAAAAGCTCATTGTATCTGGGAGAAATTTGACCCGTGATGCTGATTCCGATTCCGATTCCGATTCCAGTGATGTTCGATGATTTTTCAATTGCAATTGCGATTCCGATTCCGATTCCGATAAATTTCTTATCATTCGAATCCTATTCCGATCCCGATTCTAAATAACGCGAACAATTTTTGCGATTCGGATTCCGATTAGTTTCTATCGATCGAATCTGATTCCGATTCCGATTTAAATCTACTTCGCATACCATCCCTGCAGAAAATAAAAGAATGAATCGATTTGGGACGAGCATTATTCAAAGGATTAAAACACGTGAGAGATCTCGCACGCAAAAAAAAAAAAAAAAAAAAAAAAAAAAAAAAATCTTGCTTAACATAAATGATAAAAAACGAGTTTTTTTTTTTTTTATAATATTAAGCACAGTTTTCAAAGTACTGTAATAATTCCAGCGAGGTGTATAGCAGTAAAACATATAAAAAGATAGACTAATCCGCTTTTTAGTCCTGGTCTCGGAGTTTATAATAGCTCAAACTCATAATTTCAGCGGGTATTCGCAAGCCCATTATGTTTTTTTTTTTTTTTTTCATGCAAAAACGTCCTTGCTAGAGTGAAACATGAAAATCCTTTTTTCCTTTGTTTAAATGAAATAAAAAATAAAAAATAAATTTTTAACTGAACGTTTGGGTCGCTCGGATACGAACCAAACGTCGAAAATCTCGGATTTTATCATTTGCCGATCGCCGGTCGGATACGTCGGAATTCACCTCGACGCGATTACCCGTTTCATCGATTGTAAATGGGAAGGATATCAGGAACAGGAATGAAAACGACTGCGGAGACAATCGTTGGGATTAACCAATGCTTCTGCACGATGCAGTTTCAATTTTATACTCAAACTGTGGGAGGAAGGGAAGGGATGAGGGTGAAAAGGTCGAAGGTACGTATTACCCGATATTTTATTAACTATTCACATTTTAAAAATTGCCTCCAACTTTTGAAAAAAGGGTTACCTAATTGGTTTTTTTTTTCTCCCTTTCAATTAGGTGTATACGGAAATGGTTATTTTTGTAAATCTGCAGAGATGCAAAGCAGATGCAGATACCGATGCCGGCAAGTTTTTTTTTTTTTTTTTTTTTTTTAATTACAAAGCCAATTTCGATTCCGATTTTTCAAAATTGGCAGATCCCGATGCCGAAACTGATAACTACATAAAAATTATATTCCTATGTCGATTTCTCTGTAAGCAACGCAATCCGACACCCTGAAAAGTTCACGTTTTTGAGCCTAAAGTTTTTTTTTTTAAACCATGAAAATTTCCCATTTTTTTTCTTTTTTCCTTATATATTTTTTTTTCTTTGCACATACATCTTTTTTCCTTTTGCCAAGTCCTTATTTGAAAACTACGTCTTAAAAATTAGTTGGTTTGAATATTCCGAGAAATGCCGAATCGGCATGTCTGAGTTATTTTCATTTTGTGATTATCAGTTCAAACTTGTCGAGACTTGAAAATTCTGAGAAGCCCCGCAAACACCTGCACCAATGCGTAGTTAAACGAATGCATCCGAAGCCCTCCGAAGCCTTCCGAAACCCCTACCACCTCCTCAAAATTCGCATAACGAGATGTTCTAATTGGTCCTCCCAAGGTCACCCTACTTCCCCTTCGCCCGTTTGGCATAATTGCACGTGTCAGCGCCTAAAACTCTATTAATTTTCGTCGAGGTCGGGTCGTGAAAATAAAAATTTCAAAGTCGGGTAAAAGTGCTTAAAATTTTATTATATATATATTTTTTTTTGTTAATAAGTCAATACTAATTATCACGGAGTAAAATAGCTTTAAAAAAAATCCCGTGCTGATTTTTTGCGCTGTCGTGTATTAAATAGTTAAGAATTTAGGAAGAAAAAGTGATTGAAGTGGAAAAAAAAATTAAATTAAAAATAAAAAAAAATTTTTAACTGAACGTTTGGGTCGCTCGGATACGAACCAAACGTCGAAAATCTCGGATTTTATCATTTGCCGATCGCCGGTCGGATACGTCGGAATTCACCTCGACGCGATTACCCGTTTCATCGATTGTAAATGGGAAGGATATCAGGAACAGGAATGAAAACGACTGCGGAGACAATCGTTGGGATTAACCAATGCTTCTGCACGATGCAGTTTCAATTTTATACTCAAACTGTGGGAGGAAGGGAAGGGATGAGGGTGAAAAGGTCGAAGGTACGTATTACCCGATATTTTATTAACTATTCACATTTTAAAAATTGCCTCCAACTTTTGAAAAAAGGGTTACCTAATTGGTTTTTTTTTTCTCCCTTTCAATTAGGTGTATACGGAAATGGTTATTTTTGTAAATCTGCAGAGATGCAAAGCAGATGCAGATACCGATGCCGGCAAGTTTTTTTTTTTTTTTTTTTTTTTTTAATTACAAAGCCAATTCCGATTCCGATTTTTCAAAATTGGCAGATCCCGATGCCGAAGCTGATAACTACATAAAAATTATATTCCTGTGTCGATTTCTCTGTAAGCAAAACACCCTGAAAAGTTAAAGTTTTTGAGCCTAAATTTTTTTTTTTTTTTTTTTTTTAAACTATGAAAATTTCCCATTTTTTTCTTTTTTCCTTATATATATATATATTTTTTTTTTTTTTGCACATACATCCTTTTTCCTTTTGCCAGGTCCTTCTTTGAAAACTACGTCTTAAAAATTATGAATATTCCGAGAAATGCCGAATCGGCATGTCTGAGTTATTTTCATTTTGTGATTATCAGTTCAAACTTGTCGAGACTTGAAAATTCTGAGAAGCCCCGCAAACACCTGCACCAATGCGTAGTTAAACGAATGCATCCGAAGCCCTCCGAAGTCTTCTGAAACCCCTACCACCTCCTCAAAATTCGCATAACGAGATGTTCTAATTGGTCCTCTTAAGGTCACCCTACTTCCCCTTCGCCCGTTTGGCATAATTGCATGTGTCAGCGCCTCAAAACTCCATTAATTTTCCTCGAGGTCGGGTCGTGAAAATGAAAATTTCAAAGTCGGGTAAAAGTGCTTAAAATTTTATTACATATTTTTTTTGTTAATAAGTCGACAGTAATTATCACGGAGTAAAATAGCTTTAAAAAAAATCCTTTGTTGATTTTTTGCGCTGTCGTGTATTAAATAGTTGAGAATTTAGGAAGAAAAAGTGATTGAAGTGGAAAAAAAAATTAAATTAAAAATAAAAAAATGGGAAATTTTCGGGGTTTATAAAAAAAAATTTAAAAAAAAATTAGAGGAGACGACCTACCCTACGCTCGCCATTTGGCCAGCAAACCGATACCTTAATTCAAGAAAAATTTGCAAAAAAAGACCGAAAAAGGCAGAAACGCAACTATGAGCTAAATCGACAAAAAAATGAATTTTTTCTCACCCGTCCTAATTACCAATCTCCTTTTTTTTTTCCTTTGACATAATTAATCGTTAAAAAAGCCGGAATCGTTTTTCTCTTTTTTTTATTTTGCCTTTCAAAATTAGACTTGGAATAAGTGAAAAGGATGGAGAAGTCCGACAAAAAGCCAACTGAGGCACCTAAGACGATGAATGATGAAACCGGGCAGAGTAAAAACGACAAGCAATTCATAAAGGATCTAAAAGACGAATGTCGACGTAGAAAGGGGGGAAACAAGAGGAAAGGAAGGCAGGGGAACGGACGAAAAGATTATTAGGATCGCTTTTAGACCCTTTACTCGTTAATGCCCGAGAAACTAACTTTTAACATCGAATTAATCTTTTGCTTATATAAAAAAAAAAAAAAGTTTTGGAAAGTCCATTATGAAATACCGAAATTTTGAAAGTGAAGGAATGTGTCAAGATTAAATTAATTTTTTTTGAATAGAAAAACGATTTATTGTTCCGTTAAAAGTTTCCTTCTAACCGAGAGCTGTCACGGTTAACGTTTTCAAAATTGTTCCTGTAGGACCCGAAACTGTTTCGACTCTTTATCTTATTGCTTAAGTTTTCTGACGAATCGATTAACAATAGGAAGGTCTTAGGGATTCACAAGGGAATCTCTGACTTTGGATCTGACGTGAGTTGTGATTTGGTTTCAACTATCGTCTAAAACGCTTTTTCGTTACAGCTTCCTTTTCGGAAATTAAGATCTTGTCTCTATCAAACCGATTCTTACGAGTTTTTTATTTTTTTTTTCCCCTCCCGTATTTGGACCATTGCCCATTATCCTTTTTCAGTTCACGAGAAAAAAAAAATATCTCAAGTGGGTTAAAAAGAATTTCTGAGTCGATAATCAAGCTTTAGACGTTTGGCA
The DNA here is from genome assembly GCA_037577465.1 of Liposcelis bostrychophila. NCBI lineage: Eukaryota > Metazoa > Arthropoda > Insecta > Psocodea > Liposcelididae > Liposcelis > Liposcelis bostrychophila. The sequence goes on from CM075207.1 coordinate 13,394,305, forward strand.
TCTGCCGCTTTATTGTCTTCATCAAAATTATTATCTAAAATCGTTTCCCTTTTTTTTTGTTTCAGGTAAGATCAAGCATAGGGTGGTGGCGCTAGTTATGGATTTTTCCTAAGGAAGTAGGAAAAAATATGGACTCAAAACCGATTTCAATCGAAACCGAAACAACTTAAAAACCCTTCGTTATCATTTTTTTTTAATTTTTAGTTTTCTCTTAATTTAAAAACTGCCTCTGTTTTTTTACTTGATCAGAGCTGTTCATTTAGACGCAAAAAATATTCGTCGACAGCGCGCCGTCCTTTTATCACCGAGCTTTAAGACTTGGGACTCAAAACACCAATATCACTATCGAAGTACTGCTGATCAGCAGAACTTCGCCTTTGAGGGTGATGAGATATTTGACGCATAGAAAGAATATCTAATGACGCCAAAATTGTTATATAATGGCAACGCTGTGAATACAATAGAATAAAAGTGGGAGTCCGTAAGATCACGTGACTTTTAATACGTCTTCTGCTTTGTGGTGACAACCAAAGTAGAATTATATATGGATTTCGTATATTTCTTTACTTAAAATGATTAGAACCGTCTGTTATTAAACATTACGTTTAGTTCTTTCATCGGTCGATTTGCTCTATCATTGGAGTTACCACCAAAATCATCATTTAAATCAAATTTAGAGGTTATTTTTGGGGCAAAAGTCGTGAAAAGAATCGGGTTCTAAATTAAATTTGGCATTGCCTACAATTTTTTTTCCCTGGAGTGATTTGTAAAAGATAAAAAACAAACGGTTCAAAGTCAAAAATATCTAAAGTGTTCCTTTACTAGGGTGCTTACTTTAGTTGGCATTGTTGTCACGCGTTACGATGGAATACAGGTATCGAAACTAAGATCCCCAATAAGCAAAAAATTATTAATATTCATAAAATATTTTGTAAATATTATTTTATGTTTTGTAAATATTTTTCAATGTTTTGAAATATTATTTTATGTTTTGTAAATATTTTTCAATACTTTGTAAATATTTTTCAATACTTTGTAAATATTTTTCAATATTTTGTAAATATTATGCAAATATTTTTTAAAAGAAAACAAAACACAATAAAAATATTTTTTCATAACTCATAGATGGGAAGAGCCCTTTCCCATCAATGTAAAGCGAGAAGGAAAAGCCGTTTTCCCGTTATGGAACTCGTCATGATCTTGGTACTTATAAACAAAGAAATGGGATTAAAAAAAAAAAATCACTTAAAAAGTTATTTTTATTCGAAATTCAAGAATTTACGAGAAAAAATTTCGTTTACTGCTTTTTAATACCCAGCACAGGAAAATGCTAAGACATTTTGGCGGGAAAAACCCAAAGCAGGGTAGAAAGATAGAAAGAGAAAAATTAACAACTCGTACCCATCGAGGACTCGAATCCCCGTCTTCCCGTTTGGACCGGGCTGTTCTAAAGTAACGAGCTGAGATGCCAATCTTCTCGAAATAACCCCCTTGTAAGTATCACGGAATCAACCCAGAGTCGTTTTAAGAGACCTCGCGCACCGACAACTTAAGTCACTATGACGTCTAACGTTAAAGGTGGGAAGCATAATTTTCAAGAAAAATTATCTTCGGAACTCAGGTGACTCGGGCCTGTTAATTTTTCTCGAAAATTTCTTTCTATCTTTCTATTCTGCTCCGGTTTTTTCCCGCCAAAATTTCTTATTTTCATTCGTTATAAAAAATATCTCTTTATTCTAAGGTGGCAAATGAATCTTCCCCTCTCGGTTTCCATTAAATCATGAAAACCTCGACAGGAAAATTCATTTTCCACCCTAGGTTAGCAATATACTATTAAAATCTATTTTTAATTCTCCGGAGAGGCCATAGCGGTCGCAGTAATTGTTGCGGACATACCGCCTCGGTTTTTCGCAAAAAGGTTTTTTGAAGCCCAAGTGAAGGACAACCATAAACCATCCATTACAGACGTAATGGATTTAGAGGTGAAGGAGAAAATTGAGACGATAGATAATATTATATTGGATATAATATTGGATAATAATTCGGACTTGAATGAACTTTGATTGAGCTTAATCATCTGAGATTTTTTTCAAATTCGATTGAGTTTAGTTACCGATTTGGGGGTCGTCCATAAAACACGTGAGTATTATTTTGGCCATTTTCGACCCCCTCCCCCCCCTTGTTAGCAAAGGTTAGCATTTCAGGACCCCCCCCCTAAAATTACGTTAGATTTCGGTTACCCCCCCCCCCCCTTTAAATTTTTTTCTTAAAAATTAATATTAAACATTTTAAGAATCTGAAATTTTTCGGAACTTAAATAGCCAAAAACAGGTTTTTTTTTGTTTTTTTTAATTTAGAGCAAATGCGCCGGTATAATTGAAATTTTTTTAAAAGTTAGTTAGGTTACAGTGTAAGAAAATTAAATTATTTTCATTTTGGCACGTTTATTACATGAGACAAATGCTCACGTTAAATTTGTAAAACCCCTCCCCTCCCCTATTGTTAGCAAAAGTTAGAATTTTGAATACCCCCTCCCCCCACTAACGTGCTCACGTGTTTTATGGACGACCCCTTGATTTTTGATTAACTTATTTGTATTAGCATCGAGTAAATTGCATTTATGAAGATCCCCCCCCCCCTAAAATCGATGGGGATGGTGCTCTGTGAAAACATTTCCCGAAAAAGTTAACCCTTTTTCCGTCGTGCAATTTTAAAAATCCGGGAAAGTGTAATTCAGGTGCTGTGACGATTACCAGCACCCCGTATTCCATGACCGTTTGTCGGAGGCAGTTAATCGTCACAACACTTGAACTACACTTCCCCGGATTTTTAAAATTGAACCACGGGAAAATGGTTAGCTTCTTCGGATTTTTTTTTTTTTTCACAGATTACCATTCCCATTGATATTAGCGGGGGGGGGGGGGGGCATAAGGAAGATTTACCCGCGCAGCGGGTAAATTTAAAAAATTACATTAAAAGACATTTTTTAATGTCATATCTAAATTCCTTTATGACATTAACAAATCTTCTTAAAAAGCAATGAGCCCCTTTTTCCCCTGTGCCCTTCAAATGCAGGTAGATCGAATTGGTTTTCTTTCGTATTTCCGGTAAAATAAAAATGCCCGGATACATGCACCTGATGATTAATCTCCGATTAATTTTTCTTTTCCCACTCTTCGGATAGATCCGATTTCGGAAGAAATCCGTAAATCTTATCTTGGCCTAATTACAACGTAAAGGGATGATCCGTGTAGGAAAGTGGAAGTTGCAAAATCCCTTGGGTGGTTAAATTTCCCGGAAATTTATCCCCCTTTTGTTTTGAAAAGCGACACCAAATTTTTTTTTCCTCCCTCCCTTCCTTGTCATAATTAATTGTTGGATGGGTAATACTGTCATGAACACATAATTACACTATAGCAATATGCAAATTGATTCGTCTGGGAATCAATCGGAAAATAACAGTATGACACAACTTTGTCCATCATGCATTCCAAATCCGTTGCCCGAGAGATTTTAATATTTGATTAGATCCTCGCCAGTTCGGTCCGCCCCCCTTTTTTTTTTTAAATTTAAATATTTGAAGTCACAGCAGCAGCAGAATTCCAACAACTTCGATTTCAAGAAAAATGTTTGGCTCTTGGCAATTTTATTTCCTGAGATTGAATATTTCTCGCCAATATGAAACTTTGATTGAATTTTTTTTCTTCCCCTTTTCCTTAATTTTTTTTTTCCTCGGGAAATAACACGGATTCCGAATTTTATTAGGATTTGGTTGTTTAAATGAAGTGTGTGCGAATTATCGAAAAGAAGAAAAATTCTCAAGCTCCTCAAGATAAATCATTTAACGACTTCAAAAACTTTTTTTTTTTTTTTTAGAAGTTTCATTCGCAAATCTTTAAAAATTTTAAAAGTAGTCTTCGGGTTAAATTGGATTATGTCATTAAAAGTAAATAGGGAAAATCTGTTTTCCGGGATTTTTTTTTTTTCATCTTCAAATCGTTTTTCTTAAATTTTTTTTTTTCGATGGAACGGCATGCGGGCTTTAAGTCAAACAAGTTTTCAGACGATAACCATATGTGTGTTAAGACTGCAATAAGTCAAGCGAAGGAACATAATAACGGAAGAAAGTCTTTTGAAATAAAATTTGTGGCTTTTTTGCTCGTTTATTTTCAATAACAAATGGAGAAAGTCTACAAACTGTAAAACCAAGAGAATGACACTTGTTAAATGACTGTTTTGACTTTATCATATTTTTGAAATAAACCAACAAATTTTTTCGAACAACTTTTCCATTCCTTATCAAAAATTGCCCCCGTTTGTGGGTTTGTTAATCGTGAAATAAAAATTTTTTTTTCACTTCCCCGCTTCGATATAAAACATTGCGAATGATCAATTAGGTTTCCAAACCGTGTCAACAAAGTAATTCAATTTTTTTTTTCCTCCACCGTATCCTATAAAGTAAACAAAAAAAGAATGTGAACGTTATATTTTTTTATTAACAATTCCCGCAGTCATCCCGAGTAAAATTTAGTAAGTACATAAAAACCTCAAAAATAGAAAAAAAAATCAGCTTTTTTTTTCTTTTTCTTTCATCTTTCGAAATATTCTTTAAACTGTATTTATTATTTTGATAAGATCACAAAAAAAAAACTTTTATACGGACTAAACTTTTTTTCTTTTTTTTTTTTTAAATTTTTATTTCATAGAGCGAAGTAAATGGAATAAACTCAAAACGTTTAGTCAAAGTTGGTTTTATTACTTTTTTTTTTCGATGGAACGGCATGCGGGCTTTAAGTCAAACAAGTTTTCAGACGATAACCATATGTGTGTTAAGACTGCAATAAGTCAAGCGAAGGAACATAATAACGGAAGAAAGTCTTTTGAAATAAAATTTGTGGCTTTTTTGCTCGTTTATTTTCAATAACAAATGGAGAAAGTCTACAAACTGTAAAACCAAGAGAATGACACTTGTTAATGACTGTTTTGACTTTATCATATTTTTGAAATAAACCAACAAATTTTTTCGAACAACTTTTCCATTCCTTATCAAAAATTGCCCCCGTTTGTGGGTTTGTTAATCGTGAAATAAAAATTTTTTTTTCACTTCCCCGCTTCGATATAAAACATTGCGAATGATCAATTAGGTTTCCAAACCGTGTCAACAAAGTAATTCAATTTTTTTTTTCCTCCACCGTATCCTATAAAGTAAACAAAAAAAGAATGTGAACGTTATATTTTTTTATTAACAATTCCCGCAGTCATCCCGAGTAAAATTTAGTAAGTACATAAAAACCTCAAAAATAGAAAAAAAAATCAGCTTTTTTTCTTCTTCTTCTTTCATCTTTCGAAATATTCTTTAAACTGTATTTATTATTTTGATACGATCACAAAAAAAAAAAAACTTTTTTACGGACTAAACTTTTTTTCTTTTTTTTTTTTTAAATTTTTATTTCATAGAGCGAAGTAAATGGAATAAACTCAAAACGTTTAGTCAAAGTTGGTTTTATTACTTTTTTTTCCGATTTTTTTAACGGCATCGTTTGATAACTTGAATAAAATAAAAATTATATAATGATGACGTGGGGTTTTATTTTAAAAGATTTTTCAATTATTTGAACAAAAAATGAAACTTGTATAGCAATGTTTACAACCGTTTTTTTGCTGTGAATGAAAAATAGTTCGAATAAAATGTTCAGTTACTGATTTTTTGCACATGAAAAGCTCAATCTATAGAACAAAAGCTCACGCAGTTTTCCGGTCGGTAGTTTATTCTGTTTTCGGTCACGCTCGCCATCGAATAGGGTTGTTTCACTATATTTCCCAAATTTTGTTTTAATACACAGTAAAAAATTTTATATCAAAATCAACATAACTAGGTCCACATAATTTTTATGTTGTTTTTGTTTATGTTTACCTTATGGGACAAACAACAGAAAAAATTTATGTGGACCGCTTAGAACATATTTACATAATATTTTTTACTGCGTAGTCCAGAAATTTAGGGAAAATATCAGAAAACGAATTTCATTTGTTTTCGTCTCATTTGGGAGTCTTTTTAATTTTTAAACTTCAATTAAAAGTCAACGAAAATTCAGCACGATTTGAAAGTTTTCAAAAAGCGCAAAATAAAATGGCGTCGGTTGTTTTTTTTATCGTTCCGCACCGTTGTTCAAAACAACAGTGAATTAAATGAAGGAAGAGGAGGGCGGCACTTTGGTCGAATTGAATTTTTCGAAAATCAAATAAAAAACTCCGTTCACGACCAAAAAAGTTTATTAAAACTCTATTCAGATGTTCATTTCGGAAATTTTAAACATTTCCATTCTCAATGAACTACACATCATAAAAGATGGAAAAATTTTACATCAAACCAGGCGATACATTTAAAAGTGATTATTAGATGGCTGTGATTATTATGATTATTGAATATTTGTATCGTTTCTGCCGTTTCCGATGATTTTAATTAATTACATGTCTCACTCGTTGTATTTTGATGTTTTAAACGTACCGCCTGGTTTGATGTAAAATTTTTCCATCTTTTATGATGTGTAGTTCATTGAGAATGGAAATGTTTAAAATTTCCGAAATGCGCATCTGAATAGAGTTTTAATAAACCTTTTTGGTCGTGAACGGAGTTTTTTATTTGATTTTCGAAAAAAAAAGTGAATTAAATGTTCAAAAGTTATTTTATTGCAGAGTTTTCTAAAAAAAAAAAAAAAATCCTCTCAAGAAGTTGCCTGCCATCACATCGTTCCAAAAAATTTGATTTATGATCTCATGGCCGAAGCATACGTTGCAAATGAAGCAGAATTTAGGACAAACATACAATTGTTCTTAAGTCAAGAACCATATTTTTGAAATAACGGTTATTTTTCTTTTGAACTAAAAAAATTTATGTTAAAAGATTGATTCGTTCTTTCTTATATTTAATTGAAGTTAATTTATTCGGGGATTTGGTTTTCTGTTCCTAATTCCCGAATAAATTAACTTCAATTATAACTATGAGTGCAGCTTCCGCAGGCTCAGGCTCCTGAATTTTTTTTTTTTTTTTTTTTTTTTTTTTTTTTTTTTTTTTCCTTTTCCTTCCAGAAAAAATTAAGCTCTCTTTTTGCTTTTGCTGTCTATGTGACAGCATGGGCCTTAAGCTTTAGGGTGGATCGAAAAAGGCGAATTTTTGAATTTCAAAACGCCTGATATGGGGATCGATGCCTTTTTATAATACTATTAACCCTAATTTTTTTCAGATTTTTCGAAGGTCATCTTGAGGTCGCGCAATGACCTTGAAGTTTTTCAAAAGCCCATATAAGGGCAAAAAATAAGAATTTTTTTTTGCTGAAAAAAGTATCGCTTCCTATCGGAAATTTTGCGTAGATTACGAATATGAAGTCCAAAATCATTTTAAGTGTTCGGTTTTTGAGCTTTACTCCTATTTTCTAAACCCTGAAATACTTTAGACTGTTTCTCCTTTTACCTTAAAAACTGTACACAAAAATAAATTTTGGACTTCATATTCGTAATCTACGCAAAATTTCCGATAGGAAGCGATACTTTTTTCAGCAAAAAAAAATTCTTATTTTTTGCCCTTATATGGGCTTTTGAAAAACTTCAAGGTCATTGCGCGACCTCAAGATGACCTTCAAAAAATCTGAAAAAAATTAGGGTTAATAGTATTATAAAAAGGCATCGATCCCCATATCAGGCGTTTTCAAATTCAAAAATTCGCCTTTTTCGATCCACCCTATTAAGCTTGTTTCAGCATCCTGCTTGGATGCTGAATGGTGTTTGACATTATTTTTGGGGTTGTAGTATATTAATATGGGTACTCAGCCGATGATATATGTATTTTCCCATTATGTAAAAAATATAATGGAACCCCAAAAATTACTTAGCTAAAATTCATACTAGAAACTCTCCTTCATCAACATGAGATTTTTCTTTTTTCAGGTGTACTTTGAAATGCTGATGTATGAATGTTCTAAACGCAATTGGGTGCTTCACCATTACACCGTCTATGGTACCAATGGAACCGTACGTACGTAAACAATTCATTTCAATTTACCGTACAATAGGGCAGGGGGGGGGGGTGCAAGTTAAATGGACGGTTTCGTCGTTCCACTACGTTGGATTTACCAGAGCCTTTTTCAATGGATGACATTCAGATTACATTCTTTGAAAGCAGTGGGTTAATGACGTCATGCTATTTTCAAATTACATTACTCGAAAATTTTTGTTCGAAGAGTTTCAAAAATTTTTTCTCGATGAAAGTGTTTACACTTTTCGAACATATGTTCGAAAAGTTTCGATGATGTTCGATATGTTTGATGATGTTTGACGTTATTTTTGGGTTGTATTATATTTTTTACGTAATGGGAAAATACATATATCATCGGTTGAGTACCCATATTAATATAATACAACCCCAAAAATAACGTCAAACATCATCAAACATATCGAACATGATCGAAACTTTTCGAACATGTTCGAAAAGTGTAAACACTTTCATCGAGAAAAAATTTTTGAGCCTCTGCGAACAAAAATTTTCGTGTAATGTAACCAACGCCTTACTGGATAAAGAATACACAAAAATGGAAAATAAAGTTGATTTATAAATTAAGGAAGCTAAGACGATACATCTGCAATGTGATGGATGGTCCAATATTAGAAATGAAGGGCTAGTAAATTTCTTTATCACTACACCACAACCAATTTTTGTCAAATTTGATTTCGTCAAAAATCAAATTTGAAGTCGAGGTTATAAATAACAGAGGTAATTGTGAAGATTTGTCGCCCCATTTGAATTCGCCATCTTGAATTTCTCAAATTCGACTTCTGAACTAAAATGAGCGACCCCGAGAACCCACCTAGACCAATCCTGGTCATAATAACTCCGATTTGTAAAAATTTGTCGGCCATATTCGATCCGCCATCTTGAATTTTTAAAATCTTATTTCAGAATCGAAATGAGCGACCCTGAAAACCCCCGAATCCGAAGTTTCGTTACAATCGGATGACTTTAAAAAAATCACCCCCACTCCCCACCCTTAAATTTTTTTTAAGGGAGCAACAATTGGAAAAAAAATTTTCACGCCAGAATCTTGTTTTGAGTCATTGACTTTATAATTTCCACTCATGGTTTAATTTTTCGCCTACCTCTGTGAAGCGGGGCGAAATTTTTCCCTAAGGTCGATTTTTTTTCTTGCATTTATGAATTAATTTCTTACCAGCACTTGCTCTTAACTTGACTCGATTTCTGGTCAAGTAATAATTTAAAAAAAAAAAAAAAAAAAAAAAAATTACGGATATAATATAATGGATTGCCAAAGCTTTTATTTATTTATTTTATTATTTTTTTTTTCAATTCCAAGAATTGTGAAAAGCAAATCAAGTACCGAATAAATGAAACGGTAATTAAAATGATTCAACTTAGGCCGGTTAGAGTTAACCATAATAATATACACATTTGTTTCCTCATTTTCCTTTTTTGAAGTTTAATTCCGTACATCGAGTTTCGTTTTGAAAGCTTCTCCGATTTAATAATTAATAACTCTTCATAAGGTGATGGATATGTAATTCAATTTTCTTTTTTTCGGAAATGCTTTCGCGGAAAATATGTAGATCGAAACGGGAAATCGTAAAAAAAAAAATGAAGTGAGTTAAAGTATAAATAAAAATTAAAAAACATACAAAAATAAAGAGGAAAAAGTGGCAGATATATACATTTTCCCTCCGAAAATGGAATCCGATTTTTGTTGAAATATATATCCGTCGCGGTATCAGATCCTCGTTCCTTTTTCGAGATTTTCTGGTAATTATTTTCTCGTTTTCTTAATTAAATCATGTAACAAAATGTAAAATTTTATTAAAAGGGATTAAAATCCCGTTTATACTTTATTCGGTCGTAATTCAAATTTAATTTAAATTAGAAAAAAAGAAAGTTGCATTATTTTGTAATTTGACTCTTTCAAAAAAAAAGTCCTTTAAAATCTTTCATAATTGGGATTGAGCGAATGGTCGATGGTCGTTACTCTACGGTATCTGTTGTTGACGGGGGGGATCGTATGAAAAGCTGAATAATGAGACCGAAAAAAAATGTAACTTGAACCTGGGACTGCCCTTTTCGTTTTCAATAGGATTGTTTGGTTTTTTTTTTTAATTTTAAAAATGGGAGCGAGTTCGGTTTTCGGATAATAAGAAATTTTAGAATTTTGTACCTCAGTGCAGAACTGGACCAAGTCCATTCAACGATTGCAACTTCTTATTTCAAACGTGACGTTACAAGCGTTGCCAACTCAAATGAATGTCTTCTGCGAGTTAACTTTTCCGCTTTGTTAACAAAATTAACTTGGCAGGGTTGCTGTTTAAAACATTTTTTAATAAAAAACAGTTTAAAACGTTTTATATTATTTTCCCACGTTTTAAAACGTTTTAAAACGTTTTAAAACATGTTTTAAAACACGTTCAAAATGTTTTAAATTCGTTTCTATTTTTATTCAAATTTTTAAAACGGTGTTTTTTATTCAAATGTTTTAAAACGTTTTAAAACACCGTGTTTTAAACCATTGTGTTTTAAAACAATCATCCCTGTAACTTGCTATCAGAAGGTATGTAAAATCAGCACTGCCAACAGTAGAGCCTTTTGTAAAGTCAAGTTTGAAATAAGAAGTTGCAATCCTTGAATTTACTTGGACTAGTTCTGCACCGAGGTACAAAATTTTAATTTACCTTTCAAAAAATTATTTTTAAGTGATTATTAATTAACTATAAATATCAAATTTATGAACATTCCATTAATTTATTTTTTATTTTTAATAAACAGAAATTAACTCATGAACGAAGGAAAGTTGAAGAATTTGAATTTAGTCTATCTTTATACATGGAAGATTTTCTCAAACCAGTCACCTAGACATTAATGTGTAAAAGTTGAGGTAAAAGTTTCGATGTCACGTCTTGTATTAGGTGACAAGCTATCCTCTTACCTTAATTTCATCTTGTTAAGCGTCGGAAGCAACAAGCTAGTTTAAACTTCGACGTTCGGTTTATCCTTTTTTTTTTCCTTTTTTAAATTGTGCGACAACCTAATAGGGTATTTTCAGGTATTTTTATTTTTGAAAAATTTCGGTGTAAAAATAAAGTTCTTATGTCGTGTCTCCATTGGCCAATTTATCGAAGGGTACCAAGAACGTAGCATTGACGAAGACTGTTAAGATTACACCGATGGCCATCGCCGGGACACAGGAAGCTACTCCCACCCGACTCCGAATTCATTTCACGGGTATAGTAATCCGCCCCCTCCGCAACATTCGGTCAACATGTTCCATCCAGGACAAGGTTATCCTAACCAGTATTATCCAGTATTATCCTGTGGTCACCCGGGATATGGATATCCAAGTTATGGGTACCCCCCTCCACAGCCATCCCATTGGCCGCCACCACCCCATCACTGGACCCCGCCTCCGGCGCCTAAACCCCCACCCCCTCCTCCCGGGCCAGATCCGTTACTCCGGGAACTTCTGAAATCACAAATGGAGTTACAGAGGTCACAGGCGGAATTCCAGCAAAGGCAACTGGAAGCCCAGCTTGAATTACAAAGAACTCAGCTTGAGTTCCAACGGACGTTGCTCGATCAAACTCAAGCGAGGACATCTTCCCCTTCTCCCGGATTCGACGGAGGTAGGGAACGAGACCCTCGAACGCCGAGTTCTATCTCCGACAAATCAGGAGATCGGTTCTTCAAATTTCTTAAAATTTGCCAGACAGCAAAAATCACTTTTGTTTTGGGCATCGGAAATATAAACAGGTTTATTCGTGAACTAGATGACGTCGCTAAAGATTTTTTGGGCGACAGACGACGAGACGGTCCGAGTCGTATCTCACCTTCTCGACGAAAAAGCCCGCGAATTATAACAAGCAAAAACGCCTTCACCCGACAGCTGGTCAACGGCAAAAACCTTAATTAGGGATATTTTCTTCCCGGCGGCAGGATGTCCTTCGGGAAGATCTTCGTACCACCCCTCAAAAGGTCGGTCAGTCATTCAACGAATATCTTGCCTGGTTACATGGGAAAAACTCCCATCTGCGTCAACCTTTCTCGGAGAAGGAACTCTTGGACATTATCCGTAAACGGACACTCGCTGTGTTCGCCCAGCCTCTAACGCTCTTCCCCCATTATTCCTTAACAGAAGGAGAACTTATGTCGCCCATTTTTGTAATAGTCCCTTTTTAGGCTTTGAGGTAAAACCGGTTTAAATAATAACACGTCCTTTCATTTTAAAGTCTAATATAGGACTATTACAAAAAAGGCAATCCCTTGAAGGTAAACCCACGTTAAATTTTTTTTTAGTAAAGAAATGTTAAGTGATTTTTTTAAGATGACTCAGTGATTTTTTTAAAATGATTTAGTGATTTTTTTTTCTTCAAAAAAATCTCAATTATTGTGCTGCTTCTCCATTATGGGTCAAAATTAATTTTCTAGAATTAATTTTCAAAATTTCCGGAAGTACTGTGCTTTAGTTATTCTATGAATTTTCGACCACGGATTAAGAATACAAAAAATGCAATGTAGTAAAAATGGCCGACTCCATTTTTAAATCGTGGGTTAGAAATCCATAGAATAACAAAAGCACAGTACTTCCGGAAATTTTGAAAATTAATTCTAGAAAATTAATTTTGAGCCATAATGGAGAAGCGGCATTGATCTCGGAGTTTTGAAATCGGGCAAAATGAAACGGCAGTGCAAAGTAAAACGAAAAAAAGAATTTTTTTCTCTTAAAAAACGTTGAGTTAACGTTCGTTTTCAAAATTTTGTTTTTTATGTTGTTTAATTAAAAATACGAATGAATTTTTTGGTCGTTTTTTTTCTGCATGATTTAAACGCGTTCTGTCGTTTTTTGACGCCTTAGGATTTTTTTTTTCCTTGGGACAACTCGTACCAAACGTGTGTGAACAGTGAAAAATCCCTTGAGTTTCATCACACTTTGATCATTTTTACTCAAAACGTTTAGGCCTAAGTGATTTTTTTTTTTTTTTTTTTTTTTTTTTTTTTTGCTTCCAAGTTATTGGATTCCGGGAAGCAATTTTTTCTTGCATATTAGTTTTGTGCATTTTTCACCGCTGGATTTTTTTCTTTCCACCATGGCTCAGGGCTTCACGCCGCCTTTTCCGGATAATAAAGATAAAAGTGAATGGATTATTTTATTGGGACATGGAACATTTGAATAAAATCCGACCACTAGCTTAACATGTTTAAGAAATCAAAACATGTTAAGCTAGTGGTCGGATTTTATTCAAATGTTCCATGTCCCAATAAAATAATCCATTCACATAATTTTAAAGGAACGAGATAATTGTTTAAAGATAAAAGTGTTCGATTCGCTCAAGACAGCCAGAGGTTCTCGGTCCAATCAATTTCGAGGTTCGGAAGTCGTAATGACCGACAGAACCAACACCGTCCTGGACCTAGTTATAGGGAACTCGCAGAACAGGTTAAAAACCTGCAAGACCAACTGGCTAAAGCTAACAAAGATTCGAAAAAATCGGGAAACTAGAACTCTGTGTTCTGAACGTGGGACAGGACACAGAGGCCAATCAATTTACTAAGCTTCCCACACCTGTTTTGATAAATGGCTTATCTTCAAATATTCAGTCGAACAGTAACCCTGCAGAATCACGGAATTTAACGAATAAATCGGATGGGAAAGATTTCCATCTTTATGAGAAACCATGTGGTTCCCGACATCAACGAAATTTGGTGCAGGGATCCATTCACAAATTTCTGTTCCATCCACGAGCTTGGAAGAAGTTCGAACTGAGCAAAGGTCAACGTCAGCGACCCCTCGTCCCGAAAGACTTACATCAAGAACATTCTATTCCTCCAGATTTCCCCATCGAAACAGCCTTGAATGGTACCTCCCTCCGATCGTACAGACTCCTACCCCTCCTACGCAAACGGTTATTTTGCCAAGACCTAAAACCACCTCAAAAAGAGAGGGGGGGAGGGGGACATTAATGTCGAAAGGAATAAAAATTAAGATATAATTTTTAAATAAAATTTTTAGCAGTACAAGAACTCCCTATCTTTTTTCGGACAGTTGAAAAACTCCCCATTTTTTTTTTGTTAGTGCAAAAACGATCTATCGTATATAACAATGACCATTTAAATAGATCGTTTATAAGTCGTTAAAAAAAAGATAGTCAGTTTTTTAACTGTCCGAAAAAAAATAGGGAGTTTTTGTAAGTTAGAGGTTGAAATTAAAAATATTAGTCACAAAAAAAAATTTTTTTTTTCAATCTAATGGGTCCTTTCACTCCTTTGACTGGTTCCCAGATTATAAGCGTCCTTACGATCCTTCAATTCATTCCAGTCAAGGAGGGGGGGAAAACCAGGGGGAAGGGCTCCCACACCACTTACAGAAAACAAGGATCGACAGGACATGTATGGACGACGGGAGTGCCCATGGAAAAAGGCGATCCACCACTATCTTTTCCAACCTTCAATTCTATTTGTGGTCAAATCGGCTTTCATGTTATATGGGGTTATTATCGGGGTTCATGTTATAGTTTAGATTTTGTAGGAGCACTCCCTCGTTCTTACAAAGGGAACTCTTACGTAATCACACCAATAGACGTTTCGACCATTTACTTTCCCTAAACCAATCCCACGCGGCCTTTTGGCTCCGACGGGAGAAGGAAATCCGAATCGCTGACCTCTCAACCCTGGCTACAGAAACAGTAGGTTCCATGTTACAAAGTTTGAGAATCCTCGATAACATGTGGGTAAAGGATTACCCTCATCTAGCTCCGAAAAAGGGATGCTGGGGGTGTGGTCAATCAGGCCACAACCTAGCCAAATGCACCCTTCCTCGGAAGATAAACGTCTCTTTTCGGTGCGGAACAAGGTTTTCAACGACATTAGATTGCTTCAGGTGCCCTCGGATTGAACTCATCCGACGGCTAATTAAGAACCTCGAATGCAGAAAGGGAAATGGAAATGGAAGATTCCACCACTCAATAAGACTTCTCCTTATACTTATGCATATAGGGATTACTAAATCTGTACGTCAGAGCCAAAAGGTTTAATATGCAAATTAAAGATGGCCGTTTGTTATGGGTAAACAACGTTTAGCGGACATCTTTAATTTGCATATTGAATCTTTTGGCTCTGACGTACAGAAATGTTTGTATCGCATTTTAGGATTCATCTTTTTATTCCTTCGTATTATAAATTTTTTTTTACAACGGACATGGCAAACATCCAGGACTGTCCCTGGTCAACACTTCACACGGCGAGAAGTCGTCCGAAATTTTTATGTTACTTCTCTTTTTAACTAAGGGAACGTTCAAGTATTACGTAAGATTTCTTGGGGGGGGGGGGGGGGGTCCGCATCCACCATCTTCGCCATAAGCTAAGTATTGCGAAATGTCTTACAACCGGGGGGGGAGGGGGTCCAAAATCCCGAATAAAAGTCTTACGTAATACTTGAACGTTCCCTAATCTAACTCAAACGAAAATTGCATTCTTAAATTTTTGCAATTTTCTATATCAAAGAGTCCAACTATACTCTTCACTAATCGCTTGAATACAAATCTTAACTTCGTATTCTTTATCGTTTCGTGTCACTGTCTAGTTCTCGTAATTTTCTTATTCAGGAAAAGAAAGTTCCGCATTACGAAGTCGTTCTTTAGTCATCTTAAAGGCCTAATTCCCGGAAATATGACTTCCCCTTAGGGTAACTTGAAAACCGTCGTTTCTTTCTACGTGTTTTATGTCCGAACATATCACATAAATTACGCATATTTTATTCGTCATACGAATTGTCGAATCTCATCCGACATCACGCCTCCACACCATCACGCCTCCTATCCTCAGCGACCAAAGGAAGAGCAGAAAAGCTCATAAGACAATTTACCTTCTTTTCATACACTGTAAAAAACTTTTCACCGTGTACGGGCCTTAAGTTTTTACGAGTGATGCTGAAGCTTATTTCAAATGTTTTTTTTTTTTTTTTTTTTTTTTTTTTTTTCACTTCGAGATTTTGAATTTTACTTCAACGAGAACTGTTTTCCTGCGAAATGTAACAAACCCAACTTCATTATTTTTAAATTCTACTTCAAAATCTTAACTTTTTCCGCAGATTCAACAACAGCGAATTTTGTTTGACCATAAACTTTAATATTTACGAGAAATATCAAAGTTTTGGCGCAAAAGTCTGAGCTTTTCCGTAAATCTTTTAAAATATTCGAAAATGCTAACTTCAAACGCCGTGAGCTTTTTTTTTTAAACTTGAGGTTTCTTATAGCATTCACCTTACCTAACAAAATGGAAGTTTATTTGATGCGGGGTAACGTAATTAAAATGAAGAAACTTAGCACCTAAGAATTGCCGATAGAATGATGCCTTAGCATGTATAATTTATGAAACATTGGAAATCCCTTTTCGGATTTACTGGGCTCGATAGACAAGCGCTTTATCGGTAACCCAATTAGTGGTAAATCGCTGATTCAGAGGATTTCATATGCAGAGTCGATCGAAGCTACTATCAACTCATTCGTGCATCAGCGCTTCCCAACAATATGTCAAACGTATTATCACGGGGTGGTTTCTCAAAGTTCTTGGATGCAACAAAAAAGGTTTCACAGGGCTTGGAGCCCTAATCGCTGCATCAGCGACGGTCCTCGCTGAGTCCGGCACTCCTAGACAACCAGAGTCCGAAGATGCGTTATCCTCTTATCTTAGCCGAGACCTTCATAAAGATCTTGAACTTGTAGACCGATCATCCAAAACCCATTACAAAGGGGTTTATGCGTGATTTTTTGGCCGCAAAAAAAAGTGGGCCCTTTTAAAATCTGAGAAATTATTTTATGTTTTTTAACCCGTAGAATCCGAAAATGACCTTGAAAAATTACGTAAGGTTGAGGGAAAACCCCGATATCTTTATACCAATTGGCCATTTATTTTTGGTCTTTTAACGTATTGACGAACGCTTAATCGCCGGATATTTTTTAATTATTTTTCTGACGATATAGCAAAAAAAGTCAAAAATTTTCGTTCATTTTTAACGAAAATAATGCCGCCCATACTGAAAATCACAGTGCTGGAAAGAAACAAAAGAAATAAAATAAAACACGCAAAGTTGACTTGCATATTAATATGCACTCACTGTAAAAGACGAGAGGATTATTGGACTGGCGACTTCTTTTATTATTGTAGAAATTGCAACCAGCAAAGAATTTGCCTCAAGTGCTCCGAAGAATTCCATCATGATCATATAACAGTAGTAGAGTAGCCAAACGCATGATAACAGAGAAAATGATTTGATTCTGATTCTCGACCCCCAACCCAATCAGGGTGATTATATTAAAAAAAAAAAAATTATCAATTTGTTTGAACTATTATCATTAATTATCAATTTTGAAGTGAAATTTCTTATGGGGGGCCTCAATGAGTGACTGAGGTGCCACTGTGAAACTTTTTACAATTTAAAAAAAAAAATTAACTTTCAAAAGTTAAATTTTTACACATTTTTCTATCAAATTTTAGTTTTTCCCTATCAAATTTTACTGTTTGTTTGTAATATTTTAATTTTTTTTTTTTTTTAATTTTAAAATTTTTTGCTAAAACAATCTTTTAAAATTTTAAAGGATTTATAGTGAAAAATTCGTCAAAATATTATAATTTAAATAATTAAAATTTTAACTTCGAGAATTTCAAAGCATTTATGGTCAAAACATAGTCAAAAGTTTTCAAATATTGACTAATATTTTTCAACTTTTGATCTTTTGAAGTGAAACTTCTTATGGGGGGGTCCGCGTAAGCGTTACCGTTACCGTAAGCGTTACCGTTACCGTAAGCGTAACCCTTTAAATTTAAGTAAGCAAAAAAATGTTTTGCATTAAGCATTAATTTTTAATAAATAATGCTTTTGGTTTCAGTGGAAGTGAATGTTTGAAAGATATTTTAACAAATTCGTCGTGTTATACCCTTAAAATATTAAGACAACAATAATGGGTTAGGAGTCATGGGTGCAAATACGGTGACTGAAGCTCTGCCGGAGTCCCAAATCGAAATTATGGATTATCTTTTTGATAAAAAAAGATCAAAAGTTATGGGCGAAATAACACCGAGACGAAATTGTCGAGGTGTTGGGGCCAGGTCAAATCCCCGAAATAGTTGAGGTGTTGACTATTTTTGAAGTGAAACTTCTTTAGTCACAAATTTTATTGAAAATCGATTTTTTGGATAATATTTTCCGATCTTTTTAAATATTAAAATTTTAACTTCGAAAATTTTAAATAATATTTTGACTATTCAAAATTTTAACTTTGAAGACTTAATATTTCGAATTTTTTGTTAATCTTTTAAATTTTTCATTATTTTTCGTTAACTTTTTTTTAAAGTTTTCGTTAATTTTCGTGAATTTTTCTTTATTTCATCATTAGTATGGAGCCAGGTCAAATTTTCGTTCCTTGTCTTCTTCATTTTTAGATTTTTTCCATTTAAAATCCATATTTTTCCATTTTCATTTATGCCGCTTCTCCATTATGGCTCAAAATTAATTTTCTAGAATTAATTTTCAAAATTTCCGGAAGTACTGTGCTTTTGTTATTCTATGGATTTCTAACCCAAGATTTAAAAATGGAGTCGGCCATTCTTACTACATTGCATGAGCCACAATGGAGAAGCAGCATTAAATTAATATTTGAGATGCGAAAATTTAAATCCTCGAAAAATTTCGGAGTTTTAAACCCGAAAAAAAAGAATTAGATTTTGAACCTTTTAAATTAAATTAATATTTGAAATGCGGGAATCTGATCCCCGAAAATCAAATCCCCGAAAAATTATTTCGGGGATTTGACCCAGACTCATTAGTTTTTCTAAATTATCCGTTAATTTTTTAATTACCGGAAATTATGGATCATCTTTTTGATAAAAAAGATCAAAAGTTATGGGTGAAATAACACCGAGGCAAAATTGCCGCTCGAGCGAAGCGAGAGCGGCAATTATCGAGGTGTTGGGGCCAGGTCAAATCCCCGAAATTGTCGGTCTGTTGACTACGAAATTAACGTCAAATTAAGAAAAATTAAGAAATATTAAGGAAAAATATTTCAATTTTTCATTATTTTTCGTTAATTGTTTAAAATTTTCGTAAATTTTTAGAAAGTTTTCTTTAATTTTCGTGAATTTTTCATTAATTCATTATTAGTTTTTGTAAATTATCCGTCAATTTTTTTAATTAATCGAAATTATGGATTATCTTTTTGATAAAAGAAGATCAAAAGTTACGGGCGAAATAACACCGAGACGAAATTGTCGAGATGTTGGGGCCAGGTGAAATCCCCGAAATTATTTTTTGGGGATTCGATTTTCGGAGATCTGATTTCTGCATTTCAAATATTAATTTAATTTTTAAATGCTTTATTTTCAGAGATATGCTGAGAATATCGGTCAACGACCATCAATTTCGGACGAGAGTGCCGAAACTGATATACCCATCCCTCCTTGTCCATCTGTAGAGGAAAATTAGAACGTCCTTTATGCCGTAAAGATACGCACAATCGTTAGATTGAGATTGCTAATAAATTTAAACTGAGATTTTTTGTTTTAAAAATGATTGGAATCGATTGGAAAACTTGAAATCTGGTCTAAAGTTACGAATTAAAAGATTGTGATATCATGTACTAGTCACTCCAATAGTTTGAAAGCGGATTAGTTCAGGCCTTTTTTTTTTTTTTTGCGCATTTTTTTTATTGTACGAATGAATCAATCGTGCTGTGCACAGTGGTCCTGAACAAAAATATTATTCGACAAAAATGTCAAAAAAAAACTGCTGATGAGGCTTTGTTAGGAAACATGTTAACTATCAAAATCCACTAAAATCAAAATCTTACCTGATTGTCTTCCCCTACCCCCCACGACCCCCCCGGCCCCTCAATTTTTTTTCAAGGCTTGTTACATATCATATGAAACCCCATTGGAAATGCTTTAAAAAGACACCTCGTCGAGGTTTATATCTTTTGCCGGCACGGAGATATCAGATTTGGTCGTTTGAGAGATCGAAAATTAGACGCTTAATTTTGGGCAATTGAAATGAGGATATCTCCGTCCCGGAAAAACATATAAACCTCGGCGATGTCTCATTTTAAAGCATTTTCCATGGGTTTTCATATAAAATGTAACAAGCCTTGATGTGTGACAAGCCTTGGGAAAAAAATTAAGGGGCCGGGGGGGTTGTCGGGGGTAGGGGAAAACGATCAGGTAAGATTTTGATTTTAGTGAATTTTGATAGTTAAGATGTTTTCTAACAAAGCCTCATTAGCAGTTTTTTTTGACATTTTAGTCGAATGATATTTTTGTTCAGGACCACTGTGTGTGTATGGCTCAAGTGTATCATAGGTTTGAAAACAGTTTCTATAGCATTTATAAACATTTATGTATTGTTCATGTTTAACTATTTCAATTTTTCGTTTTTTTAATGGCAATTTTTCTCGATGCCAATTTTCTTAATTGCAATTTTTAATGACGTATCCACGAAAAATCTTTCGGCCGTGTGGTCACAAAGCCAACCCCACAAAAAAAGGACTATTTTTGCCCTTTTTCGGTCAAAAAAAAAGTTAAAAGTTATCGAAAGTTATTTTAAAAATATTGGTAGATGTTACGTAAGATCCGAGGATAAGAAACGCAAAAGAAAAATAGCTGTAGACAAAGATACATGCATAGTTTGCACTAGTGATTATACGGAAGAAAAATTGAACAACAAGGTCAGTTCATTTTTTTTTTTTTGGAATTGTACTAATTTTACTAACTTTTCAATGGCCTGTCCAATTTTTTAAAAATATCGAAAAGTATTTTAAAAATATCGAGAGTTATTTTTAAAATATCGAAAGATATTAATGTTTTTTGAAGAATAAATTATTATGAAGTATTAGGTTTTTTGAAATATAAATATTGAATGAAACACAAACAACTAATAGCAAATGTAAACTCCAAATAAACATCTCTTCGCCAATTATACGCCAGTTGCATCTGTGTTTCTTATATCTAGCTTAATAAAATCACACAATTAAAACTCTCTTCCAACCAATTTTTACCGGCTTCAGACCCCTGACATTTGCACATGCAAATGGTGCTGTAAAGCATAGGGCAAAAGAAAACAGAACACAATTTGGTGTAACCAGTTTTACTTGACTAGATAAAAAATTACGCTCCAATTATTTAAATTTTTTTTTTTTCGGATATCGTCCGACATATTTATTGACCGATATTCCGGACTCCCATCCTATTTTCTAATTCTACTAAATCTCATACAAGCCGATCAACACTCGAGGGAACTAGAGCTTTCAGTTTGATTACAATACCAAAATAGAGAGATACGCGTTGCCTTCTCAGATGACTGACCCCGTATTGCATTTGACGCCGTAAGACTTTCTCCTTTTGCGAATATACGGTAAATAATCTCGAGCTTTTTTAAAATTACATTTGAATTCGGGTGGGGGAAAACCGATACCTTCTCCAACCGTTCTCCCATCTTGAAACCCGTCATACATTAAGATGTTCTATTTGCCCTTTTACCTAAACTCGAATTAAAACGCAAGGATCGTTCCCAATGGACCAGCCATTAAAGTTTCAACTGATGCATTACATCCACTCGGCTCAAAATATATTAATTCTCCACCGACTTCTTCTTCTTAATCTCCTTCTCTCTCTCTCTCTCTCTGCCTCGTCTTTTATATACATAAGGAACGTAAGAAATTCAATTTCGAAATGTTGATAACGCACGGTTCCCGAATATTTTCCAAACACGCGACTAAGGGAAACGAAAGAGGATGAAGGGGGAGGGGGGGTGAGGGGGTGGATGGATCGTTTACAATTATAATATCCGTCTTCGTATGCTTATGCATTTTTCACTGCGGCATAGTTTAAATTTTTCCCATATTTTTTCCCGCGGGGTTTTAAATGATAAAATCTAATAAATAAGCAGGATAAAAAAAAATATGCTGAAGTAGAGGGAAAAAAATTTTTCAATGTGCAAAATAAAGAAATAAAAGACGAAGGAAGAAGGATCGGAAGAAGACTGAAAAAAGAAGCGAAGAGAGAAAAAAAGAAATGAAAAAGAAGACTTTGCCAAGACTTGGACGAGCTGTAAGGCTTGGAAAAAAAGAGTAGGGGGGAGGGAGGGGGAGGGAATAGGAGAGGGTGTGTTGTTGCATTGAGTTGTGTGTGAGTGGGAAAGTTTTTAGAGAAAACAGGAAAAGAGACAAAGGTTAATGAAAAAAGGAAGAGCAGTGGAAATGAAATAGGCAATAGTGGAAAAAAAAAAAAGCTGGCAACGTACTATTAATATTTTTAGGAATTTAGTGCAATTTTTTTTAAAAAATTAGCAAGCTCTCTGATATACTGTATAGCGTTAGGACTGAAATGAAACTTCACTTTGGGTCAATTATTTAAATTAAAATAAAGTTTTTTTATAAGATTTTCATGAAATTAGTCTCTAAAATAAGTCTAAAAAAAACTCATTTTTGTACCGTAGATTGGGGTGAAGTTGAAGGCTGGGGTGAAGTTGAAGGACCTAAAAAATGCTATTAAGCATCGCCTGCTTATCTCTAATTGCAATGAAGTGAACTAAAAATGTCCTCTACTTTTCCGCTGCTTAGTCATAATGCTAAAAATTGTGCTGATAATGACTTTTGCAGGCCCTTCAACTTCACCCCAATCTACGGTATCAGTTTATCAAATTTTCTTTAAATTTTGTAAACTGAAACTTTTAACTTTTCCCTTTCCACTATACACAGTGGGCCATCCACCAAGAAATTTGGGACGAAAATCAAAATTCGAGTTGTTTGATCAAAGGTTCAAAAATGCATAAAAACATCGTTAAATAACTATATTTTATGGAAACAAGCTCACTTTCATTCAAAAAAAATTTTTAAGACGGTAAACATTTTTAAAGTTGGCACTTTTTAAAAAAAAATTAATGGCGGTGTTTCCTTTTACAAAATCCCTATTTTTGTTTTTGTTGATATTTATTAATGACATAAGCAAAAAAAAAGTTTTAAAAAATGGATTAAACGTCCCAAGGTATGTACATTAAATATATGTAAACAATTTATGTTTTAATTATAAGCGACTTTAGTTTTTCATTAATTTTGTAAATGGATCCAAAAATGTACTGTATTTAATTTTTCTTTTTTTTCGATGAAAGTTTTAAAATGTTTATTGAAAAGTTTTAATAATATTTTTACATGAAAATGATGGGGCGGATTCCGTTCGAAAAAAATTTAAACTTTTAAGAAGTAAATAAAAAATATAAATAAAAAGCAGAAGAATTAATTTTTCTACTATTAAACAACCTTTTTTTTCCAATATCGGCACCGTGTTCAAAAAATAAAAATTTTGGAGGGAATAAAAAACGTTCGCTTTCAATTTTACGAGCGCTAGTGTCGTGCGGCAAAATTTGTCCATAACAGTTCTCATTGTTTATTTACAAATAAAACCTTCATCTTTTTTTAATAAAAGTTAAATTTTTGTAAACAGACATTTTTCTTCTGCATTGATTTGTTATTCTTTTTGGGCGTTTATTTATTTATAAAATGAATATCTCTAATATAACTCTGGGAAATCATAATACTAAATTAATAATAAAAATTGTGGACATTTTGGCGAATAATCCTAACAAAATTCTTACTATGATTGGTGCTGATAATTCTGGGGAAATGTCAATAATCGCATTGGGCTTTGTGGCTAAAAAATTTGCAATAGTATATTACATATCAGGTATGCAGGTGGCGTATTGCAGGCCGAGACTGGGGTTTACGGCCCGAACGGGTTTACGGCCCTCACTTCGTTCGGGTCGTGACCAGTCGAGGCCTGCAAGCCACCTCCATGCCTGATTTATAAGTTTTTTTTATTACGACGGCGGGAAATGAATTTTTTCGTTTTTTAAGCGGGCGGGAAAGTTCATTTCCCGCCCGGAATGATGAAAAAACTTTTACAGTAAGTAAAGTCTTTCTAAACATAATAACGTATTATAATTTCCTAAAAATAATAACGTATTTTTACGAAATATTGCAATTTTAGATAGATCACACATACGAAATTCAAAATTTTACAGTAAAATATAACAAATTTAACGCGGAAAAGAAAGAATTAGTTCTACAAATGGTCCAATTCCAAATTTCCAAGTCTTCACAACATTAATGAAGAAAACGAGGGAACGTTCAAGTATTACGTAAGATTTTTAGGGGGGGGGGGGGGTCCGCATCAACCATCTTCGCCATAAGCTAAGTATGGCGAAATGTCTTACAACCGGGGGGGAGGGGGTCCAAAAACCCGAAAAAAAAGTCTTACGTAATACTTGAACGTTCCCCGACCTACCGAGTAAAGAATGCCTTTCTACAACTCCAAGTAAAGAATGCCTTTCAAAATTTCCTACCGACGCAAGCTCTTCCAAATTTCCTACCGACGCAAGCCTTCCCTTTCCTTTTCAAGATATACCTACCGACGCAAACAAAAAAACACTCATGGATCTCCTCGACGAGCGGGACCACCTCTTGGCAACCCACCGCAAAATTGTAGATATAAAAAAACGAAAACTAGCAGAGCTCAACAAACAAATCAAAACCCTCGCAAACGGCAAAAGATTTCGCCGCACAAAACCGAAAAAAGAATAACATTTATTTCTAATTAAACTTACCTTTTTTTTCCCCATTAACTTTCTTTTCAGGCGGCGATACCTTTTGCCGTTTGCGAAAGTTTTGATTTGTTAATCTTTATCTCTTTCGGTCTAATATATTTTATTTTACACATTGATTTTAAAATTGTTTTAATATTTTCCGAAAAAAAAAAGCTTTTCTGATTAAGAACAGAATTTTATTTGACGCGAGCTGTGAAAAGTGGTGTTTTTCTGCAATGCTGGAGTCACCATTTCCTCAATGGGATATTTCGCTCGTGTACCAGTTTTCGTTAATGGCTGGTTGGGAGCCATCCGAGATAGCATATGGGGAAGGCTTGGAGAAGATTGTTAACGTCAGAAACGAAATTTTCCACAGCACCTCCAAAATGGACTACCAATCCTTTATTTCCAAATTAAAAACTTTAAGGGATGGATTCCAGAATTTAGGCATTCCGAAACCCGAATTTATAGTACTTGTTGCGGATCTTTAAAATAGGCGTATTCTAAAAGAAGGAGAAGATTTTCAATATTCGTAACATTCATAACGCAAATTTTCTGCCACCGCTATTGGATGTTGATCTGAGATGACAAAGGTCTGGGATACACTGAAAGAAGAAGATACTGTGGAGTAAAAATCTCTTGACCCGCTCCAATAAGGATAATACCAACGACACTTCTTTTCACCTCATCAAGGAATTTAACGTACCACTTCTCTTCACGTCAGAAGAATTCAAAATGTTTTACTAAAAACATAAGAAAAATAACAGTGAATAATAGAGAATAGTTTTTGGAACTTAAATCGGCATCGGCGTCGACCCCGACGCCGATGCCGATTTAAGAGGAGGCTTCAGATATTTATTTAAATATACCAAAATAAATTTCCATGGCTTAGAACTTTTTTTTGGAGATACAAATTCGAAATCTGGCTTCGTAGCGAACTTCATAGTGATACTGGCATCTTTCCTTCAAAATTTCAGATTCTCAGGTTGTAAAGAAGCTCCGGAAAACGCTTTGGAAAATATATTCCCAACATTTATTTTTGAAAACGTTTTCCGGAGTTTCTTTACAACCTGAGAATCTGAAATTTTAAAAGAAAGATGCCAGTTGTAACGGGCACGAAATCGCCCTCTAAAAATCGCGTTCATTTAATTCAAATCCGCTTAAATAATAATTGTGAAATTTAAATATTTACGAGAACAAATTTCGTTTACTGCTTTTTAATTACCCAGCATAGGAAATGCTAAGATTTTAATGTTTACGAAATTTGTTCTCGTAAACATTTAAATTTCAGATACTTGCTTACGGGCCTATCCCGTAGTAGGTTTGAGTCACCTGAGTTCCGAAGATAATTTCTCTTAAAAATTATGCTTCCCACCTTTAACGTTAGATGTCGCTAGTCGACTAGTTGCGGTGCGCGTGTTCTCATTAAACGACTCTGGGCTAATTCCGTGATTCTTATAAGGGGGTTATTTCGAGAAGATTGGCATCTCAGCTCGTTAGTTTAGAGGTTTAGAACATCCCGGGCCAAACGGGAAGACGGGGGTTCGAGTCCTCCATGGGTACGAGTTGTTAATTTTTCTCGAAAATTTCTTTCCATCGTTCGGCCCTGCTCCGGTTTTTTCCCGCCAAAATCTTAGCATTTCCTATGCTGGGTAATTAAAAAGCAGTAAACGAAATTTGTTCTCGTAAATATTTAAATTTCAGATACTTGCTTACGGGCCTATCCCGTAGTAGGTTTGAGTCACCTGAGTTCCGAAGATAATTTCTCTTAAAAATTATGCTTCCCACCTTTAACGTTAGATGTCGCTAGTCGACTAGTTGCGGTGCGCGTGTTCTCATTAAACGACTCTGGGCTAATTCCGTGATTCTTATAAGGGGGTTATTTCGAGAAGATTGGCATCTCAGCTCGTTAGTTTAGAGGTTTAGAACATCCCGGGCCAAACGGGAAGACGGGGGTTCGAGTCCTCCATGGGTACGAGTTGTTAATTTTTCTCGAAAATTTCTTTCCATCGTTCGGCCCTGCTCCGGTTTTTTCCCGCCAAAATCTTAATAATTGTGAACTTAATCCGCCACTGACGTGTAGGAATACACGTCAGTGGAACGTTGCAAAAGCTCACGCATGCGCGCGCGAGCTGTAAATAGTCCGACGGAATGACCGTGCGTAAGCTCGGCCACTCCGTCGTTCTATTTGCTAGCCGACCTCACACCTAAGCGGGTCGTTCAAGAAACCGACGAAACGTAAGTTGGCCATGTGGCCTTTACTTTTTTTTCCTGAATTGTGAATTTTCTTTCTCGATTTTAATTTCCTGATCCAAAACGGATCAGGTCGGTTTTTTTTCTTTGGTGTAAATTTTATTTCAGAATGTAATAAAAGATTTATTCAATCAACTACGACTTTTCAATCAACTATGACTTGACTTCCTCTGCGTCAAAGCACATTGGTACACAGTATGAATATAAAGTTCGCTACGAAGCCAGATTTTTAATTTGTATCTCCAAAAAAAGGTTTTAGGCCAGGGAAATTTATTTTGGTATATTTAAATAAATATCTGAAGCCTTCTCTTAAGTTCTTAAAACTATTCTCTATTATTCACTGTTATTTTTCTCATCGATTGCCGATGCCGATCCCAAAAAGAATTCCATCGGCATTGCAAAACGAAGTTCTTCGTTAATATCTTGCGGATATACATTTATATCACTCGAATTTTTATGAAATTTTCTAAATTTTTTATTTAAAATAATATTAAAATGTTTTTCTTAATTTTATGGCGTTACGCCCACACTCAAAGTCCGCCATAAGAAGTTTCACTTCAAAAAAATACTAAAAGATTATTATTCAAAGTGCTGGAGCTGAGTCCAGACTAGGCTTAACCGGCCCCGGCACAGCAAACATTTTGCCACTGGTGCTGTTACCGGAGCCGACTCCTACATTGGTGCCAACATCAATTTTTTAATTAAAAAAAAAAAAAAAATTGTTACAGTAACCGCGGCTTATTGTAGTTCCGGTTACTACAATCAGCCGCTTAATATAATCCAAACTCGTGGCCTTTCTCAATTATATTCAGCATTGCTATTCGGTCATAACTACAAGACCGGTGCCGGCATAAAAAAAATAATGCACAAAAAGCGCATAAATTATGTATAAAGAACTTAAACGTTTTTACCTAAACAAAATTGTTTTCCTCCTCCAATATAATTTTTTTTGCGATTCCATAACCTAGAACGCAACTTGCCGCAACTTGTCACAACAAGTCTTCACGGTTAGGTGTAGTTGAAAGTCAATCAACGGCAATTTTGCTTGTTCTTAACTCGTCGAAAGCATTAAAAATTCAACAGCAGTCAGTCAGCGACTTGTCAGCACTTGTCGCAACTTGCAAAAATAGGCCTTCTCGGTTTGATATGTGCTTTAAAAAGCGAATCAACTGCAATTTCGATTAATTGTAACTAGTCTGCATGCAAAATTTTTTCAAGACTCAATTTTTTTTCTCTTGTATAGACTCGGTTCCCTTTTTTATTTTAAAATTGGGTTTAAATCATGCAAATGGTCTACAAGAACAGCACACTAGTCGAATCTATAAATTGAGACTCTTTGCAAGGCGGAAAACTCAAAACGTTTTAAATTTAAAACTCAAGTCAAAACAAAAAAATTTTTTTTTCAAATTCCGAATCCTTTACGTAAAAGAGGTAAAAATCCAAAATTTGAGCGAAATTTTGAAAAGGTCTTGAATGCATCACGAGTTGTAACTAACCACGAGAATTAAAAATTTAAGGACAGTCAACAGCTTGCCAAAACTTGTCGCAACTTGTCAGAATAGGTCTTGTCTCAACTTGTTCAATAAATTAAAAATTTAGCGCAGGCAGCAGCTTATCAGAACTTGTCGTTACTTGTCAGAATAGTTTGATGTACTTTTGTTTAATTTTAACTCATTTCAAATTGAAATAGCGGATGCAGTATCTTAAAAAACACTGCCTTTTCCTAGTTTTTGAATTCGAACACTAAACTGCTTTACGCTAAAACTTCATTAAAAAAAAAAAAAACCAGATGATGCAATCTCAGAATCTCGAACCGGAATTTCAAGGCCGAAATTTTGTAGCCTAATAAAAATCCCATGTCCAAATATTGACATTGCCTTTTTTTTTTTTTTTTTTTTTTTTAAAAAAAAAAAAAAAAAAGGAAAACAAAAAAGATCTTTTCAAACGATATCGCCTTAAAGAAAACCACTTAAAGTCTAACCAAACCCCATAAAACACTCCTTTAAAAACGGGAAAAGCTTTAAAATCTCGGTCATTAAATTAAACACTTTCTTCTCATTCCCGGTAATAAATTTCAAAAAATTTCTATGAAGCTGCCAGTTTATATTTATATAAACACAAAACATATCGGGGAAACTCAACTTTTATAAAAGAGTCATAAATCTCGGGTAGAGTAAAGAACATCAATAAAAAAATAAAAAAAAGTTTGATTTCTGGGAAAAAAAATTAAAAAAAAAAAAAAAATTGGCGGACTTTTTATCTTATTTAAAATTTTTAGTCACGTTAAAAAAAAAAAAAAAGCGGCGGGGAAAAAAATTTCCCTTTCCCAAATGTCAAATCATTCGATTAATCGCTTGAGTTAACGGTTTTGGATCTTAAGATTTATACCTTTTTACGAGGGAGAAAAAAAAAAAAAAAAGGATATTTAGTCGGGCGATAAATTTTAATCAAAGGTTGTTAACGCAAAAGGGTAAACAATCCCAAGTTAAACATCAATCGAAGCCAACTTACCTTTAAAAGAAAAATTTTTTAAAATTTATCGTACAAAAAAAAGAAGAAAAAAAAAAAAAAAAAAAGAATAAGTTCGTTTTCCAATCACCTCCACTTCACTCAAAAATTTGTTTTATTTTATTTTATTTTTTTCATCAAAAAAGAAAAACTTTTCACTATTTTTCTTTCCATTATTTTCCCTTACATAGTTTTATACTTTCAACCGAGATCGATTCATTTTTTCCTTTTCGATGATAACCTCATTTTTTTTATAATGAAAAACAACTGAAAAAAAAAAAAAAAAAAAAAAAAAATTATTCAGCGTTAAATTGGAAGCAGTAATTCAATTTACTTGGAAAGAGTTGAAAATATTAAGTCAAACTCAATCAGAGCTTTGGGCTTAATTTAACCAAATTAATGAATTCGCTAATCAGCATTGATATACGATCCATCTAAAAGAGGATCAAGTTTAAATATATTGACTTCCAAAGTTTTAGACAGTAGTCATAACAATACCAAGCCTTTTGTTCATTCAATAGGAGAATGAAGCCCTTTGAGAGAGAGAAAGAGAAAGAAAGCAAAAAAAAAAAAAAAAAATTTTAAGAAAATTAGCAAAAGCAAGAAATCTCTTTTATGCTCATCGTCGTAGCAATTTATTCTCGAATGTCAGAAGCACAAACAACAAGTCAGAAACTTTTTTTTATTTTTTTTTATTCCGTTCCCTCATCTCATCGATGACTGATCATTCATTCTTTTTCGAGCAATGAAATAAGATCAAACAACTTTAATACTAAATCTTTTTCTATTTTCTTTTTTTTTTCTGAAAAAAAAAAAAAATAAATAAAATAAAAAATAAAGGAGAAAAGAGGGAAAAATCGCTGAGATTCGTTTAGGCTCGTAATGGATGTAGTATAATGAAAATGTAATGGTATCTCATTTATCCGTTTGGAGAGAAAAAAAAAAAAAAAGTGAGGAAAGAGATGGGCGGGGAAAAGATGTACCGCGTAAAGTTTTAACGGTCATTTGCATTAAGTGAAAAATTGGAAGGGAAGTGAACTGTATAAAAGTTAACTTCTTTTTTTTTATAAGAAGAACCGTATAAGGAGGAAAACACGCAAAAGCATGCTGGCTAAAAACTGGGTTTTCGTATTGCGGTAAAAACAGGTTCCAACTAGCCAGCTTTAATCATGGGCGTGTATTTAAAGGGCAGTATTTTTTAATAAAATGGCGGTTTTTTTTATTGGCAGTAAAAAAAAATATTTTGGCAGTATAACAAATAATTTGGCATTAAAATATGTGAATTGGCAGTAAAAAAAAAAAAAATGAATTGATGAATATTTCGGCAGTAAAAAATGAACGAATGAGTTTTTTAATTTTTTAATTTTTTTAAAAACTGATGTGACTCCGGACCGATCCGATACGTATTCACTGCTTCCGGAATCTCCCTTGTTAATAAGGGTTGAAGCGGGGGTGAGGAGAGGGGGAGGTTGAAATATTTTCTTATTCGAAATCGGATTCTTAAACTTGTTGGAAAACATGTGCTACAGTCCCGGGTTCGAATTCTGGATACTAAACTAAATTTTTGTTGAAAAAAAAAAAAAAAAATTTTAGAATTTCTTAATTCAAAAAATATTTTATCGATGAGCTCAAATGCCATTTTTCCTTGAAATTTCCGAAAAGCCCATATTGGGACCAAAAATAAACTTTTTTTTTTTTTGGCTTGAAAGTCGGGGCAAAAGGCCATTACCGGATTTTCAGAGCTTTTAAATCCAGTCTGTAGCTCAAAAACCGTGCACCAAAACTAATTTTCGACTTCAAATTCGTAATCTACGCAAAATTTCCGATAGGAATCGATGGTCTTTTATGCCGAAAAAAAATGTTTCATTTTTGGCCCTTATATGGGCTTTTTTGGAAATTCAAATTCCAATTTAACACCTCAAGATGCCGTTTCAAAAATCTCAAAAAATTCAGAGTTGGTACTCCATTTATAAAGAAACTTTTCCCGACATAGAAATTTTTAAAGAAAATTTCCAACTTTGGGAAATTTTTGTCGGTTACAAGCCACTAATTTTTTCGGAATTTGTCAATGAATATTTCCAGCCTTCAAGAATTTTTCACGAAAACATTTAGCATTAAGTAATTTACAACAACAATAAAAATAAAAACAAACATCGCCATTTATCGGGAATTTTTTTTTTTTTTTTTTTTTTTTGCCAACTCAAATGGGCCGAGTTTACCAGTTTTACTGAAACAGATTACTGTAGGAGGTTCGAAATTCCAAAAAAAAACTGATTTTCGAACAACCCAAATTTACACATCTGTGTAAAATACAGTTGTACGGAGACCGGCAGTTGAATACCGGTTCCGAATGGCGGCTATGCAAGAAAGCTTTTCTAGGTGGGTTATCACTTCCTCGTTTATCATAAACCTTGACTTAGTTCAAGCATTAACACGCGAATCGCATCTCTAAATACGAATCCAAATCTCGTGGCGAATGGTAATGTCAAAGGTGGCATAGTGCCTGGTTTTTTTCCAGGCACTTGAACGGAATCCAATGATAAGCTATCCCGTGTGGTTCGGACACGAAATCTATTAAAGCCATAAAAACTGGTTTCACAAAAATTTCAGCACAAAATATTTTATTTTTCATAACTCATCTATAGAAAGAGCCACTTCCCATCGAAGCAAACTGGGAGGGAAGGTCAATTTCCTGTCATGGAACTAGCCATGTTCTTAGTGTTCGTAACACAAAGAAATGAGGCTTTTTTTCGAGAAAAATCACTTAAATAGTTATTTTTATTCGTAATGAAAAGTATCTTGCAATGCTAGGAAGGCAACAGAATTTTTTTATTGAAGTTTTTAATTAAACCCTAGCTTCGCTCGGGTAATTAAAAACCTCAACGGGAAAATTAATTTCCTTCCCTAGTATAAAAATATACTATTTTTTAATCGCTATAATTTTTCGCCGCCCGACTACCCGGCCGGAGGTGTAAACAAGCTAATACCTAAAAATTTTTCCAACCCTTCATTTAAAAAAAAATCAAAACAGTCAGGGGATATGAGCCATATCCTTAAAAAAGACTACATCCACAATTTTTGGTTCCATTGTCCCAAGAAATTTTCATGAAAAAATTCCAGATAAATTTTCTCATTTTATCAAAACTCCTTGATGATTTCATTTAAAATTTTCAATAAAAATATTAAAATTTCCAGTAAAAATTTTTCAGATATTTACATTTCGGATTGAAACATCAAAGATTTATCGAATGCTCGTTTCAAAAAATGTTTTAAAAAAAATTTTTTTTTTTTTCAATATTTTAAATAAATTATTTCCATAATCAAATATCATGGAAATTTTCGTTTCAAAAAATGTTGATAATCCCCCTAAATCCTCCTGATATTAGTTCATGTAGCCCCATTTTTCAATATAATCTTATCAAAAAGTCATTAAAATCTAAAAAATTTTCTAAAAATTTCCCCTTTTTTCTTATCATTATAGTCAAAAATTTACAAAATTTTGTAAAAAATGTTATTATAAATTTCATTGAAAATTTTAAAAAATTTTGAAGGATCATCAAGGATTTTTGATAAAATTTTATTAAAAAATTTATCTAAAATTTTTGAAATATTAGTTCCTTTTTCATGTTCGGTGTCCAAAACACCAAGACAACAGGACACGACAAAACCATCATGGTGTGCATTAAGACGAAGTCCTACGTCATAAATTAAAAATTCTACACGGTATATCTCTTACTCTATATTGTAAAATCACTTTTTTATGGTGCCCGGAGGAATATTCTTCTAGCCAACCTAGGCCAATCTAGGCAACCCTAGCTTTTCAGGTTCTTAGTGCAAGCAACGCTAAAACCACCAGCAAGCTAATAAGCATTAAGAAAACAGTTCTATCAGGTAACTTTTGAATTTAAAAAAAATTATTTCAAAAATTTAAAAATAAACCGGTTGTTTCAAAAAAGAAAACAAACGAAACTCATTTACAAAGAAGCTTCTTTTCTCTCAGCCGATCAACAAACGAACTTTTTTTTTTTTTTTTTAATAACAATGAAATTACATTTTTAGGCATCAGACATTAAAAAAAAATAAGAAAAGAAAAAGGTACGATACCAAAAACAAAAACAACAAAAAAAGAAGAAAAAAATTAATTATAACTCCGAGGTAAATCTGGATTCCGTCAAAGAAGTATTAAGCTCCGGAAAACACGGTTTTTCTTATCGGATTCATTTTTCTCCTTTGTGTAAAAAAAGATGCTTTGACACAGCCGATACAAGAGGTTTTTCTCAGGAATAATAACATGACCGTATGGTAAGGATTTTCCGGGGATAAACACTTGACAGGGAAAGTAATAAAGAAATCTCACAATTTTAATTTCGCAAAAATACGAAATTAGGTCGTCTGGAAAGTTTTGCTTCGAAATTACACTTTTTTTTTAGAAAATGCAACTAACAAATTAAATTAATTTAAGCGAATTTCGATAAAGCAGAAAGTCAGCTTTTTGACATCGAATTTTTTTTCTTTTCAATAAAGCGGCGAAATCGAAGAGTAAAAAAAAAAATTGATAGTATAAAAAACAGTCCTCAACCTACTTTTTTTTATGTTGCATTTAACATAAAGTTTATGTTAAATTTTAACATAAAATCATGTTACAAATAACATAAATTTTACGTGAACCATTTTCGGACATGTGAAAATAGTGCCGTTTTAACATAATATATTTTTATGATTTTCATACCCCGCCTTTCAATGTTTTGTACTTGAATCCAAGCGAAAATAAAACTTCGTTCCGAAAATAAAAAAATAAAATAAAATACATATATAAAAAATCTCTTTCTGATTTTACCGGTAGCTAAAACGAAAAAACCGGAAAAAATCCTAAATAAAATCTTGTGTTTAGCGGAATATAGCGGATTTGTATCTGACAAAAAACTGGTAAATTCGATTTAAAGAAATCGCTTTTTAAAACGCGGGAGGGGAAAAAAAATACAAAAAAACAAAAATAAAATGTTAACATCTTTTTGACGAACACAAAGCCTTTTTGCTTTTTTTAGTTTCCTCTGTCTAGCTAGAAGGTTTTTTAATATCATACAACAAAAAAAAAAAAAAAAAAAAAAAAAAAAAAAAAAAGGAAAATGTTGTATTTTTAAGAACGAAGCTTGGGTTTGATATCTTTCTCTCCCCCCCCCCCCCTCCTCATTTTTTTCGGGGGGAAAAATTTATTTTTGGGGTTAACCCACAATAAACAAAATTTTTTTCTTAAAACAGGTTGACCATTTCCTCTCTCTTTCTCTCTCGATTTATAAACTATAATTTATACTTGTTTAAAATTCAAAACCCATTTTCACACATTAAATTTTAAACCCTCCCATCATTTATTCGGCAAACTCGTAAAAAAATAAAAAAAATATTTAAAAAAAAAAAAATTGGATCAATAAAATATATTTATTACAATTAAAAAAATATGGAAACCTTATTTATAATTCAAAAATTCGTTATTTTCGTCCTTCGAAAAATGTTACGCCGGGAAAAATCTCGCGAAAGAACGTAAAAACTAACACAAGAAAACGGGGCACGAATGTTTAATACGTTTCCAGCGAATGTTTCGTCAACACTGAAAACGGGATGCTGGAAAAAGGAAGACGCAGAGACCGTGCGAGTGGAAAACTCCATGGTCCAGAGGCGATGGTTACGATTATCAAAGGAACGATATGGTGATTGGAAAAGAAACGAGAAGCACGATTTTTTTTTTTTTCAATTAAAGAAGTGTCCCGGGATCAATTCTTAAAATTTATTATGCAAAAATCGTGTACAGAGTAAACTAAATGGAAAAAGTCACAATCATCGACCTTTAGTAATAAATCTTCATAAAAATCCAGAAAATTGCACATAAATAAAGTCCTTTCCTTAATTTTTTTTTTTTTTTTCTGTTGGAGCAACAACAACGACAAAAAAAGGACATGAAGTTTATACTAACAAAAAAAAATTTTTATTAGACTATTAAGATTTAGAGACAAAAGAAGGGGGGGACAAGAGAGGGAGGAAAAACTTTACGATCGGCATCCTTTTTTCAGAAAAACAAGCTTACTTTGAAATATCATTAAGTTTCCCTCTATAGTTTTATTTTCCAGCCGTTATATTAACCGACATAAAAACAGTTTTAATTCGGGGGGGAATTAAAATTTCTCTGTATGGATTTGTAACTATGTTTTTCAGTTTTTTCATCTTTCGACTTTCGTTCCAGGATTTTTTGTGCAAAATTATTTTATTTCACTTTTTGAAGAAAATCGTGAAGACGGGGCTTCCCCGCATGTACAGAAAGATGCGTGGAAATAGACGAATTTCGGAATTTGAAAACTCCTCATAGTGGGAAATGGGTGACTTTTGGCAACTCTTTAACGGCCGAAATTTGGAAAATTTTACCGGAAAATTTACCAAATTTACAAAAATGAAGAAAATTTAGGGGACTCAGAAACTGATATACTCCGAAATTATATCAGTTTCCGAGCAAAAAATTAAAAATAAAAAAATCCGGAAAGTGACAAAAATTTCGTACATCAGTTTCCCGTTTTAATATGAAAAAAATTAATACATGTTTCTGTAAATATTGTTTGAAGATAAAAATTATTGTTATTATATATTTTAAAACTAAAAATGAAAGAGTTCGCAAAAATCTATAATTCAGAAAATAAAATCATAGTTGTAAAGTAATTTTTCATCACACGGTACTGAAAAGTCCACTTTTCAGTCCTAGTCAGTTTATTTACAGACTATTTTACACCGTACCTTGTGATAAAAAATATCTTTCAATGCAAGAAATGCAAACGACTTGCCCGTCTCGACCTATTTAAGGCCCTCGCCTTCGCCTCGGGCTTAAAACTCGGTCTCGACGGGCAATTTTGTCGTTTGCACTCCTTGTATTGAAAAATACTATTCATACATATGAAATCTTGCTTGCATTGTCCATCTTACGTTCTTTATTAGCTAAACATATAAAGTTTATTAACACTTTCTTAAATTCACGGTTCTCATAAAAACTAAAATACTTTTTACATTTATTTTCAACGAGTCTTCTATGTTTAGCTTATGCACAATATTAGTATTATTTATTGATGTTTGCGAACTCTTTCATTTTTAGTTTTAAAATTACAATAACAATAATTTTTATCTTTAAACAATATTTACAGAAACATGTATTAATTTATTTTATATTAAAACGGGAAACTGGTATACAAAATTTATGTCACTTTCCGGATTTTTTTATTTTTAATTTTTTTCCAAGCAAACTACTATACCGGATACTGTTATACCGGAAACTGATATAATTTCTGAGTATATGAGTTTCCGGGTATATCAGATTCATATGACTCAAAATTTACCAAATGTTTTTTAACGATTTCCTACTTAAAGTTAACCTACAACACATCAGAGACCCGCACTGTGCGTTAAAACTCATATTAGACGCCTACCGATTTTCAGTACATGCAACCCTCAACACATACATGCAATACAAAATGTCGGACAATAGTATATTTAGGGCCTTGTAGGGGAGGAGCGACTTTGCAAGACAGTGTCAATGCCAAGCCGAGCGAAGCGAGGCTTGGCAGCACTGTCTTCAAAGTCGCTCCTCCCCTATAAGGCCCTAAAGATATTTTTTAGTACGAATAAAAAGGGGTTAGGTTAGGTTCAAGGTTGATGAAAAAACTAACGTTTTTTTAAATTGAGAATTGTTGCCTTTTTTTAAAAAATAAATACAGCGGTTTTTTCTGTGAAAAATGTTGTTTTTGGAAAGTGAGACGTGTTGCCTTTTTTTTTATCTTCTTTATTTATACGTTCAGTATAGTTCGTTCTCGGGCGAGCATAGCAAAGAAACTAGCAGTTATTTTCACAAAATTTGGGCACAAAGTGTTTACTTTGTATAATAACAAAGTTTTTTTTTTTTTTTTTTTTTTTTTTTTTGTTTAAATAAATGCAGCGATTTTAGTACGAATAACAGGGTTAGGTTAGGTTCGACGTTTCCGTTGTCGTTTTCATTCGCGTTGTCATTCATTTTCAAAAACAATAAACCTCCACGAAAAAAAAAAAATAAAATAAAATAAAATAAACAACGTCAAAAATTGAGGTTACGCTCATCGTTTTTATCCCATGAGAATTATTGAAGGCGTGGCCAGTTTTTTTTTTTTTTCGGGGCCCTCTGCTACGACATCTACCGTCATTGTCAAAAACTAGCAATAACCATTTCACAGTTGGTATTGCGTCAAAACTGTAGGGAAAAGTAAAACTTTCCAGTCCTTGGCCTGAAAGCAGGGCCCTTTTTTATGTGTCTGTCAAAGTTTTCCTTTCTGGGCTCGAAATAATGATCAAAAAGGGACTTTCACACACATGAGTACTGAAAAATTTGTTTCCTCCTGTAAAATAAAAGGGAAAACCCCTTTCTGCACGATTTCGAGGTCACTGATTTCAAATCTGACGTCAGAATGATCTAGAAAAATCTAATATGGCGCAAAGCAAATTATTAAAATGATTAAAACTAAAACGGCTCCAATATACTGGATTTTAGTTTTTTCAGAATTTTGACTTCAGATTCGGAATCAGCGGTTCATATTTTCCCTAGAAACATGTCTTTCATAATTTTTTTACTGAAAAGGGATTTTATCCGGCGAGAAGTACCCAAAATGTGTCGGAAAAAGGTTAATCATAATTTTTTTCAGATTTTTCGAAGATCATTTTGAAACAATATAAACATTTTTAAAATCTTTGCCAAAATTTTTAAAATATTTTCATTGTTTCTTGTTTCGAAAAATATTGAAAAAAATTTCTAAAACATTGAGAAATATTTTTAGAACATTAAGGGTGCAAATTCACTATGGAATGTTGGACCAACATGTTGTACTACCTTGTTGGATAACCTTCTTGTACCAACATGTTTGACAAACGAACAAATCGGCTATTGCAGAATTTACTCTTACGCCGAAATTAGCGTGGAATGTTAGTCCAACAAGTTAGTACAACATGTTTGTCCAACTTGTACCAATTTGTTGGATCAACATTCCACATTAATTTCGGCGTAGGAATAAATTCTGCAATAGTCGATTCGTTGGTTTGCCAAACATGTTGGTAAAACATGTTTGTCCAACTTGTACCAATTTGTTGGATCAACATTCCACATTAATTTCGGCGTAGGAATAAATTCTGCAATAGTCGATTCGTTGGTTTGCCAAACATGTTGGTAAAACATGTTTGTCCAACTTGTTGTAGCAACATTTTTGTCCAACTTGTTGCATCAACATGTTTGTCCAACTTGTTGTAGCTACATTTTTGTCCAACTGTTGCATCAACATGTTTGTCCAACTTGTTGTAGCAACATGTTGGTTCAACATTCCATAGTGAATTTGCACCCTGAGAAATATTTTAAAGCATTGAAAAATATTTTTAAAACATTGAAAAATATTGAAAAATATTTCAGAAATATTTTACAACTATTAATTTTTTTTTTCTCATTGGGGTTCGCTTAAAAACATGCTGCTGCTTTGAGCTTACCGGCGCCATGTTCAAGGTGTGGACAAAATATTCGTTATATGTTGCTTACTCCGTAATTTTTGTGCCTTGTAAGTTCATTTACCTTCAAGCTAATGACTTATATACCTGATGAATTTTGGACATCATGTTTGCAATCTACGCAAATATTTCCGATGGGAAATGATACCTTTTTTCAGCAAAAAAAAAAAAAAAAAATTCCAATTTTTTTGCCCTAAAGACGGTTTTTTTAAAAACTTCAAGGTCATAGCTTGCCCTCAAGATGACCTTCAAAAAATCTGGGAAAAATTAGTGGGTACTCTCATCTCAACTGTTATCTCTCATCTCATCTCTTATCCCTCACATACCTCTCAATGCTGGCTAACACCTACTTTTAAATACAAGCCCCGAGCTCATTAAATTCCAAAGCCCGTGAGAAGCTCTTCACGAGAAAGTGAAACAAAATAATAATTTTATATTCCATGCAGTTTGCATTTGGAAACTTTAAAACATCGGAAAATGTAATTATTCATGGTCATTACTCAATTATCAATCTAATCACCGGAGTCATTTTTTTTTTAATTTCCCAACTCAAGTTAAAAAATGTATACACTACATTTTGTAACATTGTGAAACAATCACTATTATGCTTACATAATTCAGTGCTGAAACCAGATAAAAAACATAATACTGCATAAAGCTCAATGCAAAATTGATAAGACAAAGAATTTCGTTTGATCAATAAAACGTCATTCTTTGCACTTGTAAAAAAAAAAGTCAAGGTTTTTAATTAAAAGTTTTTCAAAACCAGTGTAGCGTCCGCAGACTTAAAACGACTTTTCCTTTTATTTAAAAAAAAAAAAAAAAAAAAAATGGAAACGGTCGGAGAGTTTTCGTTCAAACCGATCTCCGATAAACACGTCCGAGAAATAGAAAGCAAATCAGCGAACGCCAACGTTTCGTATTTCGAAGTCCAACCCTCAAATTGCGTGGTAACATCAAGATTTAAAAATTACATTCGAAAAATTCAAGAATTTAAAGTTTACGCAGACGATACCTGGGTGATTAGTTTTCCAAAATGCGGAACGACTTGGACTCAAGAAATGGTTTGGTTGTTAATGAATAATTTGGATTTTGAAAAAGCTAAGTCTACGCCTCTCACAACGAGATCCCCGTTCATGGAGTAAGTAGATTTCAAAACAAAATTTCCAGATTAGGATTAACTTTTACGATTTCCGTACCGTAAAATATTTCAGATTTGAAGCGCTTAGGTCACTTAAGAAGGAAGCTAGTATTGAATTGGCAGCAAACTCTCCTAGACCTAGATGCATTAAGAGTCATCTGCCGGTTCAGCTACTGCCAAAAGAACTGTGGACCGTAAAACCAAAGGTAAAATCAAAAAAAGAGTTGATGGGTTTGAGTCTAGAAAACCGTATAATCAGAAAGAACAAGATTTAATCTTGCCTAACGAGGATTTTTACCGGAAAACTAAATCCGCTAGGAGGATCACAATCACGTGATACGTCCTCCATTATGGAAAGGTCATATGATACTCTTTTATAAATAACACGCTCTATGTTATATATCGTTAGGACTGCAGTTCTACTTCACTTCGGGCCAATTATTTAAATTAAAATAAAGTTTTTAATAAGATTTTCATGAAATTTGCCTCTAAAATTAAAAACTAATTTTTATGAGTTTTTTCATCGAATTTTCTTTAAATGAAATTTAAATTTTGTAAACTGAAATTTTTAACTTTTTCCTTTACATTAGCTTCGATTAATTTTAAACTCAATGAAAATATTACAAATATTATCAAACTTACTTTCGAATATTTTTCGATTTATCTTAAATTAAAAAAGATAAAATATGAGTTTTAGCAAGACATTTTAACATAAATTTTAGTATCAAAATTCGATTTTGAATTTAAAATTTTTGAAAGATGAATTCCATTTACCTTTGAAATTGCAATTAAATTTTTATGCTTTCTATTAAATTAAAAATTTTATTTAAATTAACGTTAAAACGTTTTTTAATTTTATCGCGTTTCTTTAAATGAAATCTAAATTTTTATGAAATTCCCTTTTAAAAACTAATTTTTATGTGAGTTATTTATGAAATTTTCTTTAAATCTTTAATTTAAATTAATATTAAAATGTTTTTCTAAATTTTATCGCGTTAAGGTTCTTGTTCGTTCACATGACCGGCCGGTTAGCCGGGCGGTGTACACATTTTAACGATAAAAAAATGTTTTTATTTTTAAATCCAATATTTTATACATGAAAACGGGGTCTAACTGCACCGAAACCGTACACAAAACGTTTTGTTATGTAAATTTCCATAATATTAAATGTATGAACAACCGTTAATAGTTCATATCCTATTTGATAATATTTAATTGTCTTCGCAAAAAAAAAAAAAAAAAAGTTTATTTTCGTGAGACTAGTACAGCGCTCTAGCGGTGAAACCGCGAACTATTTCAACAACAACAAGAAAAATGGCGTCTTATTTTTTTATTTCGAAAACATTAAAAAAAATTATCAAATTTAGGCACCATAAAGCCTTTTTCATACATTTTCAATAACGAAATCTTTACCTTAAAACATAAATAAAACGTTTTGGCACGGTTTCGGTGCGATCCGATTTAATTTTTGTGTGTAAAATACCGAATTAAAAAAAAAAAAAAAAAAATTGAACTTTTTTTATTGTTAAAAATTTTTACCGCCCGGCTGACCGGCCGGTTATGCAAAGGAACTAGAACCTTTACGCCCACACTCAAGGCCCGCCGTAAGAAGTTATACTCCAATTTAAAAAATTAAAAAATTTTTTCGCATTATTTTCTCTTTTTCTTATCTCCATTTTATTTAATCGAAAAAGTTCAGAAACTTTTGCGTATTTACATAGATTTCCAAAACACGTGACTTTTCAACTACAGCTCCAGCCATCTATCCACCAAAATTTAAACTATTCTTCTGCTTTAATTCCCAGTAAAGTCGAATCTATAGATTTCTACTCGAGTTTTGATCTAGAAATAAAGTGTATTTTTTGCCATTAGCTAAACATGGGCGCAACAAAATGAGATTTTTTTTTTTTTTTTTAAGATCAAAATGCGTATTGTTATGCACGATCTTGTACTCTTCTCTATAGTTTCGGGCAGTATTTTTGGTCAAATTTCTAACAAAGTAGAAAAAAAAGAAAAAAAGTACTCAAATCTATAACTTCTGCTTTACTGGGTTCCGGGACGTTTTTGTCCACATAAGTAGCACCAGAGTCGCCTGACCTGTATGTACGGTCATACAGCCGACAGATTCCTACCGGATTTAGTTTAACGTTAAAATCCTCATTCCAGTTACTAGCATCCATTTAATAATCACCTTGACCGTCTAATAATTAAATTCCTAAAATTAATTTTTAAAGAATTATTAATATTTTTTTGCAAGATCATTTATGTCGCACGAGACCCAAGAGATGTCGTTACATCTTATTATCACCATCACAGATTATGGATTGGATACAACGGAACCTTCGAAGACTTTGCAGAGGCTTTTCTAGCTGATCGAGGTAACAGAACACCCATTTGATCATTAATTTTTTTTTTTTAAATGAAAACAAAATTAAACTTATACACACTTTAGTTCTCTTTGCGCCGTTCTGGAGCCACGTTCTGAATTTTTACGAACTAAAAAACGAATCTAATATTCTGTTCAACACCTACGAAGAAATGAAAAAGGTACAGAAAACGCACTTATTTTTAATCAATTAAAAATCGAATACGATATTTTAACGACTGTCTATTCCTTTCAGGACCTGAGCGCAGTCATTAAAAAAACCGCCAATTTTCTGAACGTCACCGTGACTGAAAATGACGTCGAGCGACTAAGGCAACATT
The DNA here is from genome assembly GCA_037577465.1 of Liposcelis bostrychophila. Classification (NCBI taxonomy): domain Eukaryota; kingdom Metazoa; phylum Arthropoda; class Insecta; order Psocodea; family Liposcelididae; genus Liposcelis; species Liposcelis bostrychophila. The sequence continues at coordinate 13,437,127 of CM075207.1, forward strand.
TATCCTTCGAAAACATGAAAAAAAATTCGACATGTAATTACACGGATGTAAAACAGTCGGTTGACAAAATATTTCAAGTCGGGAACGATGAAAATTTAAATTTTATACGACAAGGAGAATCTGGAGGGTGGAAAAAATCTTTAACAAACGATTTGATCGGTAAACCCTCCTTTCTAAAAAATTTTCAATTTAACCTAAAAATTAATTCTTTTCTCTTTTACAATTTTTCAGATAAATTTGATAGATGGAATGAAAAACATTTGAAGGGAACTGGTTTTGACACATATACGAGAGGATGATTGCCGTGAAGGCATCACACATTTGGACTGAGCAGAGATTTTAGTTTTTTTTTTTTTTTTTTTATCTTGCATTCGATTTGTATTTTCTCTAAAAAGTCATTAATTTTAGCAAAAATCATTAAAAGTCTAGATTTTTTTGCCAAGTCATTAAATTATATATTTTTTAAACAAGTCTCTAATTTCGGTCGTTTTTTTTTTTTAAATTTACCAATATCATAATTTGTAACGATTTCTTGAAAATTTCCAAAAAAATTCTCAAAAAATTTTTTATCATTGACCATACGCAGCTATTTTTTTTTCTTACGATTATGCTTACAGTCGTTCAGGCACGGACATGACATAGCGGAGGAAAAAAAAAGTATAAGTGATTCATATTGCTGTACGGACGCCTGGCAACATGGCAAATGTCCGGCTGAGAGTTTGCCTGAATAGGAGTATTTTTGCATTTGCTAATTTTTTTTAAAAATTGTTTTGTTTCAGTAAGAGAACACTCCGATCGATTGTGGAAATCCTATATTGGCAACCGTAAACAGGACGACAGGAGCCGGGGGAGGCAGGCCAAGTGTACACTGAAATGAGGACCTGAAGGAAGGAGAGGGGCTACATTCAACAAAGGTGGGTCAAAATAGAGAAATATGGGAAAATTTCGAGATGTTTCCAGATTCTTATGTGGGTAATTGATTGTTTCACTATATTTCCAATAATTTTTTTTAACTGTTCAGAAAGGCTGCCACCGGGTTACCATAAGAGTTGTGCCCCAAAATTAAATTTTTTTGGACTTTCGCCCATCGATAGGACCTTACAGAGATTTCTATCTGTTATAGGCATGAAGATATCGTCATTTAAACCATTGAAAATGAAGGATCAATTTTAGATTCTTTTAAATGACACACCCAGAAAAAGGAATATGCGTCGTTCGCAATACAAGCGATGTTGCTTAGCGACAAAACAAATATGCTTTGCCGCAAAGCAACATGGCTCGACTTGTCGACATTATGCATTGCGGCAAAGCAATCACGAGTTTTTGCACAAAACATTTATTCTGCTTAGACCTAAGTTATGCAAAAATGCTTTGCAGCAAAGCATTTTTGCTTAGACCCAAAGCAGCATTTTTCTGGGTGCAGTATCTTCATGCCTATAACAGATAGAAATCTCTGTAAGGTCTCATTCGACAGCATTTGCAACGGGTTTTCATATGATATACAACACGACTAAGGAGAAGTTTGGAGCTCCCAAAGCGGGGCCTAGTGGGGGCCCAGGATGATCTGACGCGATTTGGCGGTTGCTTGTTTCGGACTATATTCATGATCCCTAAACCCGCTGTGAAGTCAGATTTTTTCGTCCATTCCGCCCGATGATCGGAGACTGGTTGAGCACCGTGCCTATAGAATATTTTCTATAAAATCTTTCTATTTTAAATCTATTTTCTTTAAAATTTTTTGTAAAGAAATAAGAAAAAATTTGGAGAAAATAACCGTCTCTTTGCCATTTTATAGTATTTATTTTTATTTATTATGTATTTTTATTTATTATGTATTTTTATTTATTTACTTTATTTTTTATTTTAAACATTTATTTATTTATTTATTTTTTTTTTTGTTTACAAAAATATGGACAGATAATTCTACCCCAGATAACACGCGAACGTCGCATACAGCTGAATGTTTTAAAAATACTCAAATCCAGGCTGCACAGCGCCTCGTCGAAAAAATATAGGACATTTTCTGAAAAAATATAGGACAAATTTTGAAAAAAATATAGGACAACATAGGACAAGTTTTGAAAAAATATAGGACAAAAACTTCAATTTAACATTCACTTTACAATATTTTCTTCTTTTTTTCGCTTTAAATAAAATAAAATAATTCAAAAAAATTTCTTTTCATCAACAGAGAAATAAATTTAAATGCTTTTTTCACACCAAATGAGTTACAGCGAAGCATCACTGACTAAAGGGTAATTTTTTCATTGTGAAAAAAACTCGCCTTTAAAAAATTATCCATAAAATGCATTTTAACTACAAAAAAATTGATTTTATGATATTTTAAAGTTAAAAACTCCCAAAAATACAGGACATGCTCAAAATATAGGACAAATATAGGATATATAGGACGTTTGTCAAAATATAGGAAATATCGGACATATAGGACAGCTGTGCAGCCTGCTCAAATCAAAAAGCTTTGTTTATCGATTTTGCATCACAACATCTGATTATGTAATCATTCTGATAAGTAATTATCAACAAAACTCGAAAAAAATATTCGTCTATTATTCAAAACAAATTATCAGATAGTACGGGTAAAACGTGCACACCTTTCAAACGGTTTTTTTAAGTTTCTTTTTTTTTTTTTTTTCTTTTTTTTTTTTAAGATGGAGACTATCAGAGAATTCACTTTCGAACCCTGTTGCGATAAATACACCGAAGATATTATAAAAAACTCAAAGGATTCCAACGATTCATATTTAATAGTCAACCCATCGAATACCTTAATCACTCCGAGATTTAAAAACTCTGTTGAAGAAATCCGAAATTTTAAAGTTTATCCAGATGATACTTGGGTGGTTACTTTTCCAAAATGTGGAACGACGTGGACTCAAGAAATGGTTTGGTTGTTGGTGAATAATTTCGATTATGAAAAAGCTAAATCCACGACTTTGCACACGAGATTTCCGTTCATGGAGTAAGCAGAAAAAAATTAAATTTTGAATATTTATTGAGGGATGGTAAATTTTAAAAGAATAAAGAAAAAAAAATTATAAAATTAACGACAGCAGCAATGTAAAATATTTTTTTTTAGATGGGAAACGATTAGGGCACACGCTGCCGAAAAAACGATTGAATTAGCAGCCAATTTGCCTAGACCACGATGTATTAAAAGTCATTTGCCACTTCAACTGCTGCCAAAAGAGTTATGGACCGTCAAGCCAAAGGTAAAATGGGAAATACGCTTTGCCATCTTGAAAAAATCTCAAAAAAATTCAGGGTTTATTACTGACTCAAAAATAAATATTTCAGAGGGTGCCTTACTTCAAATTCCAAAATTCCAAAAAAAAAGGCTATCCCTTACTAAAAAAATTCTCAAAACGAGCATTATTTTTTTTTTTTTTTAAGATCATATACGTCGCCCGAGATCCTAAAGATGTAGTTACTTCATACTACCACCATCACAGATTATGGACTGGGTACAAGGGGAAATTCGAAGACTTTGCAGAAGCTTTTTTGGCTGATCGAGGTAAAAAAAAAAAATTCCAAACTTATTTTATTATTGCCCAATTTTACAAGTGAAACTCATTTACAATAATTTACAGTTCTTTTCGCACCTTTCTGGAGTCACGTTATGAATTTTTACAAAATAAAAGACGAACCTAACATTCTCTTTAACACTTACGAAGAAATGAAGAGGGTAAGGCTAAGAGGAAGTAACAAGCAGATAGGCCCTTTATTCCACTAAGATGCCCAGCCTCGGAAACCAGATCGAAAATTGAAATCCTTCGTTGATTACGACCTAGTAAATATATCTACATTACCAAAGCTAATTCGGCCCGAAAATTTTCAAAAAATATAATTAGTTACTAAAATAATCATCCAAGGTCACCATCAAAGCAGAATTTCAATTTGGCTTTCTAGAAAGGATGCCTTAGCAAAATAGAGAGCATATCTGTTTAAACGCCCTCTCGAAAATCAATTTTTATTTTGAGCCTATTACTCAAAAATTTTAACAACAATCTTTGTATTGCCAGGATCTTAGCGGTGTCATTAAAAAAACAGCGAATTTCTTGAATATTACCGTCAATGACGATGAGGTTGAGATATTAAGAGAACATTTATCTTTCAAAAACATGAAAAATAATGATTCATGCAATTATAATAATCTTGCGAATGCGGTTAAAGAGAAACTGGACCAAGTTGATGAAAATTTAACTTTCATGCGACAAGGGGAGTCTGGAGGATGGAAAAAAGCCTTAACAGATGATTTGATAGGTGAGTTAAACTTTTTGAAAATGCTACAATGTACGTAAAAAATAATGCCGTTATTTCCACAACTTTCAGCTAAATTTGATGAATGGAACAAAAAGAGTTTAGAAGGGACTGGCTTTGATAAATATCCATGGTCTTAATTACCGTAAAGCATAATGCGAATTGATTATTTTAGCTGCTCTAAAATCCTGTGCTAGAGTTTTTGAATTCTTATTTTGTCAGTCATTATTTAAATCACTTTTTTAGGGTTCAAATCATGCATATTTTCTGTCATTGATTACCTTATAGTTGTTGGTCCTGAAGCTCCATCCATGATTCTGCCCCAGCCTGCTTTCCTCACCAAACCAAGACCTGTCCATCCTGACATATCCCACATGTAACATCCTTCTTCTAACATCTAAAACGGAAAAACAAAAATGCATAAGTAAACGTTATACTGTAAAAACAAAAGACAAAGAAAATTCCTGACAAAAGGAATTAATGCAAAAAATTATTTTTTTAAAAATTTAAGTTAAATTAAATTTTGAGGAATGCTTTAGCAAAAAATATTTGAAATCAAACAACTGAAAACACTAAAAAAACAATTCAAGAAAATGCAAAAATAAATTTCAAGGAAATTCAAAGAAAACGTAATAAGAGAAAAATTCATCATAGCAGAAGAATCATTTTTCCCAGAGTCTTTCCCAAGTCGACAATGAAGATACTTTCCCAGATCTACATTTCCCAAAAGCATATTTTACATGTGAATGCTAACTAATGTTTCCTAAAAAATCTGTTTAAAATGCTCTTTTTGCAAAATCTGAATGAAAATTGATTCGAAAAACCAAATTGGAATGTTAACTTAACAACACTTGAAAAAAATTCATGCACAATGTCTATTAAAAATCAGTTTCGAAATTCAAGATTATGGGGAAATTTCTTGGAAAATTGGGGATATTTAAGGTCCTGCCTTAATAAGAAGAAATTAACCGAGATAATAAAAAGATAAGAATAATTTGAGAACAATGGTCTTCAGCCAGAAAACTAAGGTTTTAAAAAAAACTTGTTTTGGGGTCTTAAGTCTCCAAAAATCAAGGCTTTTCAAGGTTCAATTTCAAATTCAAGGCTAAGTTTTAAAGATTTTCAAGGTCGGTAGACCCTCTGTCATGTTAAAAAAATGTTAGAGAGCTGAAAAAAATATCTGAAAAATTCTAAATTGTATAAAGCAACCAGATTTTAAAACGAAAAAAAAAAAGGACGAGGTGAACTAATATAAAACCTATTTCATACCTTTTTTCGCCTATTACATATTGAAATCAAAATATCACAAACAATTCAACACGTGGTTTATTCCATACATTCCTTCCTCTGTTAAATATTATAAGGTTTATCCTATTAAAATAAAAATATCACAAACAATTTAGCACGCGGTTTATTCCATTCCAACAGCACGATTTTATTTCATTATTAAAAATAAGGAATTAAAAAAAAACAATGTTTACAAGACACGACACGACACGCTTTGAAATCCCGTTGAAACGAAAGAAGATAAGCAATAAACAACAGACTTTGCAAATCGCAGTGTTGCCAACTTTGAGAATGCGAATTTTTTTTTTTTTTTTTTTTTTTATTCTATAACCTCAAAGATTTTTTGATTCATGTCTTGAACTTCATATGAAAACCTCTAAATATTTTTTAATCCAAGGGGCAAAAACGAAGGGAAACATTAGTAAAAATTCCTGTCGGCCAGGCTGCACAGCGCCTCGTCGAAAAAATATAGGGCATTTTCTGAAAAAATATAGGACAAATTTTGAAAAAAATATAGGACAACATAGGACAAGTTTTGAAAAAATATAGGACAAAAACTTCAATTTAACATTCACTTTACAATATTTTCTTCTTTTTTTCGCTTTAAATAAAATAAAAAAATTCAAAAAAATTTCTTTTCATCAACAAAGAAATAAATTTAAATGCTTTTTTCACACCAAATGAGTTACAGCGAAGCATCACTGACTAAAGGGTAATTTTTTCATTGTGAAAAAAACTCGCCTTTAAAAAATTATCCATAAAATGCATTTTAACTACAAAAAAATTGATTTTATGATATTTTAAAGTTAAAAACTCCCAAAAATACAGGACATGCTCAAAATATAGGACAAATATAGGATATATAGGACGTTTGTCAAAATATAGGAAATATAGGACATATAGGACAGCTGTGCAGCCTGTTCTTACGAGATTTTTCGGAACTAAAAGCTCAATGGGACGCGCTTTCCCGTCTACTAAAAAATTTGAAAAAAAAATCAGGGGAACTATCTCATACAAATAAAAAAAGTTAGGGGACGACACTTGCGAAAATCCAAACTTCTCAAAATAAGAACCATCCTAAACTGCCATTATCCATGCAGGTTAATTCCTGCAATACCTGCCCTTCGGATGTCTATTTAATCCAAAATAACAGTTATCAATCAATCTTCTAGAATGCGACTCACTAGTTAAGTTGCCTGCATACTCATACAATCTGCCAAAATCCTTAAAAAAACTAAATAATGAAGACTTACCGGCCATCGATAGCGCCGAAAACGTTGATTCAAATTGACTAAAAACGAAGTCCTTCCGTCATTTTGCTCCGGGAAGTCTTCAGAAGGTGTAAAAACCAAGTTGGCCATTATGCTTCACCGAGGGGTTGCATCATAAACGAAAACACTCCCGACTAACTCGAAAGACGGATATTTATTTAAAATATAAAATAAAAAATACGAAGAGCGTACTTTTAATTCCCTAACCTACTGAACCGAACCGAACAAAGGCTCTACCGGGCGACGGTGGCCAACGAAGTTATTGTAGCGATCAAACGAACCGAACCGAACAAAGGCTCTACCGGGCGACGGTGGCCAACGAACGAAAAAACGAGAGCGAGTAAACCGACCGCGTAAACGAACCGAGCAACCCCTAACCAATTTGAAAATCAGCCCCTCAAACATCTAAAAAGAGAAAAAAAAAATTTATTAATATTAAATAAATTTTCATTAGGATTAAATACATACCGGTATTAATTTAGTAAAAGCTGGAAAACTAGATTATGCCAAGCATGGAGAAGTCAAGAATCGTTTTTCTGGCATCGTCGATCGACCTAGAAGTATATACCGCAAGGGGTTCGGAGGAAACGATAGTCTTTCGCAGGTCTTCTTCAGCATGATCCCATCACTGCTGCTGTAAGAAGTTGCTGAAAAATAAAATCCATATCATGTAAATATTTAAATTCTAAGAAAGCGTTTGTTCTTTTTTCTCAGTTTAAAAGATGCTCCGGTAGTTTAAATTAGATCCTAATCCCTGAAAAAAAAAATGAGGAACAAAGAGAAAACGATCGCGGTAGTTTTGAGCATTGGTAGCGGGAGAACATTCTCTTCTTCACGGCGTTATCCAAATTTTAAAATGTTACCTGAAAAGAAAAAAAAATTACAAGAGCTATTAAGGGGTGGTAGAAGAAATCTAAAGAATGCAAATAAATTAAAATATAAGAAACCCAGAAATGAGGGAATCGAAAAGTCTTTAATATTTCTGATCACAAAGCAGCAGCCAATCATTAAAACCCTTCCGCTAACTTTTTAATATTTAGGACTCAAACTTTTAATTCTGAATTTAAAAAAAATTCGGACTGAAATTTCTTATGAATTCTCTTTTTAAGCTAAAGTTTCCAAGTGATTAGTTAAACGTGTATATCTCACTCTAAACTGTTTTATCTTCATTTGAATATGAAAGACTGAAAAGAACTGAATGTATGCTAAAACCGAAAAATTGCGCCCTTGATGTATTCACCCAGAAAAATGCTGCTTTGGGTCTAAGCAAAAATGCTTTGCTACAAAGCATTTTTGCATAACTTAGGTCTAAGCAGAATAAATGTTTTGTGCCAAAACTCGTGATTGCTTTGCCGCAATGCATAGTGTCGACAAGTCGAGCCATGTTGCTTTGCGGCAAAGCATATTTGTTTTGTCGCTAAGCAACATCGCTTGTATTGCGAACGAGGCATATTCCTTTTTCTGGGTGTTTTTAGAAGTTTTGCCATCCTCCCTATAAGATTCAAAGTTTTGAATTCTTAGATTTCATAACATCTTATAGTATTTTACTTTTTTTTTCTCGAAGTTTCTAATTAATGCAAATACATAATTTTTAAATATTTCTAAAATTAGTTGATATCTTCTGATAATAAATGCCAGGTGAAAAATATCTTCAAATACATCAGAGTAATAAACTAGTTCGTGTCTCATGGCTTCTTCCGTTGTGGTTGCTTCTCCAGTCTTGTTACCATCCCAATTCAATATAAAAAAGAAAAAAGAAAACTCCGCTCCGCTGTTGAGAAACTCTTCGTCTGGCTCCGATTTTTTTTACTTTTTTAGTAGCTAAAACAATCAAGAATACATCAACAGGATAGGTTTTACAATAAGAATATGGCTCCATTGCTTCAAAAAATTCTTATTTCATTTGTAAAATTCAATTCAAAAATAGTAAAAGGTTTTAAAAACGATTTTATAAAACACAATAAATAAGATGCATTAATTAGAAACTTCAGAAATACCTAAATTTATCTTAGATTGTACTTTGGACTGACAGGTCTAACTTTCACAGTTCAAAGACATTTTTGGCTTCTCTTAAGTTTTCAAATCAGCACTTAATATATTTCATTGAAAACTGTACTCTGGATGAATTTTTAAAGTTTTGACCCTTCCCTTCAATTCGGGATTTATAATTCTTAATTCTTAAATTCTGTTTAGTGGTTTAAACTCTTTTTCGGGCTTACAAATTAATGTACTTTTATATATAGAATCTTTCAACATTATTTGCTAATAATAGAACCCAGACGATATTAATACACGGTCTCTGCAAATTTCATTGAAGCGTGCTATTTCGTTCAACCCTCAGCGAGTCTTCTGTTTGTAGTTGTGGCTTGGTACAGTTAGCAAATTCCATTCAAAGACAAAAATCTTTGGCCGCTGCAAAGTCTTGGCCAAAGATCTGGCTCAGATTTTTTTTTTTTTTTTAGTAGCTGAAACAATCAATAGCCAATCAAGAGAACTGGTTTTACAATAAGAACAAGCTTTTGGCATTTCATTAGCATATATTTATAAAATAATTATACGATTATACAATTTTAAGAATATTTTAAAATACACCCTATTAAGTACATTAATTCAAAAGCACCGAAAATTTAAAGGATTTGAATCCCCAAAAATTATTTAAATAACGAATGAAACGCTAAGAATTCATTTTAAAGCTCACTAAAATACTCAGGGATATAAAGCAGCCTAAACAACCCATTCATATTTGTCTAAGTCTCCCGAGGAAAAATTTTCCGAATTTTAAAGGAATCTGACATAAAAAAATATACTTCCAGACATTTTTGTTTATTCCTATAAATTTTTTTTAAATTAAATACATTCTGGACAAAGTATAAAATCAAAAAGTTTTTCAAAAAAAAATTTCCTTATAAAAAAAAAATTCTTAGGGCGCAATTCTTAGGCGACTATCAAACGCTTTTAAGAAAAAATTAGGATGAAAGGGACTTTCAGATTTTAGTTTAGGACCTCTTCGGGATTAATCTCACACCACTTTATTTTCAAAAAAAACTGCCTAGTTTTGGGATCCTAATAGTTAGGCAAAATTTACTGCCATGAAACTGCAACATGTTGTAAAATTTTGGCATCAAGAAACCCTTGCAAAACCAAATACACTGTTAACATTTCGAGGGAAAAATACTTATTATAGAAATGGTCAATTAAATTAGCTTACATAAAATATTTTGCACCAACATTGCAACCTCTTCTGACTCAACTGAATGCTTTACATATAAACTACAAGTAAACGATTTCCAATTTTTTTTAATAATTCAAGAGCAATAAAATAAATTTTGTCTAATTTTCCTTTTGTAAAACATTGTAAAAGTTATTTCTTAGACTCAAATGAAGTTACAAAGCCAGAAATTTTCTGTTCACTTCCTTGCTTGCAAATTGAAGAATTCCACAAAACCAATTTTATAGCTCAAGCTTCTGCAATAACATACCAATCTCCACATTTTCAAATCAAAGGTAAAACTATTAACCAACTCAATTATGATTACTACTAGGCAAAATAAGAATCAAGAAACATACATATGCTTTTTGGCTCTTGCTATTACTTTTCAAAATGAGTAGATAGTTATCTGGAACATAAATAACTGGAACGGTCTTACCTCATCTGCTGCAACTTCATCCACAGGCAAAGCTTCACATAGGCACCAATCTTTACTCAGAACAGCTTAAATGGCAGAACACTGATGATAATCTGTAACAAAACAAATACAGAATATTAATTAATGAACCAAGGGTGCCTCTAAACCTAGGAATTAAAACACGAAAAGGTTTCCAGAAATTCAAACTTCAATGCTAGATTTTCCAAATCCTTGATGCCAATAACAGAATCAGGAAATGCAGAAACCCTGTAAGTCACAAGGTAAACAGTTGGTTTTGTTTTTAAAAATAATGAAAAATAAATGGCGTTCCGAAAGCAAAACAAACTATTCACCTTGTGACTTCAGGGGTTTCTGCATTTCCTGATTCAACTCTCACCTGAATGTAACGCAAAATTCTCAAGAAACAAAAATCATCTCAAGCCCATTCTGTAATTAGGCCAAGAGGCTTCTAGGGGGTAATGCGAGTCTGAGTCTGACTTTAGCTCCCAATGAACTACAATTCTGATTGTGTTCAATGAAAAACCCCTTTGTTTGCGGATTTCAATTCAAATGAGCATGAAGATGCAAAGGTAACAAAGTATTACACAGTTCAGTATGACACATTCACAGTACATTAAAAAAAAGAGCTGGTAAAATTTCCTACTCATTGAAAACAATGAGTGAAAATCATCCTCTAAATTATATCAAAATCAAATAAATGAAAAATAATTTTTCGCTCAGCTAATCCTGTACAAATGAAATTAAAAAATAAATTCTTTCTTTAAAAATGATTGTTTTCATTTGAATACATGCAATCAGGATGTCACAGTTATCGTTTACATTGCAGTTACTAAAACCCCGGAAAAAATAAAAATTTTTTCTATTGCAATCAATGATGAAGGTCATTGGCTCCATCACAGCAATTTTTTAATAAATATTTCCCATTAGACATGAAAAATTCTCCTCAGATCGGCAAAAATAACAAAACGAAAAACAAAAAAATTATCCACCTTAAAGAAGCTAACAATCTGGCATTCTGAACGATTTTACACTGAAGCTTGTTTTACTGTGACCTTGATATGACTTTGAACAACAATCCATAAGCACTTAAATCCCTGGGATAATTTCAATTAGGATATTATTACCAATGGCTATAAAAACATCGTAACCTTAAAATATCATGTTTGCATCAAAAAAGAAACACCAATTTCAATTTCTAACCTAAGTTCAAGAAACATACCGTTTTGCACAATCATTCCGCTCGATGTCATAACCTGCACGCCGAATTTCTCTTCAAGCCGTTTAACTACGAATCCCAGAGAAACAGCGTCACTTACTAATCATTCCAAATGTTCCAATTATATGTTCACACAAATTAATATTCGAATTATACATTCACAAAAACTCCTTTTATTTCACTATGCAAAAACTGAAATCGAAGCCTTGATTTCGTTGTTTCAATTGAAGATTTCTCACCGAGGAACAAATGACGAACGAATGAAAAAAGGAACGTTCAGTTAACACATTGCACCTTGCGATGTTAATCACGTGGTCAAAGCGTTACCATTTTCCATGTTTAGCTAATGGGTATATATATACACGAGCATTAAATCTACCGTATATTTATTTAACACCGCTCTAGCAAGAAGCAAACATGGCGTCCCCTGTTGCATTTTTTCGTAACTATTACGGGTGAATTATCAACACGTAGCTTCGAATAAAAATACTTGATGCTGCGAAAATTAGCCTGTTAATTTTAATTCTTGTTTTTGGGGTACTACTTAATTAAAGAAGAATGTAAACATTAAAAAATACAGCTTGATAATAAAAAAAAAATATTAAAGATTTTGGAGAGCTTACCCGTATTAAAAAAAATGGCGTAAAGTCAGGCTGCACAGCGCCTCGTCGAAAAAATATAGGACAAATTTTGAAAAAAATATAGGACAACATAGGACAAGTTTTGAAAAAATATAGGACAAAAACTTCAATTTAACATTCACTTTACAATATTTTCTTCTTTTTCTCGCTTTAAATAAAATAAAAAAATTCAAAAAAATTTCTTTTCATCAACAGAGAAATAAATTTAAATGCTTTTTTCACACCAAATGAGTTACAGCGAAGCATCACTGACTAAAGGGTAATTTTTTCGTTGTGAAAAAAACTCGCCTTTAAAAAATTATCCATAAAATGCATTTTAACTACAAAAAAATTGATTTTATGATATTTTAAAGTTAAAAACTCCCAAAAATACAGGACATGCTCAAAATATAGGACAAATATAGGATATATAGGACGTTTGTCAAAATATAGGAAATATAGGACATATAGGACAGCTGTGCAGCCTGTATGATGGATAAGTGCTTATAAATTAATTAATTTTGCCTATGAACATGTAATTTTTTACCCCCATAAGCTAAACATGGGAAACAATATTTTCTTAAATAATTTTTTAGTCTTGATTAAACACGACTTATTTCCAGAGTTTCAACTTAGCCTGACAGATAAGTGCTTATAAATTTATTAAATTGCCTATAAACATGTAATTTTTTACCTCCATAAGCTAAACATGGGAGTCAAAATTTTTTTATAATTTTTAATTTGTATTAAATGCGACTCATGTCCAAAGTTTCAACTGAATCTGATGGATAATAATCTTAAAAATATGAATAAGAGTCCATATAAAAGCATAGTCCAACAATTTTTTTAAGGTGGGAAACAATTAGCTCACATATTGAAGGCTCCATTGAAGCAGCAGCCAACTCTCCTAGACCCAGATGCATAAAAAGCCATTTGCCACTTCAGTTACTACCAAAAGAGTTATGGACCGTCAAACCAAAGGTAAAATATGAAATTAACTTCCATACTTCAATCGTTCTATCGTAATCAAAATGTTAAAAATAGCAATTAATACATACGTTAAAAATTGGAACCAAAGTTTGGCCAAAGTAATAATTTCTCATAATAATTCTTCTGATAAATGACTGACAATTTTATTTTTGAAAGATCATTTATGTGGCACGAGACCCTAGAGATGTGGTTATATCTTACTATCACCATCATAAACTTTTTACTGGATACACTGGAAAATTCGAAGCCTTTACGGATGTTTTTCTAGCTGATCAAGGTAAAAAAAAAATAAAACATTTGCATTGAGATTATTCAGTTTCACTGACAAAATTCGTAACTATTTACAGTTCTTTATGCACCATACTGGAGCCACGTTTTGGATTTTTATAAATTAAAAGACGAACCTAATATTCTCTTCAACACTTTTGAAGAAATGAAAAAGGTAACATCAAATCTGTTTTTTTTTTTTTATTTAATTAAATGTCAAACATTTAAACTGCTAATTTTTTCTTCCAGGATCTTAGCTGTGTCATCAGAAGGACAGCAAAATTTCTAAACATCAGTATAAGTGACACTGACGTTGAGAAATTAAGAGAGCATTTATCTTTTAAAAGCATGAAAAACAATAAGTCATGCAATTATGCACATATTGCAGAAACACGCAAAGAGATATATAAACACAAGAACGATGAAAAAATGGAATTCATGAGAAAAGGAGAATCGGGAGGATGGAAAAACATATTTACAGATGATTTAACAGGCAAGTCCATCTTTTTCTAGAGTCTGCATGAAAAGCAAAACTAATGTTTTCTTATACAACTTTCAGATAAATTTGATAAATGGAACAGAAAACATTTACAGGGAACTGGCTTCGACAAATATCCATGGTGACAATGGCCAATAAAATTGACTTTCAAAATTCCCCTAAAAGTGAGATGTAAATATTTCCAAAAGTAAATGGAATAAAGTGCTTCGAAAATAATGTTACTTCTTATGATAGGTTCATGTACTGAGCATTTGAGGAATCAAAGAAAGGTTTCCCAACAGATACAAACATTCTTTTTGCATAATCAACATGAAGTGGTGTAACAGTTATGTGGCATGCTAATGGAAAATAATAAAATTAAATTCAATCGCATGACATTATTTTTATTTCTACTTAACAAGAAAAACTTCAATTCCAATTTCTCATATTAATTTTGGGACAGGGGCTATAATCAACAGAGATTTTTATTCCTGCATTAAAATGAAATACCAGTGGAGTCAGATTAAAAAAGGGATGGTGTGAAACGTGACCAACCATCATTTAGTTCAAGTTAAAAAAAGCAGCCTTTAATTAAAAAATTTTACAATAACCTGTAGATTGTGACATGCACTTACATAGCTAAGGAAAAAGTTTAGGGCATTTTCATATGAAATATTCCAATACCTAAACCTCCATGAAGAATCAATCAAACTTCTCTCATACTCTTTATATGAGTCCGCTATGGAAAACCGTTCCAACAATTTATCAAGCAACAAAGTTTTATTCAAAATAAGAGATTAAATAAACGTCTTGCATTCAATATATCGCGGTAACGAAAGATAAATGCTTGTTACTTACATTGAAACAGCTCCGGTAGAATAGTTCCGCCCAAACCAGCCATCTGGAAACTTTCCTTTCCCATTGCACAACAAAGCCCGAAATCAACAACTGACGCCATTACACAACCCGACAAGACCGAACACGATCAATTACTATTAACATGTAAGATTCATTTGTCGTGATAAGTAAAATAGCTATAAACTAGGTTAGAATTATATTTTGACTTATTTTTTGTTGAATATAAGATTTTAAATTTAAAAAAACGAATTAGTGCAAAATAGCCACATGAGCTATGAGCGCCATCTTTGCTCCACCAATGACAAAGGAACTAGGATCTCTAAAAGGAAGTTTGATGTTTAGCTTACGATAAGTTTGCGCATTTAAAGAATTTGTAATCATAACTTTCCTTTGTCCGTCTTTTTATTACAAGTCGAAGGGTCTCTGCAGCGGGGCCAGGAAATCCCAGCAACAAATTTTCGTTCAACCGTCCTTATTTCTATCTAATTTCTGAAACAGGCCTTTTTCCAATTTCCACGATATTAATTCAAATATTTCGAAAGCCTCCATTGATCGCGTGATTTATCTTCTGAAAACTATGCAGGTTGCTTACCAAAAACCGATTCAGGAAATTAACGAAATTTTTAATTTTGGCTGACGGTCTAAAGAATAAAAAAGCAGAGCTTTATACTGTATGAATTGAAAAATACTTGCACAAAATATAATCCTCGTCTGCTTCTTTCTCCTTGAAGATAAAACATAAGAGAGTATCATCCAGCCATGAATATTCTAATGTATTAACGTTTCTTAAGCCTGGATTATATCAACTTTTTATCAAGTATGAAGATTTTAAATTCAAAGAGTTTACATACCAAATTTGCAACAATTTGCTCAGGAGTAAATGTGTCTTATGACTCGCAGGGAATTTAAAAAGTTTCAACTTGTTTCTATATTTGATATTTATTCAAAGAGAAGCTTTCTGGTGTTAAAATATTAATGGAAAGTGCATCTTAATTGCTTAAAAACCATTTAGGCCTATTGTTAAAAGTATAGTTTTTATTTTTGTCTGAATATAGATCAGTCAGCTGTCATAAACAGAGTGAAAAAATGCATGACTTCAAAATATTTTAAATGATTTATTTCCCTTGGAAGTGAAACATTTAATAAAGATGGTTTATTAAATACCTACCAATTCCCTTAACATCAGAAAATCAACTTTTTCATTTTTAAATCAAAAAGCTGTAAAAAAAAAAAATTCATTATTACATTTGGAGACTTGGAAAAACGAAAACCGGAAAATTTACTTTGTCGCTTACTTTTTACAATCCCTTTGAGAATATTCACATATTTTATTTTTTCATTTTTTTCTGGGGCGAAAAAGTAAAAAGCTTTTCAAAATAAAATAAAATAAAATAAACCGAAAAGAAAAAAAAAAAGAGGAGACGAGGAGACGAGAATGCGACAAAGGGACGAAAACAATAAATAAGAATTACTGGTTGAACAAAAGGCCTCCGCTGTCTTTTTAAAAAGTTTGATGAGAGTAAAAGAATTCTCCCGGAAATAAATTTTACAAACAGTTTTACACTAATTTTATATATAATTTATAAGGTTTGGGATATTTTGAAAAAGGAATTTCAGTCCCGCTCGCTATCTGTGGCATTTACTTAGAAGCTACATATAAGAAAATGGGGCTACATGAAATTGAAACTAGCTCTACGAATTTACAAATCAATGAGGAATAATTATGCAACTCAGAAAAAAAACTCTTAAAAATTCTGATGTAAGAAATCCGATTTAATAAAAAAAATTAAGGGCGATCGGTAGTCCGTTGGTAAGAAACTCGACTCGCATGCGGTCGCTTAAAACGTTCTTCTTACATTAAATTTTCAAAGAGCTTGCTCAGGCTATTTTCTGAGAAGCTTAATTGCATATCTTTGAAAAAATGTTTGGTTCGAAATCTAATTTTTCGTTCTTACAGGATGAAATAAAAATTTGAAAAGGAACAATATTTCGTTCAAATAAAAATTTACCAATTTTATAATAACGCAATTCTAATGCGAGGCTTTGAGCACTCATGATTCTATTTATACAATTTTTTTTTTTAAATTTACAAGAGCAAAAGATTTTAATACTGAATCCAGTTCACAAATATATTATTGTTTTTCGATTGTTTCAAAATTAAAAAATTTCTAATTGCTTTTTGATTTTTTTAGTTTTCTAATCTTTGAATCTCACACTTATGGTGAAAAATATTATTTACAGTAGAAAAAATAATTAATAAAAATTTCCTGCATTCAAAAAAATAAAAAAAAAAATATTGAAACAGTCAACACTTTATCGAAAAAAAAAATATTTTCAGTCCTTTTATATAACACACTATATAATAGATACAGCATTCCATTTAAAACGTTCTCGCGTGCTGCACATAATTTATTTTAATCTGTAACGTAACAATCGTAGAAATTCAAATATTAATTTTTTTACAATGCTAAAACCAAACAAACAAAAAAAAAAATACCTCAAATACAAAGAAAAAACAAAATGGCCAACTAGCTAGTCTACAATGAAATAATGAATGAAGAAAAAAAATTGATTTCTTTAAAAAAGGGGGAAAAAAATATTTTTTTTAGATTATAAGAGTCCATTTAAAACTGATGAGAAACAGCACTTTTTTTTCACATTTAAAAATGAACAACAAAAAAAATTAATTAATTAAATTAATTAAAAAAATTATTACTTTTTATTTTTTTTCTTCCCCTAAAATTTTTCCAACGATGCAGATGCTTCAAGAAAATTATTGGTTCCGTTTCTTAAATTCTTCTTTTTTTCTTCGAAGCGAAGAAGTTAAAAAAAGTAAAATTTTTCAAAAAAATTCTTGATGGGGGAAATTCGTTTTCCCTTTTTTTTTAAAAAAAATTTTCTTTTTTTAGCTTCCCCAAGGATGAACGCCTATAGCAAACTTCTAGCGTGTTCTAATCTTGAGCACCAAGCTTGGCGAGCGAGATAGATAGATTAACTTCTCAATGACATTTTCTAGCTTCGAGATTCTTTTTCGGTATTATTTTCGTATTACAAGCTTCGACCTTCGGTCTTGAGCTTCTTTTTTTCAATTTTCTTACCCCACACCTCTTCTAATACCTTTATAAATAAAAATCAATCAAATTAGTTATTTCCTTTTGTGTTGTTTTCAAAACGAAGAATTTTTAAATTTTTTAAAAAAATTTCCTTAAACGGAATACCTTTTAGAAAGGTAAAAGCCCTAAATTGAAAATTTAAGGAGAGAAAAAAAGAAATTTAGCCAGCGGAAAACGTGCATTCGGTATCCGGGCGTTTGCCTCCGTTGGATAAATTTTTTTCTCTCTTAAATTTTCGACGAATTTAAAAATTAATTAAAAACGGGGGTCATCACCATTCGATATTAATAATATTTTCGCCAGTTGAGAAAAAAAAAAAATTGGGCATAAATAAAGTTGCCTAACAAAAACATAAATAAATATATTTAAGGATGCTAACCAAGGTGAACAATGGAAATTAAATAAAAATAGGAAAAGAAGAAAAAAATAATGTCAAAATGGATTTTTGAAAGTTTGGGAATTAAATAAAAAAAAACGAAACAACCACCGTGAAGGTAGCAATGAAGACAATTGAAGATATCGCAGAGGGAAGGTTATCCTGGCGATTTAATACCGACCTGGAAAATATTGAGCGAAAAAAAAACAATAAAACAGTTCAGAGGTGGATCACTGAATTTTTTTTTTTTTTTAGTTTCGAAATAAAAAAGAAATATTGGGAAACTTAAATCTTTCAACTAAAAACCAGTAAAAATTAATTAAATTAATTATTATTTTATTCCCTGTTAAACAAAAGAATACTTACGAGGAGAATATGATCTAGATCTTGAACGATCATATCGTCTACTTCGCCTATAATATGGAGAGGGAGATCGTCTGTAGCTGCTTCTATAGCCTCCGTAATAATCTTCACGGTCTCGTCTATCCCATCCGCCTCTATTGCTGTATTCTCTCTCCCTCCCGCTACTGAAATAATTTAAAAAAAAAAATTAGGAAATAGTTTTGAAAAAAAAATTGGGTAAAGATAAAGATTTTGAAAAACAATTCGGGAAATCATTTTTGAAAAAAAATTAGGAAATGATTTTGAAAAAAAAAAAAAAAAAATCAGAGGATTTTGAAATAAAAAAATTAGGAAACGATTTTGAAATAAAAAAATTGGGAAACCGTATTGAAAAAAAAATTGGGTAAAGAATTTTGAAAAACAATTCGGGAAATAATTTTTGAAAAAAAAAATTAGGAAATGATTTTGAAAAAAAAAAAAAAAAAAAAAATCAGGAGATGATTTTGAAATAAAAAAATTAGGAAACGATTTTGAAAAAAAAAATTGGGAAACCGTTTTGAAAAAAAATTGGGGAAAAAATTTTGAAAAATAATTCGGGAAACCATTTTTGAAAAAAAATTAGGAAATGATTATGAAAAAAAAAAATCAGGAGATGATTTTGAACAAAAAATCAGGAAACGATTTTGAAAAAAAATTGGGAAGTAATTTTGAAAAAAAATTAGGAAAGAATCTTGAAAAACAATTGGGGAAATCATTTTTGAAAAAAAAATTAAAAAATTATTTTGAAAAAAAAAAAAAAGGAAATGATTTTGAAAACAAGAATCCGGAAATGATTTTGACAAAAAAATCAGAAAATGATTTCGAAAAAAAAAAAAAAAAAAAAAATCAGGAAATGATTTTGAAAAAAAAAAAAATCTAAAGTCGTGTCTCCATTCGCGATTTATCCGATGATCGGATATATCCGATCGTCGGCTTTATCCGACCACCGGAAGTACTAAATCTCTTTTTTGCTCCTCCTTTGTTGTTTTTGAGCGGACTCAGAGCCGAATTTAACACCAGTGAGGCCCTAGGCAACCGTCTCGATGCGGCCCCCCAAAACCTCCCTCCCTTAATACACTAAATATAATACATTTATCTTTTAGTAATTTTCGCAGAAAATTTTTTTTTAGGTTTGTACGATTCGACTTTTTTCCCTTCGGTTTAAAGTAAATTCGAATAATTAGTAAAATATGGCCGCTTGTTCCGATGCGCTTTTTGAATGGCAGGTACAGAAGTTAGCCTGGGTAATAAGGTTAATGCCACCACATCATAATAGCCTTTTTTTATTCATAATTTTAACGAACGGAAAAAAAGCCAGAATTTGTTAGTGTTTTTTTCTTCTTTTTGAACGGCACCTCTGAGTAACAATGCAGGCGATTTGGATTTATAGCAGGATATTGGACATTTGGATATAAACATTTTTTTGTATGAAAAAAAAAATCCATTTTTGCAACAAAGTTTTTAGAAACTGTTGTTAAGGAATGAATAAACCGTCTTTCCATCTCATATCCGCGGGTCCTCAAGAACGTGCAACCCCCTAAAAACGTGCGGCCCTGGTCAGTTGCCTATTTTGCATACTGAAAAGTTCGGCTCTGGCACCGTTTCATTCGACAGTGACTATCGGATCGAAAGAACTTTCTCACAATTTAAATAAAAACTAATTCCATTATTCTTTACAGCCAAAACGACAACAAAGCCCACGTAACTCCACAGGTCTCCAAAACTCTTCTCTTCTGTAATAAGCTTATTCTGTAGAAAAAAGCTGCACGATTTTCGAAATTAGAGTCAATTTTTCACCACAAATTAAAATTGCATTTCTTTTAATTGAAAAAATTCAAAAAAGAACAGGAAAAATACAGTTAAATGTTAAATTCACACAAAAATAGACTAAAAATGTTTCAATCGCCATTTTGGAAATCTGCTCACGTCATCAAGACGCATGCGCAGACCAATCGACGCCAAGTGTTTTCCGGGAGTGTCTCATTCCGATTCCTACGTCCGAAGGGGTCGGATCGGTTTTTTTCGTCCGCGTCCGTGAGTGAATTTTTTTTTCTTTAATTTTAATAAATTATTTTTTTAGCTCGGGCTTTATTTAATTTAAATAAAATAGTGTTCGGTTTTTATTTTATTTTTTTAAAAATAATTTAATTTTTAAATTTTAAATACGGTATATAATTTTTTTGTTTTTTTTTAAATTTACTATTATCGGTCCGGCTTGGAGGCAAACCAGGAGGTTTGGTCTCCCATCGTAGAAGGCCTAGGTATCGACCCAGCGACTGGCCTTGTGGTATTAGTGTTAAGGGTTTAGTGTTAAGTTCCCCCGCAAATCGTTACGTTAGAAGTCAGCCCCTCTCTTGGAGCTGCAGAGTTTTATTAGGCTGTGTATTCTATTCGATTCGAACATGCATGGCGCGGGAGATAAGCTCCATAGTGAGAGTCTCCAGGGCTTTCTTTCGGATGACTTGTGTGTCCGAGGTTATTGGCGCACCGCAAGCCTTAACTGTACATATGTAGAGTTAAAGCCGATAGGTCTCCGGCGAGCTCTGATGGCATGGTTCCCTAGACCGCCGGGCCAATGCGGAAGGTCTTAACCTTTTACGCCTGGAAATCCGATTTTTTTTTTTCTTTGCAATTTTGCATTATTTTTATAATCACAAACTATTAATTTAAAAACAAAAATAGTAATAATAATAACATTACAATTTAAAATAATTAATTTTTTTATTTCGATCATACCGCGGGAGATAAACTCCATTGTGAGGGTCTCCAACCCCCCCCCCCCCCTTTTTTTAATCGTCTTTTTTTTTTTTTTTTTTTTTCCGTTCTTTTTCGTTTCAGTTTTCATAGTAGCAGCCAGAGGAATCATCGCAACCAGAGGAATCGTCACAGCCGCAACGCAGTCCAAAAGCTTCAACAACGAGGTTTGAGCTTGGGCAATGGGTTTGGGCATAGCTATGGTATAGGCATGTATGGATGTGGTATGGTATGGTTTGGCATGGATTTGGGTTATGAGGGGTTTACCTTTTCTTCTTTTTCTTATTTCCAATTTTTTCTATTACTTTTTTATTATTATTTTTCTTTTTATTTTTATTCCTCTCCTACATTTTTTTTAATTAAAAAAAAAAATAATTAAAATTAAATAAAACTAAACGGGACTTTGAAAGGCAGCCTATTATAGTTTGCAGAAGCTGTCGATTACCATTTTCTTTAAACAGCGGTTAAACGACATTTAAAAAAAAAAAAAGAATCGAATTCATTTTTCGCGTAAAGGTTGTCGAATAGTATCTCGACAGTCTTGTCTCTAATGTTTGGTATTGTAAATTGTATGAACGTCCAATGCCGTACATTGTACATTCGTACAATCTTAAATCATATTTAGTTTAAGCTTAGATGTATTAATTTTATTAGCTTTAGTTACTGTATTAGTTTTAGTTATTGTATTAGCTATAGGTATTGTATTAGTTTTAAGTTGTCAGCTAGAGGAGTAAAGTCCTCCTTATGTCATGCGGATCCAATGTCGTGCAGATCGATGTGAAAAGGACGTCATTTTTATGTCGATCCGTACGGGGTTGGTGACTTGTGGCGTTAGGAGGATGTGATCCTTGGAAGCTGGCTTGGGGGGACAACTCGGTCGGGCGCGGTCTCCGAGTTTTCCCCCCAACCCGTGTGGGGTTTCTGGCTAGTCCCCCATCGGGCGCCTCCCCAGGTGGCGGATAGGGGAACGCTCTCCGAAATCAGAGAGTATGAGGATTTATTCCTCAGGCGGACCAAAACTAGCCACAACAGAACAGCATGTTAATCAGAAAGATCTAGCAGCTAATTTAGCAGCCTTTTTAATTTTGCAGGGAAAAGGCATGGGAAAAGGCTAAAAATTACGGTTTGGGGCTCGCGGACATTACAAAATGATGAAAAGCTTTATGTGGTGGAATGAGTTTAGGAAATATTTGGCATGAATTCTTACTTCAGGTTCGGTCTTGCATGAATCCTTCTCCTTTACCTTTGTACCTTTATTTATTTATATTTAACAAAAATTACGGCCCGGTACGGTCTTTTAAAGCTCAAAAAAAAAAAAAAAAAAAATCATTTTTGCAACAAAGTTTTTAGAAACTGTAGTTAAGAAGTGAAAAAACAGTCTTGCCCTCTCATATCCGGGGATCCTCAACGACGCGCGGCCCCCTAAAAACGTGCGGCCCTAGGCAGATGCCTATTTTGCCTATTGCAAAGTTCGGCTCTGAGCGGACTTTTCCGCGGCATAATTAATGAAAAAAACTTTTTTTTTAAATGGTTCGTAAAATCTTTGATATGGGAACAAGAAATCACTTTTTTTAATATCCCGCACGCAAAAAAGAAAAACAAAATACCGAATACGCCATTGTTATTTTCGAGTTCGAGTTTTTTCCTAGTGTTCGAAAATGCAGTACTTCCGGTGGTCGGATAATCCGATCATCGGATAAATCGCTAATGGAGACACGACTAGAAAATGATTTTGAAAAAAAAATTAGGAAACGATTCTGAAAAAAAAAATTGGGAAACCGTTTTGAAAAAAATAAGAAAATAATGTGGAAAAAGAAATTAGGAAATAATTTTGAAAAAAAAAATTAGGAAAGAATCTTAAAAAACAATTGGGGAAATAATTTTTGAAAAAAAATCAAAAAATGATTTTGAAAAAAAAAATTGGGAAACCGTTTTGAAAAAAATTAGGAAATAATTTTGAAAAAAAAATTAGGAAATAATTTTGAAAAAAAAAAAAAATTAGGAAATGATTTTGAAAAAAAAAAAAAAAAAAAAAAAAAAATTAAGATATTATTTTGAAAATTTTGATACCCCTAACGGCATATTTCAAAAAAATTGAATTTGCCACTCTTAAGGTGTCACATTTAACAAGGCAAATAATTACGTAAAATAGCTGGGCAGCTTTGCGCTTCTAAAGTTTTCCAAGAGGAAACATATAATCATTCATGATTGACTTTATTCTTACCTTGTTGGTTTGCCCATATAAATACCGGGCGTCGGAGTATGAGCTCTTTCCGTAATTGAATAATCAACACGAATATGCCTTCCTTCAAATTCCAAACCCCTACATTGCTCTTTGGCTATTTTAGCATCTTCTATACTTTCAAAATAGCAAAATGCGAAACCGCGAGATCGACCAGTCTAAAAAAAAAAAAATGTTACATCATTATTTCAAAAATTTTACTTAAAAATTAATTATTAACGCTGCATTACCTTTGCATCTATTATAACTTGAACCCTTTCCACAGGTCCATATTTAGAAAAGATATGAAGTAAATCTTGTTCAGTCGTGTACACGCTTAGGCCAAAAACACCGAGGCATCTGTTTGGCTGAGGATTTTCGCGATTTCCTAAATGTCTCCTCCTTGAGCTCATAGGACTGTGTGAACTAGAACGTCTTTCCCTTTTGCTTCTGGGAGAATAAGATCTGGAACGACTCCTTGAGTATGTGCGACGTGAACGGCGTTTTGGAGAGCGACTACGGGAGCGGTAACGTGATCCTTTATACGACATTTTTCTGGGGGATCTAAATAAGAAAAAAAACTGTATTTAAAATTTTTTATCATCAATATCTCTGAATTGAAAAAAGAAATGGTTTAAAGTGCAATTGATAAGACTGATGTGC
This sequence comes from Liposcelis bostrychophila, assembly GCA_037577465.1. Classification (NCBI taxonomy): domain Eukaryota; kingdom Metazoa; phylum Arthropoda; class Insecta; order Psocodea; family Liposcelididae; genus Liposcelis; species Liposcelis bostrychophila. The sequence continues at coordinate 13,461,547 of CM075207.1, forward strand.
TACCTTATCATTTGAAAATGATCATCAAATATAGAAAATTTCTTTGAGATAAAATAAAGGCAACAAATTGAAAAAAATAAGTGATGGATGTTTGAGTTTTAAAATATTTTCAAAACGGAGAAATATTCTGTAATTCCAAACAATTGATTAAGTATTCATAACATCCTTAAGTAAATTAAAAATTTTTCCTGATTATTTCAAACCTCAGTAAAAACCGAATTTGTAATAATTTTCTTTTTCTGAAAGTGTTTTAAAGATAATGACTGAGGTCTATGACCTGACTCTTAAAGAAAGATATAAGGAATACATCTATTTAATTGATTTATGCCATAGATAAAATACTAAAAAAAAAAAAAAAAAAATCTATTTAAACAAATGCATTAATTAATTCATTTCTGCCTATCTTACCTAATTAATCAATTAACTTCTAATACTGAATTAAATTCATTTCTTCTTCATAGAAGAAGTCTGAATTATGAAGCTTATTAATATAAATAATTCACCTAATTATATAACACCTTGTGTGCGATATAAATTTTCTCAATGATTCCTTGAAAAGAAAATGTAAATTCTTTTTAAAGTGAACAACTCATTCATAAACATCGGAGGCCTGCATATGAAAGTAAACAAATGATAATAAAAATGTTAATTACAGTGAACAGACTTGATTTTATTTTTGATTCCTGGTTCTATTATTAAATTCAAGGATGACATTACTTTTGATTTAGGAAAGACTAACCAAATTCTGTCATGGTTAATTGCATTAGGTATTAAATTCAAGTTCTTCAAAGGTGTCACAAGTTATTTTTGTTTATTGTTTTATCAACAAATTCATGATGAAAATTTAAAGTTTTCCTCTAAAACCTATCAAACTGACTTCCGCATGAACTGAATAAATTTTTCCTCCAAAATACGCATGAAACACTTTGGTTTTATCTCTCATTTTAGAATGTTTTAAATTCCAACCTTTTTCAATTTTTTTTTTTTTTTTTTTCGAACTTTCCAAAAATAGTTTAAAAAAACCGACCTTGAATGAGATCTCCGGGATTTATGATTAGATTTCGACGGTTCCCTACTTTTCGATTTAGACTTCTTATCGTTCTTTATGTTGTTCACGCCGCTATGAATTGAACCGCTTTGACTTCCACTGCGCTATTTAAAAAAAAAAAAAATTATCAGCATCAGACCGGCAAATGGCGGACAGAAACTTAAAAAACGCCGTGCGAACTTCCTCATTAAAATTATTCGAAATCCTACCATTTAAATGCAGAATAAAATTAAAGCAACGACTTCAAAGTAGGAACATACCTCCCTGTCACTCATGCCTCGTCGAATCTAATAAAATCTGAGTATTTTGTTTTTTTCATATAAATTACCGAATTTTTTTTTCTCGTTTTAGCTTCGGTACGGATATTCTTTCGACACGAAAATGTTTTGTCGATAAATGGTTGTTCAACAAAATCCCGCGTTCTGATTGGTCGAGGTCGAAATTCCTTTGAGAATGAAGTAGATTCCTGAACGTTTCGAAATCAAGGTGTATGCTTAGCTTATTTGGGATAGATTTTAAATGGCGGTTGATCACGTGATCTTTCTAATGACGAAGCTGATATCCAATTTTGTTGAAGATGGCGGGTGCAATGATGTTTGAACGATCAGCTTCTCGGGAAGATAACGCGATACATTCGATAAATCATCTTTTACCGAATGACGAAGATGAGGAAGATAAGATACGGATCGAGGAGCAGAACATTTTGAAGTTGGGAGAGAAGTATAAAAAAGAAAATGACCCGGATAAACTCGCTGAACTCATAACAAAGACAAGGCCGTTCCTCAACCAGATCAGCAAAGCGAAAGCAGCGAAATTGGTACGTTCTCTCGTTGATTTCTTTTTGGATTTAGAATCGAAGTCGAAGCTTGAAATACCACTATGCTTGGAATGTATACAATGGGCGAAAGACGAGCAACGAACGTTTCTACGGCAGTCACTGGAAGCACGGTTAGTTGCACTTTATTACGATCGGAAAATGTACACAGAGGCATTGAACCTGGGTTCAACGTTATTAAAGGAACTAAAAAAATTAGACGACAAAAACTTATTAGTTGAAGTACAGCTTTTAGAGAGCAAGACTTACCATGCTCTTAGTAACCTACCGAAAGCAAGAGCTGCATTAACATCTGCCAGGACAACAGCAAATGCTATTTACTGCCCTCCGAAAATGCAAGCTGAACTTGATCTCCAGTCAGGGATATTACACGCAGCTGATGAAAGGGATTTCAAAACAGCTTATTCATACTTCTACGAAGCTTTTGAAGGTTATGATTCTGTGGAGTCTCCGAAAGCGCTTGTTGCTTTGAAATACATGTTACTATCTAAGATAATGCTGAATACGCCTGAAGATGTGACACAAATCGTCTCCGGCAAATTGGCATTAAAATATGCTGGGAAGGATATTGATGCCATGAAAGCTGTAGCAAGTGCTTCTAGCAACAGATCATTAGCAGATTTTCAAAAGGCTTTGCAAAATTATAAAAAAGAACTGAAGGAAGATGCCATTGTTTGTGCCCACTTAGGCGCTTTGTATGATAATATGTTAGAACAAAATCTCTGCAGGATCATCGAACCATATTCAAGGGTTGAAGTAGAACACGTAGCAAGGATTATCCAGCTTCCTCATCCTCAAGTCGAGAAAAAGTTATCTCAGATGATTCTAGATAAAAAATTGAATGGTATTTTAGATCAAGGTGCTGGTGTGTTAATTGTTTTCGAAGAAACTGCTTTAAATAAAACATATGAAACAGCTCTTGAGGTTATACATCATATGGGTAAAGTTGTGGATACTTTGTATCAAAAAGCTAAAAAATTGTCATAAAGTGTACAAAAAAAAAAAAAAAAAAAAATTATGAACTTATTTAAATAAAAAAAAAAATTCTTTTAAGCTTTAGTTTCTCTCTTTTTTTTTTTTTTTAAATAAATAAAAGCATTTAATCTTTGTACTTTGTTTCAAAAAAAAAAATTTTTTTTAGATCATGAACTAACATTAGGGGTGATGTTTCTCTTTTTTTTTTTTCATGAAAAAAAGAAGGTTATGGGTTTTTCTTTTTATCGCAGAAAAAATTTAAAATTTTTTTTTTTGAAGCAAAATGTACTTCGTGTTTTTTTTTTTTTTTTTTTTTTTCTAATAATTAACTGGATTTTTTTTTAATTTTATAAAACAAAAAAAAATTATATTGGGTGCAGTATTTAATTTTTCTGACAACTAAAACTTATTTAATATTGTTGTTTTCTCTTTTTTCATTTGAAAAAAAAAATAAAAAATAAAAAATTTGCAAGGATGCTAAAATTTTTTTTTATATTTTTTTTAAATATCATCAACCTCATTCCTTTTGGCATCATTTTATTGTAATAAAAACGATAAAAAGTTGAAAATGACTTTGAACTTATTTATTGAGTTAGGAATAACCTTTTTGTAATGGTGCCAAAATTTTCAACTGCCAAATTATCCTTCTAGAAAAATAATTAGGGTTGTTTTGAAAGAGAAATTGATTTCATTTTCAATCGGTGTTGCATTTATACCAACAGGAAAATAAGGTCTAGATATTTAGTTAGGAAATTAAACAAGTAAATCGCGGAACAAGGTTAATCGTTTGTAACCTCCATTCGTTTTCCATGTATGGAAATGGAATATTAAGTTGCATTACTTATCGGCACAATTTCGTAACATGAAATAGGCCTTTTAGTATCGGTTTATACAATCGTGTATTTCTCTTTGAGGTTAAAAAAGTTTTTGTAGCTAAAAGTGAAATTATATTGCAGGATATTCAACTGCTCTGTTATTTGTCATTGGTTTAATTGCTTTGGTTGGGGCTGTAGATTTATTTTAGTAAAAAAATATCACAGGGGGAATGTTGATGCAAAACGATAGACGATTTCGACGGTGACGTTTCATCCCATAATGCATTGCAAATCGTGTCGTCTGACTGGGTATATTCTAATAATGCTTCCCGTAAGCTAAGTATAGACATGAAAGTTAAAAATTCATTTTGCTCGGTTCTAGGAAAAAATTATGTAGGTTTGGTTTCGGAATTACTTTTATAGAAATAGCTGGCATCAATTCATAGTGAAAAACATAGCGTGCTCACTTACCCCTTCCATCGTTCCTCCAACATGGCGCTGCCAATCAGTTTGCTTGTAATAACTCGGAACAGCGACGTTTTACGGTTTTAGCCAATCGATCGAAATTAGGAATAGTGAGGTACGAATATTGAGCACATCATGGTTTTCATTATGGCATCAATTATAAGAATTTTCAAAATTAAATGCCTGGAAATAGCTAAAATCACTGTACCGCCTATTCTTAACTTACGAATCACACAGAAGCGTCTTCTGCTTGTTTGTCTCATTTAGTCCCACAATCCCTTGCGAAACTGTATTGTCGAAATCGTCTATAAAGAACCCCGCACTTCAATATGATATAAATATACGCTTTAAATATCCCACGGACGGATAATACTGTATTTCCATTCAGAAACAAGTTACGGAATGTCTGGGATTGTTCTGGTTTTGATTAGGAAAGTCGGTAGTGTTTTTACTGGCACGGGCCCGTGACGTCACATGGAAGGATTACTTCCTCAAAAGTATCAAACACTAGTGGCCAAAACCGTGCGTCGGAGGTGAACTAACGGATCTTCATCGTAAATATATGATTGGAGATTGTCTGTTTCGAGTGTTTTTGAAAATCACGTGATCATGCGACTGCAAGTTTACACGGTCATGTTGGCGCAAACTTGTGGTCACGTGACACTTCAACGAAATGTCGAAACAGACTAACTCCAATCATATTTATGATGGAGATTCGTTAATTTACCTACGACGCACGGAAAATAAAATAAATATACGCTTAAAATGTCCCCGTTCAGCGCAAGGCCAGAGTCTTTCCAGTCTGGGAAAGATTACAAACGTTACCTATTTTCCGTGTTTTCTTATTTCCTGACCAAACAGAATCGTATGCATGTCTTTTACGAAGAAAATTATTCGGTCTTTCAGTTATTCTGAGCTTCCCATTCTTTTTGGAACACCACATGTGACAAGAACATGTTCGAATCCATTGAGGATTTTTACGGCAAACTAAATCCGCTAAGGGGCTGTCGGCTGCTATCATGGTAAAATGGCGGCGGGCTTCGGATTGGTTAAAAAATGACTTTAATATGAGAATGGAATATTTATTAACCAATCCGAAGCCGGCCGCCATTTTACCATGATAGTAGCCCACAGCCCCCTATAGCGGATTTAGTTCGCTGTAAAAACCCCAATTGGCCCAAAACTGCAACGCTACCAATTCCCAAATATTTACAAAAATAAATCAATATCATTTCAATTATTTTATTTTTAATACAGTAGTCCTTTTTTTTGTAACATAATTAAATTTTTACAGTATTAACGAAATATCCTTAATTCATTTTCTGGAATAATGAAAACTAAATAGCTCTAGACTATTTTATCTTTTTCAAAAATATAATTACATAAACGGAGCGAATTAAAAACTTTCAATAAAAATTAACCATTCCTCGTTGATCAAAAAAAAAAAAAAAGCTTCTTAAGACTTAATAAAAAAAGAATGAAAAAAGAAAAACTGGTTACAATGGAAGAGAAAAAAAATCATTGCCTCAATCCTTCCTCTTTTTAACTATTATCTTGACAAAATGTAATGACATGCGCCATGACTATATTTATCTATTTAGCTCACTTTCTAATCTGCGTTCATATTTTTTTCAATATTGCTATTAAAGTATTATGTTTAAATAATAAGAATTTAAGCATTATTTTTCGTTCGTCCAAGAAAAAAATTCAGTCCCTGTAATCAAGCTTCTTTACTAAAAACTAATTCTTTTTTTTTTTTTTGTTATCCCATTTATAAATATCTTTTTTTTGTCTAGAGTTTCAATTATATATACATTAAAATATATAAACAACATTACATCTGTCTAGACCTAAACTACAAATCTTAATTTAAAAAAAAAAAATATTAATAATAATTTTCGATAGTAACATTTATTTGCAAATTTTTCCAAATAAAAAAAAAAAAATCGAAGGGAAGCAATAAGATAATTTTTTTTGGAACATTTAATCTAAAAAAAGAATAGAAAAACATCTTATCAATTTCCTTTCGACACAGAAAAAAAGAAATGAGTAATAATAACAGAATTTGAAATTTTCTTTTTCTTTTGTAACAAATTTAATAAACGAATTTATAATATAATTATTGCAAATTTTTTTTTTATGAGTAAAAGTTGATTCGAGACCAAAAAAAAAAAAAAATTTACAATGTCCCATCCTGTTGAGCATTTAAATTATTTTTCTGAAAATAAGTCACTGCCGCGTTTGAAAATTTCTTGAGTTTTGGAATGTTTGAAAAAGATTATAAGATTTAGAATTTTTTTTTTAATCAAAAGCTTCGATGTTACCAGGATGGATATATAATTTGTGAAATAAAAACCTAACATCTTCCTAATAAAAAAAATAACCTGAAATTTTTTTAATACTATTTACATCAACAACATTCTCTTATTTTTCTGGGAGAAATTTCTACGTTCTACTTATGGTTTAATCTGGTCTAGTGATATCTTTTATATATATAATATTTTATTTGGAATCCTATCAATTTTGTCTTAAAACTGAACCCAATTAGCTCCAGATGATGATGGTGTCGTGGATCCTTGAGAAAATGGATTTGTTTGTCCACTAGAGAGATTTAGTAACTCAGAAGATGAATTACCTGTTGGCTGAGATTGAGGCGGCCCATGGACTGGACTTCCAACTGGTGTTATTTTTCCAGCTCCCGTTGGAGGAGGTGCTATTTTGACACCACCAGGTGGGGGTGGCAATATGCTTCCGCTTCCAGGTCGAGATTTTGATTTACTTGAAGCTTCACTTCCATCTTTTTTCTAAACAAAAAAAAAAAAAAGAACGATTTGAAATTATAATTGACTTACACTTGTTCTACGCTTTTACAATCTTACAGTTATTTTCATATTAATTTTAATAGTTTCTCCTTCCTTGAACCTCAAGTCTAATTCTTGCTTTGGTTCTTCCTTTTCCTTTTCTATCTCTTCTGATTTTTTCAACCATTTAAAATGATCTTGTAACGCTACATTCAAATCAAAGCTGTCAGACCTGTCCGAAAACCCAACTCCAATAAATGCTGACCTCCCTAAAAAATTTTTAGGAAAAAGTTATGAAATAAAAGTCATTACAATGTAACTCATTTAGTCTGTACCACCGTTATCATCTTGGATTCGAAGAACAAAATATCTAGAAGAATCAGTAACAGCTTCAACCGCAATACCAGGATATGCTTCAATAGGACATTTGGCAAATAGTTCCCCGGTTATTTTATCTTCCAATTTTAAAGTACATTCTTTTCCTTTTGCAACAAGTCTCATTCTGCCTGTCCATTGCGGTTCTTGCAAATTCCAATCAGCAGCCCTGAAAAAAAGACACCCATATTACATCAAACCTATAATTATTAAAAGTGAAACTCAATGATGCAATTAGGCAGCAACGTAAGTGGCACAAAAACAAATTTTATTTCCGTTTTTTTACACAGTTATCCAAAAATATTATCTCAAAATAACAGAATCGGGGGCGTTTCACTTCCGTTAACAGAAATTTGAGATAAAGAAAACGCTTTTGACACCACGTCAACTTTGGTATTTTGCCTTTTTTTTTTTTTTCGAAAGCCCTCGTTAAAAATCTCCATTCGTCGGATTTAACTTTACGGCGTACAATTCAAAAAAGAAATGGAAGGAAATATTTTCGGGTTATCTTAAATTCACTTAATTACCTGTATCCCCTATTTGAAGACCTAGGTGGTATTTTAAAAACAAAAACTTCAGATTTGACAAGTAATACACTTTCATAGGTCTCCATTTTTTTAAAGAAACGATACGTGGCTCCATCTGTCGATTGTTTTCATCTAATTCCACGACTTTCTCCATTTTGTTCAAGTAACGGCTTTCTTTCAAAAAAAGAATTTTATGTAAACACTGCAGTTATGAATTAATCTTCGATTTAGAAGAATGGGAAAAGAAAAGAAAACTGGATCCTCGTTATTTACAATACAAAGGATCTAAAGCGATTCCGTTTTCCTCAGACGTTTGGAATAATTACAAGTGAATAGTTGAAATAGTGTGCTTTAAAATGGATAATATAGACGACCAGTTCTCGTTAAAATGGAGCAATTTCCAGTCGAATTTGGCGACTGGATTTCACGACTTATTACAAGAAGAAATGATGGTCGATGTCACATTAGCGGCAGAAGGAAAATTTTTACAAGCACATAAAATTATTCTTTCAGTCTGTAGTCCATATTTCAAAGATCTCTTTAAGGTTAATCCCTGCAAACATCCAATAGTCATTTTGAAGGATGTTGGTCATCAAGAGATGGCAGACATGTTAGATTTTATGTATAGGGGAGAAGCCAGTGTTCGGCAAGAAGACTTAGCAGCTTTTTTGAAGTTAGCAGAAACGTTAAAAGTTAAAGGTTTAGCTGGAGATAAACAAGGGGAAGATGAAACTCCACCTCCTTCTTCACAAGCGCCTAGGAAGTCAGCAGCACCTCAACAAGTTCCTAAAAAGAAAAAAATTATAGAAACTTCAGTATTCGAATCAGATGACCATGATCCTGGCGACTCTGATTATAATCCCGGGGGAGGAGAGCCTCGGAGGAAAAAACGAAGATCTTCTCCACCACCAAAGACTGAAACTGTGATGCCATCCGCCAGTAGTAGTACAAGTGCCCAACCTTTTCCATTAGCTAATCCAAAACAAGAAATGTCTGATCCTGAAGAAATACAATTAATAGATGACAATGATGAAGCAAATGACCCTCTAGTTCAATTAATTTCTGGCCAAGGAACGAAACAGGAACATGATCAACAGGATTTTGACGATACTAATTTTGATAATACATTAGAGGACACAGGCGATGGCTCACACGAAACGGATTTTGACATGTCGGCAGGACCTTCCGGTAATCCAGACGAATCGACTGACCAAGTTCCACAAGATTCGGCTATACTCAAAAAAATATTGACTCGTGTTATTCAAATTCAGGATTTGCAAATGGTCCATAGCAGACAACTTAATTATTTGACATTCGGACAAGATCTGTTTACGGAATCCAACAACGAATTTGCGAATAAATTGCCGATTAAAACTTTGAACGATTTGGAAGTTTTCGACGCTGATTTAAAGACGGACGAACTATTGAAATTAAGATTGATCGAGCATTTAAGTAGAGTCGGAGGGAACAGCGTGGTTGATGCCACAAGAAGAATAATGAAAAGGCTTTTGACGGACGACGTAGCTCAATTATATTCATACAGAGGATTGAAAAAGAAAATGAGATTTGACCAGTTGGCTTTGAAGGGAGTTATCTTTGATTCAGTTCGTAGGAATCCTCCGTCGAAAGAAGCAACGGACGTAGAAATGGAAAACATTTTAAAGGAGCATTTGAAACACGCTAAATTCCGTTTACAGAGCAAAAAATTGAATCCTCAGGGAGCTCAAATCAATATGGTTTAATTACCAGACTTATTTTTTATTTTAAGTAATTATCTTTTAAGTTTTTCCTAGTGCCTTTTTTGTTTTTTTTTTTTTTTTTCTTCTTTATTAAAATAAAATTTAGTTTTCCTTTTTCTATATTACCATATTCTTATAGTAATAAATTCGTGTTAATCGAGCACCGTTGAGGATTTCCTCGTAAAAAGGGCAGTTTCTAAATGTTTAGCAAATTGTCAAAAGTCCTTTTTTCGGAGAGCACCTCTATTGTTTTATTTTATTTTATTTTTCACAATGTTTATTTTCTTCAGTGCTCAAAAGTTAACTTTCAATTTTTTTAAATAAAGGTTTTTTGAATGTTAAAAAAAAAAAAAAATTTTTTTAAAGAAACGATACGTGGCTCCATCTGTCGATTGTTTTCTTCTAATTCCACGACTTTCTCCATTTTGTTCAAGTAACGGCTTTCTTTCAAAAAAAAGAATTTTATGTAAACACTGCAGTTATGAGTTGAAAACGAATTAATCTTCGATTTAGAAGAATGGGAAAAGAAAAGAAAACTGGATCCTCGTTATTTACAATACAAAGGATCTAAAGCGATTCCGTTTTCCTTCCAATTGGGATTTCTTACCCTCTCCTTATACTATTGTCTGAGAATTCTACAGGACACGATTTAAATAAAAGGGTAGCAGGAATTTGCTTTGGTGAGAAAAAAAAACGAATATATCAGTATTAAGCAGTGTTTTGAATTTGAAAGTACGAAAGACAAAAATATTATTATTGATGGATCTTTTTATAAGACCGATTTGGAATTCTTGGGCATTTGTTCAAATAAATCCATTCCTGATGATATGGATGTCAGCATCCTCGGAAACCTCTCTAAAACTTTCAAGCGCTATCATGGGCTATAGATATGATCTAGATATTACAGATGATCAAAGGTTGAAATTAAGAAAGAAATTTGTAAAATAAAGCCAAGTCTTGAGGAGTATCGCCATACAGTTTTTCAGCTAGTGAAGGAAAGAGGCTGGACATTTGAAAATTATTTCCTTATGTTTGATGCCCAGAAAGATTATATAAAAATGCTGCAGGAATTTTGTGACAAGTTAAAAATGGAATATCGATTTTCTTTTCGCATTCCTCTTAGTGGAAAGGGAGATGTTTTTTCTTGTGTCGAAATTTTAACTTGTGGGCCTAGTGGAAATGCTTCATCAATTAAAGAAAGTCAGTGCCTGGGCTGCTTTTAGTTTTCTTAGAAGTGACCCAGACCACTTATGAGTGACCCAGATCACTTATGAGTGACCCAGGTAGACTTAATAGCGTAATGTTAAGAACAGAGGCCATGAAAAAAAAAAAGGAGGCCGAAAATAGTATAGATGCTTCAAACTATGATTTCAAAAAACAAATTTTGAAAAGGTTTGGATATTAAAATTTTCTAAGAAGATTTATTGTAGAATATAAGCTTTTCTGTGAATCAAAAAGAAAAAAAAAAAAAAAAAAAACTGAAGCAAGTTTTTTTTTTCCTAACGATTCCTGTCACTGTGCATAGTGATATGCCAAACCAATTCATGTAAAAGATAAAATCTGTAAAATAAATTATTATAAAGGAAAGAAAGAAAAAGAAATGTATTTCAACGTGAAACAAATTATATTCGTTTAAGAAACTTGATATTTACAAAAATTTAGGATTTAGTTCTCGTAACAAATATTAAATTATTTAACCGATTTAACTTTCGGTTTTTGTCTTAAAATGATGCGTTGGAATAAACGCACAGCCTTAACCACTACGCAGTAAAAATTTTCTAAACTAAAAATAATAAATGAAGTTATGGTTTATTTATACAATGAGCAACAATGCTAAAATTATGAACTGATTTTTATGAGAAAGAAAAATAACAAATGGTAAAATAAAAATTCCTTCCCACATTTTTTTTCTTCATGAGCAAAATTCCAGGAAAAATACCGTACAATCATCACAATATAACGATGGTTTTTTTAATTTTTTTAAATTAAATATTTTTTTTTTTAACATGAAACACCGGAACGAGTGCTTTTTAATAAATTAATGAAATGTGTGATTTTAGGTTATTTTTTTTTATTAAATATCGTTTTCAACTAGGATTAAAAATAAAAGCGTTACCGTTTAAAACAAAAAAAAAAAAAAAAAAAAAATATATTAATATGGTAACCTTTTTTTGGCACTCAAAAATAGTCGTGCCATTTTGTTGATGGCATTAAATTTTTTAACCTATAACAATATATTTTTTTTAAATTTTTATTTTTTATCAATTATCAACAAGTTATTTCATAAACTAAAGGCAAGACTTTATAAAGTAGATTCCGCTATATTCATCGTTAACTAAAAATTTTTTTATAAGCAATATTTACAAATCATCTCGCGTTTTACCTTCGAAAAGAATTATTAATATTTAACAAAGGAGCCAAAAAAATGGCGCTTTAAATTATAGGCTTATCTGCTCCCTATTAGTTTTTTTTTAAACTTGTGTAAGAAAGTTTTGCATAAGCACCGACGGGCGCATTTTCAATTTTTGAACTTCTCAATTTTTTAAAAATTTATAACTCCAAAAAAAAAAAAAAAAAAAAAAAAAAAAAAAAAAAATTCTTTAAAAGTCCATAAGAATTAACGAATTAAAATTAAAAGATACGTAAGAAAGTCTGATAGCCTTTTATTTATTTATTAATTTTTTTTTTGCATTTTTCACTTTAAGCAAAACTTTAAATTTTTATTACATCCACTATTAATTTATTTAACCTGAGCTGTATTCCTCTTTTTTCGGGCACGGACTGGAAGATAATTAAAGAGGATAAAACGTTTATGTAAAATTTCTTATTTACATAAAAAGAAGAAAATTTAGGAAAAGTTAAATAAAACGTTCTTTAGAACTCTTTTGATTGGGGCAACAAGTCTGAACAAAATTTTCAGGAAAAATGATTTTAAAAATGATTTTGGGATTTTCCGCGACCAAAATTTTCTCATTTTTCTATTCAAAAAATTTTTAAAAATTTATTCCGAAAAATAACGAATTAATGGACCAGTGCTGGTCGATTTCTATATTTTTAAAATATTTTGCAAATATTTGTTGAAACAAAAAGCAATAAAAAAAGTATATTTGAAATATTTGTCAACATTTTAAAAATATTTTATATGTGCGAGTCAGACTTCTTTATGTGATGAAGTGAAACTTCTTGAATAATATTAAAGGTAATTATTTTTAAATTTTATTTCAAAAATTTTTTAGCCTTTAAAAAAAACACCGCACCCCAGAATAGGGAAATTGGTTTCGGTTAAGTATGGTTTTTTTATTCGTTGTTTATCTTTGTAACGAAACTTGTTACTAAATGTAAACAACATACTTAACCGAACCTATTTCTCTATTCTAGTGTGCGGTGTTCTTTATTAAATTTAAAAAAATTTAAACCTTTAAAATTTTTTAGCCTTTAAAAATTAAAAAAACTAAAAAGTTTAAACCTTTAAAATTTTAATTCGTTTTTAAAAATTTTTTAGCCCTTAAAAAGTTTAAACCTTAAAATTTTTTTGTTTTTAAAAATTTTTTAGCCTTTAAAAATTGAAACCTTTAAAATTTTTTCTAGCCTTTAAAAATTTAAACCTTAAAAATTTTAAATTTTACAAATTTTTTTAGCTTTTAAAAACTTTTTAGCCTTTAAAAATTTTAAATTTTACAAATTTTTTTAGCTTTTAAAAACTTTTTAGCCTTTAAAAATTAAAAAAGCTTTAAAAAGTTTAAACCTTAAAATTTTTTTGTTTTAAAAAATTTTTTGTTTTAAAATTTTATTGTTTTAAAATTTTTTGTTTTAAAAAATTTTTTAGCCTTTAATAATTAAAAAAACTAAAAGGTTAAACCTTTAAAATTTTTTAGCCCTTAATAATTTAAACCTTTAAAATTTTTTTTAGCCTTTAAAAATTTAAACCTTAAAATTTTTTTAGCCTTTAAAAATTGAAACCTTTAAAATTTTTTCTAGCCTTTAAAAACTTTTTAGCCTTTAAAAATTTATTAAATTTTGAAAAATTTAAACCTTAAAAATTTTTTACTTCAGCCTTTAAAAATTAAAAAAGCTTTAAAAAGTTTAAACCTTAAAATTTTTTTGTTTTAAAAAATTTTTTGTTTTAAAATTTTATTATTTTAAAATTTTTTGTTTTAAAAAATTTTTTAGCCTTTAATAATTAAAAAAACTAAAAGGTTAAACCTTTAAAATTTTTTAGCCCTTAATAATTTAAACCTTTAAAATTTTTTTTAGCCTTTAAAAATTTAAACCTTAAAAATTTTTTAGCCTTTAAAAATTTTTTTAGCTTTTAAAAACTTTTTAGCCTTTAAAAATTTATTAAATTTTGAAAAATTTAAACCTTAAAAATTTTTTAGCTTTTAAAAATTTTCAAAATTTAAAAAGATAATTTAAGCCGCGTTACGAGTGACGCGTTACCCGGCCAAACAATGTTTAAAAATTATCTGCGTAAGAAATAAAAAAAATTTAAACCTTTAAAAATTTTCCCTTCTGCGGCAAGAAGTTTCACTTTAAAAAAAAATGTTTAAAATGAGCTTGGATTTTCCGACATGCCAGCCCGTGCCTGTGCAATAATTACGGCAGCTCGCCTTTTCTATTTATTAAATAAATCACATGTGTCATTCAAGATTATTTCGCTCTTTCCGCGAAACGTCGTCAAAATCCAAATTTACGATTTTCGTAGGATAAAATTACGAAGCTTATGCTTCGGTTTGGCGTTAAATCCGCGATTAATTAACTTAACATTATAATCGCCGTTTCGGGTAAAATCGATTTTACCCCGATTAAAAAAAAAAAATCATATAAAACAAAAACTAGTAACTTCCATTTAAAAAAACAATTCATTCATTATTTATTATTTTCTAAAAATGAAAAAAAATTTTTCCTTCGTTAAAAAATAAAAACTATCATTTCAATTATCAAAAATCGTCGTAAGCATGTTGAGACCGACTACGAGGCCTTACGTAAGTCTCATGCTGAGAAAATCTACGAAAAATTGGCCTACCCCTTTTATTATCTTCTAATTGACTATCGTCCGCGCTATACCTTTGCGGAGTCCTATAATTTTGAGGATAATACCTAAAATTGCTCTCCATCTTCATTGGAGATGAGTATTTTCTTACGGGCTGGGCCTCCCTCGAAAATTTCCTCGAATCGGCGGCCCGACTGTCCTTCCTTTTCGCTTCTAAAAACTGCCTCGTGTTCTCTAGTTTTTCGTTGTAACCCACCCCCGTCGGGGTCCCCGTCCTTTTTTTCACGTTTTCGTTCTTTTGATATTTGTGCTTCAGTTCGAAATCGGGACCTTTGTAACTCCTCGACCTCGGGGATCGTTTCTCGTCGTCGGACAAATACCCGTCGTTGTGATAACCGCTTTTCCTCCAGTTCCAGTCTTTGTCCACGCACGGTTTTTTCCATCCCTCTTCGTAAATCCTCCGCTGTTTCTCGTCGTCTTTCGTCATTTCGAACTGACCGGAACCGGAAGCCGTCTCGCTCGAGTCTTCCCCCGAGGTCCCGAGACCCAAGTCCTTTTCCAGCATCGGGCTGCTCCTTTCGTAGGTCGTGATCATCATGTGCGTGGGTAACGTGGGTAAATAAGGGATGACGCTTTTGTTCGGGATGAAATTGTTGTTGTTTTGTTGTTGGGATTCCCAACTGGATTTGCTGACCGGTTTTACGTTTTCCCAATTGTGACCGACCAAACTCGGATGAGGGATGCAATACGGATACGGTAAACTTTTCTCGACTTCCGACATTTTCTCTTCTTTTTCTTCGGTTTCCCCTTTCCCGCAGCTCCCGGCGTTGAAAAGACTCAGCAAAACGGGCAACAGGAAGAGTCCGTGCATCGCACCGAAAAACACCACCAAAAACACCATCTTGAAAAACACTAAAAATATATAGCTGTCCGCGAGGATCAAAGCGAAAACGGACAAAATGGTGGAGAAGCTCCCCTGGACGATGGGCAAACCCAGGGAATAAAGACTGTCCCGGACTTTCTCTTTCGGATCCTTGTACGGGGAGCTCATGAATGTGTAGCAAATGTGAGCGGTGAAATCCACGCTGAAACCGATGCACATAATTAAATTGATCATCGATATGGAATCCAGGCGGACGTCCCAAAGCGCCATGTAACCGGCAACTCCAAGTTCGATGGATATGATGGAAAATGCGACCCAAACCCCGCAGAGCATGTCCGGTATGAATATGAAAGAGATGACCATCATTATGATCGCGCCTACGACCATGCACTGGATTGATGTCGGTCGGACTAGTTCGAACTGAAAAAAGTTAGGATCAGGATCAGAATCAGTTTTAGCCGTGGCTACTCCTGATAGCCCAGTTTCACATCAAATTTCGCATACAAACGCGCATTTCAAACGCGCTAACCACGCGTAGAGCGGCGCGAAGCGCCTCGCGGTACGGCTAGTTTTAAATAAAATGTTCATTACATTTTTGACGTAGGACTACGTCTTTGGGCTCGGTCCTGGGGGGATCTGTCTGTCCAAGATCTGTCGCGATGTTCGCACCAAAAATTAATTTAATATTAAAAGTTAATTTTTAGTTAATTTTCGTTAGTTTTTATCGTGAATTTTTCTTTAATTCACAATATTTAAATTGTAGTCAAGATTTAGTCAAAATTTTTTAAAATTTAACGTATTATTTAATTTTATTTAATTAATTAAAAATTTTAAAGGATTTATGGTCAAAATATAGTCATATGCCGCTTCTCCATTATGGCTCAAAATTAATTTTCTAGAATTAATTTTCAAAATTTCCGGAAGTACTGTGCTTTTGTTATTCTATGGATTTCTAACCCAAAAGCAGGGATGATTGTTTTAAAACAAATTGGTTTAAGGTTTGTTCGGACTTCAGTCCCGAACTAGTTCGGAGTATACTGCGCATGCGCACAACGAATTTGTCGTTCGCACCATGTCGAGAACCGGTTCGGAACTCAATCGAGTGAGCGTTTCCACTCACGCTGAGGACTAGTTCCGAACCAGTCCTTTCAGTCCCAGGTCAAAAGGAGGTGTAAAAAGTGTAGGATTGTTGCGCATGCGCACAAACACTTGTTTTAAAAATTTTTCCCGCTATTTTTTCCATTATTCCAATTTATCGTGCTTCAAGTCTTTTACGAAACTTTTTAATCTGCTCAATATTTTTTTTTTTTTTTTTTTTTTGTTACATATATATGTTCTTATTTATTATCTTGTTAAACATTCACAAAAATTATTGAATTTTTTTATCAAAATCAAAAAATTTTAATAATTTTTATTTTAATTAAGAAAAAAAAAATTAAAAATTAATAAAAAAAGATAAAGATAACAAAAAATAATTTTTAATAAAAATAAAGATAATAAGATAATTTTTATTTAATATAATTATTAATGAATTTGGTAAATTTTGATTTTTATCAAAAGAAAAAAAAACTTACTGGCCACTTTCATATTTTCAAAAAAACCGCGAAAAAAAAAAAACTGAACTACACAAAAAGCGTTTTCACTCTGCTTCATGTTCCGAACTGGTTCAGAACTTAGCGCATGCGCAGTAATCTGATTCCGAATAGATTCCGAACCGATTCCGAACTGGAAGTCCGAACAAACCTTTAAATCACGGTGTTTTAAAACGTTTTAAAACATTTGAATAAAAAACACCGTTTTAAAACACTAACGTTTTAAAACACTGTTTTAAACACCGTATTTTATTAAATGAATAAAATACGTTTTAAAATGCTTCTTTTAAGAGGCCCGAGCCCGCAATTTGTCGCGCACGACTCATTTTATACAATCTATGGTATGGACCATACCATAACCATACCAATAGATTGTATGAGCCGCTCATATTCATAATGGTTGCTTAATCGCAGGGATGATTGTTTTAAAACACATTGGTTTAAAACACGGTGTTTTAAAACGTTTTAAAACATTTGAATAAAAAACACCGTTTTAAAAATTTGAATAAAAATAGAAATAAATTTAAAACATTTTGAACGTGTTTTAAAACATGTTTTAAAACGCTTTAAAACCAGGTCGAATAAAAGACGTTTTAAAACGTTTTAAAACATGGGAAAATAATATAAAACGTTTTAAACTGTTTTTTATTAAAAAATGTTTTAAACAGCAACCCTGCAAAAGATTTAAAAATGGAGTCGGCCATTTTTACTGCATTGCATTTTTTGTATTCTTAATCCATGGTCGAAAATTCATAGAATAACTAAAGCACAGTACTTCCGGAAATTTTGAAAATTAATTCTAGAAAATTAATTTTGAGCCATAATGGAGAAGCAGCAATATATATATATTAATTAATTAATAAAAGTTAATTTTTTTAAAATTTTAGTTAATTTTTAGTTAATTTTCGTTACTTACAACGATTACATCGTTCAGGACACAAAAAACTTTAAATTTTTGATAAAAATGTCATTTTTTTTTCTGGCACGAAAAAAACTTAAAATTTTTGATGAAAAAGGACCAAGGTTGAATAAAACTTTATTTAAAAAATTAATATTTCTTGTAAATTTTATTAATTTTAATATTAATTTAAATTAATTAATACTTTTAGGCCTAGAAACAGCAAAATTTCAAAAACGTTAAAATTGTAATATTAAATTAATTTATTAAAAAATATTAATTTTTGGTGCGAAAAGTGCAGTAATTTGATGGAGATTTTAATATTAAAATAGTAATTTACAAGAAATACCTAGTTGATATAGTTAATCTTTTTCGAGGTTTTGACTATTTTTGAAGAGAAATTTCTTTAGTCACAAATTTTATTGAAAATCGATTTTTAAATAATATTTTTCCGTCATTTTAATATTAAAATTTTAACTACGAAATCTCTAAATAATATTTTGACTATTTGAAATTTTAACTTTGAAGCAATATTTAGAATATTAAGTTTTAGCTATATTAAGACCCCATAGACGTAGTCCTACGTAGGGATATGCCCCCATATCCCAGTATGATTTTTTTAAATTAGATTTACAAGAAATGAGCTCAAAATTAAATTAACAAGAATATGAGCTAAAGCAATGTTTTAATATTAAAATTTTAACTTTGAAGACTTCAATTAAAATTTTGATCAATTTTTTTTCAACTTTTTTATCAAAAATTCTTAGCTTTTTTCGGGCCAGGAAAAAACAAATTATATTTTTTATCAAAAAATTCGAGTTTTCTGACCAAAAACGAGCAAAAAAAAAACGGCTTAAAATTTTTAAATCGTTTCATTGATTAAATTTAGCAATATTGGGACAGTACCCCAAAGACGTAGTCCCACGTAGGGATATACCCCCAAATCCCAGTTTGATTTTTTTTTTTTCATAATTTTGCCACTCACCTGATCGAAAAACACAAAATACGGATGGAAAACGGTAACGTTCAGAGGGCTCTCACTCGCGATTCTCCTCAATTCTCGCACCATTTCTTTTTCGTGATTACCATCCGTGATGTTAACCGCTTGGATCATGAAACGAGACGCGATAATCTTCGTCTCGTCCTTATTAAATTTTACGTCCAACGAGAAAGGATTCGGTTTGAACAACCACAGCTGCAAAAAATTTAAAAAAAAAAAAAACGTGAAAAAAATGGGTTCTCTTACATTACCGCCATGGGCAATAATTAACGGAAATTGAAAAAAAAAAAAAAAACCGTACCGATTTCAAATTTTTAATGAAATCCTCCTCCGTATCGATGGAAACATTTAAATAATCCCCGTTTCGTTTTACGTAACTGGTGAAAGATCTCACCCAAGATTCCGTATATAAGGAGTTAGATACGAAACTGGAATTCTCGAAAGTCTGAGTCAATTTTTCGATTTCGTATTGAACATAAGGATCCGAGTAATTCATTTCACCGGCGACGATTACCTGCAAAAAAAAAATTTAAAAAAAATATAAATGAATCCGTTCCAAGGTTCGAGTCTTACCGCAGATAACGATACTCAGGGATGATGTTTCCATTTCTTTTTTCTTTTTTTTTTTTTTTCTTAACCGATAAGAACGAAAAATTTACGAGGTCAAGTTATATACTTCAATACTTCAATATATTAAAAAATCCGTTGTTAACATAAAGAAAACATAAGATCTTGTCAAAGAGCTAAAAAATTGGTTATTCAAAAGGAAAAAAAAAAAAAAAAAAAAAAAAAAATGTTAAATTAAAAAAGTTAAATTAAACAGTAAGGCCTTTGAACTCAAATACCAAGTATTCTTGAAGGGTGTAAAAAGGGTTTTCCAGAAGTAAGATCTTAAGATGTTTGTTAAGATGTATGTTTTTCATTCAAGGTAAAACAGATAATAAATAAAAAAAAAGAAAAAAAAAAAAAAGAGGACCGACCCTGTTTGTTCCGTCATCGTTTTTCTTACTTGTATCCTATAGGGGAATTCTCTGAAATAAAAATCTTCTCTGTCGTAAAATTCGACTGAATAAGAATCTGCTCTTGATAATTTTCTTCGTTGAAGGCCCTCTTGTAGGGTGGTAATCCCGTAGCAGGCGCCGATGAGGTACCCAGCGAATGTAACAAGAACCTGAAAAAAAAGGATGATTTATTAAATTTAATTGAAATTTGACATAATAATAACAAGTGTAATAATGCCATGATTTATTTTTGATATTATTGCCCTTCCATAATTTCGAGATCCAAGGTTTGCTTTGAAAATCGATTTAAAATTGAATTTCGAACAAATAAAATTGTAATCAATATAAGCTGAAAAATAATTGAGGAACGAAAAAAATAGCGAAACGGATCCGATTCAGGTTTAAAACGGAAAGAAAAAAGAAAAATCAGAGTCAGCAGAGAAGTTCAGAAATTGACGTAAGTATAGAGGGAGTAGAAAAGTTCAACGTATAAATATACCATTTCTAAAAGTATACGGTATATGGAATCAGAGGCGGCATCGGATATAATAAATGCTTGGTGGCGTCGGCATCGGGTGTTGGTGCCGAAATCGGAAACGGAATCAGGAGTTAATTAACCCTTTCCAGTCGGTGCTCCCATTGAGAAAATGGTATCACCCGACGGCCGGTGATTTTTTAATTTTTTTATGGTAACATCAAGTATTTAGGGTCCTAAACCAAAAAATAAAGACTAAATTCACATGCCCCTCCATTTTTGCAATATAGGCAACTTGCAATGCATTTAATAAAAAATTATTAAAAAATAATAGTAGCTCCTTTATTATAACACGAAAGAGGTTGAAAATTTGGGTTTATATGTTTTTGAGGCATCTGATCTTAAATTTGTACTCAAAATTTTGATGGGCCCTTTCCCGGGGCACATAGAATTGGGCCCTTTTAATATATGCCGAAAAAACTAAAAAAGTGACATTAAAGTCAATTCTTATTTTTTTGACGCTGCTGATTTTGAGTATGTAATCATAATTTTCATGGAACTTTTCCCTGGGGCCATTTCAGCCTTTTGGGGTCTTTTTTTAACGTACATTTTCCAAAAATTCGTTAATAGACTTGAAATTTAAAAAAAAAAAAAAAAATTGTTCATTTAATGTGAATATGAGGAACTGATTTAAAGTGGTTTGGACAGTTTTGAGAGAATGATGTGGTTATAGTTTTCTGTCGTCTGCTTTTAAAAAAAATGGTTTATATACGGTATGATTTTTTTTTTAAATCGAAAAATTGATATGCTTTTAAGGTTTATTTACATGACTAAAAATATGACGTGTAAACTCGGTTTACCGTTCTGAATGATGAAAACATATTCAAAAGTAGCAAGAAATTCCATTTAATGACTCTTATGTACAACACATGTAGAAGTCTAGTATTTGTTTTTGTTAAATATTCAGTTTTGCCAATATTTTTATTTCTCCATAAGCTAAGCATAGGAATCGTATTATCTGGAAATTTTTTTTGCTTTAATTTTTATGTTCTAAACCACTTCAAATATGTCAACATTAAGTTTCCTAGGTTGCCAATTAATTGTCTAAGTTACTCATTAACAGTTAATATAACCATCAAAAATACTCCCATAAGCTAAACATAGGAATCGAATTTTTGTGGAAAAACATTTTTTTTGGATTTTTGGACCCTAAACCACTTCAAATATGCCAATACTAAGTTTCCTAAGTTTTCAGTTAATAGATTTTTAGTCAGAATAAAATTGGCATTATATATAATGCCGCCGTCAGGAACAGGTTTTAAATAATATGGAATCGGCATCGGCATCAGCTTTGGCACCGGATTCGGACCACTGGCAATATCAGTACAGATGCATAACAGAGACACCGATTCAAATGGGAGAAAGAGAATCAAAGACACCAACAGTCAAAGGCAATAATACCACTCCAGCAGGAAAATAGATTACTTTAAAGCAACCAGCTAAAACTGAAGTATTAGTTGGCGAAAAAAAAAAAAAAAACATTATTTTTGACTGTGGCCTCCTAAATTTTAATGTTTCTGAGTGAAAAGTCTTAAATCGATTGTTTAAAAAAATCGAACATTAAAAATTAAGAATTAAAATTATGAAACCAAGTCTCTGTCTCAAGTCTCAAGTCTCAACCTCCAATCCTCACAGATACCAAAAAACACCTGTTTCAAAAAAAAAAAAAAAAAAAAAAAAAAAAAAAACCTAAAAAAATAAATAAAAAAAGCTAATATCCCTTACCAAAACTTTAACCTGCCACTTATTTAAAAACGAAGCCACGTGATCCCTGAAGAAGGCCATAAGTTGATGTTCCTGATTATCAATCGGATTGTCTGGGTCATCGTGATTAATTCCTCCGGAGCAAAACGCCCGGTAATACCAAGGTTTATTAACTGGAAAGAAAAAAAAAATCAGTAAATTTTCCTAAAAAAAGAAAAAAAAAAAAAATCAGTAAATTTTCCTAAAAAAAAAAAAAAAAAAAAAAATTATACGCATTGATTTACACCGGTCACCGGCAAAAAAAAAAAAAAAAACAATCGAAAAATGAAGACGTTTTTCAAAGCTGTTATTCACCACGACAATTACCTGTTTACCTTATGCCAGGTTAAAAAAACACTTAACAGGTTACAGCTTCAGTGAAAGTAGTCTTTTTTTTTTTTTTTTTTTTTTTTTTCATCTTTTTTCTTCGTCTCAAAATATAACTCTGAAGTTATGCAATAATGAATCGGTGTTCTTGTTTTACTTTTACATAATTTTTTTTTAGGTGTCCCACTTCCGATTGAATGGCACATACGGTGGAGGCTCGTGATATTCTGCTTATTTAATTTTTCGACCGGATTAAAAAATAAATAAAAAGTAAAAAAAAAAAAAACCGCTTCCGGTCGCCGGTCGGGTTTGTTATCCAACAGAGACAATAACATAATATTTAGGTCGTTTTCATTTTTTTTTTTTTTCTTTTTTCTTTTTTTTTAACACGACGGAAAAGTTCAAAGGTAAAATTAATTAATTTTCCATTTAAAGACTTGATAATAGTAACCGAAATAAAAATGACCCTAAACTCATTATGACAATGATTAAAAATAAAGAGTAAAAAATTGCGAAATATTTAATTCTTTTTTTAAAATGATAGCCTCACTTGTAATTTAATGTATGCGTTTGTTATTTTTTAAACAAGTTAGGTCTATTTTCTTTAAAAATTTTATCAAATTATACCAAAACAATCCCTGACGTCCCTGGGTCGCTCTTGAGACTACGGATACACACGAGTCGAGTTTAACTCAATCCGAGGATTCTCTATAATTTTTCCTAAATATTTTGGTTCCTAAAATTTTTTTCCTAACTATTTTTTCCTAATTATAAATTTTCCTAAAATTTTTTGATTCCCAAAATAAAATTTCCTAAAATGAATATTTTCCCTAATCCATTTTTCATAAATATTCTGGTTCCAAAAATTTTTTTCCTAACTATTCTTTTTCCTAATTTTTAATTTTCCTAAAATTTTTTGATTTCTAAAATAAAATTTCCTAAAATGAATATTTTTCCTAATCCATTTTTCCTAAATGTTTTGGTTCCAAAAATTTTTTTCCTAACTATTTTTTTCCTAATTTTTAATTTTCCTAAAATTTTTTGATTTCTAAAATAAAATTTCCTAAAATGAATATTTTCTCTAATCCATGTTTCATAAATATTTCGGTTCCTAAAATATTTTTCCTAACTGTTTTATTTAATAATTTTTAATTTTCCAAAAATGTTTTGATTCTTACAAGAACATTTCCTAAAATAAATACTTTTCCTAATTTTTTGATGAAAACTTTTAGGGATTTAAAAAATTAGGAAAAATATTTATTTTAAAAAATCTTATTTTAGGAATCAAAAAATATTAGGAAAATTGAATATTAGGAAAAAAAAAAAATGGTTAGGAAAAAAAAAAATGGTTAGGAAAAAAACTTCAGGTACCAACGTTTTTAGGAAAAATGGTTGGGAACAAGGGGCCATCGCCCTCCCCTAGGATAGTACTGCCCTCCCCCCCATTTTTCAACGAAAAACCTACATGTACCGATTTACCTCTTTTTCCCACTTTCTGGTATTCTTTTAGATGACTAAAGGCTTCTGCACCCCTACCCCTACAAAAAAAAGGTTCCGTCGCCACTGCACATGTTTTTGTTGCAAGTTGGAACATGTTGCACATGGTTTGTGAATTTTTTAGGCAGGAGTCACTCTAGAGTGTGTGGTGCCTAGGCAGGAATTACTCTAGAGTGTGTGGTGCCTAGGCAGGATACACTCTAGAGTGTGTGGTGCCTAGGCAGGAGACACTCTAGAGTGTGTGGTGCCTAGGCAGGAGACACTCTAGAGTGTGTGGTGCCTTGGCAGGAACTACTCTAGAGTGTGTGGTGCCTAGGCAGGAACTACTCTAGAGTGTGTGGTGCCTAGGCAGGAACTACTCTAGAGTGTGTGGTGCCTAGGCAGGAGACACTCTAGAGTGTGTGGTGCCTAGGCAGGAGTCACTCTAGTAGAGTGTGTGGTGCCTAGGCAGGATACACTCTAGAGTGTGTGGTGCCTAGGCAGGAATAACTCTAGAGTGTGTGGTGCCTAGGTAGGAATAACTCTATAAAGTTTCGTGTCCAAATAGAAATAACTCTAGAGTGTGTGGTGCCGATTTAGTAACACTTCATTTGGTGCAATTTTTCTGCATTACCATTGTATTTGTATTTGCATCACTTGCATTACTACCGCATTGTTTGCATTAAGGTTTATACACTTTTTTGGGAGAGAGTAACCTTTTGAATTTTCATTATAATTTTTAATCTTGATTTTTTTTTTTAACTTTAAAACATGTTCCAACTTGCATCGAAAATTCAAAAATGAGTAGATTCGGGATATACTGAGGAGATCCATCTGAATATAAATTTCCCTTTCCGAATAAAATGAGAAACCCGATGTTCGAAATCTCTTCCATTTTTGTCAAACACACCGTACTTTTCGGAAAAAATTCCAAGCAAAATCTACACCTGAGGTCCTTAAGTAATATTTGAAAGACCTTTTTTTCCCAGGGACATCTGAGGTTGGATTCCGCTACATGTGGGATTATACACCAAAGATGATAAATTCATTCTTCAACCAGTCGTGGTTGTTTTCTGATATAAAGTTATCCAATTTCAAGAGGTCGTAGAATTTATTGTTATTATTACATGATCTCTCATTATTCAACCTGTAAATTAATAAATAATTAATTTTTTCTGTCTAGACGCAGGATGTGCGTACATATAGCTTCCATAAGCGGATTATTGCGTTATGCAGTCGTAATGACGGCTTTTGATTATGCCAGTTTAATTAACAGTTTTCTGAAAGAGTATTGATGTCGCGGTAATGAGAAAGAATCTCTTCGTCTAAATGTTTGATTAGAGCACTTTGAAGATTAAAGAAGAAGAGTCATTAAAACTTTTAAAAAAGTAAATTACCGAATACGACTTTAATGGTTTTCCGATTACGCGTTTTTATGCCTCTGAACTGAGTAAATGGAAATGTTTTGAACAAGTTCCGTCTTGCAACAAAACCGGAACGTTTCGTAGCAAAACAAAAATGCTTCACGACAACGGGCGGGTTGTTTCTTGACAGGATAATTTTTTATTGTTTTCGCATGATTTTTAAGAAATTTTTTTGTCACAAGACATTTGTTTTTATGCTTTAGCATTAGTCATTTTTTTTTCTGAGTGTGTAGTTTGCACGAGGGCAAAGTAAGCAAGTTTTGGGAGATGAAGGGAGGTCTTGGAAATTTTTATTTATTGATGACATGGGGGAAGGAAGGACTTTTTAAAATATTTTTTTAAAGCAACTAATTTCAAGATATGGGACTTAAGGCGAAAATTGTACCAAATAATAGACTGAGTTTTTTTAAAAATGATTTTTGCGGACTTAAAAAAGTGGATCAAAAACTGTAAAAATTAGGCTATTTTGAGAAGGAAAAAGAAAATTAGGAAAGAAAAGTAGAAATAAAAAATTCAATTACAAAAAGTAACAAGGGAATTAAGTCAGAAAAGAGAAAAAGAGAGAATGTCAAGATTATGGCAGATTAGATAACCCAGGTGTTCAAAAAAAATGTGATCAGTGTGATATTAACTTTATGTAGAACTAACATCAAACCAATGTCAGATCGTTGACTTATATTAAACAAATATCGGTCAAATATTCACTTAATATAATAATGACTGTAATGGATGTTTTAATTTGCAAAAAAAAATTTAGACTTCACATAACAGAATATTAACGGTCTGAAGTGAGCCTGATGTTACAGCAGCATCACTAAGTTTTGTGAAGTTTCTTAAAAACTTTTTTTTAGAAGTTATACTTTACGTTTTTTGGAAATTTCGTACCTTATACCTGAAATAAGGACAAGAATATAGGCAAATTCGTAATCTACGATTCAAGAGCTTTGGCTGTTCTGCCCTTCGTTTTTTGAAATTTTTTGTTCTTCCACTTGAAAAAGTGATAAGAATAAAACGGTCAAAAAAATTCTAAGTCCGTCGTTTGTTAACTTAAATAATCAAATTATCAACGTTTTTGTAACTTAAGGAGTGGTGAAGATGGTAAGGTGAAGGAGTTGTGACGATAGGAATCTAAACGGAATGGGTTCTAGTCTCAGTGGCGACTTTTTTTTTTTTTAATTTTCAAAGAACTAGTGTTACTCTAATATCATTATGATATAAACCTTTTAACAGTTCCAATTCTTTGTTTTAAATCATTGCGATGTCTGATCAATAACATTGTATTATACGATTTATATCATATTAATATTGTCATGATAACACTTAAATCTTAGATTTGAAAGGAACACCTGGGAATTCAAAAAAAAAAAAAAAAAAAAAAATTAAAAAATTAAAAAATTAATTAAAAAATTTAAAAATTATAAAAACCGAAATTCGCAACTTTGCCTAGGCTAGACCTAATAAATTATTACAAAAATATTAGGAATCAAAAAATTTTAAGAAAATTAAAAATTAGGAACCAAAATTTTTAGGAAAAATGGATTAGGAATTTATCTATTTTTTTCAGGAAAAATGGATTAGGAATTAATTTTTTTTAGGAAAAATGGATTAGGAATTTATCTATTTTTGTCAGGAAAAATGGATTAGAAATTAATTTTTTTAGGAAAAACGGATTAGGAATTTATCTATTTTTGTCAGGAAAAATGGATTAGGAATCTATTTTTTGATTTTTCTTTTCTTTATTTTTAGGGAAATTGGATTAGGAATTTATTTTTTTTAAAGAAAAATGGATTAGGAATTTTTTTCTCTAGAAAAAATGGATTGGGAATTAATTTTTTTATGAAAAATGGATTAGGAATCGATTTTTTATATTTTTATTCTTTTATTTTTAGGGAAAACGGATTAGGAATTAATTTTTTGTAGGAAAAATGGATTAGGAATTGATTTTTTTAGGAAAAATGGATTAGGAATTTTTTTCTCTAGAAAAAATGGATTGGGAATTAATTTTTTTATGAAAAATGGATTAGGAATCGATTTTTTATATTTTTATTCTTTTATTTTTAGGGAAAACGGATTAGGAATTAATTTTTTGTAGGAAAAATGGATTAGGAATTGATTTTTTTAGGAAAAATGGATTAGGAATTTTTTCTCTAGAAAAAATGGATTACGAATTAACGACTGCGAGGAAAAATGGTAGGAAATCATTTTTATATATCTATCTCGTTCTTTCGGTTTAGAGACTGTGCTCTTCCTATCTACCGCTCTGTCAAATAAATCCATTTTTGTTTCATTTTTTTCCCGAGGTTAATTTTTATCCCACTTAAAGAAAATCCTTGAAGAAAAGAAAAACGACATCAGGACAACAATTTTGATTTCAATACCATCATTTCTGTACTACAAGATTTTAGGTACAAATTCATTGCCCATAGAACACTACCACACGACCTCCATCTCGACTTTTATTAACAGCTTTTCATCTCGTTCATTCATATTTTTTTTGAGCATTCTTATTATTTTCGTTTTTTTATTCTTTCTTTCTAAATTAAGGTCATTTTTTTTTCGACTGCTTTATCATCATTAAGCACGCGCTAAAACCTCCCCCGAATGAAAAAAAAAAAAAACTTGCTCCGCGTCCTAAAAAACAACTTTTTGGTTTAACCTTTTGATCCTGATTAACATGACGTTCAAGAAACCGAACCGGAAACAAGTTCATATGCCGATGCAAGTTTATGACGCAATTTTAATAAAAGAAAAAAAAAAAAAAAAACCAGCCCCCTGAGGGTAAATCGCTTTATGCAACGCGTGACATACTTCCGAACCGACCACGTTCCATTACATAATATTTTATTATCATCGATCCTCGGAAGTCGATGAAAATTATTCTGCTTTTTTTTTTTTTTATTTAATCTGTATTTATTTTGTGTTTGCTACACTAATTACCAATTAAAAATGGAACTAGGTGTGTATGTCAAATAGCCGGTCCGGAATCGGCGGAATGACCCGCATTTTTATATCCATTTAACAAATCTTTTAAAAACGCGTTTGTTTACCATAGGCACTTCCCCATATACATAAACCCTTACATAAAAGTTATGGATGTTACGGAATTCAATATAGCCATCAGCGAAAAAAAATTTTGCCACTTAAATCGGAAGAAGCAAATTATAAAAAGACACCAAAAAAATTACGTCATTATTTGTTTTCTTTTTCGAAAAAAAAAAAAAAAAAAAATTCAACAGGGCATCAATCAATCATTTTTTTTTTTTTTTGTTCGCCGTTTCTTTATTTATCTTGAACGATATGAGATGATTATGCTTTTGTGATTTAACGGTTTAAGGAGTCACGCCTACCATTTTCAACCTGCCAAATAAAGTTAAGGTAATAATGGTCTGGCTGAGTCGGTGTTAAATGTAAAGATCCCTGTAACACATACTTCCTGGCGCTTATGGAGAAGAGGGTTAGGTAATATAGGAAAAAAAAATTTAATGTAGCGGAAAGAACATATGAAGGATGATTTGTGATAATCATCAATTGACATATTCGATTTTGCACTTTCTTCAGAAAAAAAAAGCCATTATTACGGGATTTAGAGAATATGAAATGTGAAATGTCTCGTGTCCAGACATGCAATGACCTGTTGCAACTTGCAAGCATGCCGTTTCGCGTGCGGATTTTTTATTCGAGTAATGTAATGCGGGTAAGTAGGACTCCAGCAAAGACTAGGGGTGGGCGATCTTATTAAAAAAAATCGATGAATTGTTTTTTATTATTTGTTAATTAGTATAGTGCATTTAGACCGAAAAATGATCGAAGGTGGAAAAAATTAGAATACAATTTCTTTTTTCACAAAAATGTCTGCATGGGTCCTCTAAACAACATACTAAAAGTCCTGACAAATCCGGGTTGTGCTAAGTCCGCCATCTTGAAAAAATGGCGTCGGCGTCGGCTCTCTTTTACTATTTTCGGTTATAACTTTTAAACGGTTGCTCGTAGCTGAATGACCCAAATGTATTTTTTGTAGAGCATAAAGTTCTCTACAAGATGGTGTCCTCGGATTTCCTGTACGCCGTACCGTTCCCGAAAAAATAATTTTTTTTTATACAAAATAATGAATTTTTTTTTTAGAATGGCTCTCAAAAATGGTATTTGTCCGTTTTATTGATGGTAGTTGTCATTTATAATCATTTTTTTAGATAGAAGGGCGGCTTTTAAAGTGGGTTGCTTCCCTTAATACATTTTTGGAAATGGGAGCAGGGGTAGGGGGGGATTGGGGGGATTAAAATTTTTAAAAAAATTAAATAAGAGATTTTATTAAGAGTTTACTACGTATCCGAAGTTAGCGACACCATATCGGAGTGCCAGGTCGGGACCATATAAGGTCGTTTTTGCGACGTTAGTGCTGAAATGTGCCGCAAAAAATTTTACTCTAGGACCCCCCGGATTTTTAGTTATTCCGGCTTTCCCGGAAAACCATATAGTCAAGTAAGGAAAAAAGTCGCTAATTTAACGCCGTTTCCTTGATCAGACTAGGGCTTGAAAAAGGCGTAATTCCTACTAAATACCTGGCCGGGTATAAAGAACAGACACAGCCCCCTCGTTTAAATTGGGGGGGGGGGGAGAGGGGGGGGAAACAAGTAATGTAGAAAGGTGTCGAGCGACGTCTCGTTGGATAGCACTTTTTGTTAGCAATCAAATCAATTCCATTTTAATTTCATGTCAGTGACTATATTCTCATGGACTGAGGTCACAGAGCAAAATTATTTTAAGAATGAGTAATAAGTTTAAGTGACGGCGTGCTCACACAAAAGGAAACAGAAAATTCTGAATCTTTAGACGCCAGTGGCTGGTAAACAAGATAAAATTATAAAAGAGGATATTTAGAAAGGTTTGGGGGGAGAAGGGGGCAAACGGGGGAGCCGAGGTGCCCAAGACCTATTCCTAAAAAAATTATACTTTGATTTTAATATTATGTACCAAGAAATTTTTTGAGTCGTTTGTGATAGGAAAATAGTAGCTTGAATTGTTTCTAACCAACGCTAATTAGAAAGTTTGAAAATTTTTTTCCAAGTCTGTGCTAGAGGTTTGCCAGGCTGTAATCGTTTGTGGCGGGTTTCTAGTACTTGGCAAAACTCCAGCACAAACGTCTACAGCCTCAGAATATTTTTTTTAGGTACTAGAAAGCCAGCACAAACGATTACAGCCTGGCAAATCTCTAACACGAACTTGAAAAACGTTTTTTAAAACTTCCAGATAGCATTGGTTAGAAACAATTCTAGCTACTACTATCCTGCACTGCGTCACTTAAACTTATTACTTATTCTTAAAATAATTTTGTTCTTGAACTTGGGCCTCAGTCCATTAGAACATAGTCACTGACATGAAATTAAAATGGAATTGATTTGATTGCTAACAAAAAGTGCTATCCAACGAGACGTCGCTCGACACCTTTCTACATTACTTGTTTCCCCCCCTCCCCCCCCCCCCCCAATTTAAACGAGGGGGCTGTGTCTGTTCTTTATACCCGGCCAGGTATTTAGTAGGAATTACGCCTTTTTCAAGCCCTAGTCTGATCAAGGAAACGGCGTTAAATTAGCGACTTTTTTCCTTACTTGACTATATGGTTTTCCGGGAAAGCCGGAATAACTAAAAATCCGGGGGGTCGTAGAGTAAAATTTTTTGCGGCACATTTCGATTTCAGCACTAACGTCGCACAAACGACCTTATATGGTCCCGACCTGGCACTCCGATATGGTGTCGCTAACTTCGGATACGTAGTAAACTCTCAATAAAATCTCTTATTTAATTTTTTTTTTTAATTTTAACCCCTCCAATCCCCCCCTACCCCTGCTCCCATTTCCAAAAATGTATTAAGGGAAGCAACCCACTTTAAAAGCCGCCCTTCTATCTAAAAAAATGATTATAAATGACAACTACCATCAATA
The DNA here is from genome assembly GCA_037577465.1 of Liposcelis bostrychophila. NCBI lineage: Eukaryota > Metazoa > Arthropoda > Insecta > Psocodea > Liposcelididae > Liposcelis > Liposcelis bostrychophila. Next base: position 13,492,935 of record CM075207.1, read on the forward strand.
AAACGGACAAATACCATTTTTGAGAGCCATTCTAAAAAAAAAATTCATTATTTTGTATAAAAAAAAATTATTTTTTCGGGAACGGTACGGCGTACAGGAAATACGAGGACACCATCTTGTAGAGAACTTTATGCTCTACAAAAAATACATTTGGGTCATTCAGCTACGAGCAACCGTTTAAAAGTTATAACCGAAAATAGTAAAAAAGAGCCGACGCCGACGCCATTTTTCCAAGATGGCGGACTTAGCACAACCCGGATTCGTCAGGACTTTTAGTATGTTGTTTAGAGGACCCATGCAGACATTTCTTTGAAAAAAGAAATTGTATTCTAATTTTTTCCACCTTCAAGTTCTAAATGCACTATACTAAATTTTTTAAAATAGTTTAATCCAAAAGAAAGGAAAAAAATCAATTTTAAATCGATTTTTATTATTTGTTGAATTTTTTTAAAATCGATTAATCGCAAAAAACGGAAAAAATCAATTATTGATCGATTTTTTGACGTAGGCCTAAGTCTTGGGGCTCGGTCCTGGAAAAATCTGTTTGTCAGGGTTCTGTCCGGGTGTCGCATTGTTCGCACCGAAAATTAATATTTAATCATTTTAATATTAAAATTTTAACTTCGAAACTTTTAAATAATATTTTGACTATTTTGTTTTCATTGTTGCCCTTAGCAACACTTAAAAATTTCTTGTAAATTTTATTGACATAGGACGTCTTGGGGCTCGGTCCTGGGGAAATCTGTCTGTCCAGGTGTCCAGGTGTCCGGTGTCGCACTGTTCGCACCAAAAATTTAATTAAAATTTTAACTAATATTTTAATTTTCGAAGACATTTTTTTAATTTTTTATTTTTTAAAAAAATTGCAAACAAATTTTCTAAAAAATTTACAAAAAATATTCTAAAAAAAATTACAAGGAATTTTCTAAAAAAATTTAAAAAATTGAAGACATCAGTGGAAAAAGGAGACCGTTGGACCTCTCGAAAAAAAATTCAGACAACAGGCTATTTTCTATTGTTTTTTTTTGGAAGCCATTTTGATTCCGATAGAATTTTCTATGTACTGTTTGTAAACAAGCAGTAGGAAAATGTTAGATCCTCTTTCGATTTTCATTTATTGACTACAGTTTTTCGTTGGAACCTGAACGGTCTCCTTTTTCCACTGATGTCTTCAGAAGACATCAGTGGAAAAAGGAGACCGTTGGACCTCTCGAAAAAAAATTCAGACAACAGGCTATTTTCTATTGTTTTTTCTGGAAGCCATTTTGATTCCGATAGAATTTTCTATGTACTGTTTGTAAACAAGCAGTAGGAAAATGTTAGATCCTCTTTCGATTTTCATTTATTGACTACAGTTTTTCGTTGGAACCTGAACGGTCTCCTTTTTCCACTGATGTCTTCATACAAGGAAATTTCTAAAAAATTTACAAGAAATTATTACTTGAAATTTTGAAAGTAAAATTTACGAAGTTAAAATTTTATTTTAAAATTAGACGACATGAACGAAAGCAAGGAAATAGAAAATTTTTTGTAAATTTTCAAGAAACTTAACTTTTACAAGAAACTTAAAGTTGCTAAAGCAAGGACTTAAAAATTTCTTTAGGTAACTTCTTTTTTAAATTTTCGAGGTTTTTTTTACATAGGCCTACCTTTTTTTAAAATCTTGACGAGTTATTTTAAACTTTTCAACTTTTTTATCAAAAATTTTAAGTTTTGCCAGGAAATGAAATGAAAACAATATTTTTATCAAAAAATTCAAATTGTTTGACCAATCACAAAAAAAAAAAAAAAAAAAAAAAAAAAAAAAAAAAAAAAAAAAAAAAATGCCTTAAAATTTTTACATTGTTTCATTGTTTAAATTTAACAACATTAGGACAGTACCCCAAAAACGTAGTCCTACATAGGGATATGCCCCCATATCCCAGTATGATTTTTTAACTTTTTTTTTAAATTTTCGCTGTTGTTTTAAAGTAAAATTTACAAGAAATTTAAAGTTAAAATTTTATTTTGAAATTAGACGACATAAACGAAAGCAAGGACTTGGAAAATTTCTTGTAGAAATTTAAAATTGCTAAGGCAAAGACTTGAACATTTCTTGAAATTTTACTTCACTTTTTTTTAAATATATTTTTTTGAAATATTAAAATTACACTACATGAACAAAAACAAGAATTTAGAAAAGCAAGAATTCATGTAAAAGAACTTAGAAATTTTAAATAAAATGTTCACTGCATTTTTAAATTTTGTCCTTTTTCCTTTAGCCAAGAATATAGTCCTGTCTCCATTGGCCAATTAATCGAAGGGTACAATTAACTGCACCACCGAAATGCTGTATTGCTGTATATTTTTGGACTTTTTTCTTCTGCTACCACTTTTTTTAATTGTTTCGATTATTTTTTTGAACACTAAAAATAGTGAAAACGAAAAAAAAAAAAATTGGTAGCAGAAGAAAAAAGTCCAAACCAAAAATATACAGCATTTCCGGTGGTGCAATTATATGTACTCTTCGATTAATTGGCCAATGGAGGCAAGACATATGAGCTAAAGCAATGTTTTAATATTATTAACTTTGAAGACTTTAATTAAAATTTTGACTAATTTTTTTTCAACTTTTGACCTTTTTTTATCAGGAATTTAAAGTTTTTTGTGCCAGGAAAAAAAAATTATATTTTTATCAAAAAATTCGAATTTTTCGACCAAAAACAAGAAAAAAAAAAAAAAAAAAAAAAAAAAGCCTTAAAATTTTTAAATCTTTTCATTGTTTGAATTTAGCAATATTAGGCCAGTACTCCAAAGACATAGAGCTAAAATTGTTGTTCGATCATCGAAATTTAGGTCATTTTTGGGTATTTCAAATTTTTTAAAACGGCAGACCAGCGCCCTGCTCTTTTGAAAGGAGATATGATCTCCTCGGAGAATTTTGTTTCGGGAAAATGCATGCATTTTTTGCATTTTCCCAAATCTCAATGTAATGAAAATCATCTGGGGCTCCCTCTTATAAGCTTTGATCTCCCCATAGCCTCTCGGGCTGGCTATAGGCCTGAAAAGTTCAACCCCCTAGCTTTCGAATTCATAAATTATTACAATTTGTGAAAAGAGTAATTTGTGTGAATTTTCTGTCAGGGCAGAGTAGGGACACCTGGTGGCAAAATTGCGATGATGCGACAGGGCTTCAGGCCCTGCACAAGCCTCTGATAGATAGACAGAGAGAAAGACATCCAGAGCAAAAAAAGGATTGATTTCAAGTTCCAAATATATCCACCGTTTTTCTTTTTATGAAATTCTGTCGTGGCTAAAAAAAATTTAAAAAAAATCTATCTTAATTTATTACATAGTTCTAAAACCGTTTCAACAGTTAAATTCAATCCGAAGTTAAGAGTTTCAGTTTGGAAAGAAAGAAAAAAAATCGTCTCACTTTTTTTTTTTTTTTTTTTTTAAATCCGTTGAAACATTTAATAAATACTTTCTAAAATATTCCAGAAAAATCTCACAGATTCTTTAAATCCGATTTTAAAATGACATAAGTCCTTCAAACACAACCCATTGTTCGGTATCAACTTACTGACAATTACTTATTAATCACATTTCCATTACCAAAAGATGACAGTCAATTTTTGATTTAACTGTCAAATAATCGAAAATCACGATTAAAAAAATTTCAAGTTTGCCCTGACCCTGAAATCTTAATTTAAAAAAGATATGCAGTATTTCTGGTTTCCGTTTTTTTTTTAATAATTTTCGGGGGAAAAAAAAAAAAATGAAGACACGGTCATTTTTAAAAATTGGAAAACAATTTTTTACCTATCGCGGTAAAAACTCATTAAACATCGTTTAAAGGCCAGGCTAAAAAAAAAAAAAATTGCTTCCTAGTTGATTTCGGGCGTTTAACGCAGAATCCACAGAGTTTCCTTCAAAAAAAAAAACATAAATTACATGTAAATGGATTTGAAGCCTTCGGGGTGGTTCACAATACTTCACTATTATTACGCTTTATCTAGGATGTTTATTTTAACTATGGATATTGAGTAATCGTTTGTAATTAATGTAGATCAAAAACGTGAATATCATTTTAAGAGGAGGCTTCACGAAATACCGGGAAGAATGGCTGTTATTTTTTAACACTTGATTTACGGAGAAAAAAAATCAGACTGATATATGGGGTCATATCCCTACGTAGTACTACGTCTTTGGTGTACCGTCCCAATATTGCTAAATTTAAACAACGCAACGATTTAAAAATTTTAAGGCGTTTTTTTTGCTCGTTTTTGGTAAAAAAATCCGAATTTTTTGATAAAAATATAATTATATGAAACAAGTTGAAACTTGCACTAAAAATTCCTGGATATACCAGAGGAGTTCGTTAGATACCTAAAATTTGGTGTTTTTTCATCGTAAATCGAGTATTAGGAAAACAACAGCCATTCCTTCCGGTATACGTGAAGCCTCCTCTTAAAGGAGGGGGAAAAAAAAATGTCTTACCTGACTGAGATTTCGGTTTGACAGGGATGCAAATGACGGAGTGAAGATTTTTCCTCTCGCAATAGCCGGATATGGCCAAACAACCGGAGAAAAAAGTAACGTGCCAAATGTAGGTGAACATCGTAGCAAATCCTGAAACAACATTTTAAATTTATTAATCTCATTTTTAAAATTACTTCAAGATACTATTGTAGGATATTCCAATGGAAAAATTGAGTAAAATATCAAAAATATTTTCAAAATATTTCTAAAATATTAATGTTTGTAGAATGTTTTTTCTGTTTCAATAAATGTTTTATAAATGTTTTTGAAATATTTTTAAAATATTTTGATTAAAATTAACCCAAAAACATCACATAAAAAAATGTATAGGCTCCGAGCGACTTTGACTGCAGCGCCACCGTTAAAATTATGTTTAGCTTATATAAAAGCAATATTTCCGCGAACTAATTGCGTGATGCAAATATATACGCTTCCATAAGGTAAACAGGTATATTTAAATGTATATTTGTACGAAAAAAAGTCGCACGGAGCCTAATACTTTGTATTATTCATACAAAAATTTAGACATGCATAATTTTGGTCAGAGTTTATGCATATTTTTTTAAGCATCAAAATTTGAATATACATAATTTATGATAATGATAATTTATGATAATTTTGATGTATGTCCAATTTTTTACATAATTGACATGATTTTTATATAATTTTTGCACCTCTTTTTTTGTACGGACACGGATGATCTTCAGGACATCATGAGGATATTTATTGGACGTCCATTGGATTTACCTATGTCCGCACAGATCCAAAAAGCATCCATTGGACGTTCTATGGATATTCCATGGATTTGGATATCCTGTGGATATCTAATGGATAATCCACAGGATGTCCAATGGACTGAAAACATTATCTGGGTTTGGCTTTCCAAGATTGATTGAATTAATTAGTCAATCAATCAATCAATCGGTCAATCAATCAATCAGTCAGTCAATCAATCGATCAGTTAATCAATCGATCAGTAGATCAATCAATCAATCGATCAGTAGATCAATCAATCAGTCAATGAATCGATCAGTCAATGAATCGATCAGTCAATGAATCGATCAGTCAATCAATCGATGGGTGGGTGAATCAATCAATCAGTCAATCAATTGATCGATCAATCAGTCAATCATTCGGTGAATCAATCGATGAGTCAATCAATCGATGAGTCAATCAATCGATGAGTCAATCAATCGATGAGTCAATCAATCAATCAATCAGTAGATCAATCGATCAGTCGATCAATCAATCAATCAATCAATCAATCGATCAGTAGATCAATCAATCAGTCAATGAATCGATCAGTCAATCAATCAATGAGTGGATCAATCAATCAATCAATCGGTCAATCAATCGATCAGTCAATCAAGCGATGAGTCAATCAATCAATCAGTCAGTCAATCGATCGATCAATCAATCAATCAATCAATCAATCAATCAATCAATCAATCAATCAATCAATCAGTCAATCAATCATTCAATCCAAGTTACCAATTGATAAATATCCGTAATCTTATTCGGCCTACCAAATTTTCCCGACTGATTTTACCTGAATAAATGCAGAAAAGCTGAACAGATCTAAACGGGCTGAAAACTCCGATGAAAAAGCTGACCGTGTCAGTGACTGATGTGATCGTGATCGACACCGCAGCTTCGCTTAAGGTCAGCCCCATTCTTTCCGGTACTGTTTTAGTTACGGACGTTCTCCTCCATGCTGCCAGCATCACGAAAGTATCATCAATTCCGATACCTGAAAAAAAAAGAAAAAGAGTCGTTAAATACAAAAGATATACCGAAAAAGTACAATAAGGGCACATGAAGTCGCATCCTTGAAATATCATAAAGGCACTTGACGGAAATTAATTTTAATTACGGTTCTAATTTAATTGCGACACGGTTTTGAATTGTTTGACATTTGCATTCTATAAGAGAAGAGGTAAATGTTTTGGATGTAAATCATCTCAGCATTTTTATTTTAAAGATAAAAAAAATATTTTTGTAATATTAAAAAATTAAATGGGGACTTCAACAACTTGAGAAAGGGGGAGTTAATTAACGAGGACTTTTAGGATTTTTACGGAAAACTAAATCCGGTAGGGCACCGTAGACTATTATATACCGTTCCCGATCAGATCCGATCTTGGAGTTAGTACGATACTTCCTAATTCAATTTTTAAAACAGCAGGAATCTCTGATAACAGATAAGATTTCGAGATAGCAATTGCAACATTAGCCAAATGCAACACTCATTTCAGTCGACTTATCAAAATGCATTAATACCTGCTATCTGATTATTTTATTGTGACTATCAAAAGTCAGCGGTAAGGATGGCCGAACGTGAAAATATTATACCACTGTGTGAAGGAGTAGAAACATTACAGTTAAAGTCTTCTGCTGCAGAAAGTGCAGAAAATACTTTATACGTCCTCGGAGGAATAACAAGAATGTAATTTTGCTTTTTTTCATAAAATCACTTTGAATTTCATTTACGATTTCTTCGACTTACAGAATCCGCACACGATTACGTTTATTCGGAAAAGGATAAAAAATGGGACTTATTACCACCGTGCCGAAGGCCATACTCCAGCTGCTGCTTAATAAGTAGTAAACTACATTTAATCGGTGGAAGGTTTAAAAAAATTCCCCAAAAGACGATTTCGGTTTTGGAAAATGATGGTTGGAGTAATTTACCTTTGAAACTGTCGAAAGCGCGTTCTGAAAGCGGTAATGGAAATTTAATATTTTTATTTGTTTTTTTTTTTTGGGGGGGGGGGGGTTGAGGTGAAAGGGAGGGGACAGGAAAGTGATTCACATGAAGGTTGTTACCTCAGATAAAAATTAAGGTTGTTTAAATGCAAATTTCGCTATTTTAATCAATTTCGAATTTTTTAATTCAAGTCGCAACTTGTTTAGAAACAAGTTTTGACCTGCATTAAAAAATTCGTCTTTAATTAAATTAGTTGTCAGTAGACTAAACCAAGATCAGAACACAACTGTGTTACCAGAAATTGCTGATTTGCTGCAAGAGCAAGTTAAAACTTGCCCAAACAATTTTCATTTTTTTAAAAAGGGCATATTCGACTTAGAGGAATTTTGCTTTTCAAATTGTTTTAAAATAAAACCAGTCAAAAAAATTTAATATTTCAGGTACCGCTGTGATTGGTAACAAAATCTATGTTGTTGGAGGCTACAGAGAAGTTAGTAGATCACTTGAAGTGTACGATATTGAAAATAACACATCTACATTATCGATATGTAAACTTCAACAAGGGAGATATGGGCATGGCGTTGCTGCTATTCATGATACGTAAGGCAATTTTTTTGTGTGAATACTAATGCACAGAGACGAAATGCGAAGCCAGAGGCAAAACCTTTCGCAAAATCTGATTTTAGATCAAAGGAAGTTCTAGCAGAATGAGGAACTGGGCAACAGAACTCCTTCAAGAGGCTTACGACATTTTCTAACCTACACGAAGTCGGAAGCCCTGAAGGGTCAAAACTATTTGCCAGTTTTGTCGTTGTTTGTTCCGGAATTGACATTTTTTTGTTTCGAAACTAACAATTTTAACGCTGTTAGTTCCGGAACTGACAGTGCGTGTTCTGGAACTAACAATGTCTGTTCCGGAACAAGACAATTTTATGACAATTTTATCCCTATTAATTCCGGAACTGACGGTGCTTGTTTCGGAACAAGGACTATCAGTTCCGGAACTAATAATTTAAACGTTGTTTGTTCCGGAACTGATAGGGATAAAATTGTCAGTTCCGAAATGAACAGGGATAAAACTATCAGTTCCAGAACACGCACTGTCAGTTCCGGAACTAACAATTTTAACGTTGTTAGTTCCGGAACTGACAGCGATAAAATTGTCAGTTTCGGAATGAACAGGAATAAAACTATCAGCTCCACAACAGACATTGTTAGTTCCAAAACACGCACTGTTAGTTCCGGAACTAATAATTTAAACGCTGTTTGTTCCGGAACTGATAGGGATAAAATTGTCAGTTCCGAAATTAATTAGGGATAAAACTATCAGTTCCAAAACACGCACTGTTAGTTCCGGAACTAACAATTTTAACGTTGTTAGTTTCGGAACTAACAATTTTAACGTTGTTAGTTCCCGAACTGACAGCGATAGAATTGTCAGTTCCGGAATGAACAGGGATAAAACTATCAGTTCCAGAACAGACATTGTTAGTTCCAAAACACGGCACTGTTAGTTCCGGAACAAACAAATGTTAATTCCGGAACAAAGAAATGTTAGCTACGGAACAAAGAAATGTTAGTTCCGGAACAAACAACGACACAACTTGCCAATAGTTTTGATCCATACGAGATGGGCTTCCATAGAGATCACCAGCTCATCCCCATAATGGATTTCAAGCAACAGGACACAATTTTAGCTAAAAAAGGCATAAACATTTGCACTGAGCTCGAATTTAACATTATTTCAGAATATTTGCAATCGGAGGTCACAACGCTAATCGATACTTCAATAGTATGGAATCGTACAAACAGTACGGCGAATTAAGATGGTTATCATGCGAAGGAATGCACAACAGAAGAGCATATTTTGCCAGCGCTGTTATTTCTCCTTTTATATACGTGTTCGGAGGCTACGGAGGAGTGATCAATTCAGACGAGAAAAACCGTTTAGACACAGCTGAGAGGTTTGATTGTGATGTATGACAGAAGCTGTTGTATACCTCATCATTAAACTTTGTTGCATATTTTGCAGGTATGACACAAAGACCGGTGAATGGACTTTAATTGCTAATATGCCAAGTGCAAGGTCTAACATGTCGGCTGTGAAATGGAACAAAAAAATTTAATATTTCAGGTACCGCTGTGATTGGTAACAAAATCTATGTTGTTGGAGGCTACAGAGAAGTTAGTAGATCACTTGAAGTGTACGATGTTGAAAATAACACATCTACATTATCGATATGTAAACTTCAACAAGGGAGATATGGGCATGGCGTTGCTGCTATTCATGATACGTAAGGCAATTTTTTTTGGTGAATATTAATGCACAAAGGCAAAATGCGAAGCCAGAGGCAAAACCTTTCGCAAAATCTGATTTTGGATCAAAGAAAATTCTAGCAGAATGAGGAACTGGGCAACAAAACTCCTTCAAGAGGCTTACGACATTTTCTAACTTACACGAAGTCGGAAGCCCTGAAGGGTCAAAACTATTTGCCAGTTTTGTCGTTGTTTGTTCCGGCATTGACATTTGTTTGTTTCGAAACTAACAATTTTAACGCTGTTAGTTCCGGAACGGACAGTGCGTGTTCTGGAACTAACAATGTCTGTTCCGGAACTGACAATTTTATCCCTATTAATTCTGGAACTGACGGTGCTTGTTTCGGAACAAGGACTATCAGTTCCAGAGCACGCACTGTCAGTTCCGGAACTAACAATTTTAACTCTGTTAGTTCCGGAACTGACAGCGATAAAATTGTCAGTTCCGAAATGAACAGGGATAAAACTATAAGTTCCAGAACACGCACTGTCAGTTCCGGAACTAACAATTCTAACGCTGTTAGTTCCGGAACTGACAGCGATAAAATTGCCAGTTCCGGAATGAACAGGGATAAAACTATCAGCTCCAGAACAGACATTGTTAGTTCCAAAACACGCACTGTTAGTTCCGGAACTAATAATTTAAACGCTGTTTGTTCCGGAACTGATAGGGATAAAATTGTCAGTTCCGAAATGAACAGAGGTAAAACTATCAGTTCCAAAACAAGCACTGTTAGTTCCGGAACTAACAATTCTAACGTTTTTAGTTTCGGAACTAACAATTTTAACGTTGTTAGTTCCCGAACTGACAGCGATAGAATTGTCAGTTCCGGAATGAACAGGGATAAAACTATCAGTTCCAGAACAGACATTGTTAGTTCCAAAACACGGCACTGTTAGTTCCGGAACAAACAAATGTTAATTCCGGAACAAAGAAATGTTAGCTACGGAACAAAGAAATGTTAATTCTGGAACAAACAACGACACAACTTGCCAATAGTTTTGATCCATACGAGATGGGCTTCCGTAGACATCACCTGCTCATCCCCATAATGGATTTCAAGCAACATGACACAATTTTAGCTAAAAAAGGCGTAAACATTTGCACTATAACGAGCTCGAATTTAACATTATTTCAGAATATTTGCAATCGGAGGTCACAACGCTAATCGATACTTCAATAGTATGGAATCGTACAAACAGTACGGCGAATTAAGATGGTTATCATGCGAAGGAATGCGCAACAGAAGAGCATATTTTGCCAGCGCTGTTATTTCCCCTTTTATATACGTGTTCGGAGGCTACGGAGGAGTGATCAATTCAGACGAGAAAAACCGTTTAGATACAGCTGAGAGGTTTGATTGTGATGTATGACAGAAGCTGTTGTATACCTCATCATTAAACTTTGCTTGTTACATATTTTGCAGGTATGACACAAAGACCGGTGAATGGACTTTAATTGCTAATATGCCAAGTGCAAGGTCTAACATGTCGGCTGTGAAATGGAACAAAAAAATTCTAATAATTGGGGGGATCGGGGATGAAAAACATAAATTAGAGGATATATTATTATATGATCCGGAAACAGACTTGTACGAACTCTTTCATACGAAACTGCCCGATTGGAGGTATGCTCATTGTTCGGCGTCTGCACATTTAGCATAGATTTCGAAAAACGAAGGACATTTTTATATTATTTTTAGTTTATTTTTGTGATACTGCATGGCAATAAACATTTTTCAAGTTTAAATCTGGTACTTTGTATTTCAATGTTCCTTCCTTTTGGCCTCCTGGACCCTCATAGAAGCTGAAAGGAAGAAATAGTCCCCATCAGGTGACAAGCAAAAGGAACTGTTAACACAACAAAATGAGAGGCCCATGCTTAATTCTGGGGCTATGAAGAGTAAGAAGAGAAAGAGAAAAACTTTTCAGCCGAAAAATGATGCTGATTAGGATGACTGATGCTGATCATGAAAAATGATGCTGAAAAGTCCTGACCGCTGAATAAGGTGGCCCTTATTTTACTAATTTTTGAATTTCGGCAAACGCATCTCCTAATTATTTTATAGTAACCAAAAAAAGATAGCCGGAATTTTTTCAGATTTTTCGGGCGCCGTTTAGCCGCGTCCTTGGGGACCTAAAAATTTTGAAACTCCGAAAAAGACGGAAAAATCAAAAATTTTATTTTTTATGTAAAAACGGTTGTTTCCTATTCGGACTTTTAAGCAGAAATCAACCTTTTTTGTCCCTCAACCTTATGATTAAGACGAGTCTAGCTATGGATTACAGCACCGAGGCCGAATCAGCTGTTAAGCATTTTCACATAGCCTTAAATGTACAGGGAGGTGAACTCGGAGACAGATTCATTGAAGCATGCAAAGGCCGAATTCAATGGCTCCTAATCCTAGGTCTCTTATTTTCAGTCATGGTGTGAGTAGAACACTTCCTCACTGTAGCTTTATTTTCAACAAATCGAAAGGATTATTAAATAACTTAAAAAAAAGCAGAAGGGTTAAGCAAAAAAAAAAAAAAAAAAATTATTGCATTTACATGCAGTTTAATATTATAAATAAAGATAATAATCTATGGCTTAGAGATAAGATTAAAAAAATATTCTCAAGAGATTCATGATGACTTAATAAGTGAAAACACTGCATTAACCTGATACAATTTAGTATTTTTTTTTTAAATAAGGAAAACAAACTGATACAATCTAATCATGTAATTACATTTTAATATTTTATTGTGACGGTATGCTACACGCCACTTTACTATTTTCGGATTTATTAGCGTAGTGTTCAATCTAAATCGAAGTATCTCCACGTATTTCCCCGCTTTTGATTTAAAATTTTTTACCCCCAACTTTAATAAATTATTGCATAGAGGAAAAAAAAATTTTAGTACTTTTTAGTTATTACAAAAATACCTATTTTAAATCATGTACTTTATTTTTACACTAAAATTTTTCAAACTTGAACATGGAAATCTAAGGGCCAGAAAAAAGTTTCTTATTCTTCCATGTACTTGGAATTTTTCAATTCAGACTTTTAATCCAGGATCACGATCACAATTTCCAAAACATTTTGCTGAGCATTTGAAGCAGGTCTTGTCTTGTATGATTTTTCAAACGTTAGCTTTATTCATGCACTGAAGTGCTTCCAGTCGCTAATCGACTTCGGGACTTAACAAATTTTTAAGCTATAAGATGCTCAATAATGTACTATCTCGCGGTTGGCAATTTTTTTTTAAATTTTCTTATTTTTCTCATGAATGAGTTTAGCGAAAACTTTTTCTCAGAAATGCATGACGTCAAAATCTTCCTTTTTCTTTGATAAAACGACCGGTAACAAAATTGAAGCAAAGAAGTGATCACTTTTTTTTTGTAAATCAAGGAAGAATTTACGAAGCGAGACAATATGTCAGATGAGTGAAAAAAATGCCACCGCAGAAAACATCAGAGAAAAAAAAAAACAAAAACAAAAAACAAACAAAACGAGGTTGAGGATTGTTAAATTAAAAGAAAGTGAAGTTAGCGATGTTTGTTAACGTTTTTATGGTCACGGTGGCTGAATTGACCAATATTTTAATTTCGAATGTTACTCTCGTTGTGATTCAGTGACTCGGTAATTCGCGTTTTAAAAAAACTGCATTAAGAAAAAAAAAAAAAAAAAAAAAAAAAAAAAGACTACAAGAAAATTATCAGGCGGTTCAACTTTCATATCGAAACTGATGTCAGGCCACTTATTGGATGATTTCATAATTCCCACAAGTATCAATCTGCGGATGAATCTTTCCGTCATGATTTTTTTTTTTTTTTAATACGTGAATGAGGTCACATGTGGTTGAATAATTTTGATCAAATAAACACCTTTTTTTTTTTTTTTCTCCTAAGGAACACTTATAAAATTCCAGCACTCTTTTCGACCTAATTATCGTCTAAAGGGAATTATAAACGGTGAAGATTAATTCTCTTCCAGGAATTAAACTCCTGTTTTTTTAAACTTTCATGTTGGAATCTCAGTTACCTAATTTTTTTTTTTTCATTTGAAGGTAATTACCAGGTTACAGATATAAATACATTTCTTTTTGATTTCAACATTTTTCGACGGACATCAACCCATAGCTTAGAGCAAATCCAAATGCCTAAAAAAGATATTGTAACGCAGAGGTGAATGTATCATAGTTGTACTGTTTTTTTTTTTTTTTTTTTTTTTTTTTTTTTGTGTATACAAGTTTGTTCATATTGCATCAGGAATTATAGGGTAATAGGTTTTCAAGGCCGCGCTTGCCTTTTAATACCTCCAAATTTACACAACCGAACGGTAACGATGTAAATCGTTAAAAGGAGATTTAAAAAAAAAAAAAAAAAAAAAAAAATTAAAAAGTGATTGCCGATTTTTTTTTTTCTCTTCGATTTTGTTTGATCTCTGCTTGAACATTCGAAATCGGGTTTGGAAACACTAGTATACACTTTGGTAAACAATCTTTAAACATTGTTTGTAAACAAAACAAAAAAAAAAAAAAAAAAAAAAATTGCATCAAATTTTGAATTAAATGTATAAGAAACCGAATGTGGCACAAATTCATTGTTTAAAAGGCTGAAAAATTTTATTGTTTTGTCAACTTTTAACGTGAAATCCTAAGTAAAAAAGTGTGGATCACATACGATCTTTGTTAATGTCTATAATTATACATACAGTACAGTATTTAAGCTTAGTCTTGGGGTGCAAATTCACTATGGAAGGTTGAACCAACATGTTGGTACCAGGGTTGCTGTTTAAAACATTTTTTAATAAAAAACAGTTTAAAACGTTTTATATTATTTTCCCATGTTTTAAAACGTTTTAAAACATGTTTTAAAACACGTTCAAAATGCTTTAAATTCGTTTCTATTTTTATTCAAATTTTTAAAACGGTGTTTTTTATTCAAATGTTTTAAAACGTTTTAAAACACCGTGTTTTAAACCAATTTGTTTTAAAACAATCATCCCTGAATATGGGCAAGTGATTTTAAACTACACAGAAAATTGGGGGCAGGAGTGGTGATTCATTCAGGATAGCGGCTCGTGATCAGTGAACTTAAGCAGCATTGATGACGGCCAGCTACTGGTTGGGTGACCGCCGACACTCCCGCCCTCTAGCAGGCATTGTAGGATTTACAGTTAAAGCCAGCCAGGGATGATTGTTTTAAAACAAATTGGTTTAATACACGGTGTTTTAAAACGTTTTAAAACATTCGAATAAAAAACACAGTTTTAAAACACTAACGTTTTAAAACACTGCTTTAAACACCGTATTTTATTAAGTGAATAAAATACGTTTTAAAATGCATTTTTAAGAGACCCGAGCCCGCAATTTGTCGCGCACGACTCATTTTATACAATCTATGGTATGGACCATACCATAGATTGTATGAGCCGCTCATATTCATAATGGTTGCTTAATCGCAGGGATGATTGTTTTAAAACATATTGGTTTAAAACGTGGTGTTTTAAAACGTTTTAAAACATTTGAATAAAAAACACCGTTTTAAAAATTTGAATAAAAATAGAAACGAATTTAAAACATTTTGAACGTGTTTTAAAACATGTTTTAAAACGTTTCAAAGCCAGGCCGAATAAAAGACGTTTTAAAACGTTTTAAAACATGGGAAAATAATATAAAACGTTTTAAACTGTTTTTTATTAAAAAATGTTTTAAACAGCAACCCTGAGAGCCAGCTTAACCTCGTTGTAATACGTAGATCCCACAAACGCTAAGTTGGATATATACATAAATTGGATATATACATAAAATTGGATCTCTTTAATAACGACATTGGATACTCATAAAAAACGAATACAATTTCAAAAAGCAAGTAGATGGTCTATGGCAACAAGCCGACCAATAAACCTCTCCCCCTTCTCCCTTTCTCCTCACCTTCCCTCAAAAGTAAAAAAAAAAAAAAGTACACAGAAAATTAAAGGTTTTGAACCCCAGATCCTTTTTAAAAGCTTTTACCGAAGCTTGAGATGGGAATTATGTCCGCCCTAATTGATTTTTATTTTATTTTATTTTCATCAGAAATTCATTTTTTGAATCCGCTTTAAACAGAATCAAGTAGCGAAACCGATGACCCAAAAACGGTTTGAAATATCCACGAAAAAATATTGACCACATGATGATTACCAACCTCTCACGGTCTTCGATAGTTAAATGCTTATCAATTTTTCTCACGTTAAACGATTATGTCAACTCGTGCGTGCCTGGGTAAACTTTCGATCTTTATCGAATTTGTTTAAACGAGAAATTTCGGTTTTTTTTTTTTTTTTTTTTTTGTTTTTTTACAGTTCACTTGCGCACTTCCATTTTTATGATCCTGTTTCAATAATAAAAACTGAACGATATTAAACACAATAGCGATAATAAAAATTCTTATTTTATTATTAACACTGTAGTTAAATCGCAGCCTTGTAATACCTCCAAAAACAATCAAAGGTCTCAGGGTGAGGATAACTTAACAGTATATTGATGAGGATATATAATCCTAATATGTAATTTCGTTGAGGTTGGCCAATACGAGGGAGAGTGTATGAATTTTTTTTTTCTTTTTTTTGTTATGTCATTTGCGGTAATGAACCTTTCATCGCCCTGCGCGAATCGGAAAAAAATTTTATACTTGGCATTATACTGAAATTTCGAATGGCATGATAAACAAAAAAAAAATTAGGAGTAGAAAATAAAAGTGAAATTTTAAGGTTAAAAATAATTTCAAGACAATAAACGTGTACGGATGGTATGCGCTACTCATTCATTAAAAAAAAAAAAAGAGTTAACATCCGATTTTTTTGTTTTTAATAATGAAAAATTTCTACTTTGAAATTTCATGTTTTATAAAAATTTAAAAAATTCAAAACAATGCGTTGTAGTCGGAGAGAAATGTGACGGACGAAAAAGCGGAGTCGTTAACAATTAATATAGAAACAAAAGCTACCTTTCCAGCTTTTAGGAGGAGAATTTTGAAAGGGAGCGTAAAATAATCTGATTGCTTCTTAAACTGCTCAGTTATTACATTAAAAAGCTTGGAAATTTATATGACTTTGACAATATCGTTTATGCACGAATGATGTGGAAAATTTCGTATGCCGGCTCTCGTGTTATGAAAATCAAACAGTAGGGTGTTTCTTATTTTTCGAATTTGAATGAGAGCATCCCCGGAATCGGCTCTCTTTGCGGCACATAAAAACCCTAATTTTTTTCAGATTTTTTACTCGACGGGAAACCGCCTCGACTTGCGCTTCAAGGTCGGAAAATTCCCATAAGAGGGAAAAAATCGATAATTTTTTTAAAATAAAAATTAAAGTTTGTAAAACTAATTTTCCTAAAAATAAATTTCCTAATTTAACCGAAACCGAACCCAGAACAAATTCAGAAAATCTTTGCGGTAAAGGCATTAGAAAAATTAAATTTGGAAATTTTTTTTTTTTAGGAAAATTAGTTTTAAGAACTTTAATTTTTAGGAAAAATATCATTAGGAATGTTATATTAGGAAAATTAGATTAGGAAAAATGGTCGGGAACGGACGGAAAACCTACCGACTTTCCCTTCAAGGTCGAAAAATTCCCATAAGAGAGAAAAAATTAAAAAGTTTTTTTTTTATAGTAAAAACGGTGATTTCCTATGGGAAATTTTGCGTAGATCACGAAGTTGAACTCCCATTTTCTTTTTCAACTGCTCCGGTTTTTGAGCCAAGAAATGAGCCGAAAATCGGTGTTGAGTGACAAAACATGGTAAGTCCTGATTTTTGGCTTAACAGCTCGAAAACCGGAGCAGTTAAAAAAAAAAAATGAACTTCAGCTTCGTGATCTACGCAAAATCTCTGATTGGAAATCACCGTTTTTACAAGAAAAAAACTATGAATTTCTTTCCCTCTTATGGGAATTTTCCGACCTTGAAACGAAAGTCGGGGAGGTTTTCCGTCCGTTTCCGTACATTTTCCCTAATATAACATTCCTACTGATGTTTTTCCTAAAGTTTTTTTTCCTAATCTATTTTTCCAAAAAAAAAAGTTCCTAAAACTAATTTTCCTAAAAGACAAAATAGTTCCTAAAACTAATCTCAACAAAAAAGTTCCTAAAACTAATTTTCCGAAAAAAAGGTTCCTAAAACTTATTTTCCTAAAAGAAAAAAAATTTCCTAAAACTTATTTTCCTAAAAGAAAAAAAATTTCCTAAAACTAATTTTCCAAAAAAAAGTTCCTAAAACGAATTTTCCTAAAAGAAAAAAAAATCCCTAAAACTAATTTTCTTTAAAAAAACTTTCCTAATTTAATTTTTCTAATGCCTTTTAGCACGAAGATTAGGGTGGTTCAAAAAAAACTTTTTGTTGAAAAGTTTGGGGGCTGAGGCGAAAATGCGTTCTTTATAAAGTAAGAAACCTTAAAAAATTTTTTAAAATTTTTTTTGTCGACGATTAGGGGTGCCTGTAAGACCAAAAAGGGTCTAAATCGACGAAAAGTGAAGCTGGTTGTAAAAAATTTTTTTTCCTCTCATTTAAGAGGCCAATAATTTTGCTTCAATATTTTTTTCTTATGTTTTCGAACCCGTAGAATCCGAAAATGACAACAGTTTTTTTCAAAAAAAATTCTGGGGCCCGCAAATGGAACATCTTCAGGCATTTTTTAATTTTTTTCGGCCTAATTTTTCGCATTTCACTCTGCCTGATCCATTTACGTGCACCGATTTGGTCGAAAACATGGCAGCTTACGTTCTCGAACCTGTAGAATCCGAAAATCACAACGACGACTTTGAAAAAAATACATGGGGCCCATTAATAGATCATTTTCCAGCGTTTTTTCGATTTTTTTGGCCAGATTTCTTCAATTGAAGCTACCGGCATCTATATAGGAGGTAATAATTTGCTGAAAGACATCCTAACCTATGTTTTTGAACCCGCAGAATCCGAAAATCACAACGGCGATTTGATAAAAAATTTCTGGGGCACATAAACAAACCTTTTTTAAGCGTTTTTTCGAAATTTTGGCCAGATTTCTTCAATTATAGCTACCGGCATCTACAAAGGAGCTGATAAATTACCTCAAAGACATCCTGACGTATGTTTTTGAACCCATAGAATCCGAAAATCACAACGGCGATTTTGTGAAAGATTCTTGTGGCCTAGAAGGGCCCGAGTTACGACAGATCGTCTTAACTACAGAAATTTTTTGCAAAATTTGGACATTGCTAGAAAATTTTTTAGAAATCGCTGTTGTGATTTTCGGATTCTGCGGGTTCAAAACATAGGTTAGGATGTCTTTCAGCAAATTATTACCTCCTATATAGATGCCGGTAGCTTCAATTGAAGAATCTGGCCAAAAAAATCGAAAAACGCTGGAAAATGATCTATTAATGGGCCCCATGTATTTTTTACAAAGTCGTCGTTGTGATTTTCGGATTCTACAGGTTCGAGAACCTAAGCTGCCATGTTTTCGACCAAATCGGTGCACGTAAAAGGATCAGGCAGAGTGAAATGCGAAAAATTAGGCCGAAAAAAATTAAAAAATGCCTGAAGATGTTCCATTTGCGGGCCCCAGAATTTTTTTTGAAAAAAACTGTTGTCATTTTCGGATTCTACGGGTTCGAAAACATAAGAAAAAAATATTGAAGCAAAATTATTGGCCTCTTAAATGAGAGGAAAAAAAATTTTTTACAACCAGCTTCACTTTTCGTCGATTTAGACCCTTTTTGGTCTTACAGGCACCCCTAATCGTCGACAAAAAAAATTTTAAAAAATTTTTTAAGGTTTCTTACTTTATAAAGAACGCATTTTCGCCTCAGCCCCCAAACTTTTCAACAAAAAGTTTTTTTTGAACCACCCTAACGAAGATTTTCTGAATTTTTAATCTTCCAACAACATTTTCTGAATTTGTTTCGCGCAGGACTCCGAATACGATGCCAGTGCCGGCCACGGCCGGCTGAAATCCCGAGTAAAGACCGATGCCGATGCCATATTATTTATTTAACTCCCGTTTCGATTCCGGCACCGACACCCGATGTCGACGCCGCTCTGATTCCGATTTTAGTGAAAAACAAAAAAATCATAGGAGCCACTCTAGACGATTTTTAAAATCAGGGGTCCGATTCCAATTTCGATGCCAGCCGCTGTCGGCTAAATATCTCGGATCGATGCCGATGCCGATTTCGAATATTAAAAAAAATCCAATGCCGATGAGCATCGGCATCGATCGGCCATTTGCAAGCTTCGGACCCCTGGTTCCGGGTTCGGTTTCTGTTAGATTAGTAAAGAAAAAAACTTCAGTAAAAACAGCATTAGGGATATTATTTTAGGAAAATTAGATTAGAAAATTTATTTTTAGGAAAATCGGTTTTAGGAAATTTGGTTTTTAGGAAAAATGCTAGGTAACCTTCCGCCGAGTAAAAAATCTAAAAAAAATCAGGGTTCATATGTGCCACAGTGAAAACCGATTCCGGGGGTGCGCTCATTCAAATTCGAAAATTCGCAAAATAAGGGACACCCTAATCAACAGTAAAATACCGTTACAGGACAAAGTCTAAAAATTTTTGAAGAAATTTTTTTTTTTTTTTGAACCATCATATCAATCGAATCGCCCAAGGTTAATAACACACTTTTTTAATAATGTGTATATATTTCTAAAGGAAGTCGGGAGGAGTTTTGGCTGAACTTGACATTCCGGCCGCGTATATAAATGCATGCCATTTAGTTGAGTAGATACCTAATAGCGAATCATCATATCGTCTACAATATCGCTCCGCAAGGTTCCTATATACATACACTTCCATTGTCTGTTATTATTATTTTTACCGTCCCTACCTTGACACATATTGCGACTTTTACTACTTTTTTTGAAATAAATCATTAAACGAACTCATCGCTCCTGAATATTAATCAGAGCTGTCAATGCGTAAAAAAAAAAAAAAATGAAATAATAAGAAAAATTATTCCGAGCATAAACCATTGTTGTGTTACATTTCAACATTAAAAGAAAAAAAAATTTGAAATTTGACGGTCAAATTATTTTGCCATCGTAAAAAAAAAAAAAAAAAAAAAAAAAAAAAAAAAAAAAAAATTAAATCGATATGTGTAATTTTAAAAGGCTTAAAGTACCCAGTTTTTTAGGTTAATTACTCCGAACCATGAAATACATTCTTTTTGACGTTTGTTTTTTTTAAAGAAAAGAAGCGACAGTTGTGAAAGTCACGACACCTCGTGGGAATTGTCGCATGATTTTATTTTCTTTCTTTTTTTTTTTACTTTGCGTAAGGTCTTGTTCCGAACGCATGAAACCATGTCATGCAAATTGTTCACCGAAGGATGATAAGAGTGTCTGATATATGATACTCACCGACCATAAGGAACGGAGCAGCCAAATTGATACCGATAAAATCGAAACCCAAGTAAATAGCAGTTCCGAAAGCCGCGATCGTCGCCATCGCTGCTGAAATGTTTCCCATCATCCCTAGGATGGGTTTCGATCGGACCCAATCGAACATCATGCATGTTAACATCGAAAATCTGTAAAAAAGATACAAACAAAACGAATTAAAAAAGTTTTTTGAGAGTAACAATGAAAAAAAAAAACCGATAAGATCAGCTGCATAAATTTTGCAAGGCCAAGGCAAAAATAAAAAAATAAATGCGAAAAAAGAAATAAAATAAAATGAAATATGAGTTGTTGATGTGGATTGGTTATGCGACAAAATTCTCGTGGTTTCATAAAAATTTGCTTAATTATGAATGGTTGCAATTAAGCGAAAAAAAAAAACAAAAATATTTCCATTAGTCATTCGAAAACAAAAAATTACACACCGCAAAACATTAAAATCGAAATCACCTGGTGGGATGTTCATGCGCGTGGGAGATGAAGGCAGAAAAGAAGGTGAAATTTTAAATGCTTCCCGAACATTTCAAAGAATTTTTCGCAAAATTTTCAATTTGCACCCGATGCTTCTCCAAATAAATTCACCCAAAGATCAAAATATTCTTCGGTGGCTGCAAGCTGCAACTGCGTTATAATTGGTGTCCTGTCTCCATTGGCCAATTAATCGAAAGGTACAATTAATTGTACCACCGGAAATGCTGTCACTATGTTTCCGGACTTTTTTCTTCTGCTACCACTTTTTTTTATTGTTTAGTTTTCACTATTTTTTTGAATACTAAAAATAATGAAAACGAAAAAAAAAAGTGGTAACAGAAGAAAAAAGTCCAAAAGTATACAGTATTTCCGGTGGTACAATTAATTGTACCCTTCGATTAATTGACCAATGGAGACAGGATATTATGTCTTATAATTTTTTAAATTCAATTATTATATCTTATAATATTTACTTCCTGTCTCCATTGGCCGATTAATCGAAAGGTACAGTTAATTGTACCACCGGAAATGCTGTATGTTTCCGGGCATTTTTCTTCTGCTACCACTTTTTATACCGTTTTGATTATTTTTTCAAACACTAAAAATAATCAAAACGAAAAAAAAAAGTGGTAACAGAAGAAAAAAGTCCAAAAGTATACAGTATTTCCGGTGGTACAATTAATTGTACCCTTCGATTAATTGACCAATGGAGACAGGACATTATGTCTTATAATTTTTTTTAATTCAATTATTATGTCTTATAATATTTTACTTCCTGTCTCCATTGGCCGATTAATCGAAAGGTACAATTAATTAATTTACCACCGGAAATGCTGTATGTTTCCGGACTTTTTTCTTCTGCTACCACTTTTTATACTGTTTTGATTATTTTTTCGAACACTAAAAATAATCAAAAAGAAAAAAAAAGTGGTAGCAGAAGAAAAAAGTCCAAAAAAATACAGAATTTCCGGTGTTACAATTAATTTTACCCTACAATTAATTGTCCAATGGAGATAATGCATGGCAAGTACAAAAATTGAAATATGTATATGCAAAATCAAAAAAAAAAAAAAAAAAAAAAAAAAAAACGGAAATGGCAAGAGTTCAATGAAAATTTTTTTATTTTAAATATTCTTGGATTCAAGAGCAACGAAAACCACCAACTTTTTTTGTTTTGTAGCTGCAAATGTGGTAACATGATTTTCTGAAAGTTCAAATTCAGGGGCATAGAACGGCGTCTACTTTAAAATTTGAGCTTTTCATTGTACTGCACGGGAAGTTAGCAGTACAAAGTCGATAATGGAAATAACTTTTTTGTTTTAAAAGCTCAAATTCTGAAAGAGGGTTTCCTGAAAGCTCAAAATTCTGATATCGTTTTTATAATTTGAGCTTTTTATAGTACAGCTGACTTTTGGAATTTTTTTTATAAGTCAGGGAACGTTAATATTGAAGGGTATTACGTCCTTCCGCATAAATGTTAAATTATCTACAGTTTAAGTAACTTGAATTTTTTTAAAAACATAAGTGGAATCTTTATATGAAGTATATCTACCAACAGCAAAGCTAAAAATAATTAAAATCTTTAATAAATTAAGATATAATGTTTTGTCTCCATTGGCCAATTAATCGAAGGGTAGAATCTTTTGTACCACCGAAAATGCTGTATAATTTTGGACTTTTTTCTTCTGCTGCCACTTTTTCATATTCTTTTGATTATTTTTTCGAAAACTAAAAATAATGAAAACGAAAAAAAAGTGGTAGCAGAAGAAAAAGTTTAAAAATAAACAGCATTTCCGGTGGTACAATTAATTTTACGCTCCAATTAATTGTCCAATGGAGACAGGAAGTAAATATTATAAGATATAATAATTAATAATAATAATTAATAAAATAAATATATTATAAGACATAATGCCCTGTCTCCATTGGCCAATTAATCGAAAGGTACAATTAATTGTACCACCGAAAATACTCTACATTTTTGGACTTTTTTCTTCTGCTGTTACTTTTTTTTGATTATTTTTTTGAACACCGAAAATAATGAAAACGAAAAAAAAAAGTGGTAGCAGAAGAAAAAAGTCTAAAAAAAAAAAACATTTCCGGTGGTACAATTAATTGTCCGATGGAGACAGAAAGTAAATATTATAAGATAATAATTAAATTTAAAAAATTATAAGACATAATGTCCTGTCTCTATTGGTCAATTAATCGAAGGGTACAATTAATTGTACCACCGGAAATTCTGTATATTTTTGTACTCTTTTCTTCTGCTGCCACGTTTATTAAAATTGTTTTGATTATTTTTTCTAACACTAAAAATAATTCAAACGAAAAAAAAGTGGTAGCAGAAGAAAAAAGTCCAAAAATATACAGCATTTCCGGTGGTACAATTAATTGCGGCCTCCAAATTAATTCTACAAAGGAGACAGAACATAAAAACTTAAATCTGTAATAAAGTAAGACCCTCGGATCATTTTTCGTAACACCAGTAAGCATCCTTTGTAGTGATAAAGCTCTTACTTTTTAAAACATTTTTAATTTTACTGCTGGTAGTTTTATATATCTGAAGGTACCAGTTATACAAAAATTTTCAAATTCTTGAAACTCTTTAATAACTTATAATTTTAAACACCTCTAAAAATGGATTCCCTGAAGTGTTTCTTTTTGAAATTTCTTATGAATACTTACGCGATCATAAGAGCGAAAGTAGAACCAAAATAAGGCACCACCGTCCTTGTGTTCCTTTCCAATTCGATATCCAACGTTCTAGACGCAAATCTAGCAGTAGAAATATATTTGAAAATATTGTCTTTTTCAGCTTTGCCAACTGCGTTTAAGAAGGCTTCTTCCCAAGCAGCTCCTCTGAAATTGAAAAATAAAAAAATCATGAAAATCGTATCTAGTAATTTTTATTATTTTTTAATTGATAATTTTCGAGGTGTAATTTGATAATTAACTGATATATTAAATTGAATTTAATTGATAATTTAATTGGTAATTGTCGGGTATAAATTCAGTTAATTCTGGCATTAACTGCACTCAAAAAAAAAAAAAAAAATGTTTTGAACAGGTTTTGTCTTGCAACAAAACGGGAATGTTTCATAGCAAAACAAAAATGCTTCGTGATAACGGACAGGTTGTTTCTTGTGATTGTTTTCGCATTAGCCATTTTCTTTTTTGAGTGTGGCAAAATTTTTAATTATTTTCGGATTCACTTTGACAACTGTTTGTAATATACGCTGTATACATCCTTTGCAATCTTAAAAAAAAAAAAAAATACAGGATGGCGAAAGAACAATATTACGCAAAAATCCAATAAATTCGGACGGAAAAATTTATTTTATCGGATTTTAATTTTCTCAAACGCGAACTAATAATAGAACATAAACGGGTGAAAGTATTATTAAAAAATTTAAAAATCTTTGATATATGTGATCTGAAACAAGAAAAAAAAAAGTTTTTCTATCTTTCCATCCGGAGTTAGTACATCCACTTCTTAATAATTACTGATACGGTTTCGTGAACCGTTATTAGACCGATTCGTCTTTATTAGTATGCAATATATTAAAAAATAAACAGAAAAAAAAAAATCACTTTTCGTTTTTAACTCTTACAAAAAGAAGACCCCTTTTTTGGAACTCTCTAACGGAAATCACGAGGAGAAAAAAAAAAAAAAAAAAAATTGACGGAATTTCGTAGGCATATGCCGACCGAGGTGAAGGTGAACCAACCGGGGATTAATTCCAATCAAGGTTGAACTCTGCCTAAAAAAAGAGATTTTTGCTGAAAGAGTTTAAGGTCGGGTTCGAATCAAAAAACGAAAAATTAAAAAAAAAGACAGTACAATGACTCCGAAATTTGCAAACATCATCTTATTAATTTAATTAATCAAAAAATATGTGTGGAATTGATACCGGTGAAAGCGTGGACGATATATCGCGAATACAATAAGAATATTTAATCGATGGTGTAAGAATTAATTAAAAGGAAATCTATTATGTATTTACTTAATAGAAAAAAAAAATACTTCGGTTTAAACTTTATAAACAAATTATCCTACCTACGCGAATCCTTAAATGCCTGCTCAACCGAAAAAATCAACTGAACGGAAAAAGTAGAGCTGAAATATTAATGGAAGCTTAATGGTTCCATGAATTTCGATTGACAATATCCGAATGATCAAAAATCCGTCAAATAGTTTTCGGACAAAAGAAAACTAAGATTTTCTCCAAAAAATAAAAATAAAAAGCAGGACTACGTAAATATTTTTTCAATAAAATTTTAAATAAATTTTTTCAATGGTCAAAAATCATTAAAATTTTTGTTTCAAAAAATGTTAATGATCCCCCTAAATCCACCAAGCCCTAACATTAGTCCACGTGGCCCCCTTTTTCGGTAAAAGTTTATCAATTTTATCCTTTTCTTCTTAAAATTACTCAAAAATTTGCAATATTTTGTAAAAATTTTTTTTATAAATTTCATTGATAATTTAAATTTTTTTTTTTTTAATTTTTATTTTCCAACAAACCTAAACTTTTTTTAAAAAATTATTAAGAATCGAATATTTTTGATAAAATCATTGAAAGATTAATCTAAAATTTTATTGAAAAAATATTATCTAAAACTTTGTTAAAAAATTGATCTAAAATTTTGTTGAAAAATTGATCTAAAATTTTGTTGAAAAATTGATCTAAAATTTTGTTGAAAAATTGATTTAAAATTTTGTTGAAAAATTTATCTAAAATTTTTGAAAAATTCGTTTTGTTTTATGTTCGGTGTCCAAAACACCAAGACAACCGAACACGACAAAACCATCATGGTGCGCCCTAAGATGTAGCCCATGTCAAAAAAAAAAAATTGCTAAGTTTCTTATACGATTACATCGAATTTTTATCGAATGTCGTAACCCAATCTTTATCATCCCGCGATCATAATTAAGCAATTGAAAATGTGCATTAATTCACGGCGTCTCTTCTTCAAAATATGCCCTCGAGGTTTATCATCGAATTAACCCAGAATATTTAGCAACGGACCATCCATTGTCACTACGTGGTTTATAATTACGATCACGGATTAAGTAAATTGTCGCATGAATATGTAAACGTTGGCCAATTCCTTTTGTTCACCTTTTTCGGTGGGTTTATTGCCGTTCTTTCCTCACGGTTTATGACTTTTTATCTATTTTTAATGAATGAATTTTCCATTAAATCCTCTTATTTTATTTTTTCATTAACATCCAGCGGCTATTTGAAACTATCAAAAGAGATAATAAAACCAGAGGACGCGATATAACCCTTTTTGAGGTTTAACGCATGGTCCGTTGCTACGCAAATGCGCTTTTACTACGCATTTTCTTCGTGTCCCGTCGATGGCGCTTATAATGCAAAAGGCGGATTTCGGTAGAAAAAATAAATTGAGCCCTAAAAAATTCATGCTCTGTCTCCACTGGACAATTAATTGGAGGGTACAATTAATTGTACCACCGGAAATGCTGTATATTTTTGGACTTTTTTCTTCTGCTACCACTTTTTTTCTTTTTCAGTGTTCGAAAAAATAATCAAAACAATAAAAAAAATTGGTAGCAAAAGAAAAAAGTCCAAAAATATACAGCATTTCCGGTGGTACGATTAACTGTACTTTTCGATTAATTAGCCAATGGAGACAGGACATAAGCACTGAAAATTTAAATAATTAAAAGTTATGTTAGGTTTTAAGTGACCTTTTAGATTGGTGATTTTTCCTTACTTTTAAAATCAACTGCTTTGATTCCGTTTAAAAATTAGTTATATGCATCTGCATTTAACACAGGATTAATATAAGAAGACTAGTCTTAAAAAATCAATTAATAATCTCTGGGGGTTGATATTAATAATCCCCGGGTTGTCATAATTCTCACGGGGTCATAAAGCTTCTTTCCCTCTTCCCCTTAAAAAAAATTTTACTTGCTTGCTAATTTTCTTTTTTTTTGGAAATCTTTAAACCTTTCAAAAACGGACTTCATTTTCGAATTATCTTAATAATATTAATAATAATAATGAGGCTTCATTTTTTGATAGGGCTTCTCTTTATTAAGCGAAAAAAAGCTCTTATCACGAATTTTATTTTAATCTACAAATTCACTTAAAATCTGATCCGCTATCGCTAATGAAATCGGTTTTACTTTTCCTCCAGTCATAATGAAATTAATTAATTACTTGCATAAGAGCACTGAATTTTTCCATGTTTAAATATCCGCACTATTATATTAATGCCTCTTATTACATTTGGAAAAGCCTAAGCAGAAGTCATTTGTCATAAATACAAATAATGCAAAAAATTTTCGATTTTTTTACTCTTTGTCTTTCCTACTTTACTTATTTCCTATACGTAGATTATTATGAATAATTTTCTCATTAGCCTTGTGATTCTCATGCTTTTGGCTAGCAAAACCCAAGCGAATTAAAAAAAAAAAAAAATTATTTATCCAGGTTTACTAGCTTTGCAAATTAATAATGGGCACATTGTGGTTCATCCAAATGGCATTTCATCCAAAAAATTTTGGATGAAACAAATATCGGTTATTTTGCACTTTATCCAAAAAAGTTTGGATGATAAGCAAATCAGCCATTCAAAGTTATTCAGCAGTTCATCCAAAAAATTTTGGATGAATCTAATACTGACTGCATTTGGCCGAACGTTTTGCCAAATTGGATAAAACACAACACAAAAAAAATTCGTTTCATCCAAAAATTTTCTGATAAAATGCATTTTGGATGAACTACTAAATCACTTTCAACTTTCATACAAATTTTTTTTCGGATAAAAAGCAATTTGGATAAAGTGCAAAATAACTGATATTCGTTTTATCCAAACGTTTTTGGATAAAATGCAATTTGGATGAAACGCAAAGTCCCCCGGATAACGTAAATCTGACTAAGAAAATAATTTTTTTTCAAAAGGCTCCTATAAAAATTTTTAACGATGCCACTCAATTTTTAACTAAGACATGAAATATTTAGCCTAACCTAAAAATTCTCCACGTTCAACGGCCTCTTTCATGGAAAATTACTCGTGACAAGTTCAATCAAGAAAAACAAAAAATTACCATATCAAAAGGCAGTAATTTTTCCAAACCGATGTGACACCTTCAAAAAAAAAAATAAAAAAAAAATGATGTCACCCCGAATTATGGTTTATGGCGTTTAAAATTTATTTTTTTTAGCAATTTCCCGCGTCAAAGGTGTGGTATGCAATAGAAAATCGCTTGCGAAAACTTATGAATCATTACACGATCGGGTACCTCATTGGTATTGCCATCCCTATTTAATTTTTTTCGCCATCCAAGGTTTTCTTACACAACCAATAATAATCCGCGTCCAAAAAAACAAAAAATGGAAATTGAGAGAAAAAAAAAAAAAAGGTTTCTTAACCAACCTGGCATCTTGCTTTTTGTTATCGGCCGTCACGAAATACACGAGCTGAGCACTCGGAACGGCGGTAATGATTCCGTCCTCGCTCACGGACGTCCCTCCAAAATAAACCGGGAAAGTGTGAGCGTCCCACGTTACCGGATTAAACATAATCGGGAAAGTCAAATTCAATTCTCCGGTTTCGATTTGATCCATGACGTAATCCAAATTCAAAATGTCGTTCTGAAAACATTCGTTTATCCATTTCGCGCAAATGTCGCGATATGTAAATGTCTCTTCTTCGTATTCCGCAGTCGTGTTTTGTATCAACTCGTCGAGCATTCTAAGTTCTTTCCATACTTCAACCCGGAGCATGTCTCCGCCATCCTTCGGGATCGCTATTATTCTTCCGAAGCGACCTGTAAAGTAAAAAATTTGAAATTAAAAATTGTAAATTAAAAAAAAAATAGCAGATTATCACAGCAGATGCGGAGGTAGCGCTTGCAAGTTGAGACAGGAGCTTACGAGTTTCAACTTGTAGCCAGTCGAGATGTGCAAGTTACCGACGCACCTGACGTGTAACGTATTTTTCATTTCGCTAATTCTTAAATTCGCTATTATTATTCCGAAGCGACGAGTAAAATAAAAATTTGAAATCAAAAATTGTAAATAAAAAGATAGCAGATTATCACATCAGCGTTTGCAAGTCGACACTCGAACTTACGAGTCTCGACCTGTCGTTACCAGTCGAAACTTGCAAACTACCGACGCACCTGACGTACAACGTATTTTTCATTTCGCATCAAAAAAGAAGGTAAATATCGTCTTTTTAAAAAACTGTCCGAAGGGAAAAATTTTATTTTCGAACTATGAGCGATAAAAAAAAAAAATGTTTGTTTATTGCAATGGCCGCATGAGCACTCGCTCATTATTTTCTTCGTTGACCTTCCTAGAAAGTAAAATTTTTTTCCATTACAGATATAACATTCTTTATGTTCTTTCATTTTTTTATTTCATATGTGGAACCGGTTGCTTACTATTACTGTCTATTTAACTAACGTACGAATGACACCAATTAAATTTTTTTCTTTTTTTTCTTTTTTTGCTCTGACTCTCAGGTGCGGTTAACTGTTTTATTAATTAGTTTGTATGGTCAAGGTTGAAATATTTCTTCTTGTTAAATTTAAATATTACAAATGTCACTGATGGTTCATTTTAATCAAATAGAAAAAGTGAAGATGTTGAAATATTTGCTCTCGAAGAAAATGTCAAGAGGATGAGAAAAAAAAGTGAGCTCAGGCGGAAAAATTCATCTGCGGATGCCCACGGATTTTGTGGTAGGATGTCCACACATGCACTGGAGATTTTTAAGTACCGTCCAATTACAGAAAAACAGAAATGAAAACGCCCCAAAGATGGTCACAGATCCCAAGAAAAAGTGTGTTATAAAATTTTATAACTATTTATAAATTTTAATAACAAAAATTCCCTGAACAATATGTTATTTTTTGTTTGATTCCGCTATGCTTAGCATATGGAGACATTATAGACTCTTAAAACGTTTTTCTGACGAAAAAAACGGGGAAAAATGTAAAGGATGGTAGCTAAAGAAGATTTTTTGGCCCCTTAGAAAAAAAAAAAAATTTTCGCCTAAAGTGTCATCTGGGAGGCCCTTAAAATATTGACACCGAAAAAGCGGAAATGTGGCTCAATCAAATATAGAATTTTTGCCCATTTTTTTCGGACTTATAACATTTTGCAAATTTTTCCGAATTTTTAGTTTATCTCTTGTATTTTTTACATGAAAAAAAAACTTAAAAATAACGAAAAGCAGAAATAGAAGAATGAGGGGAAAAGAGTCATTGATAAAACCATGTACTGTATTATTGGCGCCACGTTTTAGGCATCTGCACATATTTCCTGGTTTTCATTTTTATAACTTGTTGATTGCGATTGCTGAAAGCTTACCCCAAAAAAAAGCATAGCATTTAAATGAAGGAAAATGCCGTCATTCACAAGGTTTTTTTGGGCTTTTTTTAATATTTTAACCTCAAATTAAGCTTTAATTTTTTTTTTTTTTTTTTTTTTTTTTTAGCTTTTGCTTCTTGGATTAATTTTTAGTACTTTTTTTTTTTTCTAAGGTAAAACACTCAAATCTTGAACAGTCCATAGGCTGAACGAAAAAAAAGTGATGCTCCCGATATTCCTCAATTATGCAACCGGTGATGCAAACTCAATTTAGTCTTCTTTTTTTTTTTTAAATTTTTTCCCCGAATATTTTCAATATTATTTGTAAAAATTAAAGGGTTTTAGAAGTCGCTGATTCCGAATCTGAAATCAGTTTTTAATTGGGAGGCACAGTTGGTCCCCCAGAAAACAAATCATTTTTAAATTATTGGAAAAATAACATAAATATCAATTTACATGTTTTCTGGCAACCTGATTTCAAATCTAACATCGGATTTTACGTAGGGGGCACGTGCGCCCTTTCCTCCCCAGAAAATCAGCTTGTCTTAAATTAACTTCCTCCCGGAGTATTAACTTGTCTTAATTTTTCGAAAACCGATTATTTTTCATGTAATAATAATAATAATTATGAAAACTGAAAGTTTTATAAGTTTATAGTTCGCCATCTTTAATTTCAATTTTTTCAAAATTTGGACTTCAGATTCAGAATAAGCAGTTCAAAAAACCCTTCAAAATATTTAGGTTTTATTAGTTTTAAACTTATAAACGGCTCTTTGGAGAAATATAGTTTTGCCCATAAGCTAAACATAGGTGGAGAATGATTGCTAAATAATGTCCATCCGTTATTTACTTGCTTATTTAAGTTCATAAGAATAAAAAAGACCAATAAATAAAGCGTCTACAAAATTCGAATCTAGTAAAAAAATATGTAATATTTTAAATAAAGGTTCTAGTTCGTTTACATAACCGGCCGGTTAGCCGGGCGGTGTACACATGTTAACGATAAAAAAATACGTTAAAAATTTTTTTTTTAATCCAAAATTTTATACATGAAAACGGGGTCTAACTGCACCGAAACCGTACCCAAAACGTTTCGTTATGTTCAGAGATCCATGACATTAAATGCATGAAAAACAGTTAATAGTTCTTATATTTGATAATATTTAATTGTTTTTGCAGAAAAAAAAAATGTTTATTTCCGAGAGACTAGTGCAGCGCTCTAGCGGTGGAACCACGAACTATTTCAACAACAAAAAGAAAAATGGCGTTTTATTTTTTTATTTCGAAAACATTAAAAAAAATTATCAAATTTAGGCACAGTAAAGCCTTTTTCATACGTTTTCAATAACGAATCTTTACCTTTTAAACATAACAAAGCGTTTTGGCACGGTTTCGGTGCGATCCGATCTCATTTTTATGTGTAAAATACCGAATCAAAAAAAAAATATTAAACTTTTTTTTATTGTTAAAAAATTTTCACCGCCCGGCTGACCGGCCGGTTATGTAAAGGAACTAGAACCTTAAGATTTTATCAATCATCCGCCATCTTGAATTTTGGTTTTTTTTTAAATGCTGACTTCATATTCGGTTTCAGCAGTTCAAAATATCTCAAGTTAGGTTTTTACAATTTTTTAAGAAAATTAAAGCTCTGCAGGGTTGCAAAACTGATAAGTTCATATATGGACCGGTGGATTTTAATGCCCAGACGCCCACCAAATTTTAGTACCAGAACAGTAACAGAAGAAAAAAAAAAGTTGAAGCAGACCAAAAAAAAATTATACTAATTTTCGGTACTCCAATTAATTGCCTAATGGAAACAAGTATTACTTTTCACGAGTAGCGAAGAAACAAAAATAAAAATGAATCATTTTTAAAATCAGAATGAATGGATTTATGTTGTACCGACTTGCGCCACGAAAATATCAAATTTTTTCCATGTGAATCAGCCTAACGCCTAACGCTGACTCCCCAAGTCATAAAAAATAAAAACCATTAATGGACCGTTCGCGCGTGTCAAAAAAAAAAAAAAAATCATTCCTATACTACTCACCAGGTCTCGTTATACGACCGACGTTAAATCTGCTTGTGTAATTCGGTTTGAAAAATTCTTCCACGACAGCCCTCTCGTGTTTCCCTTCCCCGTTGATCGGGGAAAATAAATATTCCGGATCGATTTCATAGTGTATCCTTTGATACCCGGTAGCGCAGAGAAGGGTCATGATAACTGGTATGATGATAAAATAACCAGGATTGTTTCCGATGAAAACTCCAAGACGGTAGTAGGACTTCGTCAGGAGTTTATCGACGAACGTCAGTCCGCAACCCATTATCTGCAAAAAAAATCAGAGAAAAAAAAAATTATTAAATTAATCAGTAAAGAAAATTTAAACATTTACGAGGTAAATTAGTCATGGAGATGAATTGCAACGTGCCGAGACATAAACAATTATATTTTAAGCAATCCGCTTTCTTTCGCCACAGTGTAAGTTAATTTGTTCTTTCATAACAATCAAATTGGGGAATTTTTATTTTTCGTTTCGGCTAAAAATATGGAATTACCGATTCCTTAAATATACAAAATTAAACGTTTAAATTGCGTAGGTAGGTAAAGGACTCGGCGAAAAGATAACCGGAATCAATATTCACAAAAACCTTGGTGGGAAGTAATAAATTTTATATTAAAATTGATTGAAATTACGAGAAAAATTATAGTAATTTTAATAAGTTTGTTGTCGACGATTAAACGGTCTGATTCTCGCTTATGACAATCTTTCAAGGTCATTTCCGTCTTTTCTTTTTTTTACAAAAGAGTGCCACTGTATCCGGTAATTTCTTACAATTAACGACAAATATAGTTATTTCATTAGATGATTTGACCAAAAGCCAATTAAATTAAATGTTTAAAAAAAAACTGTAATTAAACCGAATGATTCACTCGATTTTTTTTTCAAACGCCAAAAAAATGCGATACTAAAACCGATCCCAAACAAAATGATTGAATGGTTGGCGGAAAACCGCAACGAAGAAGCAACACCCCGTGAAAAGAAGTTTTAAGATAGACATAAAATTTCGAAATGTTGTTATAAAGAATAAATAAATAAAGAGACATCATTCTTATAATGAAAGTCAAAGATTCTGAAAGTTTTCGCGGCTGCGACTTCGCCGGTTTTTTCTTCATCCCCCCCTCCCCCACACTCAGAAAAAAAAAATGACCAAAACACCTTGTGACAAAATATTTTCTTGAAAATCATGCGATAAAAATAATTAAATAGCCTAACTTATCAAGAAAAAACACGTCCGTTATCTCGAAGAATTTTTGATTCGCTGCGAAACGTTCCAGTTTCTTTGCAAGACAGAACTTGTTCAAAACCTTTCCCTTCCTTTTTCTGAGTGCACCGACCAAAATTCTTACGTAGGCATTCAACATTATCGTCAACGCTTGATGATTTTCTCTTTCTTAAGAATAAGCATCAGGGGAATCGAAAAAAATCTGTCATTTTGAAGACAAGTTAAAGACTATAAATAGTTAAAGACTATTTATTCATTTCTAGGAATCGACGCCGAGTTAGCTTTGATGCAAAACTTCGAGTATGTGCAAAAATTAAAAATTTTTTTAAAAAGGCCATCCATTGGATCTTTTTTAAGATTGCCTCCTACTGAAGCAACAAAATGGACTGCAGATGGCCCTTTTTTTATTGCAGGAAGGATTTTAAAAACAAGATAAGTTAAAACTTGTTCAAATTGGCATCAGGTCAAGTTGAAACTTGTTCAAATTGGCATCAGGACAAGTTGAAACTTGCACGAGACACGTTGAAACTTGCGCCAGACAAATTGAAACTTGCGCAATACACTGATAAAACGCTATTAGTAATTATTACTCATATTAAGGATAGATGTATAATTACTACTAGGTTAGGGTTAATTTTTATACATATTATTAGTAATTTTTACCATAATAATATTGATTATGGTAAAAATAACTAATAATATGTATAAAAATTAACCCTAACCTATTAGTAATTATACATCTACCCTTAATATGAGTAATAATTACTAATAGTGTTTTATCCGTGTAGAAAGTTAAAACTTGTTTAAATTGGCATCAGGACTAGTTGAAACTTGCTTAAGCGGAATCATCATCGGATCGGAGCAGCAGGCTAATCGTATTTTACCTTTTACTGAAAAACGAATAAGACAAATCTTGAAACAAAAAATGTTAAGGAGCTTTCAGGAAAAATATACGAAAATTTTATATTTTTTGTCTCGAGGTTTTTTATTTTCATTTTTCTGCAGAAAGTAAAATACGATTAGTCTGCTGCCACAACTGATGATTCCTTTTAAGAGTACGCATGAGTCGTGGCAGCAGATAAATAGTATTTTTCTTTTCACGGAAAAAAGTGGGCAAATCTTGAAAAAAAAAAAAAAAAAAAAAATTAAGAAATCTTTAGGAAAAAATTCCGAAGAGTTTTCAATTTCTATATATTCTAGATTTTTCTTTTTTTTTTTTTTTTCGTGAAAAGGAAAATACGATTTATCTGCTGCCAATTAAATTAGACTAAATTTTTTTATATTGATTTTTACAGGCTCCGCCTGCATTGAGGAATGCAGAATCTTTTAGAATGTGGCTAACTCAGTTAATCGACTATCACAACAATCGACTTGAGGAAACTAGAGCCCTTGTGAATAATTAGGAAAAGAAAATAGTAAAAAAAAAAAAAAAAAAAAATAGTATATTACAACGCAAGGGCTGCAAAAGAAAAATTGTCCGTCGAGGCCAATTTTGAATATCTTTACAAAGGTCTTGATGGGCAATTTTTTCTTTTGCAGCCCTTGTGTTGTAATATACTATTAATGATATTCCTTGAATAATAAAAGTTTTTGATAACTCCAGCTGAGAGAATTACACCCCCTCTGTCTTAAAGCAGTTTTTAGGTTTGTTGGAAATTTATAAAAATGAAAGTTTTCTTTTGAAATTAATTAATAATCGTTTAGCTGCCTGCGTAATAAAAAGGAATAAAAAAAAAGGATAATAATAAAAAATAAAAAAATAAAAAACTTACTCCCACACTCGAGAGCCAAAAACGTCGAATTTGAAAGGCTCCGAGCGCCATTTTGATTTTTTTTTTTTTTTTAATTCGATGTTTTGGCTCTGCGGTTCAGACTGTATTAATCAGGTTTCTTTTTTTTAGCAGGTTTGAACCTGTTAAGCATGCCCCTCTTACGTGTTCTTGTAAATCCCTCTTTAAGAAAAAAAAAAAAAAAAAAAAAAAAAAAAAAGTTCTGTCACGTGGTTGGCCAAGTTTGTTCAACCTCAGCCATGCAGCTTTCATTGATGGGTACTCGTTCGATCTGGAATGCCCCGGTAAAGTTTCCGATTTGGACCTGTACGATTTTCTTTTGACCCTGACTGATACTTTATTTTTTTTATCTAGTTAAAAGCGGATGAGAAAAAAAAACTTTTTAAAATATTTTCATCCTTGCGAATAAAGTGAAAAACCACTTTTATTCGTCATTCGTCCCAATTAAAAACACCCCGACAAGGTTTGAAGGTATGTAGAGATATCCGGTTTTTCCTGCAACCTAACGTAATTTTTATGGTAATTTTGAGATTCTACAGGTCGAATTACGTATAGGGCCCACTCAGACTGAAAAAAGGCTGAATTTTTGTTTTGTGTCACAAAATCGGGTATTTTGCATAAACACCTTTAACAGAGAAACGAAGCCCAAAAAATAATGAGATCCCGTATTTTACATTAACTAAACTAATCGCAAAGTAGTCCTTGCTTGTCTTTTAACACTTTCGTCAGTACAGTAGGAAAAAAAAATCTCTTAATCGAAAAAGATGACATTTAATTCAGCACGCAGCTTTTCCTTCTTTTTTTCAAAATATGACATTCGGTTCCGCATTCCTCAATCTTTTAAACTTAACGGACAAGGAAAAAAAAATTGCTAAACAATTTCATTTGCAGAAGATACTAAGAACTCTTTTTCATCAAATACGAAACATCTATCTCGGGCAAGTCCTTGCAAAGTACTTTCGATTTCTTAAAAAACAAAAATTTTTATATCAAAATATCATTAACAAAAATTAATTTACATTTTAATTCGAACCTTGATAAGAGAGGACTCCTTAAAAAACAAGATTTTTCTTCTTCTTATTTAATAATAAAAAAAATAATGATTGTTGTCGCAAAACACTTTAAAAAAACAAAAACGTAGTGTCATTCAAAAGATCAGATTGCCCTAGATTTTACAGAAATTGACGTCACGCTTTAGAAACCGGCTTCGCGCTTCAGGTGTTGTACCGTAAAAACTCGGTATTTCATTTCCGAAATGATTATTACAAAAAAAAAAATTTCCCCCTAAATTAAGGAACCTACCCCCCCAGAAGAAAAAGGGGATTTCGTCATCGTCGTCATTTTTTTTTTCTTTCCCGAAAATCCCTTGAACTCTTTTGAAGGATGGCAAGTTCCAGGAAGTTTAATTGAGTATTCATCACAATGAATGTTACCTTGTGCGTTTTGTTATTGTTCAATTAATATGAAGCCCATTACTATATAGGAGGCTATTAATAAAGGAAACAAAATTGGCAGTCATTTTAATTCTTTTTTCTTTTTTTTTAAATAACACTCATAAATTAATTAGAAAGAAATGGGTTTTTTTTTCTTTCTTTCTTTGAGCAGTTGAGCATTATGTAATTTTTGATCCGAGAGCTTAACACCTCATGCGTTATGTCTGTAAACATTGACATCGAAATGATACCTTTTTTTTTCTGTACTTTCACCGATAAAAAGTGAATAAGCAGTGTTAAAATTGTATCGAGTTGTACAACAGAAAAAAAAAAAAATCACAAAATTTCTTCCTATATGTGTGTTAAGCCCAGTTTGTAAAATTGCTTAGTGCATGATCCGGCAAAAAAATTGCACAGTTCATGAACTGGGCAATCAATTCATGAACTGTGCAATTTTTTTGCCCAATTCTAAACTATAAATTTTTTTGCCCAGTTCATGAACAGGACAAAAAACTTGCACAGTTCATGAACGGGGTAGGCTGCTTGCCCCGTTCACGAACTGGGCAATCTTATTGCCCAATTCATGAACTGGGCAAAAAAAACTGCGCAAATAAATTTCACAGTTTATGAACTGAGTCATCAATTCATGAACTGTGCAATTTTTTTGCCCAATTCTAACCTGAGAACTTTTTTGCTCGGTTCATCAACATCTTTTTACAAAAATTTTATTTTTGTTATAAATTTTTGAAAAAAAAAAAAATTTTTATGAAGATTTTAATTTTGTTAAATCAATATTTTTTTTTAAAATTGATTTTTTTTAACAAAAATTTTATTTTCAGGAGTGTTAGAATATTTATACAGAGAGCGAGGTACAGGCGTCCTTATTATAAACAATGGTGAAATCGAAAAGGGGAATCGACCTATTGCACATCTCTGGGATGGCCACGTTGTTAATATTTAGCTTATAAGGGGTCATCCATGTATTACGTAACGCAAAATACGCAACTTTTTGACCCCCCCCCCCTCCCCCTTGTAACACACCCGTAACGCAACCTGTAACCCCCCCTTCGTTATTACGTAACACGGGTTCTAACCCCCCCCCCCTTTGAAAAATATTTAAATTTCATTTTTAGAAGCCAAAAAAAATTTTCAGCTTCTTGATAAATTTTAATCAGATTTTACGAGTTAAAAAATTTTTTTATTTTTTTATTTTGAACAATAACTGGGAAAATTTTTTTTGAAAGAGTGAAATAAATTGAAATAATTTTAATATTAAAATTACGTAACGCATGGCCCAGGTCCCCCCTACCCCCCCGTAACAATGCGTAACACCTCCTTCGACCCCCACCCCCCCCCCCTCCAGGCGTTACGTAATACATGGACGACCCCTAAGCAAACAAGGCCAACCCAGACATGTGCGATAGGTCGCTTCCCTTTTCAGGGAAATATTTTCGTTCATGAGGATCTTTAGGGACAAACTAATCCGCGAAAGATGATGGCGCTGACTACCCTTAACGTACAGTGAGTATAGGAAAAAAAATAATAAAAATAAATAAATAAATAAATAAATTTTTTTGTCATTTTTTCATAAGCCACCATGTTTTTATATACATTATTAAGGACATGCAGCGCCACTGCGGAATAGTTTGTCCCTAAAGTTCCTCATTAACTCTTTCGAGTTCAGAAACGCAGTAATTTCGAACATGATTGCTACGAACTACAGTGGGTACGATTTAACAAAAGATGTTAACATTTAGGTCGACCAAATCCTGCTTTATATTTGATGTCCAGGATCGAATTATTGCAATATAGGCATCTAGAGTAAAGATATCAGAGCTTTAGGGACACCTTTCCACTGCTGTCCAATGCCATCAACAATAACATTCACTACTTTTTCGTGGAGCATTTATCACTTCTTCTTCTTCTTTCTTCTTCTTTTTCGGCATAATCTGGACATGAAGCCCTATGACCCTGCGCCTATCTTTACCAAGTTCGGTTTCTGGTGTAAGGTTTAGGCGTTACTACGTCATACCCCTTAATGTATCGAGTGACGAGCTCGATGACGGGGCACTCATATCGCAAAGGAATTTTACGAATGAGTGGGACCTACTTTATTTAGACAGGGAATCCGAACCCTGTGACACATCGGTCTTCTTCACATGATACACACATGAGTATCAGAAGTGAATGCTGGAGGAAAAAAATCCTGACTGAAATCAGGTTCGAACCAAGGCTCCACACGATCATTCGTTTCGGAG
This sequence comes from Liposcelis bostrychophila, assembly GCA_037577465.1. NCBI lineage: Eukaryota > Metazoa > Arthropoda > Insecta > Psocodea > Liposcelididae > Liposcelis > Liposcelis bostrychophila. Next base: position 13,532,476 of record CM075207.1, read on the forward strand.
TCGAGCACGCTCGCCACTCAGCCGACGTAGTGTCGTCGATTGATAAAATCTGCCGAAGTATATTTACAACAGCAGCCTCCTGACTTTATCCAGGCAAGCGAGAAATTGTGGCTTAGTGTCATCTATGCAAGCTTGTAGTGCTTCACCTTTGTGTCGAGACTAAATCACACACGGTAAAAAATTTTATGTTAACATTAACATAAATCGTGGGTGGCCCTTTTTTTATGTTAAAAATTAACATATTTATGTTAAAATCATAACATAATTTATGTTAATTTTAACATAAATTGAGTGTGGACTTTTTTTTAACATAAAATTTTTTACCGTGCACAAATCCAATGAAGCATGTGAAGACATCAGTGGAAAAAGGAGGCCGTTCAAGAAACAAAAGAAAAACGCCATGTAAATAAATACAAAACAAATTTCGTTCTTTCTGAACGGCCCCCTTTTTCCACTGATGTCTTCATGTTATAATTTCATATTAGCTCATTTAGATCGCAATGAATCTTTAAAAGTTGGTGGGAAATTTTTATATGTGGCGGAGTTGCATCGTGCACATTACGGTACTGAGATTGATGAAGTGCATTTAAATTATGGATGATACCCGGATGATTTATCCTTATCGTCGACGGATCGTAAGACGGATTACCCGGATTCATCCGGTTAAAAAATTCCGTGCGTCGGAGGTGAACTAACGTATCTCCATCGTAAATGTTGGTCTGATTCGACATTTCGTGGAAGTGTCACGTGGCCTCAAGTTTACGGCAACTTGAGCGTGAAAACTTGCAGTCGCATGACCACGTGCTTTTCATAAACACTCGAAACAGACTATCTCCAATCACATTTACGATGGAGATACGTTAGTTCCCCTCCGACGCACGGAAATAGTGTCTATTAAAAGAAAAAAAAAAAAAAAAAACAAGAAATTGAAATAAAATATTTGTACCGGTAATATAATTTTTTCTTAATTTGTTAACCCTTTCCTATAGGCAGCCTATTTTTTTTCTGTCGACCACTTTATCACGGAATTTTTATTTAAGCGCCACTGTCCTATCACCATTGCATTAGGTAAGAAAATGTTTATATTTAAAAAAATGTTTGCAGAAAAGGACCATGGATCGTAGGACGAAAATTTTAGTGCCCTCCTTTTCGCCCTGCGGACTACACAGTAAAAAATTTTGTGTATTTTTAACAAACCCGGTCCACACACTCCGTATGCAACTCTTTTTTATATTTTGACACACGTTGCTGGGCAATATTTGTTGATTGTGTTAATATTTACAAATAAAAATGTGTGGACCGTTTTTCAAATATAAATTTTGTTAAAAGTACACAAAATTTTTTACTGTGTACTAAAAATGAGACAACCGGATTTTCCCCAGCGTTTCCGGCATATGAGAAGTAAAGTAACCTTAACCTTTTTCGGCCAAATTTCGAAATTTAAAAATACCCCACTGACATGAAAAGGGGGATCGGCCTATCGCACATGTCCGGGTTGGTCGAGTTTGTTTCTAAGCTAAACGTAAACAAACATGGCCATCCCAGAGATGTGAGATAGGTCGATTCCCTTTTTCAGGGCAGCGCATTCCTCCCAAATATTATTTTTCTGTAGGTATTAAATCTAAAAAGGTATAGGAGCGTGCCAAAGAGACATTAAAAAAAAAAAAAAAAGAAGTGATGCGCCCGATATTTCTCAATTATGCAACCGGGGAAGGAAACTCATTTTTAATTTTTTAAAATTCTTCTTCCGAAAATTTTTTAATATTATTTGTATGAATTTAGGGGTTTTAGTGAGCGCTGATTCCGAATTTGAAATTAGTTTCTACGTTCTACGAAAACAAAGCTTTTTAAATTAACGTAAAAATAACGCATGGATATCGATTTATATATTTTCCGGCAATCTGATTTCAAATCTAACATCGGATTTTACATAGGGGGCACGAGCGCCACCCCCCCACCCCCCCCAACTTGTGTTAAATTAACTGCCTCTCGGAAAATTAAATTGTCTTAATTTTTTAAAAACCGAATATTAAAAAATGTAATAATAATAATTAAGAAAACTGAAAATTTTATAAGTTAATAGTTTTAAATCTTTAATTTCAATTTTTTTGAAATTTAGACTTCAAATTGAGAATTAGCAGTTCAAAACCTCCGCAAAATATTTAGTTTTTGCTATTTTTAAACTTATAAACGCCTCTACACAGAAACAGCTGTTTTTCCCATAAGCTAAACATAGGTGAAGAGTTCTTGTTAAATATTGCATAAATGACAGTCCATTTGTCATTTACTTGCATTTTTAAGTTCTTATAAATAAAAAGAGCAGTAAATAAAGGGTTTTCAAAATTCGAATCTAAATAATTTTTAATATTTAAAATAAGATTTTACCAACCATCCGCCATCTTGAATTTTTTTTTTTTAAATTTTGACTTCATATTTGGTTTCAGTAGTTCAAAATACCCCTAGTTTCATGGTTTTTACAGTTTTTTGAGAAAATAAAAGCTCTGCAGGGTTGCAAAACTGATGAATCCATATGGATCCATGGGCGTCTGCGCATTGAAATCCATGGGTCCATATATGAATCCATGGGCGGCAAAGAGTTAATTAGAAGAGACTCGGCAGAAAATAGTCTACAACAGGAAGCCTAGTCTTGCTTACTACTGAGGAAGGAGAGGCAGGTCAAAAGTAGTCAAAAATTATGCTTACGTAATTTGAGAGCGACCCTTTACCAGATTTTAATGCTAAATTGCAATCCGTTCAACGAATTCGTGAGGTTGTAATACATAAGGATATGTATCACTAATTAAGAATTAAAATCATTTTCTCCATTAAAAAATTAGATAAAAATGTGTAAAAGGAAAAAAAAATGATGCAATTCGACGAAAATACTTTAAAAAAAAAAGACGAACACGAAATGAACATTGTGGTATGCGAAATACGACGAAAACCAGTGGGTTAGTGAGATGTGGGTCATTTCATCGTCGTCTTCTAACTTCACAAGTAAAGTACCGTAACTACTTGGGCATTTTATATGACCTTGAAAGGAGTTAGGCTCCTTCGCGCGAGTGAGTTATTGACCTAACGCAAAAAAAAAATTTTTTTTTGCGAGTTTCCTTGCCTTTCTTCCTTCCGATTTATGGGATCCGAGATAAAAAAAAAAATTTCTTCGAAAAAAATAAATTATATACATATTCACTGGATTGCCCTGTTATATAAAGAAAAAGTGGATTTTTAAATTTTATTTGTTTTTCAAGGCGGATAAAAAAAAAAAACACATCGAAGATGGAAAAACGAAGAGGACGAGTACATGGTCAGGGAGAGAAAAGAGAAATAATGATAAAATGTAGCAAGTTCTTTGAACTTGTGCCAAAAAACAAGGTCGGAAACTTGCGAATTATCAAGGATCAGTCTCGTTGTCTTCTTATAATCAGAATGTGAACAGGTTAAGAATTATTTGGGTCGAATCAGCCGTAAATAACAATGAACTTGAAATTTATCCATTGATACTATGTTTAGAGAATAAAGGTTAAATTTATGGTTTGTAAGGTAATCCCGTATTCGGGAATCCCCACACAGTAAAAGTAAAATTTTGATTCTGTTTCTCTCACAAAAAAAAAAAAAAAAAAAAAAAAAAAAAAACGATTAAATCTTTTTTGGTTGTCGTGATGAAGGGAGAAATGCTCCATATTACCAAAGGTAGAAATTCGTGTCTAGACAGTATGCCCAGCGGTAACATCAACAATAATTATTTCATGTCATGCCTGAAGAAGAGAATAAGCATTCGACCGAAAAAAGAAATGAAAAAATACAATCGGTTATAAACATCTCATAAAATAATGCGTCAGGTTTTCATACAGTAAAAAAAAAAAAAAAAAAAAAAAAAAAAATTCAGGATTGTGAAAAAGAAAACTGAATATGCCTCAATAGGAGTGGAACAACCTCTAAAGAACTTCCATCAAAATGGAAAATAATGACATTGTTGCTTTTGCAAATTTTTCGTATTTTCTGTTGAACCAACAGTTTTTAAAAGGTCATTATCCTTTTGCTGTCCAAAGCCTCTACTTTTTCTTTGAAGCGTTAGGGGCGGAGATGCTGTTTGATCTTTTTCCGCAATATTTTGATACCTTATGTTCCATAGTGGCAGTTAGTAAAGCTAAAATAGTATATTGCTATACTAGGGAGGGAAATGAATTCTCCCGTTGAGGATTTTAAATAAAACCTCAACAAGAAAATTTATTTGCATTCTGTTCGGTCTTTTTCCGCAATATTTTTGATGCAGTATGATCCATAGAGGCAGTCAGTAAAGCTAAAATAGTATATTGTTATACTAGGGACGGAAATGAATTTTCCCGTTCAGGTTTTCAAATAAAACCTCATTTCTTTGTTTACGAACACTAATACCATGGCGAGTTCCATAACAGGAAATAGGCCTTCCCTCCCGGTTTACTTCGATGGAAAAAAGGCTCTTCCTATCGATGAGTTGCGGAAAAATATTTGCGCCTATGTTTAGCTTATGGGAAAAATATTTTAAATTCAATCTTACAAAAATCGCTAAAAACTAATAGCTGATGTATAAAACGCAGTAAAATCAAGATAACAAGTTTTAGAATCTATATTGATATCAAAATTTACAGCTTATGAAACTTTTTTGTCATATTTTGCTTCCGAAAGTTTGATTTTATCTTAGCTCCATAAGCTAAGTTTGGGAGGAAGGAATTCGTCATATGCCCAAGAAAAAGTGTGTTATAAAATTGAGTTATTAAAAACTTAAACTTCGTTATAAAATTTTATAACCCGCCAAAAAAGACATCAATTTATAGTTCGTTATAAAATTTTATAACGAAAATTATTTTCAGTTTTTTTTTCAAAGTTTTTTTGTTTTTTTCTAACGCTTCCCGAATTTTTCTACTTCTTTCTTTCTTTATTTTTGAACCTCTAAGCCCTATAAAGTCCCCATATGCTAAATATAGTGGAATTCAAGCATAAAATTAATATGTTGCTCTTTAATTATAAAAATTTATAAATAGTTATAAAATTTTATAATCGGTCAAAACATTATAGAGTTATAAAATTTTATAACGCACTTTTTCTTGAGTGATAAACATGTCAGCTCACTATTTTTAATTTTGGCCGTATCACAATAGTTTGTAATTTATTTATTTACATCAATATCAAAAATATTATTTTAATGCCATTAATTAATATTATAATTAACTAATAATACTCCCATAAGCTAAACATAGGGTTTACATTTTCGCCAAAAATTTTTAATTCCATTTTTCCGGCCATTTACGTACAAGACCAAGTCGATTTATTGTCGATTAATCATTAATTTCACAGAAAACCCATAATGTATCCATACGGATACATCCGCCTCTGAAGAAGAATGGATAAATGTATCCACATGGATATATCCGCCCGCAGGGGGTTAAACTCATTGTGACAACAAGGCCGCACTTTTATGTTGGCTTTAAAAGCTTGTCCTCATATGATTTTTATAAACTTAAGTCTAAACAGACCATCTCCAATCACAATGGAGATACGTCAGTTGACCTCCGGCGCTCGGATTTAATGAATGCATCTGAGCACTTCTGCAAATGAACCACATAAGGTCTATTCGGGGGCAAAGGGTTAAACCATCGAGGTGCGAAATTCTGCACAAATCCATTTTTTTATTGTAAAATGTTTCATATCCCACGCTGCAATGCATTTAATGCTTCGCTTCTGATTTACGGTCTCGGCTCAATTCTCAACTGACAGATCACTATACAATGGCAGTGCATATTTCCTTGAGAGCTCTTCATATTTTAACACATCACCTATACCGCTTCATGGGAAAAATAACTGATTAAGTCTAAGATGAACATCTTACCCTCCACATAATTATTGCGAATTTGATTATACAGAAGATCCATTTACATTTTTTTTTTTCCAAAGGAACAAACCCATGACCATCCACACTCGAAAAGCTCCGAAAATTCCGCCTAAAAAAGTCCGATGAACTTGACCTTGTAATAATTAATCCAACGTCGAAAATCATTCAAAGTGGTAATACCACCATCGTCTTAGGTATGCAGGCAACTCAATTCACGTGTCTGACGATGTTTAAAAATGTTAGAATTTCACTCTCTTCCGAGTTCAACATGAACCTCGAGGCAATTACGTACGATATTTCTTCATCGATTCTAAAATGTCCACACATTGTAAGACAAGTCATGTTTTCCTGCCATTTAAAATAAACAAAACTAAAGAAATAGAGGAATATTTTAAGAAGTCATAAAGGCTTGTGACTTTAAAGGGCCTACATTTTTCCGACCGGTCAGTACGGCAGTCCGGAATTTCCAATCTAATGGAGCCAATAATTACATGTCCAGAATTCGACCCTGATTTTAGGCCACTTCCGGCTTTTCTGCACATGAAATTCGCCTTTGCACTCATCTCTATAAGGGGCGTTTTTCGCATAATAAATAAAAATTGATCAATCATTTTAAGAGGAAAAATATCGCCTTTTTATGATATTATAAAAGCCGAAATCTCTAAGTCCTTAATTTTTATAGACTAACAACATCATTGAGAAAAAAAATTTCGTCGGGAACTTGAGCCCAGTGGTAATCGAACCCACGTCTCCCGTTTGCCGAACGGATGCTCTATGATCAATCATAAAAATTATCATTAAGTTATTTGAATTTTATTTTTTTTACCCCTATATTTAGCTTATGGAAGGTATAAGTTTTGCATATAAAATCAAAATGTTAAAGACTACTGAAGGAGCACTGGTAATGGGAATAAGTGCTGCTGATTCTATTAATTTCTCGGTAAATATAACATTATTAGAATTTCATTTTTTCTTAAATTCGCCCCTATAGTTAGCTTACGGACGATATGTTTTGCATATAAAATAAAAATGATAAAGACCACTGAAAAAGCACTGATAATGAAAATAAGTGGCGTTGATTTTATCAAATTCTAGGTAAATTTAACATCATTTGAATTTCATTTTTTTAAAAATTTGTCCCTATATTTAGCTTATGGACGATATAAGTTTTTGCATATAAAATCAGAATGATAAAGACCACTGAAGGAGCACTGATAATAGGAATAAGTGTTGTTAATTCTATGAAATCCTCGGTAAATGTAACAACTCCATCTGTAAAACATTTTTAGGAAGTTTAAACTGTCCCTTTGTATTCCCCCTTTTAATTACAATTTTATAGCTGTGATTCGGAATCAGTAACTCTCAAAACCCTGTAGCTGTTAATTTCCATTCAGAAAAAAAAATGTCCATTTCTAATCCAAATTAAATTTAATTTGGATCCAAATTAAATTTCCAAAAAATGATTTTAATTCGCCCCTATAGTTAGCTTATGAAAAATAAAAATGACTAATGCGGACGCAAAAAATATTGTGACAAAATCTTTCCTTAAGACGGTAGAATTGCTGCGAAGTATTACTGTTTTGTTGCAAGACGGAACTTGCTCAAAATAACCCTTTTCTCGGAATTTTGATAATGTTCGCCATTTAAATCATTTTTTTTTTTTTTATCGAAGTTACACGTGCAAAATTATAATATTCATTTATTTTCATGTCTGCATCCAAGGGGTAAAGTGTACAAGCTACGACGCCATCTTACGCAGGTCCTGACTTGTTACAAATGCCAGCCGATGCTCGTCACATACACCGCGACAACGCCAGGGGAAGCTACACTTCACTCCAGGGATGCGGAAGTAAAAAGTTCCGAGTACGTCCCGGTCGAAAAATAAAAATATTTCCAAAGCAATTCAAGTGATAAATGAGATACGAATGATCTGTGAAGTTATTACCAAGTGCTCTCAATTAAAAAACTATAAATATTACCGACATTCCGATACAGATAGGATGAGTATACAATAGAGTTTTAAGGATGAAGTGGCCAAGAGCGATGGGGAATTCCATTTTTCATCTGGGAATTCCATTTCGAACATTAAAAAAAAGAAAAAAAAAACAGACAAACACTTTCTATCGAACAAATATAAAGAGCGTGGAGCCGACGAATTGGTGTCACATATACAAGTTCAGGGTTATTACGAACACTGTCGACGTTATGTGAATATTTTCTCCATGTGAAAGTGGAAATCCAATCCGCAAAAAAATAAGAAAAAAAAACGAACGAACGACCTACGCCTCATTATTATCCGAAAATAATAATAAAAAAAAAAAAAACAACAAAAAAATCAATCGGAAATACGTATTAATCATAGCCCACAGATAATTCCAAGATCCTCGGATCGTTGCAACCTACAAAAGTCGCACGCACGATAATCCAACTTGTTTTAACATGTATGTCGTCGAGTTTTCTGTACTCATATGCTTCCATCCTTTTTTTCTTTTTTTTACGGGGGTGTTCATTTAAAGGTCAAGGTTATAGGTCTAATAAATTTTTTTTTTTTAGAAACCGTTATGTTCAGGTGAAAAAAAAGGAATGTGTAGAGTACTTTTTTGCGTTAAATAAAATAAATTAAAAGATTTTCGGATGATAATGGAAGTGAAATTGGGATATGAATAAATAACTAAATAAATGTATAAGAAAGTGTCAATTTGATGTAACTGTATCCGTATAACTGTTTTGCGTTATTTATATGAATAGCGAAATGTTCTATTATGTTTGATATGCCTTCGAGGTTTGTTTTAGACGGATCAATAAGGCCGATTGTTTTTGGAAATGATAAAATTTTTAAAATGGTTTTTAAGGGCAGATAAAAAGTTTTGCTGGAAAACGTCTCCCAGCGAGAAAAAAATAATAATATTTATCAAATATTTCTGATATATTTTTCAATATTTTAAACATGTTATGCAAATATTTTTTGAAACAAGAAACAATAAAAAAAATTTTTTAAATTTTGACAAAGATTTTAAAAATATTTTTATTGCTTTTTGTTTCAAAAAATAATTGCAAAATATTTCAAAAATATTTTATAAATATTAATATTTTTTTCTCATCGGGATGTAGGCTTGTGTAATTACACCTGCTGTAAAATAAATTCGTTTTCATCACACAGCGCAGAAAAGTCCACTTTTCCGTTCTAGGGCGGATAAGTGGAAGTATTTACAGACTATTTGGCTTTATTTGTGATTCTGAACTAATGGATGCTTCAGACTTTCGGATCAAATGGGAATGAATGAGATGCAGGCAAAAGGGTGTATTTCACCTAGAACCATTAGACGGTGGTTCTTCATTTTAATGGGCTCATGGACGGCAGGAGCAGCAGACTTTTAATTACATAAATTAAACTTCAAAGATAATTCCTGTGACATCTCATTATGTAGGAAGAACCCTCTAACCTGCTTTCAGGTAGTTAAAAATTGCACATGACAAAACCATCATCGATACCCGGCTCTTCCTCCTCCAAAACGGTTCCCGTGATACTCAAAGGCTCCTGTCTCGTTTCTCGAAATGGGACTAAATCATTAGGCCAAGTTTTTACTGACGGTCATTTTGGTTCTTTGTCGGCACGCCAAGAAGAATGCGTGACACAAACATAAATAAGGTGTAAGAAACTTTTTTTTTAATTTCACGAGTCTGTAATTATTTTAGTTGGAAGAATTACAACTATAACAGTCATTGTGGAATTCTCGCATCCCCTGCTGCTTAGGGATTTGTAATAATGAAACCCTGGAGTGCGAAACGAAAATGGTCAAATTTTTTTTTTTCGTTTCGAAATTATATTGACATATTCGAAGAAAAGAATTTCCAGGCATGACGGAGGCATTCGAAAGGTTTTTAGCTAAATTATAGAAAAAGGTATACTCTTTCGGATTTTTTTTTACCAAACCCTGACTCTTATTGTTTTATTCCGTTCTTAAAATAAATTTTTTCTTCTTTTTTTCAAGTAAAATTCTGAGTCAAAAAATTATTGAAAAATATTTAATTCCACTATGGTGGAAATATTAAATTGGATCAAGTCTATATCAGTCTTAGAAAATTATCTATCAAGACTGGATCAGTTTGCGGGTGCACTCAGAAAAAGGATGTGTTTGAGCAAGTTCTGTCTTGCGAAAAAACCGCAGCGTTTTGTGAAAGGCACAAATTTATTTTTATTATTTTCGGACTAGCTTTGGATCAAGCCAGACTTGTCCGGTCTTGTTTTTCCAATTTACATTAAACATTTAAAATATTTACATCAAATAAATAAAACAAATTTTTCCATCTGTTATTATCACGGTAATACTATTTTTTCTGAAAACCTTAAAGCAAAAGCAAAAAAAAAGCTGAAGAGTTTAACAGCCCAAATCGAAGTTCTCCGATTATTTTGGCCAAGGGCAAGGCCAATACCCCATAGGTGAAGCTCTCCAGAATGTAGTCCTGTTCCAAAAGCCGATAAAAACACCTTCCAATCCCGTTTCAAAAAGAGTTAAAAAAAAAACCTCAAAATAAACTACGGCGGATATATTACACGACAAAATTTATGAATAACATCATTTAATTGTCTGAAAGTCCTAAACCTCGTATCTTTTTTTTTTTTTTTTTTTTCGTCTCGATTCTTATCAGTGAAATCTAACCTTCATTTACATTGACCGACCGGAGTACCTAAAATAAAATAATTTACATAAGGTAAAGCCTTAGACCAATGACATTGAGATACGAATCAACTCCTACAGTATACGCTTCTTCTTCAGATCTAAATTCGATTATTTTTCTCCTCTCTTGTAAATATTTCCAAACAATTCTAATTATATTCCCAGGTTAATTTCTCGGGTGTTTTTCTTTCTTTTCTTTTCTTTCGCTCATTCATTCATTCCATAAATAAGCCAGTTAACAAATTAACCGCAATTGCTCTTTTCGTTTCGAAACCAAAAATGAATCAAGTACAGTGTTTTTAAATACTCGTAAGTGATTGGCATATTTATTAAAATGCCACGTCCAAACGGGCTATACAATTCTTGGCAAATTACACGGGTGATTTTTTTTTTTTTTCAAAATTATGTAACAGTAAATTATCCACAAAAAAAAAAAAAAGATTGTTGGAAAGAGGAAATTAAAAATTGGCCAATTGTCGCGCATTTTTATGTTGTTTGACGCGGATGTAATCATTTTGTAAAATATGTTACATATTTCACTTTTTTTCCATTTGTCTCTTTTTTTTTTTTTTTTTTTTTTTGACGTTACCATCTCAAATAACTCGGTTAAATTAACTGTACGAGTCATTAAACGTATAGGAACAATGTCTTAATTACTATAATTTTCAGAAAAGTTTTTTTCGTATATGGAATAACCAAACGAAACCGAATCATGCGCGATTGTTCTATCCGCTTCCTGAATTCACATAATTCATAAGTTTTTTTTTTTTTTTTCAAAATTATGTAACAGTAAATTATCCACAAAAAAAAAAAAAGATTGTTGGAAAGAGGAAATTAAAAATTGGCCAATTGTCGCGCATTTTTATGTTGTTTGACGCGGATGTAATCATTTTGTAAAATATGTTACATATTTCACTTTTTTTTCCATTTGTCTCTTTTTTTTTTTTTTTTTTTTTGACGTTACCATCTCAAATAACTCGGTTAAATTAACTGTACGAGTCATTAAACGTATAGGAACAATGTCTTAATTACTATAATTTTCAGAAACGTTTTTTTCGTATATGGAATAACCAAACGAAACCGAATCATGCGCGATTGTTCTATCCGCTTCCTGAATTCACATAATTCATAAGTTTTTTTTTCTTTTTCACTCCGTATTCTTCGGAATTACTCCCGTTCGCCCATTGTGCGTGTAAATTTAGATTAGGGATGTTACATTGTTATGCAGTATTATTTATAATTGACTTTATTCTATGCAAATTGTTAACGGGTTATAAAATAAAATAAATGATATATGCCGTAACAAAGTTGTCGCTTAAAAAGGGGCCCACACATATGATTCCCTACCATTTTTCCTAAAATAAATTCCTAATCCATTTTACCTAAAAAAATAAATTCCTAATCCATTTCTTCTAATTTATTTCTCCTAAAAAAATTGCTAATCCCTTTTTTCTAATTCATGTTTCCAAAAAAAAATTCCATCACATTTTACCTAAAGTCGTGTCTCCATTAGCGATTTATCTGATGATCGGATTATTCGACCACCGGAAGTACTGTACTTTCGAACACTAGAAAAAAACTCAAACTTTAAAATAAAAATAGCGTATTTGTTATTTTGTTTTCATTTTTTGCGTGCGGGATATTAAAGAAAAGAGATTTATTGTTCCAAATCCGAAGATTCTACGCAAAAAATATCCCGCACGCAAAAAACATAAACAAAATACCGAATACGCCATTGTTATTTTCAAGTTCGAGTTTTTTCCTAGTGTTCGAAAGTACAGTACTTCTCCCGGTGGTCGGATAATCCGATCATCGGATAAATCGCTAATGGAGACACGACTTAATACATTTTCCCAAAAAAATTGCTAATCCATATTTCCTAAAAAAAAAATTAATTCCTAATCAATTTTTGTAAATTCATTTTTCCTAAAAAAATTCCTAATCCATTTTCCCTAAAAAAAAAAAAAAAAAAAAAAAAAAAAAAAAAAAAAAAAAAAAATTTTAATTCATTTCTTCTAACTTATTTTTCCACAAAAAAATTCCTAATCCATTTTTTCAAATTAATTTTTCCAAAAAAATTCCTAATCCATTTCTATAACTTATTTTCCCAAAAAAAATCCTAATCAATTTTTCCAAAATTCATTTTTCCTAAAAAAAATTCCTAATCCATTTTTCCTAAAAAAATAAATTCCTATTCCATTAAATCTAATTCATTTTTTATTTTTAAAATTCCTAATCTATTTTTTCTTTCATCTTTCCAAAAAAAATTCCGAACACATTTCTTCTAATCCATTTTTCGTAAAAGAATTCCTGATCCATTTTTCCTATAAAAAATAAATTCCTAATCAATTTTTTCCAATTCATTTTTCCAAAAAAAAAAAAAAAAAAAATTCTTCTAAATCCATAGGTATGTCTCCACTGGTGAATTAATTACATGATGTAATTAATTACAGGATGTAATTAAATGATTTTCGAAGGTACTAAATTGTTGTTTTCGATTTTGTTGGTTAGATCTACATTATAAAAAAGGATATTGAGCTCCAAAGATTTGAAAAAAAAAATTAATACCTTTTTAAACCATTTAAATGCATCCTGTAATTAATTACATCATGTAATTAATTCACTAATGGAGACATACCTCATTTTTCCTAAAAAAAATTTTTAATCCATTTTTCCTAAAAAAAAAAAAAATTCCTGATCAATTTTTTCAAAATTCATTTTTCCTAAAAAAAAAAATTCCTAATCCATTTTTCCTAAAAAAATAAATTCCTCATCCATTTTTTCTAAAAAAAATTCCTAATCCATTTTTCGTAAAAAAAATTCCTGATCCATTTTTCCTTTAAAAAATAAATTCCTAATCTATTTCTTCTAATTTATTTTTCGTAAAAAAAATTCCTAATCAATTTTTTCTAAAGTCGTGTCTCCATTAGCGATTTATCCGATGATCGGATTATCCGACAACCGGAAGTACTGTACTTTCGAACACTAGGAAAAAACTCGAACTTGAAAATAACAATGGCGTATTCGGTATTTTGTTTGTTTTTTGCGTGCGGGATATTTTTAGCGTAGAATCTTCGGATTTGGAACAATAAATCTCTTTTCTTTAATATCCCGCACGCAAAAAATGAAAACAAAATAACGAATACGCTATTTTTATTTTAAAGTTCGAGTTTTTTTCTAGTGTTCGAAAGTACAGTACTTCTTCCGGTGGTCGGATAATCCGATCATCAGATAAATCGCTAATGAAGACACGACTTAATTCATTTTTCCAAAAAAAAAAAAAAAAAAAATTCTTCTAATCCATTTTTTCTAAAAAAAATTCCTAATCCATTTTTCCTAATAAAGAAATCAATTCCTAATCTATTTTCCTGGAAAAAAAAATTCCTAACCTATTTTTTCTAAAAATTTTGGCTCCTAAAATTGATTTCGTAACTATTTTTAACTTTCCTAATTTTTTTTTTTTTAAATTTTCGTAAAATAAAATTTCTTAAAATCCCGAAAATTAAATTTCCTGAAATCTCGGGTCGATTCCGATGCCGATGCCAGCTTGTCGGAAATTTCCAAGCTTCGGACCCCTGGTTAATTTACAAATGCAAATTTTTAAATTTACAAATCAAGTTCCAAATTAAGGGCAGCGCTGCCCTTTTCTACTAAATTAAATTAAATTGGACATGTCTCAAGTAAAAGAATCTATTGTTTCAAAATTACCTTGATGATAAATAAAACACTCCGAGAAATTAACACCTAATCATCCAGTAAAAATACAAAGGTCAGATAAGCGTTCAATGAATTTCTTTTAATCTCCTTCAACCGGGATTGCATCATTGATCACAGGAAGGGCTTTTCGATCACATGAATGAAAAAAAACGGAGGGTCCACTTACAACTTAATCAAAATCATAGAAAAAAAAAAAAAATTGTGATCTGTGAAACTGGTTTTGTTATCCGTTATCAGAAGGTAGCGTATGTTAAGCCTACCGGTCGACCATGACCTTAGCGTTTTGACTACATTTCGGTCATCCTTGTTTACAAAATTTTTTCGAAAAAAAAAAAAAAAAAATCCGAGAGAGAAAAAAAAACTGTTAGACTAGGTAAGAAATCGATTTCAGAAAGATGAAGGAGGCCACGGCTAACATGTAAAAGACCTCTTAATATCGGAATAGATTATTGATTCTAGTAATTAATGAGGCATTTTACAATGCCACTTATACTAGTTCTTTTTTTTTTTATCAAAAATGCTACTGTTATTTTTTTTTTCAGGGAGGGGAGGGCGATTAATTTAAAAAAATTAAAAGTCAAACGAAGATGCTGCGTACTTGAATTATGTTATCGATATGTCAATCAAGTTTAGGGTTTTATTCAAATTATTAAAAAAAAAGTCGAAATTTAAATACTTGTATCGTGCTTATTGATTTAGGAATTTAGAGGTTAACCCGAAAAATTGTCCTTTGGATTCGATATTTGAATCCCGGGAATTGGGATAGAAAATTTTCCTGGAATCCCGATAATTCCCGGGACGGGAAATCCCTCGCAAAATCTCTATTCTGCACCTGCCAAAGACGCTGACGGTTGCCGGAGGAACTCAGTTGCAATAGTAACTTTTCCTTCGTAAAATTCACAACTTTATGTAACCTTTCGAAATGCAGTGGTCAACCCACCTCCTTACGTAATAACTCGATGACCCCTTAAACACAGTAACTGCGTGTGTGATCTTGCTTGTCCGGGTAAAAGCAATAAATGGGTAATGTAAACAAAGAATTCCTTCCATTTTATCTCAAATACCCGAGTTTCTTTGTTCTTTTGCAATTCCAGACGAATTAAAGGGTTTCTCTAGGAATAACACATTCTTCAATAAAACTACAAACCAGGCATCGATACGTTTTAGCCCTAAAGAGTTAGGGACCGAAATAGGGAAAATTGGGAACCCTTTTAGAAGCCAAAAAAAATTTTATTCACGCTTCAACATGTTGAGTTACATGTTCGCAACATATTTCTAACGCTGCCGCAAGTTGAGCAACATGTTGTCTCAATATGTTGCAGTGACATGTTGCAGCAACACGTTGACAACATTTTTTTTTCATTTTCCAATGTTGCGTATTATGTTTCTAAGCTGCACCTTGTTGGCAACATGTTTCGCAACATTAGGAAAATGAAAAATAAACATTTTTGGCAACATGTTTTTACGCTGGAACATGTTGCGCAAAATGTTTCTAACGCTCCACCATGTTCAGCAACTTGTTACTGCACATGTTCAGGGATGATTGTTTTAAAACAAATTGGTTTAAAACACGGTGTTTTAAAACGTTTTAAAACATTTGAATAAAAAACACCGTTTTAAAACACTAACGTTTTAAAACACTGTTTTAAACACCGTATTTTATTAAGTGAATAAAATACGTTTTAAAATGCATTTTTAAGAGGCCCGAGCCCGCAATTTGTCGCGCACGACTCATTTTATACAATCTATGGTATGGACCATACCATAGTTTGTATAAGCCGCTCATATTCATAATGGTTGCTTAATCGCAGGGATGATTGTTTTAAAACATTTGAATAAAAAACACCGTTTTAAAAATTTGAATAAAAATAGAAACGAATTTAAAACATGTTTTAAAACGTTTTAAAACCAGGCCGAATAAAAGACGTTTTAAAACGTTTTAAAACATGGGAAAATAATGTAAAACGTTTTAAACGGTTTTTTATTAAAAATGTTTTAAACAGCAACTCTGAACATGTTTAATCGTAAAATTGCAACCAACACTAAAACATGTTAAGCAACCTGTTCATTTTTTCTTCCAAATTATTTTCTTAAAATTGAGCCAATCGTAACCGACCATTTTTCCTAAAAAAATAAATTCCTAATCCGTTTTTCCTAAAATTATAAATTCCTAATCCGTTTTTCCTAAAAATATAAATTCCTAATCCGCTTTTCCTAAAAACATAAATTCCTAATATATTTTTTTTTTAAGTTTTGGTTCCTAAAATTTTTTTCCTAATATTCAATTTTTCTAAAATTTTTTGATTCCTAAAATAAAATTTCCTAAAATGAATATTTTTCAAAAATTTTTAAATCCATAAAGGGATTTTAAGAAATTTTATTTTAGGAATCAAAATATTTTTAAAAAAATTAAAAATTAGGGGGAGGGGGGGAATAAAAAAAAAATAAATAAATAAATAAATAAATAAATAAATGAATAAATAAATAAATAAATAAAATCAAATAGTTAGGAAATCAGTTTTAGGAACTAAACTTTTTAGAAAAAATGGATTAGGAATTTATTTTTTTTTTTAGGAAAAATGGCAGAAAATCGAGCGAATCTTTCATCCGAAATATTGTAATCAAAATTTTGAATATGTTTTGCTACTAAATCTTTTGGACTTAAGGTACCACTTTTTCAGAGGTTGGATCAGCTCGAGTCGCGTAAACTTATTTTTTTTTCTTCCCTATAAGAGGATCGATGTTACGAATTAATGTTACAATATTTTTTGATCAATTATTTTTTTAAGTTTTTAACGCATATTTATTGACTGCCGATGACCTTTAAGATCCCTTGACATTGCCATCATATTGCTGCTGCAATATCTGACCGCGAATATCACGCAAATGTTGCGAAGAGAATTTTCGCAACATGTTGGTCATTAACCCAGCGATAGTCGGATAACTAACCCAGATGATTTTATAATACGAAGATCAATGGAATCGGAAACTTGCTGGGCATAAAACCAAGGAAGACGTGTGCATAATCGGAGAATTAAAGTCACGAAATGGAGGCCCCGAATGTCAAGGCGAAGGGTGGGAAGGCCGACGGAAAAAAAAAGCGTTGAATGAACGACCTCGGAAGGGCACGCAGTCCCTTTGGGCTACAGGAAATTCAAAAAGAAAATACTGATAAGGAAAATTGGAACCGACCCCAATTTTATACCCTTTTAGTCGGAAAAAATGCATTAAGGGCATAGTGCATTCTCTGTATAAATATAGAGGGATATTTAAGAAGAAAAAAAAAAAATGCAACTTTCGGAATATTTTTTTGATAATTTGGAGTCATGAGATTAACATTTGTTGTAGTTTTTTTTGCATTTTTTTTTTCCCCTAATTTTTTATAGGCTATTCCTAAAATTTTTTGATTCCGTAAAATAAAAATTCTTAAAATCCCTTTATGGATTTAAAAAATTAGGAAAAATATTCATTTTAGGAGATTTTATTTTAGGAATCAAAAAATTTTAGAAAAATTAAAAATTAGGAAAAAACCGGTTAGGAAAAAAATGGTTTGGAAAAAAATTTTAGGAACCAATAATTTCAGGAAAAATGGATTAGGAATTCATTTTTTTTTTTTTAAGGAAAAACGGATTAGGAAAAATGGTCGGGAACGATTGGCTCAACCTTTAGAAAAAAATTTGAAAAAAAATGAACAGGTTGCTTAACATGTTTTAGCGTTGGTTATGCAATTTCACGATTAAACATGTTGCAGTAACATGTTCCAGCGTAAAAACATGTTGCCAAAAATTTTTCTTTTAATTTTTTTAATGTTGCGAAACATGTTGCCAACAAGTTGCAGCTTAGAAACATAATGAGCAACATTGAAAAATGGAAAAAAAAAAAAAAAAAAAAAGAATGTTGTCAGCGTGTTGCTGCAACATATAAAGACAACATGTTGGTCAACTCGTTGCAGCGTTAGAAAAATGTTGCCAACACGTAACTCAACATATTGTAGAGTGAAAACATGTTGGGCAACAATGAAAAATGAACAATAAAAATTAATAAATGTTGCGCAGCATGTTGCCAACATGTTCAGCAACATGTTGGCAACATTTTTCTAGCGATGCAACACATTGAGCAATAGTTGCAACATATTGAACCAAGGTTGCCAAAATGCTGCGCAACAATGAAAAATGAACAAAAAAAATTGGTAAATGTTGCGCAACTTGTTGCCAACATGTTTCTAGCTGCAACATGTTACTTCAACATGTTTTAGAGTGAAATTTTGGCCAAACAAGTTGCCAACACGTTGAGCAACAATAAAAAACGAACAATAAAAATTTGGCAAATGTGGCCAACATGTTTCTAGCTGCAACATGTTACTTCAACATGTTTTAGAGTGAAATTTCGGCCATGTTGCGCAACAATGAAAAATGACCAAAAAAAATTGGTAAATGTTGCGAAACTTGTTTCCAACATGTTTCTAGCTGCAACATGTTACTGCAACATATTTTAGCTGGAAATTTCAGCCGAACAAGTTCCAACATGTTAGCAAAACTGGAAAACGAAAAATAAAAATTTTTTGCAACAAGACGTTTTTGCTCAACATGTTTCTACGCTGCAACATGTTGGAAATTTTGAACTAATATAAGCCGCGCTCATCGACAAGAACGGAATCCGTACTCCCCCCTTCGGTGAACCTAACAAGATGAAACATGTTTAGGCTGTGAGAACATTTTAAAATACACCATTTTTCAGGGGTATCGTGTTCGGTGTTGGTAATAATTAAAATAAATTAGTCGTCATTTAATCAACCAAAACAATTAAAAATACGATTGCTAACAAGTATTTAAAGTCAACAAGAACTAAGGATATGAGTTAATAGAGAGAACGACAAACAACCAACAATTTAAAAACCGCCTGAATAAAAGAAGGAAAAATTGTCTTCAGTCATGAAAACGAAATTAAAAAAAAAAAGAAAATTTCTCCAAAATAATTTCCTCGATCTGTGATTGATACATTTCTTTAAAACTCGCAATTTTACTTTCTTGAAATCAAACAAAAGATTTTTTAAATCCTCGAAAAAATACCCATGAGAACATGCAAAGAGTTCAACGAAGAATTTTTGTCATTTTCAAAAGCAGAAATTCAAATGACACTTTCAGGAGAGAGTTTAAGTCAAAAAAAAAAAAAAAAAAAACATGAAGTCAAAAAGTAAACGTCAATCGAATTCATGTAATGCTTCAGCACCTCTTCAAAGACACTTCAAGACATAAACGGCGATTATCATTACAATATTGTCAAAAAAAAATTATGTTTGCTTTTGATTCCGTGAAAATAATAAAAAGATAGGAACCTCCGGGTTGTGTGTTAACTAATTACAAGTTCACAGCTTTTTCCCATACCAGGTTCATTGAACGGGTGCCTTTAAAACATTTTAAAAAAAATCTTATTCATGAATAAAATATTTATGATGAAGTAACACGAAAAAAAAGATAACCCGAAAGCTAAAAAATGCTTTTAAGTGGTCTATTTTAAGGCCTCGGACAACTAAAGACATTTGATAAAATTTTCGAACTAATAAGTTCCTACTTCTCCCCATTCATTCTCCCACGGCTCCGATTAAAAAGATAACAATAAAAGCACTTGATATGTATATTTCTTAAAAAACAAAAAAAAAAAAAATCCCATGAAATGTATTTATCTATTAATGTGTCATTCTTACGATTGTTTTTTTTTTTTTTTTTTTTTTTTTTTTTAAGAGATTGTCACCGTGTAAAAGAAGTAACGTTCCAACCTGAATCATCCAAAGTGCGTGAGTCAAAAAAAACGCAAGGCACACAGACTCATTTCATAGATAATTTCATGCAGTGTCTTTAAAAAATTTTCATGGTAAAATAAAAATATAAAAAAACCTGTGAGGTCGGCAATGACCTACTGTGTCACACATGTAGGAAAAAAAAAAAAAAAAAAAAAAAAAAACGCCATGCTCAAATATTATAGATCCTAGGGTACCGTTTATTCCGGTGTTCATTGAAACCGTTCCCCTAGAGGCTCCTTTTTTATTTTTTATTATTAAGTTTGAGAAAAATCGATTTGAAGCCATAGGAAAAAAAAAAAAAAAAAAAAAAAAAAAAAGCAACGTGGATTTTATTTTCAAATACTACTTTCTCTTTCGAAAAACTAGATCTTTTTTTTATTTGAGTGCATCCATTTGTCAGTGCAAATATCAGGTAATTGAGAGTTTTCAAACAGAGCAAAAAGGACAAAGAAATTGTTCGAGTATTTAGTTTCGAATAGGTAGCCTAATTCTAAAAAAAAAAAAAAAAAAAAAAAAAAAAAAAAAGTTAGGTTTTCACTTGTCACGTGATAGAAACTAAATATTTATTTTAAAAAAAATAATTCTGGATTACATAAAAGAGCGGTCATTCCGAATAAATGTAACTTATGAGCTACATCAAAAATTATGTAAAAAAAGAAAAAGAAAAAAACATAGAAAATCAACAATCAACTTTTTGCTGATATAACCGAGTTCAGTCATAATCAAAACCTACGTACATAAATATATGTTATTTTTAAGATTAAAGAGAAAAAAGAAAAAAAAATCGTACTCCGCATAAGCGTTTTTGCGATGAATAATAAAAAACTGAAAAAAAGGTAAAGGTAGGGAAGTGTGACCGTCTGAAAAGTGTGACTTTACCATATAAAAATGTGTGTAGGAAATCCGTTTTTGTGCGAATAAATACATCATTATCTAGTGTAAATATTCTGACACAATAGTATATTTCACACACAAGGGTTGCAAAAGAAAAAATTGGCCGTCGAGGCCGATTTTGATTTTTTCGGCTCGGGCTTTAAAAAGGTCGAGATTCTCGAAAAATAAATTTTCAAGAAAAAACAGAAACCCTATTTTCAACGCTTTTTAAAATTTTATGAAGAATGCAGATCCAAAAAGTCTTATTAAATGTTATAAAAAAATTTTTTTTTTAAATTATAACATTCTAGCATTCTAGCATTATAGCATATCTAGTGCTTTAGTGACGTAGGACCATCCCATGTCTTAACAGGTTTTTGCAAGTTTTTACGAAACATCAAAAAATCAAAAAAAGTTGCTGCATTAGAATTATAACGAAGCGCACATTCTAAATAATCATAAAAATAAATTCTTACGAAATATTTCATTTCAAATTTACAAGTTTGGACAAAAAGGACGAAAAATTTATGAAAAACAGTTGTGCAATTCAAAGGAAAAAATCCCCAATTCTGCTCTAGGACAAAAACTTTCTTCAATTTTTGCTTAATCCTTTAGAGACGAATTAATCTCTAGATGTCCAACCATTCTGGGACAAAGGGCTTTTTATATATGCCCAATAGGTGGCCAACTAAACAAAATTCACGCCTGAAGTATCAGTTTTGAAAATATAGGCTCACTCAGAAAAGAAAATGGCTAATGCGAAAGCAAAAATTTCTTGTGACAAAGACATCTTCTAAAAAATCATGCCAAAACAATAAAAATATCTTGTCAAGATCCAACCTGTCCGTTGCCATGAAGCAGGGTTGCTGTTTAAAACACTTTTTAATAAAAAACAGTTTAAAACGTTTTATATTATTTCCCCTTGTTTTAAAACGTTTTAAAACGTCTTTTATTCGGCCTGGTTTTAAAACGTTTTAAAACATGTTTTAAAACACGTTCAAAATGTTTTAAATTCGTTTCTATTTTTATTCAAATTTTTAAAACGGTGTTTTTTATTCAAATGTTTTAAAACGTTTTAAAACACCGTGTTTTAGACCAATTTGTTTTAAAACAATCATCCCTGCGATTAAGCAAACATTAAGAATATGAGCGACTCATACAATCTATGGTATGGTCCATACCATAGATTGTGTAAAATGAGTCGTGCGCGACAAATTGCGGGCTCGGGCCTCTTAAAAATGCATTTTAAAACGTATTTTATTCACTTAATAAAATACAGTGTTTAAAACAGTGTTTTAAAACGTTAGGGTTTAAAACGGTGTTTTTTATTCAAATGTTTTAAAACGTTTTAAAACACCGTGTTTTAAACCAATTTGCAGGCATCGAACTGATTTAACCCATCAAAATTAGTGACTTTAGGGACCAAAAATGGCTAAAATAGTGACTTTTAGTGACCTGACGGAAGGAATTTAGTGACTTAAAATATGTATATTTAAACTTTTTTCAACGTATTAGACCTAAATGGTTACAGCCGTTATTATTTTTATCATTTTATTTGTAATTTAATTAATAAAAAGACTAAAAATATGAAATCAAAAATTTCAATATTATTTAAATGATTAACTATTAATCATTCTACATTTGATATCAAAAGTTCCACAACCGTTTTACATAAAATAACTTTTAAACAGAGTGTCTATTGAAAATCATTTCTGAAATTCAGGTTTTTTCAACGTTTTCAAAGCTCATTTTTAGAAGAAATAAAGGTTTTTTTAAGTACATACTCTACTTTAGAAAGGTAAAACTACGATAAAGCTAAGGTAAAAAGTAACGTTTTTTAAATTAAAAAAAAAAAACCAAAATAGGTCTGGTTTTAATAAGAAAAAAAGGCGACGAAAAAAAAAAAGATATTAATAGTTGAAAAAATTGGCTTCCAGAAAAACTAAAAGTTCTAAATTCAGCAGGCACGGACTGGGAACTTTTGACAGCTCGAGCTAAAACATTTTTTGAGGGCGCCTGCTGTCTTGCAGGACCCTCCATCCTTCATATTAATTTTTTTAGGATGTCTTCCAAAAATGAATTTGAAATTTAGGTCATTTTTTTAGTTCTTTTAGGTTCCGTTTGTTGGGTTTAGGTACGAAAATCATTCGATGTAGGCAAAATTAAAAAAAGCATCCAGAAGCATAAGAGTCTCAAACCCCGGATAAATTCGGTGTTTTGAAATTTACTTTTTTAGCAATTTTTTAATAATTATTTTTTCGGCGTTTTGAGTAAGTTCAGAACCCCGAACAGTAACTTCAATTTTATTTCTTATTTCTATTTATTTTTTTATTTTTATTTATACACTAACGGTCGACCCATTGAAAAGTCAACGGTGAAAAATCGGATTTTATTTTAAATTTTTGAATCGGTTAAATTTGCCCTACTAATGAAATAAGATCCGAATTTCTACCTTTATTTTTTCACTCAATCGACCGCTAGTCGATATATTAAACGTCTTAATTCTGTCCAAAAGGAAAGAAAATACAAAATTTCCCAAATTTGACTTTGAACCTGACCCTGATACCCTCGCAAAAGACTTTGCCCCTGGACTCCTTTTCCTTTGGGTTACAGTTGATTTAAGCTAGATTTTTATACTACCGGGGGCTCCGTCCCGACACCCCCGCCCGGGTTTTAGTACATATTCGGTCGCTTTTAATTTCAAAAAAACTTAAAAGGAAATGAGTTAAAATATTTTTTTCAATACTTTAAACAGGTTCTGAACGCTGAAAAAATAATTTCTATTACCATTTAAAAAATAAAAATAAAATAAAATTAAATAAAATAAAATGAAATTAAATTAAAATAATTATTCGAAGTTTTGAAATTACCCGAAACGCCGCAAAAAAATTATAATAAAAAAATTCGAAAAAATAAATTTCAAAAACCCGAATGCCCAAATCCCCGAAAGTACTTTTGAGGATTTGAACGAACCCCGGATAAAAACTTATTTTGTTTAAACTCAATCGGTTTTTCTTCCCTTCCCAAAAATCTAGAAGCGATAGGGGGCATCTTATTTTTCTAAAAACTCTATGGGCTTTTAAGATGAAATTAATTTTTTATTCTTTTTTGGGGTTTTCTAAGAACTAAGTTTTTTAATTAATTAATATCGAGCGAGGCCGAAGGCCGAGCGAGGAAAAATTTGTGAAAAATCCAACGTAAGTGTAAGAATTTAAGCCATTTTGAACTTTAAAAAAGTAAAAGATCCACAAATTTATCAAAAAAAGTGACTTTTAGTGACTTTCCTTTAAAAAAGTGACTTTTAGTGACCTTACACAAAAAAAGTGACTTTTAGGGAAAAAAAGTGACTAGTTCGATGCCTGAATTTGTTTTAAAACAACCATCCCTGCCATGAAGCATTTTAGTTTTGCTATAAAACATTCCGGTTTAGTTGCAAGACAAAACTTGTTGAAAACATTTCCTTTTTTTAGAGTGTAAATTTTATTGGTATAATCTCCATATAAACGAAAAAATTAATTTCTTTTTAATATGAAATTTGATTTCAAATACCAACCAACCAACGGCGGTAATTATTTCAATTTTATTAAAAAAGTGCTGCGTTTACTTTAGAAGAGCAAATATTTTTTATTTAAAATCCCCTTTCCTATTCTCTCATCAATAAATTAAAACAATATTCATTTTAAAAAAAAGTTCAATTAAGTATTAAAAACCTACAGAAAAATTATAATTTTAGACTACAGTTCGTACAATCACGTCTTTGTTAAAAATTTAATTATTAGCGCCGATAAATCTCAAAACCAAAGAAAATATTTATAAATCGGAGAAGTATTTTATTATCGATAACAGAGTTCGTGAAAGCTTTAAAATCGTAATATTGCACACGTACGAGTGTAATAATTTTAATTATTGTTTTCTGCTCTTGAGTTTTGCCAGCCTCGACTAATTAGACGACTACTGAATTAATCTTCTTCCGATTTCTCTTAAGGGGATAGCCTCCGTGCATTTTTAACTAGTAAAACTGCTTCAGAAAAATCGGTTTTGTGATCGTTGTATCAGGAATTTTTAGGCCGGAATGGTCTTAAATGGTAGAGGAAGGTTGAATCTAGATGCATGTTGTTCTCTTTTTCACTAGAAGTTTTTCAGCGATGAGGAAATTAGTTCCGAAAATGACGAAAATAAGCACTTTTTGAAGGGCTATGGCTCGCCAAGGAAACAAGGTACGAAAAAAAGGAAACAACACGCATTTAGATTAACTCTTGCAGATTTTAGGGAACCTTCATTTTTTGTTGTATGTTGTATCGTTTCCCGACCAAATCGAATATTCGACAGCAAGAAAATGGATTTGGAAAGAAAGTTTTGGATCTTTTAAAAAGGAAACATATTATACCTGACCCAGACCTCCCTTTGTAACGTAAAAAGACGATCGAACAATTTGATTCGCCGTAAGAATCCTATCATTTAGCACTGTCCATGTTCAGAAGGTTCGAACCACCACTTTAATAATGGTGATGCCTGCCATAAGACTTCTCGGTTTTATTCATTTATTTAAGTGTTAAACCTTTTTTCTTTTTTTCTTTTTGGGCTTCAATCATTTTTTTTTAAATGCGTTGAGATGTTGCCATATTAAACCACCCTTATCAGGCATTATGATTATATGAAAGAATTTTCATGCTGGTGATACTATTAACACATCGAGGATTTGCAAACCAAGTTACCGTAAACTGGGGTGAGATTGACCGCCGGGGCGAGATTGACCGGCCTAAAAAAAGTTAGTAGCCGCGGTTAAATGATGTTTTCTTTAAATAAAATTACTAGAGGATTTCCCTTTCTTTCCCCTCTAACAATCAGATTTTAAAAAATTCAGCCAGAACTACCTTTTTTTAGACCGGTCCAATCTAGCCCCGCCGGTCAATCTCACCCCAGTTTACGGTATATATTTGCCAATACAAAGATTTATTTTCAGTCAATATACGGAAGTTTATGATTTCTATTTACATTGCAATTGTAACAAATGGTTGAATCAATCTGACTATGAAAATGCAATTAACCCTTTGCCGTCCGTAATGGACCGAAGAATAAACGCCCATGGAGCCGTATGGACTTATGCGCCCATATATGGGACCTTTGTATTTGTTGCTCTTTTTTTTTCTTATGAACTTACAAATGAAAGTAATTATAACGGATGGGCAGTCATTTATGCAATATTTAACAAGGACGCTTCACCTATATGTTTAGCTTATGTGAAAAACAGCTATTTCGTGTAGAGGCGTTTACAAAGTTTAAAAATAACAAAAAATAAATATTTTGGGGGTTACTGCTAATTCTGAATCTGAAGTCTAAATTTTGAAAAAACCGAAGTTAAAGATGCCGGACCTAAACTTTTAAAATTTTCAGTTTTCTTAATAAGGGGGTGTACAAGTATTACGAAAGCACGAATTTTGCCTTTTTTCACCCCCTCCCCCCTTGTAAGATGAAATAAGCAAACGACAACCCCCCCCCCCTAAGTATTACGTAAGATTTTCGACCCCCCTTTTATAAATACCGCGTAAATAAAAATTTTATACTTAAAAAAAAAAAAAAAAAAAAAAAAAAAAAATTACTGTATATTAATTGTTCTTTTCTTAGTTTGATTTTTTGTTATGACTATATTCATTGCTAGGGACAGGCCTCGAACTTGGTCCCTGAAAGTCCCTAAAGTCCATATTTTTAAATGAGGTCCCTAAAAGTCCTTAAATTCGAAAAATAGTCCCTAAAAGTCCATAATTTTTGAATCTGCAACGCGTTTACGAAAAATTTCCTATCGTGTATAATAAAGAACATAATATTATTTCGAAAAAAAATTTTAAAAAAATTTTACAGAAGATTTAAAAAAAAAATTAATATTTGAAGAGAAAAAAACAACTAAAGTGTTTTATTTTTATTTTATTTTATTTTATTTTATTTTATTTTATTTTATTTATTTATTTATTTATTTTTTTTTTTTTGCTAGAATTTTAAAGTTTTTAAGTGATGTCACAAACCTTTAAAATTAATCAAATAGAGGAAGGGGCCTAAAATAAAAAAAACTGATTAGTTTTAGGCTACTTTTATGTTCTTAAAAAGGTCCTTAATTTTCATGTTTTTGGTCCCTAAAGTCCCTAAATTTCAGACCAGAAATCGGTTCGAGGCCTGTAGGGAACTACAGGATTTTGCGCGAAAACGATTCAAATTTTTTTGTCGGAATTTTTGAATATTTTTCTTATATCAAAAAATTTTAAAATTAACTTTTAAAGAATTATGGATTCTGGATAATTTTTTATAGAGATTTTTCAACAGAAATAAATGCTTACATATGACCAGCACAACCACCTCTCCCTCTCCTTGAAAGAAAAATTAAGCATTTTAAATACCCCCTTAACGTGCTTACGTAATACTTGTACAGTCCCTTATTATTACTCGAAAAATAATCGGTTTTTGAAAAATTAAGACAAATTAATTTTCCGAGAGGCCGTTAATGTAAGACAAGTTGATAAAATGGGGGGCCGCACTTGTCCCGTACGTAAAATCCGATGTTAGATTCGAAATCAGGGTGCTGTGAAACATATAAATAGATATCTATATGTAATTTTTCCGATAATTTAAAAAAGTTTGTTTTCTGGGGGGGCCATTAGTGCCCCCCCGTAAAAACTAATGTCAGATTTGGCATCAGCGAACCCTATAGCTCATTAATTTATTCAAATAATATTAAAAAATTTCTGCGCATCACTGTTTTTATAATATCCCTTTGGGGTAGCGCTTTACCTTTTTAGATATAATACGGAAAAACAAATTTGGAAGAAATGGGGTATTTCCAAATTTCAAAATTTGGCCGGCAAAGGGTTAATTACCCAATGGAATCAGTATATTTGGTCATCATTTTTTTTCCGCAGCTTATTTTTATTCGGTTTTTTTTTTCTTTCTCCATCAAATCTAAACGTAAAATTTTACATTTATTTTAATTTTTAACTGCCAATACATTATAGGCGCCATATAGGTGGTACAATTGTGGGAAAAAAAAAAAAAAAAAAAAAAATATATCACTTGTTTCCCGGAATAGGTCCATGCCCGGTAAACTTTACTTTTTGGGTATTTACTTCTTTTTTGTGTTTTTTATGTCGGCTCCTTTTCATAAATACAAGTGAATATCTGAAGTGCTGTATAAATTTATTACATTATCGATATTTATTTTAGTATCAGCATCTCTTCAACTTTCGGACCTATTATTTTGGGGATGCTTTATTGTTTTGTCAAAAATGACTGCCAAATTACGTGCTTTTTACGATGATTCATTACTGCCCGAGATCATAGATCCTAGGTGAAGACGTAAAATAATGATAAGGGAGCCTGAGAATGTGATAGAGGCAATGCAAAATCCAAAGCGATCAAAGAGCAAAAAAAAAAAAGACTTGAAACTGATTTAAAGATTAACCGGGAAAACGGACATGAGACAAAATAAAGAATCACTGATGTTTCAGTTTGCTATAGAAGAATACTGCGTTTCAAAATAAACAACCTTAATATGGCAACATCGGCAATTATTCATTATTCAATGGAAATGGTTATTGTCCTTATCAGGTACCCCATCCGACGTCTGTCGAACCTTTTTTATTTTTTTCACCCTGTTCTACTATATTGCGATTACGGTATAACAACCCAACTCCAATTTTGGCATTGTTAGATGGTATTCGATCTTATGGTGTTTTCGGGCATTTCGTCTTGTTTTTAAAATATAAAGCCATTTACGAAGGATTTGTCAAAAATTTTTGCAACTTAAGAAGAAGGGTGTCATAAACCCGGTTGAGAACTTTCTCTGCACGGAGTCTAGCCCCTTAATGCTCAAAAGCCCAACGCTTATATCATAATATCACTTTGTATTTTAAAACGGTTCGATGATTATTTTCGGGGAAGAAAAAAGCATCCGAAATATTAATTATAATAATATAATACAGCATTGCACTTTACGAAAAATATTAGTCTTAATGCATTAGGACAATTTTATACTTCCTAAAGTGTTTTCTTCGCCAAAATTAAGATGCAAAAATTTAACCTTTCAACCGGTTGGATGGTTAGGTATTAGATTTAAGGCTTTAAGACTTGATATTTAATACTGATTTTGCCCTTGGTGTCAAGTACGTCAGATTAGATAAAAGAAAAAAGAAGGTAACAATTTCCTGGCTGGAAATTTCAATTAGACATTAGATAAAAAGTTAGAGGTTTCATTTGTCTAAAAACTTCAAGTATAAAAATGATTTTAAAAAATTTTTTTATAAATCCTTTTCTGTTTAAACTTCATTTTTTCTTATGGATGGAGTCATAGAGCGGCATTAATATTTAATTTTTTTTGGTAAAATTTTGATATGCCAAAGTATCTACAGATTATTTGCATTGGTAAAAACATTTTCTAATCGCCCATGCTTAGCTTACGGGAAATAGTTTGTTACAAACCAGGTAAGGGAGTGGCTTATTGCGTGTCGAGACGTGTAAGCCACCCCCACGCCTGATTTGTAAGATATTTTTTATCTATATCCCGATGGCGAAAAATAAACTTTTTCGTATTTAAAAGGGGGACGAAAAGTTGATTTTTTAGCCCGGAGGGATGAAAAATTTTTTTTCCAGTCAAATTTTCAAAGAGTATCATGTAATAATGATAAAATAAGTCAGAATAAAATTTAGGAGCTTGGTGCTATTTTTTGTGATGCTCAGCACATAAATTCTCTTTAAAAGTATAAAATAGCATATTCCCCATAAGCCAAACATGGGTGGAAAATCTTCGTAAGTTAAATAAAGGGGGTTCATTGACTTTCATTTGAGCCGTGTTACATGACATTTTTTAAGCATTTTACTAACATCTACATTGTAATTCGTTTAAAGTTTTCATCATTATAAAAAAAAAAAACATCAAAAAATGTAGTTCAGTTCCGTTTTCAACCGATTTTCCTAATCCGTTTTTCCTAAAAAAATAAATTCCTAATACATTTTTCCTAAACCTTTGGGTTCCTAAAATGTTTTTCCTCACCATTTCTTTTTCTTATTTTCAATTCTCCTAAAATTTTTTGATTCCTAAAATAATAAATTCCTAAAATGAATATTTTTCCAAAATTATTAAATCCCTAAAAAGATTTTAGGAAATTTTATTTCAGGAATCAAAAAAAAAATTTTAGGAAAATTAAAAATTATTTTTAAAAAAATAGTTATAGGAAAACAATTTTAGGAACGAAAATGTTTAAAAAAATTGATTACAAATATATTTTTTTTAGGAAAAATGAACTAGGAATTTATTTTTTCAGGAAAAATGGATTAAGAATTTATTTTTTCAGGAAAAATGGATTAGGGTTTTATTTTTTTTTGGAAAAAAAGGATTGGGAAATTATTTTTTTTTATTAAAAATGGCTTAGGAATTAATTTTTTTTTTTTTTTTTTTTTTTAGGAAAAACGAATTAAAAATTGATTTTTTTAGGACAAATGGATTAGGAAAAATGGTAGGGGATCGTTCAGTTCCTGTTTTTTTAGGCTTTTCCAGGTTCAAAAAATTATGGAGTTTTTCGATGTACTGGTAGTAAATCGAAAATCGTTTTTAGAGTAAGCAAGTTTTAGCAAGAAAGGAATCAGTAAAAAAAAATTGACAGATAAATGTGATCAGGAAGTGGAAAATCTCATTATAAATATTTTCACAAACATTTTTTCATGCAATTAATATCGGGGGGGATTCTACCCGCATCTGTGGTTTTTTTTTTTTTTTTTTTTTGTTGTAAGGGGGACATGGGATGTGACTTTTGCTGACACGGTTCGGGTAAGAGGTCAAAATTTGTCAATTTCATGCTGACGTAACATTTGAATTATCCCCTACCGTCAAAACAACCAACCTAACCACAGCAAAAATTCTAAACTAAAAAACTAGCTTCAACTTGTTCCCGACCACTTTTCCTAAAAAAATAAATTTCTAATCCATTTTTCCTAAAAATTTTGGTTCCTAAAATTTTTTTCCTAACCATTTCTTTCCTAATTTTCAATTTTCCAAAATTTTTTGATTTTTAAAATAAAATTTCCTAAAATGAATTTTTTTCATAATTTTTCAAAAATCCTTATGGGGATTTTAAGGAATTTTATTTTAGGGATCAAAAAATTTTACAAAAATTAAAAATCAGAAAAAAAAATAGCTAGGAAAACAATTTTAGGAACCAAAATTTTTAGAAAAAATGGATTAGAATATATTTCTTTATTTTATTTATTTATTTATTTATTTATTTATTTTTTTTAGGAAAAATGGATTAGGAAAAACGGTAGGGAATCCTTCAACTGAATATAATTTTTGAAAAATAAACGCCCTTTCGCTATGAATATATGGAACATAAGAAAAATTAAATTTAAAAATCATCGTAACATCCTGGAATTTTATAATTTCAATTGGCTTGTTGAGAGCATTACAGGTTCAGGCAGGTTCAGGCATTACGGCCTCGAACCGTTTTACGCCCTCAAATTTAAGAGCTTTACGAGTCAAAAACATAACAATTAAGGACGTTTTTTTAAATTTTATAAGCTACTTAAAATAAAAAATATATAAGCAACAAAATAAAAAAAAAACAGTACTTTTGTTTGAGCTCATAAGGCCTTAACGGATTGGACTTTGATTATATGGAAAGAAATGATTTTCCCTTCATTTTACCTACGCATTCGAAAAATAAGGACTTTAAGTCCTTTTGGACCGTTAGGACCTTTTCCGAAAACACGGACTTAAGGGGCTTTTTCAGGGACCAAGTTCGAGGCCTCCACCAGCTTCACCAATCAAAGAGAAGCAACAAAGTAGGAAAGAAATTATCTTTCCAAAAATTGAGAATCCAGTTATTTTTGACAAAAATTAGTAAATATTAATTAAATTTTAGCTATATTATTATCCCGAAAATCACGATGTCCATCTGCCTGATTTTCATTCAAAATTAACCTTTGGCGCAGCTTTTTCCAACAAAACTCCAGAGAGCCTTCAAAAACCAACTTCGGCTATCTTCTGACAGCCATAAAGCACGAATATCGTGCAAGAAACACATAAAGATGTCAATTATTTTTGAATCATCCTAATATACTCATAGTCAAGTAAGAATATTCAACGCAAAAATAAATAAATAAATATTATACCAAAAGTTCAAATCGTGGTCATCCAACAATAAATCACGTGCTGAATAATTAAAATAACAATACAAGCGTAAACGAATGAAGATGAGGGATCAAAGTCCAAAAAAAACTGTAAAATCCGGCAAAAAATCCGTTAGGTAGCAAATAAGTCACAAAAAAAAATTTGCATCTCACTTTGATTCAAGAATTTAAGAAAAAGAAAATTATGCAAGGCTTCGTCTCCTTCAACTTGATTTCAAGTACAAACAGATCAGCCATAACAACACGAAGTTCTTGAAATCTTAAAAAAAAAAAGAAGTTGGAAGTAAAAAACAAAGGGGAGACTGGGAAAAAAGAAAAACTTCTTTTTCAGGTAAGATCGTTAAATTGTGAAAAAAGAAAAAAAAAGCCTAAAAATTTGTAATGACAAATCTTTTAAAAAACTTGCAATTTTCAAGAACAAAACGAGTTGTGGAAAAAACCAAGAAGAATTTTTAAATTTTTCAAGTTTTTTTTTTGATTTTTGTTCATTTTTAGTGTTTGAAAATTACCATGAAATGAAAAAGTAAACTGAAAATTAGTGTGGCCATATAACAAGATCACCTAGAATTTTTCATTATCCTCCGAACTGATTTTGAATATCATATCCAGTTGCGAATACATTTCATGACCAGTTTGTCATAATAATGATCGAAAACTTATCAGATTAAACTTCCTTTCACTGATAAAAACTTGTACCTTACATACCTAGTAACCTGAAACTCAATAAAAAAAATAAATAAAATAAAAAAAAACATTTCAAATTGAGAATCCTCAGCTGATAAACCACAAATAAATGACCGGCTGACCGAATAATTTTTAAACCTTTCTTTTTTTCGCATTTATGGTAAACAAACTCAATCTGAACGACTTCGTTTAAAAAAATTTAAATTAATAAGACCGGAAAAAATTTCAGAAAACTGTATCAACCGTTATTACAAATAAGAAGAAAAAAAAAACTTATCATTAGAAATAAGTAAACGAATTACAACACGTGAAATACTTAGCAACATTTTACCACCGTTAATTAACTTTTTAACATCTTTCGTAAGTCATAATTTTAATTTAGAAAAAAAAAAAATTGCTGGGAGATCTTTATCTTTTCTCTTGCGTATATTTACCTTTTTTTTTTACGTAAATTTATCCAAAAATAAAATCCAAAGGGGATAATCCAATATAAGGTTTATATCCTGTCACAACATGATCAACACATAAAAAATATTTACAATATTTATAAAAAAAAAAATAAAAAAAACACGCGACAACTTGAAACAATGATTAGGAACTACCGCGTCAAATTTTTCATCGGCATCTACCCGGATTTTTAGGGGGGAAAACAATTCTTTGAGAAAAAAAAATAAAGAAAGAAAAAAAAACCGCCACCTTAATCACCGCTGAGGTCACCGAAAGACTGAACTAAACCATCCACCGCATAATAAAAAAGTGCATTACCTCCTAAGAGTATTTCGATGCAACAGGTGGTAACACGTTTTTCAAGTTGAGACCTCCGACAATGGATTTTCAATGGCGGACCTATGCTTTACAGACGCTCCGTGACTTTCCGACCGGATTTTTTACAAGAAACGAAATTACTTACGGTTTACGGTTACGACGGGGCCAATTTAGAGGTAAATCTAGGTACCGATAAGAAGGGATAGTTCGATAACTTTATAAACTGACCATAATCATGGCATATATCTTATGCGCTGACATTTCTTTGAATCTTGCGCGCAGTAGGAGAAATTGTTCCAAGGGGTTTAATTTTTTTTTTGATTTTGGACAGTTTATTTGGAAGATCCTGTTTTTTTTTTCTCCTTTTAATTTTTACTAGCGCCGCATTCAGGATTTCGTTACGTGATTTTATCGGTTTTGTGTTGGATAATCCACTTTACAATAATAAAAAAAATTAGATAATTAAAAAAAAATATTTTTCAGCATATGTTAGCATTTATTCAGTTGTTAATTTAGCGCCGCCATTTTGGTGGACGCCATTTTCTTCCTCCATCAACCCTCAAAATTTTTTCCTTGTTTCCTCCAAAAAAAAAAAAAAAAAAAAAAAAAAAAAAAAAAAAATTTATTTTTTCGAAAAACCCCCCCGAAAAAAAGCCGGTGGAAACTAATTTTATGAATCAATAGCCATCGTAACAAAATTAAGGCATAACGTAAGAAGAACTAAATTCTTATTAAAAGTTATAAAGGAAGCAAAGTAATTTTATTATGTAAGATCCGGAAGGAATAGTAGTAGACAGTGTCCACTTCAGTGTGAACATTAAGAAGCCATTTCACAATGCGTTAATGTTGTACCCGATACTTTCTTTGGAAATTATTGAGTAAAATGGGTCACTATACATCGTTAGAAGACGATGATTCCAGTATCGCCGATAATATGTGTGAGGCATTGGTGGAATTTATTTCTAGGGCATTGATTTCAATTTAATAACTTCTTATCTTTTATTTCACAGTTTAACTCCTGCGTAATCGTTTATTAAATTTTTTTTGCATATTTAAATTACTTTTTTTACTTTTTTTTTTTACAAAGTAAAATGTTTGGTGTTTAAAATATTCTGCGTTTGACATTTTTAAAATTTCTTAGATGAAATTCATTGATACTTCATGTTATTCCATAAGATTTCATCATACTGAAAATTTTCCAATATTTTCGGTAGTAATTTAAGTGCATAATATAAAACCCAACCCAAAATTTAATAATTTCCATTTTCACAGATTTTACATCCCTTTTCATATCGCATTCAAGATATAAAAACCACTTCATAATGGTCGATTAGATACTGTATTACATCATAGTTTTTCTCAAAATTTTTCATCCCTGTCTCTACCATAGTCATGACTAAGCATCAAAAGCAGAAACCAAGGTTTGGATAAGAGAAACCACTTCCAAACCTCCCCATCGAAAAATTTTCAAAAATTATTTCCTACAAATATTTTTTACAGCAAGTAGGATCATTTTCCCAATTTCCAAATTTTTGTCCGCACAGGTGTAAAATTATTTTCAACTGACTTAATTTTCTCAAAAATACTCACAATTTTATTTTCATTTTTTGTTCAAGATGCTAATAATAAGCTTCAATGAAAGATGTGAAATTAATTTTATCATTCATAGTTCCATTTAAAAATGAAAGACGTATTTGCTGCTTTCATATATTATTAGCAGAATGTAAAATGTAGATAATTTGAAATTTTAAATCTAATCTTACTAAAAAAAAAAAAAAAAAAAAACACAGTGCAGACTTACCACAAATAATGTCCTAAGGATGCTATCCACCATCAAAGTAAAACATACTTCTTTCAGAAAAATTTTCGAGTAAGCTTCTTACTCCTCCTGCATAGGAATTGAATT
Organism: Liposcelis bostrychophila; assembly: GCA_037577465.1. NCBI lineage: Eukaryota > Metazoa > Arthropoda > Insecta > Psocodea > Liposcelididae > Liposcelis > Liposcelis bostrychophila. The sequence goes on from CM075207.1 coordinate 13,567,938, forward strand.
CACCTCCACTAAAGAACATCATATCTATCACCTAAAAGAAAAATTAAAAATATGTAATGAATTTGCTTTACAAAAAAATATTAAAACGAATTTAATCGGAAAAATATAAAACAGTAAAAGCATATGTTAATTTGGAAAAAGAAAGGATTCATATTTCTTTGGAATCCAAACCTATACTCTAGCTATTAAAAATTTTTCAATTAATTTTAATTCAGTCTAAATTAAATTAATTTATTGCATGAGCCAAAACTGAGCTAAGTTTGTTTCAGAAAACAAAAAACAAAAAAAATTGAAACTTGAATGTCTTCAATAAATCCTATCATTCCTGATTTTTTACAGATTGTTTTCAAGCAATTTCAATTTTTAAAAAATATTGAATTTAAAAAGACGTAACAAATTTACACATTTAAATGCTACAATATACTGTTTTAATATTCTCTTATTATTTCGCAAAACAGATCAAAGGTGTCATTTTAGTAATTGATTACTATTTATATAAAAGAATTTTTACGTTCAACTGAGTTAGAGGCAAATAACATTCTAAAATGGTGGCCCTGGAGGTTTCATTTATTTTGTATGTTTGTTTCCAGTCTTTTCAAACATCACATCTTGTATTTAGAGATCATATTTGAAATCAGCAGATTAATAATCTTAGCTTTTTCGTATTTGCTCAGGGACTGTTTCCCACTACCCTTACAGGTAAGTTGCAACTAAAAAGCACGGCAGTGGGTAAATATTTAATACAATTGTGCTAAACTTGACATAACAAAGGATAATCACTACCATGCATGCCGATTAAAAATGTTTTAGCTTTAAAATTGTGCTAGGCACTTAAATCATCCCTTTGAAATGTAATATTGCATCAACAAAACAAAATCGAGGAACATGCTAATGTTACTTTGAGGTTAGAATCTTGCCTCGGCTACCCGAGCTTTTGCAATAGTTATATTCTCCATGGAAATAGATACTATTTACTGTACGACCTTTTAATAGTTAGAAGAATATTAGAAATGCTTACTTTTTTTATTATGGAATGCACTATCAAAGACAGAACGGAAAATTCTAAAACACCGACGATGTGCGCGTGAATAAAAAACTCCGCGATTTTCATTTTCACAAAGAGCGACATTTTATCTACATCCACGATAAATCGAGCGTCGTGTCATTAACAACGTAAACAAACCGCAAAAATGGCTACGGAATCTGTTTCGGCACAACTTCAAATACGTTTTATTACTAAAGAACAGCAGTATGTATTTAATTACTATGACTTTTTCATATAAATATTGTTTTTTCTACCATATTTTAATATTTATGTATCGGCTATGGCACTTCTTACTCGGAACGCATAATATGTCGAAGGTCATGCAGGCCACATGTGTTTACTTTTTAACTTAATTTTTTTTTAGGTATGCTGTTGCAGATGCACCCTTTGCTGTCCCGTCCAACTTGACCACTAAGGAATTAAATACACTACTAAATGAGCTCCTTCAGGAAAATCAAGTGTCTCAAATCAAACCAATCGAATTTGAGTTTTTGATCAATGATGAATTTCTCCGGGTTTCGTTACAAGAACACTTAGAATCAAGGGAGATTGCAACTGAAAGTGTTGTAGAAATAGAATATGTTAAAAGATTACCGGCTCCAGAACCCCAAGATTGTTTACTCCACGATGATTGGGTGTCTGCGGTGCATGTGTGCAAAGATTGGATACTTTCTGGTTGCTACGATAACACAGTACAAATATGGAATTTAAAAGGGGTGCATAAAGTCACTGTTCCAGGACATACAGATCCTGTGAAAGCAGTTTCTTGGGTTTATGTGGATGATAAAAATGCTATGTTTCTGAGGTAAGACAGCTTGCATATTTTTATTTAATTTAATTTAATCGTTCATATAATTTTTTTTAGTGGATCTTTTGATCAAACAGCAATGCTGTGGGAATGGAAAATAGAAACAAATAGTATCGATTGTATTAACATATATAAAGGACACGAGAGAAATATTGAATCAATATCTGTGAGTCCTGATAAACAACTTTTTGCATCTTGTGGTTGGGATACAATGTTAAAAATATGGTCTACTGCAGCTGACGATCAAATAAGTAATGAAGCTGGAGAAAGTAAAGCAAAACGATCTAAGAAAGATGCTAAATCATTAACAAAAGTATGTTTGAGATAAAAATGTTATTCTATTGCAAAGAATTGGATATTTAAAATTTTTTTTTTAATTTTAGACCCCAGTAATGACTCTTAAGGGACACAAGGATTGCATTTCATGTGTTAAATGGACAGATGTTAGAGAAATGTTAACATCATCATGGGATCACACTTTGAAATTATGGGATGGAGACATTGGAGGAATTAGACAAGAAATTGTAGGGAATAAAGCCTTTTTTCATTGTGACTATTCAGATTTAAATAGGACTATTTTGACTACATCTGCGGATAAACATATTAGGCTTTACGATCCCAGAAGTACAGGTCAGTAAATTATTTACTTGTCTGGGTATTAAAATTTTAATTACAAATTTTTTTTTTTTTTTTTTATTTCAGAGGGATCTGTTGTAAAAACTACCTTCTCGTCTCATACGCAATGGGTACAATCAGTAAGATGGTCGAAAACAGATGAGAATTTATTTATATCTGGAGGTTATGATAACCTCTTGAAACTTTGGGATAGAAGAAGTCATAGAGCGCCTTTGTTTGATTTAACTGGACATGACGATAAAATTTTATGCTGTGATTGGTCAGAACCTTCTGTTATGGTATCTGGAGGTGCTGATAATACTGTTCGAGTTTATAAATCTAAACATGCTATGAGGAAAATTGATTTGACTTGAGAAAAAAGCAATAAAAGTGAAATATTTAAAAACAATTTATTTTCGGTTAGAAAATCTGTTTTTGTAGGTTCCAATCTTAATTCAGTCTCCGAGATAATGGAATCAGTTTTCAATTATGCAGTATGAAAGTAATCATAATGTTTCATTCAATGAAGGAAAAAAAAAATAAAAAAAATCAGCCGTCACCGCATTATAAATATTTTTGACAATATAAATAATTTGTTGGTAGTGATAGTCACATGTTGGATACATTTTATATTGAACGCTGATTAATGGCACAAATCCACATTATGATAAAAATCTCATCATTTTCCTGTTTCATTGTCAAATTAAGTCATTAATCAAAGTAACTCATGATCTGAAAATCATATCGTAATTGCGTCATAGACTTAAACCCCCCGTGTAATTTACCTTAATTTCATTAGTAGAATTTTTAATTGGACCTATACTTTTACTTTTGACTTTGTAAAATTTTTTTTCTTAATTGAAAAAAGCAAAAAGCGGTGAATATTTTTAAAAAAATTTCCGTGATAGCTGGAACGATCTAGTTGTAAATGATTTTACGATTGCGTATCATGTATTTTGTTAAACATATTAAGATATTATCTGTCATTCACCGTAACCGTGAATTTTGAATAACGAGGATGAATGATTAATTAAGGTATTTATAAAAATCATCGTCGCTTCTATACCTGAACGGGATTCGATTCCTAACAGACATGATGTCGATAGCTCGTATAATAATTATTTTTGTTTCCATTTCTGTGGGATTTGCTTTTTGGCAAAAACCAAACGCGGTAAGTTAAAAAAAAAATTCTTTTCTAAATCTTTTTTTTTTTTTTTTTTCTTACGATTTTAATTTTTAGGAGGAATTCAGTATCAGAATAGTATACGTAGCTAAAAAAGGATATGATCCAAATTATATAGGAGATTCTACACGATTACAGTACGTCAGAGAATCGAAGACCAAAAGTTATATGAAGGGATGTATGGTTTTCTTGACTGAAACTGGCCCTGTAACGGTAATTTGTTTTTAAAATAAAAATTTAAAAATCCTCCCTATTGAAAAAACTATTTTCAAAATTTTAGGCTAGTATGAATGTTTCTAAAAAGGACTCATCTGGGGCGTACAAGAATTATAATACTGGTGTACCGCCATTCGGAAAAGTAAACAGCGACCCTATTATAGGTCCTTTTTTCGCTCTATATAATGCCACCTACGCGGATAAGAAGAATTGCATTTTTAACGCAGTAAATATTTTTTATTACTTAAGTATTTTTCAAAATAAAATTAGACTCTTCCGCGATAATTAAATTCGCCTTTTATCGTGGAAACAGACGAAGATTTAGCCGAAAAGGTTTAAAATAAAACATTTTTAATTCTGAAGTCCTATTGTGAGGACGGAGGCAAAGGGGGCTCAGTCCCCCGGAGGGCATATCTGAGTTCCCCAAATTTTTATTAATTAATACATTTTGCTGTTTCATGTTAAAAAAGGCTCCAAATGCTTTCTGTACCCTGCTTCCTCCTTGACCTTTCTTTCTAATCGGCTTGTTAAGTGGGTCTCGGTATTACCTCTGGTTGATTTCAGTAAATGCCATAAACCGAGAAACATGTAAGCCATTAATACAAAACTATTTTTCAGCAAACGACTTGTCTTAAACCCATCGACATGGAAGAGAAATTACAAGAAGGCATGCAAATTGCCGCCAGACTCCGCGTGGAAAAAGGCTGTTTTAGGGTTTTTCTGCATTACGACTTGCCCGGCAAGAAACATATCCTTATACATGAAATAATTGTTGAGATTTATGATAAAACAAAGGGAAATAAAGCTTCTACTTGTTAAACAGAGTTCTGAAAAATGTGTTCTACTGGTTGTACTTTTTTTTTCAGAATCTTGAGTTAGCTGTGTTTTTGCACGTACTATTTTAAAAATTCACTTTTGCATTTTTTAAAAATGTAATTAAATGATTAATGATTTCTTTTGTCGTGAAAATAAAAAACAATTGTTGAATAATACCGAATAGGTCATGGTTTTAAATTAATTATACTAATATTTTCAGTGTGAGAACACTATTATAGGTCGTTTAAAAAACGTGTTAGAACACTTTTATATATCCCAAAGTTGGAGTTTTACACGTGCAAAATACGGTTTATATACGTTAGTTATAGGTGTGTTCGAATTTTTTTCATTAAAAAAATTATTATTTTCCTAATTTTAATTGATTTCGCACTATTTCAAACGACGCAAAACAAGGCGGGAAGAGATTTTTGTCGTCAAACGCCGAACAGCTGTTCACTTGATTTTCCATAAGCTAAACATACAATCTGCTACCACGATGTTTATGTCATATCCGAGTTTATCCATTTCCTGAAGTCACCATTCAAAACAAAGAGATTCCGCATTCAGTATCGCAAACAAAAAAGAATTGATGTTTATTATCAAGAATATCATTGGATTTGCAAAACAGGTATCGGAAATCATCATATTTTTTAGCCGCTTTCTCCCGGGGGCTTGTTTTTGCTATTTTCAGTCATTGTTTATGTTAGAAACAAAGAAAATTTTCGATGTTCCCCCGGGGCTAAACAGCATGTTCGTGGTTTATTGATTTTTCTCAGGGTCATTGAATCAATACTTCGAGGGTCACGGTTTGTATATTGACGGATATACTACTTAATATTCAAGGATGTTGCATAATGCGACATCCTGGAGGGTTATTTCATACTATTAATTTCGAAAAATTTTATATTAAGTCCAGTTTATCGAACGCATGCGAATTCGCTATGCTTTTTGGCAATGAAAAAAAAAAAAAAATTTTTATGAGTGTTTGATATTCTTAAAATGATAAAAAAATTTTCAAGTTATCTTAGAAGGTTGGTTTTGACGAGTTTGATAAGGTGATGGATTACAGTGATGCATCATACCTTGTTTACTTTTTTTATTTTTCCCACTTGCAGTTAAGATAGTTCACATGGATGTCAAAAAGTTAAAGTGCACAAGAAATTAAAAAAAAAACGAAGATTGATTTTCTTCAGTTTTTGTAACAAAACATATTCAAGTTCAGAAAATGTTGGGGATGAGTTCTACTTTGGTGGAGACTGTCTCTATCAATTACGAAGACTTCAATGAAAGCTTCCTGACATGTGGCACTTGTTTATGTAAGTAAACGTAATTTTTATGAAGAATTACTAGATAGTCTTATTTATTGCCTATTTGTAAGTTTTCCTTCTCTGCTGACTGCATTTTTTTTTTCCTTAAAAGACCAGATTTGCAATGATGATAGCAATTAATATGAAGCCTTACGCTTTTAATTTATTATCACAAATTTTTTATCATTATGAAAAACTGACCGTAGTATTTTTAAAAAGGAAGTAGTTAGTTATTTTAAAGTTCCAGCTAAAAAAATTTTTTTATTAAAAAATTTTCAGTGGAGCTAACTAGAAGAGGTAAGCTTAAGAATAAACACTTATTGATGTGCTTTTATTTTTTTTTGTTTTTTCAAATTCAGGTATGTATGATGGTGGCGAGCACACTCCGAAGCTTCTTCCATGCTCTCACACAGTTTGCCTTCATTGTCTTACACGAATAGCTGCATCACAAACTCGTGATACCGGCACATTTAGGTGTCCGATATGTCGTGAGTTAATAACGATACCAAGGGGAGGGGTTGCAGCCCTTCCACCATCGTTTCTTGTTAATCAGTTGTTGGATCTCATGTCTCGACAAAGGAGAGAAGTGATTCCAAAGTGTTCAGTTCACATTAATCAGGTAAAAAAAAAATTGAAAAATAAGGAAAAATAAAAGATTTTTTCTTATATCTAAAAATCCTTTTGAGTAGAAACAGATGTAAACAAAGTGAAAAGAACTTAAGCATGTGTTTTCAATTTTGTGTAAATATTTATGCTGATTTTTTAACAGTGTGACCTAGACCTTTCAATTAAATTAGTTACATGTTTTGCACTTTTTGATAAATTAATTTAATCTTCGGTTTTTCTTTTTTTTTTTTTTTTTTTTTTTTTTCTTTTCAGGAACTTTTATTCTGCGAAACTTGTGATACTGTTTTTTGCTCTCTTTGTACTGGTTCGTCTGGGAATCATGGTCAGTCGTCTAGCAGTGAGCACACAATCATACCATTTTCCATTGCAATTAAACGAATGTCAGAGATTTTATTATACAAAGCTAACGAATGCATTTCAAAAGTAAGTTAGAAAAAATTTTTCTCTAAAGGATTTGGGAAAGGTTTATGAAAACGTAAAGTTAGGAAGAGACGATAATCAGACCAGACACTCTGTTTCCTGCAGTGGTTACGATATGACTTCTTTTGCTGGTTTTAAAATTTTTCTATTAAAAAAAGACTGGCCTAGGTTTTTTAACGTTGTGAGATCTTTGCTGAAGTAAAAATTTTTAAGATAAAAAAATTAAGATAAATTTCTTTGAATTTCAGCTGTCAGAAGCTCAGGATGCTGTGCGTGGCGAACTCCAAAGATTGGACAACGCGACCGAAAGAGCCGTCGAACAAGTTAATTCAACTATGAACGAGGCATCTGCCTTGGTCGAAGCCAGGCGGCAGGAAATGATAAATGCCGTCGCTCAGGTTTCGCAGGAGAAACGGAAAGTCCTCGAGGAACAGTTGACAATCATAGAAGGGGAAAAAAGCAAAGTCGAAAGGGAATGCGAAGGTTTGCAGTACCAAGTCGAAGTGAGGAATATTACGCAAAGGATATCATGCCTCGGGGAAAAATTGGATGCCGTCTCCAGTTTAAGCGAACCTAGGGAAAATTCATTTTTGACCTGTGATTTTTCACATAACGATGCCATGGCGAAAGTTAAAGACGATCTCAAAAGGTAAATATTCCTTACTTGTTTCTCAGCATTACTACAGCAATTACAAAGCAATTTCTCGTTTAAGCTTATCATTTTTTTTTTTTTTTTTCTTGTTTTTACAGGTTAGGTAGAGTTCGAACTAGTACAACATATCCTAGTCTCTGTACATACGATTTAGAAGATAAAGTTGTAGTGTCTAATCTGAATACAAGTGTCCTATTAAATACAGTCGATTACCACGGTAACCCAAGGACGGACGGTGGGGATCCGGTCACTGCCAGCATTGTGAAGGACGGTAGCCCTAACAGGCAACTGAATACCAAAGTAGAAGATTTGGAAAATGGAAGCTATAAAATTGTATTCAGACCTACTACTCCGGGAAAGTAAGTAACATAATCATTGACGGTGATTAATTTTTATGAATCAAATATTACTTCCTTTTTTATTTCTTTTTCAGGTACTTATTAAATGTCCTAGTCTTTGATCGTCTCATTCGAGGTTGCCCTATCCCCATCGAAGTCACGGAGCATAACAATCCTGTGAAAACGTTCGGGATACGGGGATCGGGAAAAGATGGATTTTTACAACCGGTAGCCATTGCCATAGATAAAGAAACTGATCAAGTAAGTTATTTATTTCTGATGATGGTTTTTGATTTAAAAAGTTAATAAAACGCCAAGCGAACCTAGGGGATCCGGTCGTTCATATATGTTAAAAAATTTTAAATTTTAAATTTTAAAAAATTTAAAATTTAAAATTTTTTAAAAATTTAAAATATAAATTTTTTTTAAATTTAAAATATAAATTTTTTTAAAATTTAAAATTTTTTAACATATGTTTGTTACGGAGATAATTTTTAAACATTGTTGGCCTCGTAGCCTCGTAACGTAACTCGTTACGAGGCTAAAAGTTTTTTAAACAAAGAAGCTGAAAAATGTTTAAAAAGTTTAAATTTTTAAAACTTATTTGTCACGCAGATAATTTTTAAACATTGTTTGGCCGCTTAACGCGTGCCTCGTAACGCGGCTTAAATTATTTTTAAAAAAACTAGCCGCTTCATTAATTTCGTATGTACAAATCCAGTAGTGCAATCCCCTAATCTTTTTCTTTTTCTTGATTTTAGGTATATGTAGTTGATACTGGAAATTCTCGGATAAAAGTACTTACTAAAGACCTGGAATTCGTTCGCCATATCGAAAACGAAGGTTTAGAAGGTAGAAGCTGTACAGGTATTGACGTTTGTAAAAACTGCATTGCTGTTGTTAACTGGAGAACGAAAACGGTTACGTCTATGGATTTTAATGGCACAACCCTATCAAAGGTAAAGCTGATTGCTTCTGAATTTAAAATTTTGGGTTTTGTTTTTGTCTCAATTGACAGCATACAAGAAAATATGACCGAAGGGGAAAAAGGGTTCAAAAATCTGACGTAAGCATTTTTAAACGCAATTAATGGTCGATTTGAAACAAAAAAAGGGAAATTTATTTGTTTTTAAGAAAATTTGAAAAAATGTTATGTAATATTAATAGAAGGAGGAGGTGAGTTAAATATTATTGCACTCTGCTTGCATCGTGATAAGCAGGGATTAGATATTGACGAAAAAAAAATGATTTAATTATGTACAACCCAGTGTAATTTTTGGGGTGCAGAGTAGTGCCTCTAAAACAACATTATTTTAGTTTTAAAAAAAGTTTGTAGGTTTAGCTCGTAAGGAGTACACCAACTGGACAAAAAATTGACTTTTGAAAAAATAATGGTTATAGCGGTAGTAACTTGTGCGCTGTTTATAAATATTTACCCACAATTTCTGCTTTGGCCCACTTGCCCCTAAAAAACAATTTTTTTTTTAATTAATTTTTTTTTTAATTAAATTTTTTTTTTACTTTATTTATTTATATATTTATTTTTGCAGTTTACTCATAATGGCTTTCAAGAACCGATAGATATATCAATCGATCGAGAATATGGTCATTACCTAGTCGCTGATAATGGACTGAGCTGTGTTTTTGTATTCGACTCCGCTGGAAAACTTTTATTTCAAGTAAGCTCTTCGTAATTTTTCGGTAAAAAAAAAATCAGATTGGGATATGGGGGCATGTCCCTACGTAGGACTACATCATTGAGGCACTGTCCTAATTTTTCTAAATAAACATGGAAACAATTTAAAAATTTTAAGGAATTTTTTTTTCCTCGTTTTTGGTCAAAAAATTCGAATTTTTTGATAAAAATATAAGTTTTTTTTTCCTGGCACGAAAAAAACTTAAAATTTTTGGTAAAAAAGGTCAAAAATTGAAAAAAAAAAATTAGTCAAAATTTTAATTAAAGTCTTCAAAGTTAAAATTTTAATATTAAAACATTTCTTTAGCTCATATTCTTGGCTAAAGGAAAAAGGACAAAATTAAAAAATGTAGGGAATATTTTAATTTAAAGTTTCTAAGTTCTTGTTTTTGTTCATGTTGCCTAATTTTAATATTAAAAAGAAGATAAATAAAATTTCAAAAATTTAAAATTTGCCAAAAATTGAAAAAAAAGTAAATAAAATTTCAAGAAATATTAAAAGTTCTTGTTTTAGCATCTTTTAAGTTTCTTGTACAAGTTAAGTTTCTTGAAAATTTACAGGAAATTTTCTCAGTCCTCGCTCAAAATTTACTGTTAAAAAAGGCCGAAAGTTAAAAAAAGTAGTCAAAATATTATTTAAAATTTTCAGAGTTAAAATTTTAATATTACAGTAATCAAATATTAATTTTTGGTGCGGATAGTGCGACACCTCGACAGACAGATTTCCCCAGGACTGAGCCCTATAACGTAGTCCTACGTCAAAAAAAAAAAAAAAAAACTGGCTATAAATAAAAACTTATTAAAATTTTTTTTTTTTTTTAATTTCAGGTAGGAAAAAAAGGAAACGGAAAAGGTTGCTTTAATTTAATATCATCCGTCTGTATAGGACCAGGAGGATCAATAATCGTTGCCGACACTAGGATACAAATCTTTTCGCCGAAGGGAGATTTAATCGAAGAAATCGGAAATAGCGATGGCAAAAGTAAAAAAAAAATTCTAGCTTTTTTTTGCATAATTTTATCCGACTTTCGTTTTCTAATTCTTTGACTTAACGTTCTCATTTTTACAGATCGTGGAAGATACGGTGGGTCATCCGTCGATTCCGAAAATCGGATCATAGTTGCCAGATCTGAAAAAAATAAAAACACGCTTCAAGTTCTTCGGATACCGGGAGGGGAAATTCTATCGACAATCGATTCCAATGACTCAAGACTGAAACGACCCGAGGACTCACCGTTACTAAAGATAATCACGTCGTCGTAGTCGACCTGGGTCACGATTGCATTAAAAAATATAGATATTGGTAAAAAAAAAAAAAAAACAAAAGAGAAGAAGAATTTCGTCTTAAGCGTCAGTGAAATTTTTTACCAATGGGGCCTTAGCATTTTTATTTTCTTGCTAAGACAAATAATATTTCGTTGTTGTGTCGTCTTTGATTTTTTTTGTCTTTTCAAAGAAAACTAATCCTTAATTTTTAGGCTTCCGATAAAGACTGCTATCAATTTTTTTTTTCTTACGTTCTATTTAAGCCTTCTAGATACGTTTTTTGTTTTCGTAACAAGGACGAAGTTCCGGACGCGGATAACATCAATAATTAATTAGGTGGCTATGTGCCATGAACAAAATATACCACGTTTTAACGATATCAGCACCCACGTTTTATTTTTGTTCAAGGTTTTTATCAGCCATTTAATTTTTTTTTAGGTCTTTTTTTTTAGTTCCTCAGCACATTTACTTAAAAAGATGATTCTGATTTTTAAAAAATAAAAGTAATGCCATTAATATTTATGGTCGGATCATCATTTTAGCATCGAATCTCTGAAAGAGAATTTTTTCTTTTCGAAGATATTTGCCATAAGTGCACAATTTGTATAAAACGATATTATTTTCATTTTTATCGAGCATAATGTATAGATTTAGTTTATTTCGACCCCTTTTTCTCTTTTCGTACTTTTTAAAAACAAAAGGATTTACATAGAAAATAAAATCATCTTTTCTAGTCTGCAGTCCTTTTTTTTTTTTTTTTAGTTTTTTCAACCATCGAATTGGAAAAAAAAGTTTTTTCTTCTAGTCACAAGGTTTAACAATAAAATACACGAAATTTGGCTTTTGACTCGTTTAGACTTTTTTTTTCGCTATTTTGTTGTAGATACTTCCCGTATTGTATTTATTTTATAGTAGCGGTTGTCTAAAAGTTTGAAAATATGTTAAAAAAATAACTTTTCATTTGTTAAGCCTTTTTAAATCGGTTTTTTTTAGTTACCGGAGATGTGTTTTTTTTTTTAGATGTTTGAAAAACATTAATGAATTTTAACCTAACAATTTTTCTTTCGGATCTCGATTGTAGAAAACGAATTTTTTTTTTTTTTTTTTTTTTTTTTTTTAATGTCCAAAGAAACATTTTGGACAGAACCCAATAGGCAAAGGAATATTAATGTTTTTAAAATATTTGCAAAATATTTTTTAAATATTAATAGTTTTTTGCTCATTGGGCACCTGTTTTAACCGTCCTTCTTTTATTTATTTTTTTTTTTATTATTTTTTATAATTGTCAAAAGGCATGTTACGTTAATAACGGAGTACAGAATTTTAAAAAATGATTTAAAATTCGGTTTATTGTGATTCAATAAATTTCTCTACAGCATAATGTTTAGTCTGCAATGCATTTTTTTTCTTATTTATTCTGTATAATTTTAATTTATTTTTTTGGAATAAAATACTTTCATTGTTCATTATAAGACCGAGTTTAGAAAACAAAATAAAGGAAAATTATTTTGCCATGGTTAATTTTGTGTTGTTTTAAACGGAACCATTTTTGCAAGTAGCTTAATCACGATCTTACGTACAGGTCAGGCAACTCGGGTATCCCTCATATGGACAAAAGTGTCCCCCGAGTTTGAAGCAGAAGAATAGTTCCAAATTTGCTCGATAGATGGCTGGAGCTGTAGTTAGGGAATCACGTGATATGCCCTCTATCCAATCAACACTTTCAAAACACTTTTTTTTATGATGGAAATGATTTGTGATGGATGAGAAATTGTAGGGGTCGGATTGGTGACTTGTCCATGTAGCGGTTTGGCTGTTCAATGAAGTTAAGCAGCATTGATGCGGGCCAGCTTCTGGATGGGTGACCGCACCGACACTCTTCCTCTCTGGCGGGGATGGCGGGAACTTACAAATGCAGTCATCTTAACCTCACTGTACGAGTTGGTTGTCGCATGCCAGAAAAGGAAAAAAAATCCCTGACCTGCGCAAGCAGTTAATAGAAAACAAATAGGCCGAAAGCAGTTAGTAGAATACAGGAAAAAAAGACCTGCGTAAGCAGTTAATCGAATATAATAAAAATAAAAAAAAAAAAAAAATCACTAGGAGTGTAAACTTTGTTTACCTGGCAATATAAGAGAAAAACAATTTTTATTAATAGTTAATAAAATTGTTTACTTACATTAACGGACAAGTAACTTACTTGTCAGGGGGTGCAACTCTTATGAACGATTTGGTTTAGGATCACATCGTGTTTAGCTTACGAATGACGTCATTTCTTCATAAGCTAAGCATGATTTGATCCCAAACTAAATCGTTCATAAGAATTGCACCCCCCTGCTTACTTGCTTAGACTTCCCTACTTTCATAAACTCTTTGTGGGATTCCAGTGATTTCTTAACCAGTGGTAGGACATCAGTTTTCAAGTCTCAAGTCTGGCAGTGACAGAGTCTTCATCTCTTTTATAAAATTGTCAATGCACAATTGTAGTTTTATCCTAAAAAAAAAAAGATTTATAACAAATGAAATGCTTACTTATCACTTGTTAATTCTGGTATCTCCGTATCCGAAATCTCATAAACTCGACTTCGCAGACATGTTGCCTAACTGTTCCCAGCCAGGTTCCTAACTGTTTTGAGAAATCCCGATTTGCTGTGAACAAAATGAAAAGGGACATTGTTCATTTTCAAATTTGATTTAGAAACAAGTGAAAATCCCTAAAAAAAAAAAAAAAACGAAAATACCGGAAAATACAAGCTCTTTATGATTAGGCAGTCTCATTTGCTCCTCTATAAGCTAAACATCATTTCAGCGAGGGCGCTAGTTGTTCATTGCAGGGAAATTAAAATAAAGGAAGCGGGGAAATTTGTCGCGCACACGGGAATGATTATTTCAAGTAGTCTTATTTGCTGTTGCTCTGTGTTTACCAACCTTGTAGTCGTTTTTGTGACATTTTTTATTTAATTTTTGTTTTATTTTTTTTTTTTTAGTTTATTTTCCCTTTCTTTTCATTTTAACTCATTCAAGAAAATGAGGAGTAGTGTTTACAATTTCGAAAGAGACTGATCAAGCCTTTAAAATGGCCAAATAATCGAATTAAAAATTCAAATGAAAGAAAAAAAAAAAAGCACAGAGGCCAATTTTAAAAAAAATTTTTTTTTTTTTTGTTATTAGAATTCTGTATTTAGCGTTTTCAGTGCCTATGAAATTATAAATGTTATTTACTAATCATTTATTATCACGTATCATAACGATCAACAAGAATATTATATTATTCGATTTATTTATGACAAATCCAAAATGTCCGCGCAAGGTTCTCAGAAAGTAAGGAAATCATCGCCGATTTCAGGATCGAAGCAAGGCCCGTTAAAAGCTATTTTACCAGTGTCGTCTTTGATGAAGAAAGAATGCAATTTGAAAAAAAGCAAAAGCAATTCGCCGATTTCTTCGTTGAAATCAAGATTTTCCCCTGATGGTTCTTTGTCTGGTCAAAGAAGTCCTGGATCCTTATCATATAAGGGTAGGTTTTTTATATTTGTTTTTCATATTAATAATACTTCTGTTATCTTCAAGTAAAAAGAAAAAGTTTACTGTCTTTTCTTTTTATTTTAAAATTTTTGATTGAATTAATATCTAATAAGATAAGGTAATCGTTAATTAAATTCATTATTTTTTTTTTTTTTCCTTTCTTTTCATTTTAACTCATTCAAGAAAATGAGGAGTAGTGTTTACAATTTCGAAAGAGACTGATCAAGCCTTTAAAATGGCCAAATAATCGAATTAAAAATTCAAATGAAAGAAAAAAAAAAAAGCACAGAGGCCAATTTTAAAAAAAATTTTTTTTTTTTTGTTATTAGAATTCTGTATTTAGCGTTTTCAGTGCCTATGAAATTATAATGTTATTTACTAATCATTTATTATCACGTATCATAACGATCAACAAGAATATTATATTATTCGATTTATTTATGACAAATCCAAAATGTCCGCGCAAGGTTCTCAGAAAGTAAGGAAATCATCGCCGATTTCAGGATCGAAGCAAGGCCCGTTAAAAGCTATTTTACCAGTGTCGTCTTTGATGAAGAAAGAATGCAATTTGAAAAAAAGCAAAAGCAATTCGCCGATTTCTTCGTTGAAATCAAGATTTTCCCCTGATGGTTCTTTGTCTGGTCAAAGAAGTCCTGGATCCTTATCATATAAGGGTAGGTTTTTTATATTTGTTTTTCATATTAATAATACTTCTGTTATCTTCAAGTAAAAAGAAAAAGTTTACTGTCTTTTCTTTTTATTTTAAAATTTTTGATTGAATTAATATCTAATAAGATAAGGTAATCGTTAATTAAATTCATTATTTTTTTTTTTTTCCTTTCTTTTTCACTGTGATTCCTTATCAGTTGTATGATGTAATTAAGTTCAATATTGTTTATCAGGGCCAAAATGTAAGAGTTCATATTGTAAAATTGAGGGCCTTGGGACCACTGCCTGCATTAGAAGAACAGCTTCTCTTGATGCTATTTATTTAAAGGGCCAGTGGCCGAGAGAAGCTTTTTATATGCATTCCAGTATATTACAAGTTGACAAAGCTACACAGGTAAGGATGGATTTAAAAAAAATTTTTAAAAAAAGATAGTATGATATTTGTGTTTTTTATGTTTTTTAGACTGATGATTGGTTAAGTGAAAGAAAATATCGATATTCCGAAACTAGTAATGATGACATTAAATTGGAAAAGTATATTAGGCATCGCTTGCAAAAAGTCAATAAGGAAACTCAGAGTACTCAAAAATTAGGATTAAGACTGACTAGTCCTTCAGTGCAAGGAGAATATAGTTTAGGGGGATCTCAGACTCCCCCAGGACCTACACCCCCTAGTTTAATTAGATCTGGTAATTATTTATGTGGAAAAATGACGAAATAATTTTTTTTGGGTGTATGTGTTAATTGAATTTTTTTTTGGTCGTTTAAGGACCACAATCCCCAATCCAAGGAGCACCAGTTAATATTTCATTGAAATCGTCCATTGGAAGGACTCCAATGAGAAACTCAGTTGAAGGATTGAATCAAGAGATCGAAAGACTTGTTTTAAAAGATTTAGATGATAGAGTAAGTACTGGATCATGTTAAATAAGGTGTGGCTGTTGATTTTCAGCGATTAAAAAAATGTGGAGTTTTGCTAGGATTGTTTTTTTTTTTTTTTCTACAAAGAAATTTTATTTTATTTTAAATCGCAGTGAAAGTGAAAACGTTTTTTAGGGAAATAGGAGCAGTTGCTCTTATTAAATTGTCATATTTAAAATGACTTACGTTTGTAATGCTGATCCTAAAACAAACAGAGGAGCACATTTTTTTACTAGGCGTAGTAGTTTTTAAGAAAGAAATTAAATTTTTAGTAAAACATGTTAATAGCCTAATCAGCTGCTTGGAAAATTTTTTTATTAAACTATCTTGAAACCCACAGTCTGAACGAACTTTTGGGGCACAAGCCTAAGCCATGGAGTTTTAACAAAGCTTCCTTTGCCTCCTGGCCCTAAAGCTGAATAATATTTCATATTAATTTTTTTTTTTATTATTTATATTTTCAGTATTTAAATTGTAGCAGCATTCCTGAAGGTCACAGAGCACCTTTGGCTGATTTGTTACGTCAAACAAGGTCAGTTAACACTCAAACCCCAGGTGGCAGCGATGAAATCGAAATCGAATTTGGAACTAGCGATCCTCCTAGTCGAGATTCCGTCAGCCCCATGATTTGCGGTAACTTAGATTTATCCACTCCGCCCAGTTATTTGCATGGTATGTAAAATAAAATTTTCTTCCCGTTTCATTTATTAATTTTTTTTTTTTTAAACATTAACAGGAAGTCGTGGATCATCCCCTGACGATTTTAACAAATTCGGAACTTCGCCGCACATCAATAAATTTTTAGCGAGAGAACCGCCGGATGGCTGCGAGAAAGTCAATTTAAAATTGGAAGAATCGAGTCGACCAAGGAGCGAAATTTCCAATCTTGGATTCATCCCGTTGAAACCGATATCCACGACTTTTCAGTTTAAACCGAGTTTAGGCTCTGCTTTTCACCCGCTTCAAACCTCTCACTCGTCCAATTTAACCAGTTTAATGTTCAACGGAGAGGTAAAAAAAAAAAAAAATAAATAAAAAATATTTAGGCCATACCAAAATTCTAATTTTTTTTTTTTTAAATTTTGCAGTGTTCAACTGAAGATGTTGACGAATCCCTTCAAGTGCTACCGGAAAGTCCATCACCCACTTCTGGATCCAAACATCAAAACGATTAGCTAGAAATAAATTTCGATACTTTAATATTTTTAATAATAATCGACTTGTTATTTTTGATTCAGGAAATAAGTAATAAATCCGAACGCATTTTTTTTTTTTAAATTGTTAGTTCCCTTGGGCTGTGACTTCAAAAAGAAAATAGAAATCGTTGGGTTTCTCGCGCAATTTCGTTTGTGCCTCACTTTTTTTATAATGGGAACTGATAAAAAGCTTTGTAAATAAATAATTTCGAAGGAATCGTCAATTAGGGAAAAAAAAATTGTAAATATTTTTAAAAAACTTATTATTTCCTGAAATCAATAAATTAGTGTACATCTCGTGTTCTTTATAAAAATTTATAAAAAGTATATAATAATTACATTTATTCAAAGATTTTATCAGGGCTAAAACTTAAAAATTGATTTAAAATTCTGTTTAATTTTTTAATTAATATTTTTTTTTTGGATACAAAAAATAATTTTTTTGTTAGGTACCGGTATATTCTGTAGTTTTGGAAGGAGTATTTCAAATTTTTTTTGTCAACTATCACTTTTCTGGAGCATTTGCATACCGTTACAGAACAAATGCTCTAGCTTTCTTTGAAATGGATATGAAGAAGACCAGTTTTTGCTGACCGATAGATTTACAAAAAAAATTAGTGTGATAATGACAAACGGTCAGACTTTTTTAAAACATTTGAGAAAAATAAATTTTTTTGTTAATGTATTATAGAGAAAATGATAATAATTTTAATTTTGAAAATTATTTAGGATATATTATTAATCCCTTTTATCTGTCAGTTTTGTTTTTATTGTAAGTACATATAATATTTTATCACATGCCATTTTAAATTTGCAATATTTATAATTTCTTTTTGTTTTTTTGTCGCTTAATATAAGCTACAATCACAGAAAAATAATTTTCTAATAAAATGTTTTGTTTTTTGTTTTTGAAACAAAGATTTTGGCATGAAAAAAAATGTGAAAAATAATCTTTGAAAAGTGGAAAAAATATAGAAAATTTTTTTCCTTTAAAAAATGCTTTTTTTTTCTACCTTAAGAATTTTCAGAGCTACTGCGCAAGTTGTTGAGGCTAAAGTTTTAATGTCTTCGAAAATTTGTGGTTCATTTTTCGAAGATATTAAAAAAAATTGATCCTAACTGATAATTTTGATAGGAATCTGCAAAATGTATCAAAATACGAAGAAATATTTCCTCTTTATTCCTACGTCAACACACTGACAGCTATTGTATCACCGAATATATTGAAGAAAAAAGCATGAAGCAACAGTTCACACAGAGGTATCCTCCTACATAAAAAAAAAAAAAAAAAAGAATTGCATGATCAGCTGGAAAAGTTGGAAAGAGATTCCAGTATACAGGGGTAAAAAAAATGTTGATCAAGCATATGGCGCCATCTACCGTATTTCCTACGAACTAAAATTCGGGATTTCACTAAAAACGAATTTGGGATTTGTTTACCGTCATTAATATTTTTATTTATGAGTTAGTAATAAATAAATAAACGTCTGAAACTAGAAAAATTACTTGCAACAGCCCTAAAAAGGCCAAATAATTTATAATGGAAAATATTGATTTTGTTATTCAGAAGTTGGCGGCAGTGTAAAAAGCGACGCCATATCTGCAAATCAGTCGGCCGTTGAAAATTGATTAAGGGGGAATGCAGTTGCCGTCGGGTAAATAAATAGAAAAAAATTGCACACTATTTGTGAATGAAAATCGAACTGTGAATTATTTTTTATTCATTTTTATCGTATTTATTCGGTGATTCGTTAATAACAGTCGGAAAGCAACTCGTTTTAAGGATAAAATTCTTTTTTTTTTTTAAATCAAACATGGCTGGAAAATCTTCAACTGGCAATTGATACAGTGTGTGTCGGGAATCTGATTTTTTTTCTCCCCCCGATTTTTTTTTCCGTCTGTATATCTTATTCGTCGGTGATATGTGATTAAAAATTTTTGCAAAACGTATTTTATGTGAAGTTTTTATATTTTACGTGTTAAGTGTTTTGAATGTGTTCCTTTTTTTTTATTTATTATTTGTGTTGGGAAAAAAAAAATTTGATCATTTAAAGTGTCAACACCCACATCACTTAAACAAAGGCTTGTACATTTGGAATTAGGCAATTTCTCCATATTGAACATATGTAAGTGTAACAGTTTTTTTTTTTTTTTTTTTTTTTTTTTTTTTTGGTATGAATCTTTTTAATAAACATCAAATAGTTTGGAATATCGTTGACAGTTATGGAATTCCAGGATGAATTCCCAAATGTTGTTTCAGTAATCAAGAGAATGTTGAAATGTCAGATTCAGATATTTCCCGTTAAATTGTTTTTGGCATTTGAAATTGTTCAAATCTCTGAATTGTTATACGAGATAATTATGACTTTTTTTTAAAGGGTTTTGTATAAGTCATGGATATTTTAATCTATTAACGAGCTGATAAATAGTAGAGCATATGAGATGGGAAGAATGCCAGAGGTCCTGGATGTGAATTAAAAAAAAAATTTGTGTGTTGTTGATGGTTTATTTTGTTTTGATTGAGTTTTAATCATTGAAAATGTTTTGATTAAATTGAATCATGACTGGCAGCATTTTTAGTTTATTTGGATGTTAAATGACAGTTTTCGTCGCAAATGGTTTTTTTAAAAATGAAATGGAATTATTTGGGGAAAATTTGAACGGTTGGGGAAAGTAAATTGAAATTTTAAATAAGTTTGGTTAAGCAAATGGAGTATTTTGAATTTTGTTTATTTCTGTTGAAAATCCGTGTTTGGAGGCTTTTGAGAAAAAAATTTAAATGAAGATGCTGACAAAAACTGGAAATTTTGACTTTTTTTTTAGAAGTTGAAGCCTCGTGGTACTATCTTTGTTTTTGTAATTTTCATTTTTATTTTATTTAAACAAAAAAACGTGATGCTGTGTGATGATTAGTGATCATAGCTTTGGAAATTGATTATTTATGTGTCTTAAAATAATTTAGGCATTTAGCACAGCTTAGAACAGTGCCTGACATTACTGCTTATATTACTTTTACCTCTCCCTTTTTAGAAAACCAGAAAACATTGCCGCCACTGTCACAGGTATAAATAACAATAACAAAATATAGAATGTTTTTTTTTCTTTTTTATTCGAAAGAGAACAAGTTTGTAAACGTCTTCCCTAAACAGTAAATCGTTGATGAACGCCCACGCTCCTCCGCTTTATAGTTTTTTAATTTTTTTTAAAACGCGCGGTAGGAGACTCGTTCGGTGTAAATCTTTTTGAAAAAAAATCTGCACATTTTTTTTTTCTCCCTCTTTCCCAGCGAGAAAAAAAATGATTAATATTTTTGGAAACAAAAAGGAACAAAAATAGTTTTAAAATCTTTGTCAAAATCTTTAAAATATTTTAATTGTTTCTTGCTTCAAAAAATATTTTCATGTTTTTTTAAAATATGTTTTAACCTTTTTTTAAAATAATTTGCATAATATTTTAAAAATATTTGCATATTTGTAAAATATTTTTAAAATATTTACATTGTATTTTTAAAATATTTGCATAATATTTTTAAAATATTTGCATAATTGTTTTAAAATTTAAGTAATATTTTTTTAAAATATTTGCATGATAGTTTTAAAATATTTGCATAGTATTTTTAAAATGTGTGTACGTGCATATGAAAACCTCCCACTTGTACAATCCGGATAGTACGTTTTGTTTTTTAACTTTTTGTAAACAAATAAGTTTCGAATCAAAACAAACTGTCCGGATTGTACAAGTGGGAGGTTTTCATATGCACGTACACATATTTGCATTGTATTTTTAAAATATTTGCATAGTATTTTTGAAATATTTGCATAATGCTTTTAAAATATTTGCATAATGCTTTTAAAATATTTGCATAATTGTTGGATATTTTTTTAAATATTTGCATAATTTTTGGATATTTTTTAAAATATTTGCATAGTATTTTTAAAATATTTGCATAATTCTTTTAAAATATTTGCATAATGCTTTTAAAATATTTGCATAATTGTTGGATATTTTTTAAAATATTTGCATAATAGTTTTTAAATATTTGCATAATTGTTTTAAAAATTTGGATATTTTTTTTAAATATTTGCATAATAGTTTTAAAATATCTGCGTAATAGTTTTAAAATATTTGCGTAATAGTTTTAAAATATTTGCGTAATAGTTTTAAAATATTTGCATAATATTCTTTTAAAATATGTAAAAAAATATTAATATTTTTTTTTTCTCATTTCGTTTTGGTTTTCGTAATTCACTGATTGACTTTTCGCTTTTCTTTTTATTTTCTTCGTCCTTAATTCGTCTTTTTTTTTAAAAACTATCCCTAATTTAATTACTTGATCGAATTGATAGCGTATTACGTGTTTTGCTTTTTTTTTTTGTTCTTTTCGGCGCACCCGAAAATCGATGAGATAACATCTTTAAGATTCGCATCGAGTTTCCATTATCCGACGAAGATTCCTTTTTTTTTCCTCGGAAAGAAAAAAATAACGGTTCCAGTAAAAAAAAAGTTTTTTCCTATTTTCTCCGATGTAATTGACGTTTCTCCTTCCAATATTGTCAGCTTGAGGTCCCCCCCCTTTTTTTTTTTGTTCCCTTTGATGGCTGTCTGTTTGCCATTCAATTTTTGTCGAGTGATATCCATTTTTTTTTTCATCATAATCTTTACAGGATGTCTCCGGGGGGAAAAAAATGAAAAATTAATTTGTGTTTCAAAAACTGGTTCACTCTTAATGTCCAAGAGCTAGCCTAGTTCTCTTTTTTTTTCTAGGCAAGACAAATTCGCTCCTAAAAAATTAATAATCCTATTTTACGGTTTGAAAAGAAACAACTTTTTAAAAAAGATTTTGTTTGTGTGGAAATAGGACAAATTTTGGAAATATCGAAATTTAATCAAGTACGAAAAACGATTCATCTGGCGGGTTCGTTACGTAATCGAATTCACATCTAATCCTTGATGGATCCGATCGCATTAAAACTGGGATTTGTTTATTCGAGTTTTTAGTTATTAATGATTTTGTAAGTGCTTGCTTTTCGAAAATAAAAATATTTTGAAAACGAAAATCACCGGTTGGAGATTTTAAGAGGATTATTATTCAAAAGTTTAAAGTTGAAACTATTTTTTTTTTCGTGTCGTCCGTGAAAATTTTGGGTGAAAACTTCACAAGAATTTTCTTGCTTTTCATATTGATTGACCCCTTCGCTGCCAGTAGGGGATGAATGTGTATCTTGGCCTATAATTTTGTCTGAGATTGCGGGGAATAGGTTCCTTTAAGCGTTCCCGACCATTTTTCCTAATCCGTTTTTCTTAAGTAAATGAATTCCTATTCCGTTTCTCCTGAAAATTTTGGTTCCTAAATTTTTTTCCCTAATCATTTTTTCCCTGATTTTCAATTTTCCTAAAATTTTTTGATTCCTAAAATAAAATTTCCTAAAATGAGTATTATTCCTTGCTTTTTAAATCCCTAAGGGGATTTTAGGAAATTTTATTTTAGAGATTTTACCTAAGAAATTTTATTTTAGGAATCAAAAAATTTTAGGAAAATTAAAAATTAGAAAAAAAAGTAGTTGAAAAAATAAATTAGGAATTCATTTTCATAGGAAAAATGGCTTAGGAATTGATTCTTTCAGGAAAAATGGATTAAGAATTTATTTTTTTAGGAAAAATGGATTAGGAATATATCTTTGCAGGAAAATGGATTTTGAATTAATTTTTTTTAGGAAAAATGGATTAGGAATATATCTTTGTAGGAAAATGGATTCGGAATTAATTTTTTTTAGGAAAAATGGATTAGGAATTTATTTTTTTAGGAAAAATGGATCAGAAATTTATTTTTTTAGAAAAAATGGATTAAGAATTTATTTTTGTAGGGAAATTGATTCGGAATTTATTTTTTTAGGAAAAATAGATTAGGAATATATTTTTGTAGGAAAAATAGATTTAGAATTTATTTTTCTAGGAAAAATGGATTAGAGATGAATTTTTTTTAGCAAAAATGGATTCGGAAAAATGGTAGGTGGTAAAATCAAATTTCTTGGAATTTTAAACTTCTACATCGGGAAAAATTTCTTTATAAGTACAGTATAAACCTGGAATTTTTTCAGATTTTTTGAACAGGATCTTGAGATGTCGCGTTGACCTTAAAATTTCCAAAAAGCCCGTATAAGGGTCAAAAATGATTTTTTTTTTTTTTTTTTTAACGCATAAAAGACCATGGATTTATATCCGAAATTTTACGTAGATTACGAATTTGAAATCGAAAATGAGTTCTGATGCAAGTTTTTTGAGCCACAGGCAAAAAGCCAGAACAAGGTTTTCAGAGCTTTTAAATGCACCAAAACTAATTTTTGGACTTCAAATTCGTAATCTACGCAAAATTTCCGATACAAATAAACTGTCTTTTATGCCAAAAAAAAATTTCATTTTTGGCCCAAAAAGGCGCCAAAAGCTCAAATAAGGGTTTTTTTTTTTGGGAAATTTCAAGGTTAATGCGCCATCTCAAGATGCCGTTTAAAAAATCTTAAAAAATTCAAGGTTGATACTCCATTAACATTAGAAACTTTTACCGGTATAAAAGTTTTGAAATTCCAAAAGAAGTTGATTTTCGAATCACCATAGTCTCCAGCCATTCCCGTAAAACGTTTTTTAGATTGGTAAGAGCTTCACAGTAATAGAATCCCCCAAAAAAAATTTTCTAGTTCGTTTGAACGACAACCGAACAAAGCCCTACAATGACAAGAGCGCCAAAATTGTATTTTTTAATGACTGGATTGCAAAACAAAAATTTTTTTTTCATCTTTTTAATCTTTTAATTTAATCTCTTTTTAATTTTCATAAAACATATTCCCACCTGGAATCTTAAGTTACTCATACCGGATTTTCCGCGGTATGAAAAAAAATGCTTGGGATTGGCGGATATTGCTGGAACCGAGATTCCACCTCTTGTTTTACCTGGAAAAAAATGCTTATGAAAAAGTAATAGTGCACAACATTTTCAATTTTTTTCCCCGACAGCCAAAAAATGTTTTTAAGAGAGGCTTCACGGAATACCGAAAGGAATGACTGTTTTGTCTAACACTCAATTTACGGGGGAAAAAAGTAAAATTTTAGGCATCTAACGAAATTCCTGACTATTTTTTGTATTTTCGGTACAAGTTTCAACTTGTTCTGAACAAACAAAAACCAAGAAAACAAAATCAAAGTTTTTCGACCGCAGTTTTTTTTTTGAAATCATTTTTCCGCCGCCCGTACATTTCAGACAAGTTGAAACTTGCACTAAAAATTTCTGGATATACCAGAGGAGTTCGTTAAGGCCTAAAATTTGGATTTTTTCATCGTAAATCGAGTATTAGAGAAAACAGTCATTCCTTCCCATGGGGGTGCAAGTTAAATGGACGGTTTCGTCCTGCGACACTAGCGCCAGAGTGGTCGGATTACAGATCTAAAAAACAGTGTGTACTAAGAACCCTTAAAATTTTCAGCCGAGATGCACAGTCAGGTGGCGCAGGTATTAGGAGTCAGGGCTCGCGAACGTGAGGGTCTGGGTTCGGAGCTCGGGTGGTAATCAATTTTTTTTTGTTTTTTTTCTGCATCGCAGCGCCCCAAGTGGTTGGATCACATAACTGACATCCAGGGAACGAATCAATTTTTAACAGAATAGTTAACTCTACGCAGTCTTGTATGCTCTGTGATCCCTTCCGGTGCCCATGAATCCTCCTCTTAAAGCGGGAAAGAAGAAGTAAGAAAAAAAATTTGACCAACCGTAATTTCCAATTAAACTTTTTTTAAAAAAAACGACTGAAGGAAAAATTCGCCACAATGTGAACATTGTTTAGTCGTCGTTACTTCCCACAATCATTTCGAGTTAATTTAAGAATAATTAAAGTAATCTCATTTGTAATCTTAGCCGTGATCTCTTGTTATTTATGTTACGAATCATTTAAAAAAAAAAAAAAAAAAAAAAGGAAAAAACAGTCATGTTTTTTTTCTTTATGGAATTTTAACAAGACATTTTCTTTTTTTTAATTAATCAATATAAGAGATTACTTTTTATCGTTAATAAATTCCTTCTGAGATTAAATAAAAAAAAAAAAATTGCCATGATCAATAAAAAATAAAAACACTTGCAATAAAATTATGAGACAGTCATCGGTCAAACCCCGCGATATCTAGTTTTAGTATTTGGTTTTAAATCATTTTTTACGCGAAAAAGTCCTTGACCCTTTCTCTCTCTCTCTCTCTCTTCGCAATGTGTAACTGTTTATCATAAGGGCGAAAGTGTCTTTATATTGTTCGTTCCTCAATTTTTTTTTCTTTTCGATGTCAATTTTTTTTTTTTTTTTTTTTTTTTTTTGCGGTTGTACAATAGTAAAAGTGAATAGTTGTGACCGAAAACGTATCGCGTTTCCCTATCAAGAATTCGGTTTGACCCTTAGAAATAGAGTTCAATTTTAACTTTGAAAAATCTGAATAATAACAGTTACGAAACGCACTTAAGTGCTCGAGAATTTAATCCTTTTGAGATTACGCAAAGAGCTTTACGAGGAATCTATAAAACAGGAGATAGATGGAAAATAAAAAAAAATTGAAGAAAAAAAAAAAAGAAGAGGGGAGAGATGCATTTTAATTAATTAGTGAATCATGAGAATTCCAGACTTTTTTTTTTTTTTTCTTCTTTTTTTTTGTTGTTCTTTTTCTGTTCCTTATGAGACTTTCGATGCGTCACATATGGAGGAGTGGTTCGAGTTCCAAGGTGAATTCGCCCTTTTATTTAATAAGAAACCGTTTTGTAAATGTCGCATTGGCAAAAATGAAAAAGAAAAAAGAAAAAAAATGTAATTTTCACTAAATTTACTCGAAGGACGATGTGGTGGTGACGTCATCCCTGACGTTATATTGCTCCTTTTGTAAAATTGCCCCCACGAGAAAGAAAAAAAAAATTCTCCATCTTTTCTATGATTGCTTCATCCGTGACTTTTTTTTGATCCTTCTTTTTCTTTTTTTTCTTCTTCTCTTTCCACAATTCAGGGATGGAAAACCGAACTAAACCCGAATTTTTTGTCTCTGATAAACCGAACGTTTTAGAAAATTTTTATTTATTAAAAAACCAAACCCGAACCAGAGTTCATTTAAAATTTAAAATTCCGAACCGAAATTTCGGGTAGGAAATACAATTTGGCGCCAAAAATCAAATTATTAACATTTAAAATGGCTTCGCCATGTTGGATTTTAAACTAAGCAAAATATTCTGACTCCATTTCTGAAATTAATGCTCCGTTTTACCCTCGTGTAAAATGACTAAATTTTGATATTGCAAAAAGTTTAAAGCCACGTCTCCAAATGCGATTAATCCGATGATCGGATTTATCGTTTTTGAGAACCGGAAGTACTGTATTTTAAATGCAGAATTTATGAAAATGGTTTTGAGTTTCAGATTAAATACATTTTTTTTTCTTTGAAATTGGCGACAAAAAAGAAATTGAAAATTAATAAAACCGTAAAGAATAAAAAGTTTAGAGTTTGGGAAACTAAAATTTTAAGGAATTTACGGAAAATGAGGAAAGTGTTTGACATACCTTATTTTCGGTGCTTGGATAAAATACGAGATATGATTAATCCGATTATCGGATTAGCAGTGATTAATTCCATCATCGGATTAATAGCGGTTAATTCGGTCATTGGATTCATTGTGATTAATCCTATCATCTGATTAATTGTGATGGATCCTATCATCGGATTAATAGTGATTAATCCTATCATTGGATTAATTGTGATTGATCCTATCATCGGACTGATTGTGATTAATCCTATCATCGGATTAATTGTGGTTGTTCCTATCATCGGATTAATTGTGGTTGTTCCTATCATCGGACTAATTGTGATTAATTCTATCATCTGATTAATTGTGATTAATCCTATCTTCCGATTAATTATGATTAATCATATCATGGGACAGATTGTGATTGATCCTATCATTGGATTAATTGTGATTAATCCTATCATTGGATTAATGTGATTAATTCTATCATTGGATTAATTCTGATTGATCCTATCGTCGGATTAATTGTGATTAATCCTATCATCTGATTAATTGTGATGGATCCTATCATCGGACTGATTGTGATTAATCCTTTCATCGGACTGATTGTGATTAATCCTATTATCTGATTAATTGTGATTGTTCCTATCGTCGGATTAATTGTGATTAATCCTTTCATCGGACTGATTGTGATTAATCCTATTATCTGATTAATTGTGATTGTTCCTATCGTCGGATTAATTGTGATTAATCCTTTCATCGGACTGATTGTGATTAATCCTATTATCTGATTAATTGTGATTGTTCCTATCGTCGGATTAATTGTGATTAATTCTATCATCTGATTAATTGTGATTAATCCGATCATCGGACAGATTGTGATTGATCCTATCATTGGATTAATTCTGATTGATCCTATCGCCGGATTAATTGTGATTGTTCCTATCGCCGGATTAATTGTGATTGTTCCTATCTTCGGATTAATTATGATTAATCATATCATGGGACAGATTGTGATTGATCCTATCGTCGGATTAATTGTGATTGATTCTATCATCGGATTAATTGTGATTGATTCTATCATCGGATTAATTGTGATTGTTCCTATCATCGGATTAATTGTGATTGATTCTATCATTGGATTAATTCTGATTGATCCTATCGCCGGATTAATTGTGATTGTTCCTATCATCTGATTAATTGTGATTGTTCCTATCATCGGACAGATTGTGATTAATCCTATAATCGAACTAATTGTGATTAACCCTATCATCGGATTAATTGTGATTGTTCCTATCATCGGATTAATTGTGATTGTTCCTATCATCGGATTAATTGTGATTAATCCTATCATCTGATTAATTGTGATTGCTCCTATCATCGGATTCATTGGGATTAATCCTATCTTGGGATTGATTGCATGTGTACTGTAGACAAGGCTTTACTTTTTTTTTATCCTCAAGCGTTCCATTGTAATTACTTAGAACTTGATCTAACTTGCAGCATTACCAAAGGACAACAAAAAAAAAAAAATTAAGTGCCTGTTTCGCTTAAAATGACTGAATATGAGCGAGGAAAATAAAGCCTGGTTTTCGAACTATTTTTAAAGTTAGACTTTTTTTTTTTTGCGCTTTAAGAAAGTTCGCCGGGGGGCATAACTTTATTTTTTGAAGGGGCAGGACTTCCCAAATCTCCCAAAGAAATTGGACTGCTTTTGGGTGCTTTTTTTGAGGATTCTATTTCGGTCAATATTGGACTAAATTACCCGGCCCTTCAGAGCTCCTGTCCAGAGGATTTAATAAGGATTCGATGCCATCTGAATATTATTCGTCCTAATCGTCGCAAATACGGAAATGATTTTTCACCCTTCATGAAAAACTCAAAATGACTTTCCGCAGGCTCTTTTTCCGTCTTACCAGAACCGAATTTTTTTGAAATCAATTAAAACCGTCCTAAATACGGGCCTGAAACTTAATGCGTCTAACAAAAATAAATAAACATAGGGGAACTCCCCGCATACCAAAGACATGGTCAACGCGCGGAATTAAGCTTAAAGGCCAGAAATAAGATCTTAATTTTTCAAAACAATATTAAATTAATCATCTTTTTTTTTCTCTCTTTCCGCGATGTGTAGAGGCGTTGGTCACGTTTATGATCCTCGGATTAATTAACAACTTAAAAAAAAAAAAAAAAAAAAAAAAAAGACGCTCACCAATCACTTTTAATTTTCATTCCAAGGCGTTTTGAACTTTTTAAACTTATGAGCTTTTTGTCAGGCGCCGGGACGTTGAATGCTACGAAAATGTCAAACTGTTTTTTTTTTTTGTTTATAAAATTTTATCGATCGGATTTTAAAGGCACGATTTTTTTTTTTCTCGCGGACTAGTTTTTTTTTTTTTTTTTTTTTTTTTTTTTTTTTTTATTAATCTCTCCGGATCAGTACAATTCAAGTTATTTTTTATTTTGCTTAATCTTCTTTGCAATTAATCCCAAGGCGCCATGGCGCCATTTTTTTCTATTTTTTTTTTTTTTTCTTTTCCGAATTGCGTGTGATCCCCTCCGACCCTGGTACTGTGTACATGTGGGAAGTAATTAAACCGAGGGATTGATCAATTTTAATACCGGGGAATGGGAAAATTAGCTTTTCTTAATTTTCAATATGATGAAAATTACCTTCTCACCTTATTGCTCTCATTAATTATACACTTTTCTCCGAAAAAGTTTTTCGAAAGTCCCGAGCAACCAGGGATGGTAAATCGCCCAAAAAAAAGTGCGTTATAATATTTTATAATTATAACGTTTTGGCCGATTATAGAATTTTATAAATGGCCCAAGAAAAAGTGCGTTATGAAATTTTATAACTCTAACCTTTTGGCCGATTATAACATTTTATAAGCCGCCCAAAGTGCGTTATAATATTTCTATTATAAAATTTACTCTATAACTTTTTTTTTTTTTTTACTTTATAACGTTTTGGCTGATTACAATATTTTATAAATCGCCAAAGAAAAAGTGCGTTATAAAATTTTATAACTCTACAACCTTTTGGCCGATTATAAAATTTTATAAGTCGCCCAAAGTGCGTTATAAAATTTTATAACTATAACCTTTTGGCCGATTATAACATTTTATAAGTCGCCCAAAGTGGGTTATAAAATTTCTATTATAAAATGTACTCTATAACTTTTTTTTTTTTTTTACTTTATAACGTTTTGGCTGATTACAATATTTTATAAATCGCCAAAGAAAAGTGCGTTATAAAATTTTATAACTCTACAACCTTTTGGCCGATTATAAAATTTTATAAGTCGCCCAAAGTGCGTTATAAAATTTTATAACAAATTATAAATAGATGCCTTTTTTGGCGGGTTATAAAATTTTATAAGTCGCCCAAAGTGGGTTATAAAATTTCTATTATAAAATGTACTCTATAACTTTTTTTTTTTTTTTTTTTTTACTTTATAACGTTTTGGCCGATTATAAAATTTTATAAATAGCCCAAGAAAAAGTGCGTTATAAAATTTTATAACTCTATAATCTTTTGGCCGATTATAAAATTTTATAAGTCGCCCAAAGAAAAGTGCGTTATAAAATTTTATAACTCTATAACGTTTTGGCCGATGATAAAATTTTATAAATGGCCCAAGAAAAAGTACGTTATAAAATTTTATAACTCTATAATCTTTTGGCCGATTATAAAATTTTATAACTATAACCTTTTGGCCGATTATAAAATTTTATAACTCTATAACGTTTTGGCCGATGATAAAATTTTATAAATAATATCAATAATTACTTCTTAAGTTGCCAATTATTTTGACTGATCATATTTTCCAGATTTTTCCGAATTTTCGGTTTATTTCTTATTTTTAATTTGACAAAGGCCCAAAAATAAAGAAAAACAGAAATAGGAAAATTCGGGAAGCGTTAGAAGAAAACAGAAAAACTTAAAAAAAACTGAAAATTATTTTTTTTATAAAATTTTATAACAAATTATAAATAGATGCCTTTTTTGGCGGGTTATAAAATTTTATAACGCAACTTTAAGTTTTTAACAACTCAATTTTATAACACACTTTTTCTTGGGATCTCTTAAAAAATGAAAACGGTCCGGTTCGCTTCGGTTTCTTTTTAAGTTGAAAAGTTGAATTCGGTTTTGATTTCGGTTAAAATGTTTTCCCAAAAACTTCCAAATCCAAGTCTCAGATCACACTGTGATACTAACGGACGTGCTCAAATTCGATAACGATTTCCTGCCCCTCTTTCGGTTTTGCAATTAATTAAGCTTACTTTTTCCCCCCTTCAAAACTCATAATTTCATGTTTTATAAGATAAGACTATCCCCAGACAATGAATATTAATTTTCTTCTTTTTTTTTTTTTTTCTGTAAAAGTTTGCGACATTTTATGGTTACGTTCGGTCGTAAAGCTATATTTGCTGTAGGGCTAAAATGCATTATCATATTACGTAAACTAGCGTCTAATTCTCATCTATATAAACTTTTTTTTTTTTTTTTTTTAACTAAAAGAATATACGCTTTATACGAGTTTCGTGCTTTTTTCTCTCTCTCTCGCAATGTTTTATATGCATAAGTTCCCTTTAACTTACTTAGCGCAAAAAAAATGAATGTGCTTTTATTAGTTTTTAACCTCATAAACAACATTTTGCTAAACAAAATAACCCTGATCATTATTTTTAAGGATATTCTTTTTTTTTTTGTAAAAGATTTGTTTTCAGCGACCCGAGCGAAAAAGTGTATAAATTTTTTGCATTTATTTTGCATCTTCCAATAAAAAAAATTCAATATTTTGCAAAAATACACAATAAAAAAAAATTCAATATTTTGCACAATCTTTCAAGAAAAAAAATGTACTACTTTTGTATCTTTTATGCAAAAATTTGGACATGCATAATATTTGCGAAGTTTATGCATATTTTTTTAAGCACCAAATCTTGAATATGCATAATTTTTATCACATTTATGCATGCAAAAATATGGCATATGCATAAACGCATTTATGCAATATGCATAAATCATACTTTGCAAAAATTATGGCTAGAAATTATGCCATAATTTTTTAGCATAAAAATCTGTATTTGCAAAGCTTTTGCCACGTTTATGCATATTTTGTAAGCACTAAATTTTAAATATGCATAATTTTTTTTATCATAAAAATCTGGACATGCGTAATTTTTTAAGCATTAAATTTTAAACATGCATAACTTTTACAACATTTATGCATCATATTTTTAGCATAAATATCTGAAGGATCATAATTTTTGCAACGTTTTATGCATTTTTTTAAAGCACCACATTTTGAATATGCAAAATTTTTATAATGTTTATGCACAATTTTTTTAGCATAAATATCTGAACATGCATAATTTTTGCAATGTTTATGCATATTTTCTTAAGCTCCATGATTATGCATAATGTTTGCAATATTTGGATAATTTTTTAAGCATAAAAATCTGGAGATGCATAATTTTTTGCAATGTTTATGCATATTTTAAACCACCAGAACACGCATATTTTTTTTGCATAAAAATCTGGTATGCATAATTTTTTTGCATAAAAATCTGGTATGCATAATTTTTTTGCATAAAAATCTGGTATGCATAATTTTTTTTGCATAAAAATCTGGTATGCATCATTTTTTTTGCATAAAAATCTGGTATGCATAATTTTTTTTGCATAAAAATCTGGTATGCATAATTTTTTTTTTGCATAAAAATCTGGTATGCATAATTTTTTTTGCATAAAAACCTGGTATGCATAATTTTTGCAAAGCTTATGCATATTTTTTTAAGCACCAAATTTTGAATATGGATAATTTTTTTAATATTTATGCATAAATTTTTTAGCATAAAAATTTGCCCCTGCATAATTTTTGCAAAGTTTATGCGTTTTTCTTTAAGCACCAATGAGTATGCATAATTTTTACATTATTTAGACATATTTTTTTACGGCATAAAAATCTGGATATGCATAATTTTTGCAAGATTTATGCATATTTTTTTAAGCATCAAATGAATATGCATGATTTTTTTCGCATAAATATCTGGATATGCATAATTTTTGCAAAGTTTATGCATATTTTTGAAGCACCAAAATTCGAGTAAGCTTATACATAATTTTTACATTATTTATGCATGATTTTTTCAGCATAAAAATCTGGATATGCATTTTTTTTTCAGCACCAAATTTTGAATATGCATAATTTTTTACAGTATTTTTGCATATTTTCTTTAGCATAAATATCTGGATATGCATAATTTTTGCATGATTTATGCATTTAACTTTTTTAAAATTATAAAGCAGGAAGTTTTTACATTATGCTTGCTTGCTTACTCAATTTTTTCCTCCATTTTATGCATACTTATTTATGCATAATTATGTTGAGGATAAAAAAAACAAATCCCAGGTGAAAAGAAAGTTAAGTTTTTTACAATTTTTTTTCTATAATTTATAGATAATTTTTATATAATTTATGCATCTCTTTTTCGTACGTGGATATCTTTTGGATTAATTTGTAAATTAGCGTATTAAAAAGACACATTTTTCCTGTTTTTTGGTCGATAAAATATAAAGGTCGCGGTTGATTAAGAATGAGTAAATTTGGCACAAGAACTTTGTTAAATGCATTTCAAAGTAAAAAAAAAAAAAAAAAAAGAAAATCTCTGCATGAAGTTTTTTCTCCAATTTAAAAAAAAATTTTTTTTTTTTATTTTTATTTTTGGATGGAAATTCGTTTTGTTCATTCGTTATGTGTGAAACGAAGCGCATTCCTCTTTAATTAAACGGTTCTCTTCTAAATTTTTCATTGAGTGAGACACGAGCAAAAAAAAAAATTCGAAATGGTTTTATAGAACGTAATGTCTGTTGTGAATGAAAAAGAAAGAAAAAAAAAAGGAGCACGGAAATTGGTCGAGTTTATTTTCGAAATGGCCCCGTAGAAAGTTGTTTGTGTAAACATTTTATCCTTTCATCCTTACCCTCAGAGCCGTAAGCATAAAAACTCCCGGATTTCTTTCATGTGGTTTTCTTGAAAACTACGTTATCATCACTTGAAATGGTTTGACCCGGGTTGGATCCCCCCCGAAAAAAATAAAAAAAAGTGACGAAAAGGGGACCTACCGCAAAGAATCTTCATGAATATTTACATAAAAAAAAAAGCTTAGTTTTTTTTTTTTTTTTTTTTTTTTTTTTGGAATCTTTGAAATTTTTATTTTTAGCTTTTTTTGCGATTGACCTTTTTTGTAGTACGTCCGTTTTACCTAGTTTTGCATTATAACATTTTTTGAATAGTATTTCCCTTCCTCGTTTCATTGAAAACAAGTTCTCCGCACTCAGCAGTTAATTTTGGCATGGTGCCCAATCGTGTTAAAGCCTTCAGAATTACATGTGAGAGAGTTCGCTGTTTTTTATTTCTCTTTCTCTGACCTAAAAGTTTAAGGCAACGCACCGTGTGTAATTGTATTTTTTTTTTTTTTTCTTTTCTTCTCTGATGTTTTTAATTTCTAACGCGTCTTGATCGATGATCCAGAAATTGGTTTTTTTTTTTTGTTCTTCTTCTTTACCTCGATCCTGGCGAGGACACAAAAATTTTAATCTGTTTCTTTTTTGCGTTTCACCCATTGACGATAAAGCATCTTTATTAATTAACCGAGATGTAAATCGTTTTGCGGGGAATTAATTCCTTTTTTTCTCCCTCATTTGTGGGATCCGCCGTTTTAATATATGAAATATTCGTACGCCCTTATTGTTATTTTTTTTTTTTCGATGTACGGAAGAAGGTAAAAATTTATTTGGGAGGAGAAAATGGCGAACAAATGAAATTTCAAATAAACCGGACGGGAATTGGAGTTTTGAACAAACAGCCTTTACACAAAAGGACTTAGATTTCTTAACAGACAGGCAGATTAAGGGTGCTACGGGAAAAGGTTCGAGAGCACGGAATTTTCTTCTAAAAAAAGATTTTTTTTTTAAACGCACGCCTAGTCGAACAAACACGGGTTCTTATACAGAGAAAATTGAATCTTCGTAAAGGAGGTTTGTAGAAACCATTTTTTTCCAGCTGAAGAAAAATGAGGGGGAAAAAAATGTAAATCTAAAAAAAAAAAAAAAAAAATTCCGGTTGAACTTTTTTTGATAAAAATATTTTTCGACAATACGTGTGGAAAGGCCGGGAGGTATTATTTAGGAAGCTTATTTTTTTTCGAGTAAACGCAAGATCAAACAAGTCAGATTCATCATTTTTTTTTTTTTTTGTCTGTAAACTTTCGCCTACCGATAAAATTTTTTTGGTTTTCGTGATTTTTAGTATCCGAAGATGCATATTAGGGTGTCTTTTATTTTAAAAATTTTCGAATTTCAAGTCACTTATTCTCAAAAATGGTTCTCCTTGGTGTACTAATAAACCAGGATTTTTTTTAAATTTTTTACTCGACGAGAAATCGTGGATACTTCAGCTTAAAATTCCAAAAATTTCCATAAAAGAAATTGTAGATTTTTTTTTCGCGAAAAAAATGTGGTTTCTTATCGGAAATTTTCTGTAGATTACGAATCTGAAATCCGTTTTTTTTATATCTGGTCCGGTTTTTGTGCTAAAAGCCAAAATAAGGCAAAAAAACGTGGTAAAGTGTCAAAACATAGCAAGCCCAAGAATAAGTGGTTATAAAATTTTATAACTCTATAACGTTTTGGCCGATTATAACTATTTATAATTTTATAACTATTTTATAACGTTTTGGCTGATTATAAAATTTTATAAATCGCCCAAGAAAAAGTGCGTTATAACATTTTATAATTCGATAACGTTTTGGCCGATTATAAAATTTTATAAATCGCCAAAGAAAAAGGGCGTTATAATATTTTATAACTCTATAACGTTTTGGCCGATTATAACTATTTATAAAATTTTATAACTATAAAGTTTTGGCCGATTATAAAATTTTATAAATCGCCCAAGAAAAAGTGCGTTATAACATTTTATAATTCTATAACGTTTTGGCCGATTATAAAATTTTATAAATCGCCAAAGAAAAGGGGCGTTATAATATTTTATAATTCTATAACGTTTTGGCCGATTATAAAATTTTATAAATCACCCAAGAAAAAGTGCGTTATAACATTTTATAACTCTATAACGTTTTGGCCGATTATAAAATTTTATAAATCGCCCAAGAAAAAGTGCGTTAT
The DNA here is from genome assembly GCA_037577465.1 of Liposcelis bostrychophila. NCBI lineage: Eukaryota > Metazoa > Arthropoda > Insecta > Psocodea > Liposcelididae > Liposcelis > Liposcelis bostrychophila. The sequence goes on from CM075207.1 coordinate 13,603,972, forward strand.
AACATTTTATAACTCTATAACATTTTGGCCGATTATAAAATTTTATAAATCGCCAAAGAACAAGTGCGTTATAAAATTTTATAACTCAATAACGATTTGGCCGATAATAATATTTTATAAATCATCCAAGAAAAAGTGCATTATAAAATTTTATAACTCTATAACGTTTTGGCTGATTATAAAATTTTATAACTATTTATAAATTTTTATAATTAAAATTTTTAACTGAGTGATATATTAATTTTATGCTTGAATTGCACTATATTTAGCATATGGGGACTTTATAGGCTCTTTTTTAAACATTTTTCATGAGAAAAAAAGAAAAAAAAATTACAATTTTGTGGAATAGAACCCGAGCCTTGTTACAATTATTTAAAATTTTCAAAGTTAAAATTTTAATATTAAAATAATTAAATATTGATTTTTGGTGCGAACAGACTGACACCCGGACAGACAGATTTCCTCAGGACCGAGCCCCAAGACCTAGTCCTTCGTCAAAAAGAAAAAAAGAAAAAAAGTGAACTTAGAAATGATAGAGCATTTTGTTATTATTTTTTCTCCCCCTCTCTTTTCTTTTGAAAGTTGGGTCGTGGAATATTGGCAAAAATGACTCATTTTGCAGGATTTAGTGTCAAACTTTCTCGTCCTTTTGACGCCCGTCATAAAAATAAAAGTTTCGTTCCGTGCAAAAAAAAAAAAAAAAAAGAGAAGCTTTATTTGGATTTTTATTTGATTTTCACAATACGAGGGGATATAAAATTAAAAATAAATAAAAAGCAGACTTTTATTTTCAGCGTATTTATTTATTTTATTAGTATACGTTTACTATAAATGTATATAAGTTGCGGATAAAATTTATTCGGTTTTTGCTGAAATTGTATAAATTTCACGTAAAATGTAAACTCTCGGGGCTTTTGCTTGAAATTAAACATTTACTAAAAAATTTCTTTAACTTTCCCCCTCGTTCCATAGTCGTAATGAAAATTTTCTTAATTAAAAAACAAACAAGCTTTACCAGCGCCTCTCTTGCCAATTATGACATTTCGTTTACTACTGCGTATTTATTAATATGTACAATCATTTCCGAACGAATATTTTTTCGACGGATTCCGATTTTAAAAAGCTCAAGCAAATAAAGTCATCATGGGAATATTGCATTCTTACTAAAGCGTGGCTGCTTTATTTATTGAAAATTTTATAAGAAAAATAAGTTGGCCCAATTTGCTAAATTGAAAAGGGATATATGTACATTAGGGTGTCCCTTATTTTGGAAATTTTTCGAATTTCAAATCGCTTACCCCCAAAAATGGTTCCCCTTGGTGTACTGATAAACCCGAATTTTTTTTAAAATTTTTTACTCGACGGGAAAGCGTGGGGACTTGAGCTTAAACTTCCGAAAATTGCCGTAAAAGAAGAAAAATCGACTACTTTTTTTTTTCAAAAAAATTCTCTAAATCATTTTTAAAGACATAGTCGTTTTATAATTTTTTTTTTTTCATTTTCAGGTAAGTTTCCTTGGATTTGTCAAGAGTAATCGATCAAAGTTTGTACAAACTTTGAATGTGGTCTTTTGTCAATTTAAATCAGGATAGATTAAAACCTGTTCAATTTTTTTCTGTAAGTATATGGGAGTGAACCCGGAAAAAAAATCGAAAACGATATTGTTTTTGAATATAAAGCAATTAGTTATAGTTTGAGGTTGTACCGTTAATTATACTAAAAATTTTTGGAAATTTAGACATAGCGCTATACGTCAGTCTCATATACTCCAATACCAGTCTAGTTTTAAATAATATTTTGACTATTTTTTTTTTTTTACTTTTGGCCTTTTCGGACAGTAAAATTAGACTACATGAACAAAAACAAGAACTTAAAAATTTTAAGTGAAACGTTCGCTACATTTTTTTTATTTTTTCGTTTTTCCTTTAGCCGAGAATATGAGCTAAAGCAATGTTTTGACTCTTTTATGACCGATTTCGGAGATGGGAAGATACCCTTGAAGACAGATTTTTTTTTCCTACCAAAAAAAAAAATTATTTATGTTATAAGTGGAAGGATAAGTCATTCTCAAGCTGCACACAAAGTAGAAACTCGTGGTTATGCAACTGCGACACAAAAAATAAAAATTCTTATTTTATTTCTAAATTTCACAAATTTTTAAAATTTTTTGAAATTTATTTACTCTCCCCCGTTTTTGAACTCGTATATTTCAAATCTGAAATCGGATTTTTAAAAGGTCCCCGTTTAGAGTCCTTTTGTAACCATTTTCATATTTCATTCTTAGGCTCTTATTAGGTGACCCTGTGAGGGTCTTCATAGGGCCCTTTGTTATTAAAAAGGTAAAATCACCCGTCTTAGATTTAAGTCCTAAATAATGAAATTTTTAGGGAAGCTCCATAAGGTAAGTATTAAAAAAATTACCATAAGCTAATCACAAGCGGCGCAATCTCCGGAAATTAAATATAGGGGCTATTCAAGTGACTTTTAGAGCAAGTGAAATTTTTTCTAATTTTTTAAATAGTGAATAGAAAAATTTTCGGGAACGTCCTATAAGCTGAACACTAGAAAGGTGTTTCCATAAGCTAAACATTAGAATTGGTTTCGTTAATTCAAGTTAAATAAAACCCTTGTTTTAAAATAAAAATACCTAAATAACTCATTAAGGGCCGATCCCACCACACCTGTTTTTCTAGAAAACCATGATTAAAAAAGATAACCGGTTGATTTTGGTCGGTTAACTTATGGGCAAAGAAAACCATGGTTTTTTTTTCGACGGTTATCTCCTTAACCAGCGTTGGTGGGACTGGCCCTAAAGTGAATTTTAGGATTTTTTTACTGCTTGTACTGTAAGAAATGGATTTTTCATAAGCTAAGTATGGGATTTAATAAATTTAAAAGTAAAACTCTAAACTTAAAATTTGTTGTATAACCCATTGTAGGTCCTTCCATTACCTAATAAGATGTCAGGAATTTAAAAAAATCCGTATAATACTGATTTTTTTAATGAAATTGATCTCCCGTAAGCTAAGTATAGGATTTTGAAAATTTTAAAATAAAAGTTTGAACTTAAAAATTTGTTGTATAACCAATTGTAGGTCCTTCCATTACCTAATAAGATATCAGGAATTTAAAAAATCCCTATACTGCATATTATTCGGTACCCGTCTTTAGAAAGTTAATAAAATTGTTAAAATTTTAACGTGGAAGATTTTAATTAAAATTTTTGAATGATTTTTTTCAACTTTTGACCTTTTTTTATCAAAAATTTAAAGTTTTTTTTTGTGCCAGGAAAAAAAAATTATATTTTTATCAAATCCGAATTTTTCGGCCAAAACGAGCAAAAAAAATGCCGTAAATTTTTTAAATCGTTTTATTGTTTAAATTCAGCAATATTAGAATAGCACCCCAAAAACGTTATCCTACTTAGGAATATGCCCCCATATCCCATTCTGATTTTTTTATTTTTTCGTTTTTCCTTTAGCCGAGAATATGAGCTAAAGCAATGTTTTGACTCTTTTATGACCGATTTCGGAGATGGGAAGATACCCTTGAAGACAGATTTTTTTTTCCTACCAAAAAAAAATTATTTATGTTATAAGTGGAAGGATAAGTCATTCTCAAGCTGCACACAAAGTAGAAACTCGTGGTTATGCAACTGCGACACAAAAAATAAAAATTCTTATTTTATTTCTAAATTTCACAAATTTTTAAAATTTTTTGAAATTTATTTACTCTCCCCCGTTTTTGAACTCGTAGATTTCAAATCTGAAATCAGATTTTTAAAAGGTCCCCGTTTTAGAGTCCTTTTGGAACCATTTTCATATCTCATTATTGGGCTCTATTAGGTGGCCCTATAGAGGGCCTTCATAGGGTCCTTTGTTATTGAAAAGGTAAAACCACCCGTCTTAGATTTAAGTCCTAAATAATCAAATTTTTAGGGGAGCTCCATAAGCTAAGCATTAAAAAAATTACCATAAGCTAATCACAAGCGGCGCAATCTCCGTAAATTAAATATAGGGACTGTTCAAGCGACTTTTAGAGCAAGTGAAATTTTTTCTAATTTTTTAAATAGTGAATAGAAAAATTTTCAGGGAACGTCCTATAAGCTAAACACTAGAAAGGTGTTTCCATAAGCTAAACATTAGAATTGGTTTCGTTAATTCAAGTTGAATAAAGCCGTTGTTTTAAAATAAAGATACCTAAATAACTCATGAAAGTGAATTTTAGGATTTTTTACTGCTTGTAAAATTTGATCTTTCATAAGCTAAGTATGGGATTTAAGAAATTTAAAAGTAGAACTTTAAACTTAAAATTTGTTGTATAACCCATTGTAGGTTCTTCCATTACCTAAAATAATCTGTATAATACTGATTTTTTTAAAATGAAATTGATCTTCCATAAGCTAAGTATAGGATTTTAAAAATTTTAAAATAAAAATTTGAACATAAAAGTTTGTTGTATAACCCATTGTAGGTTCTTCCATTACCTAAAATAATCCGTATAATACTGATTTTTTTTAATGAAATTGATCTCCCATAAGCTAAGTATAGGATTTTGAAAATTTTAAAATAAAAATACCTAAATAACTCATTAAGGGCCGATCCCACCACACCTGTTTTTCTAGAAAACCATGATTAAAAAAGATAACCGGTTGATTTTGGTCGGTTAACTTATGGGCAAAGAAAACCATGGTTTTTTTTTCGACGGTTATCTCCTTAACCAGCGTTGGTGGGACTGGCCCTAAAGTGAATTTTAGGATTTTTTTACTGCTTGTACTGTAAGAAATGGATTTTTCATAAGCTAAGTATGGGATTTAATAAATTTAAAAGTAAAACTCTAAACTTAAAATTCGTTGTATAACCATCGTAGGTCTTTGCATTACCTAATAAGATGTCAGGAATTTAAAAAAATCCGCATAATACTGATTTTTTTAAATGAAATTGATCTCCCATAAGCTAAGTATAGGATTTTGAAAATTTTAAAATAAAAATTTGAACTTAAAAATTGTTGTATAACCAATTGTAGGTCCTTCCATTACCTAATAAGATATCAGGAATTTAAAAAATCCCTATACTGCATATTATTCGGTACCCGTCTTTAGAAAGTTAATAAAATTGTTAAAATTTTAACGTGGAAGATTTTAATTAAAATTTTTGAATGATTTTTTTAAACTTTTGACCTTTTTTATCAAAAATTTAAAGTTTTTTTTTGTGCCAGGAAAAAAAATTATATATTTACCAAATCCGAATTTTTCGGCCAAAAACGAGCAAAAAAAATGCCCTAAATTTTTTAAATCGTTTTATTGTTTAAATTCAGCAATATTAGAATAGCACCCCAAAAACGTTATCCTACTTAGGAATATGCCCCCATATCCCATTCTGATTTTTTTATTTTTTTTTCTCCGCTTTTTTTCCTTCAACAAAAATACAAGAAATAATAATGACAGATCCGATTCCGGGGAGTCGTTTTAATCAGATACAGATAAAAGCACTTAAAGCCAGTGTCTATTTTCGAGTGGATTTCACTTCTGTTGTGTATCCGCAATCAGTTTACATACACGCACACGCATTCCATTGACTAATTACAAAACTTTTCATAGGAGCTTTCTAAATTTTTTTTTTTAACATGGAGCACGTGTGTTAAAGGGTGATTTAACGCATCTGGCCCTTTCGAATCACAAAACGTAGATAACAGCAGCAAAATATATAAGTTTTTTTTTTTTTTTTTCGAAAATATTCTGACAACCCGTGCACTTTCCGAGAGAAATATGTTTGATCAGACATCATCCGGATCAATGAACCGGCGAATCTACTTCATTATCCAATGTTCCGACTCATTGAATAAATTTTGCCAATATCATTTCCATTGATTCCTGATTTTTCGGATTACACGCGGAGGCATTTTGTTTGGTATTGTTTTTTTTTTTTTTTTTTTTTTTTGTTGAAAAGTTGGAGTGCTGAAAGGGGTGCAACAAGTGAGATCCGATTCGGAACCCTTTGGTTTTTTTTTTCTATATGCAGGGAAAATGATTAACGACTTGTATCCCGCCCAGAGGTTCCTTTTGCTGGAGAACTAGCGAAAATTCTCTATTTTGAATTATCTCTCGAGTATATTATTATTAAAGTTCGGAAATGGTTGTTCAATTGTTTCAACCCGGGGGGGTTTGCACGATTTAATTAAATTTTGTGTTCCGCTCAGGATTTTTTAATTTTTGGGGTTTTATTGTATCCTTTTAAAAAGCCTTCCGATTTCCTCATGGTCCGGAATTTTATAACGGAATTTTTTGGAATACGAAACTGTAAGGCAGCTGTAATGCGTTTCTGGGCACGGGGAAGGTAAAATTTCCCATTTTCTCGGTTAGCAGTACGAAAGCCTTGAAAGTTCATGTTCCAGGACGAAATCGGCAACCTTATCCCTTTTATACTCTTTAGTAGCATTCCCTCCCTGCTTCAGAAATGCTCATGCCATAGGAAATTCCCTAATCGGGTGTACGTTCGAAAGTAATCTTATAAAAACTTTACAAACAAATCTTACTTTTAAAAAAAAAAATTCTGTTGTTACAGAATAAAAATCCCTAACTTTAATTAAGGATAATTACCCGGATCATTTGCGAGAGGGAAATAGCGGGTCATTCAAAAGCATTTAGTTCTAGTCTGCTGACTGTTGCACCACCCTCCCAATATTGCTAGTTTTGGATAAAAAGAAAAGGAAAAAAAAAATTAAATTAAATAAAAAGTTGAAAATATCAAAAACAAACACGGCTTTCAACTCTTTAAAATTCGAGCAATTCCAAAACTTTTCAGTTGCTGTATAGGGTGGGTCGAAAAACACGCGTTTGCGAACACGGAAACGTTTTGAGCAAGTTTTGTCTTGCAACAAAACCGGAACGTTTCATAGCAAACGAAAATGCTTCATGAAAACGGACAGGTTGATTCTTGACAAGATATTTTTTATTGTTTTCGCATGATTTTGTTAATTAAGAAAATGTCTTGTCCTAAGACATTTTTGTTTTCGCGTTAGCCATTTTTTTCGGTACTACCGGTTTTTTTTTTTTCTAAAATTAAAAAATCTATGTAAGTTAAAGTTTAATTCAAAATATTAAATTATGATCTTATTTTTATTTCAACTCGAGAAATTCTTAGAATTTATTGGGTTAAATCGTAAGAGAAGTGGTCCTTTATCTTTGATGCGAAGTTATCCCTTCTTGAAAATTTTTACATAATTTTATTTATATTTTTATTTCAAATTTTCAATGCAAACATTCTTCGAATTGATCGGGGCCGGTCAGGTTGACTCATGAAAAGCGGCTTTGCTCAAAGCATTCTCCTTATTTTCGGTTTCATTTTCTTGGAAACTTTTATATCTTCTATTCAAAGGACCGACTTCTGTTTTCTGCTTGTTTTTACTCAGTCTGACTCGTAAGTTTATAATTTATTCAGTATTGTCGGAACAGTGCGGGGGTGCAAGTGTTACGAGAGATTTCGTCCGGCGGCCATCTTGTGATCCGATATTGCCTATAGGATGCGAACTTAAGAAAGCTTGTTAATTCAGCTCGTGATGCGTAGTGCATTGGTAAATGGTCAGTCATTCGCCCCGCAGGCCTCTGGTTCAAACCTCGGCTGTACTTTTATTTTTATTTTATTAATTTCTATTTTATTTTTTTTTTTTTTTTGGGGGGGGGGGGGGATTGCAGCGCCCTCTAGTGGATGGATCACAGAACTGACGTTTTATTTGAATGACAAATTTTTAACACGGGAGTTACTTATCTACGTATCCTTATAAGCTCTGTGTTTTCGGAAATTTGGAGCAAGTAGCAACAAGAAAAAAATTGCACGTAATGGCTAGTCGTAAGGTAAAAGATTCCGTTTGGAATTATTTAAAAAAAGATGAATAAGGTTTAGAATTTGGCTTGTATTTAACTGATCAATATTTTTAAAATAAACGGTCGGTATTTTTTTATTTAAAATTGATCAGTACTTAAACTAATTTTTGGTCAGTGTTTAAAATAAATGGTTAATATTTTAAATAAATGGTCGGTGAAGTAATGCTGTTTTTTCTGCAAAAATAAGGGACCTCGATCGGTAAAAAAATGGTGTTTGATCAGTAAAATTATTAAATTTTAATTATTTATTTTTTAAAAAAAAGTGAGCTAGGGTCATTTTGACCTGTTGAAACCGAATATGTAGTCAGAATTGAAAATAAAAATGAAATTCAAGATGGCGGATAGTGGGTAAAAATCTTATTTAAAATATATTACAGACTTTTTATATACGAATTTTGTAAACGCTTTATTTGTTGCTCTTTTTATTTTTATGAACTTCAAAATGCAAGTAAATAGCAGATAGACAGTCATTTATGCAATATTTAACAAGAATGCTTCACCTACGTTTAGCTTATGGGCAAAACAGCTTTTTCTGGATAGACGTTTACAAGTTTGACGATTATAAAAACTAAATATTTTGGGGCTTTTTTTGAACTACTAATTTTGAATCTGAAGTCCAAATTTAAAAAAAATTGAGATTAAAGATGGCGGACTATTAACTTCAAAATTTAGAGTTTTCTTAACTATTCCGGGAGGCAGTTAATTTAAAACAAGTTCATTTTCTGGGGAGCCACCAGTGCCCCCCACGTAAAATCTGAAGTCTTGGCTTAAATTCTTGTATTGCTTAAAGTGTGTCGCAGAGAAAATGTCCTATTTCCATAGCCAAAATAAATTTTTTCTTTACTGACCAAATAATTCAAATTTATGAAATTTATAAAATTTATAATTAATTTACTGATCATGTAGTTAAAATAATGAACTTTTAATTTTAATTCTGATCCTTTGATTTTAACAGTGGCCCACTATTTTTGTTACTGATCAAATTGTTACTGACCAATAAAATACTGACCGGAAACAGTTTTTAAATACAAACCAATTAATTAATAATTATATTTACATATATAATAATATTTTAATATATAAAATATTTACGTATAATAATATTTTAATTTTTACCATATAATTATTTTTATTTATATTATATCCCATTTTCCGGTATTGGAAAATGTTCGGAATTTTGCAATCCCTTCTTTGGAGCATTTTACGATTTTAAAATTCATGTTTTTCGACCCACCCTGTTGCTAGGAAGCCTAGTTTTGTTCATTCAACTTTGGCCTGGAAATTTTAGGGAAAACTTCTCGGTGGGTAGATTAAAATGACAGTGCATATGAATAGACCGGGAATTCCTTATCTTTTATATCGAAAACACAAAGAATATAACAGTGAAAATGGAAACGTTATTATTTCGTATATTTATACCCATACCGTATGCGAATCCCCGAACTTTTTAATTTCCCCGTTTTCCAAAAATCAATATATGATAAAAAGCGAGGAAATATAATTTAATTATTTTTATTATTACAATAGGAACGAGGGCAGCCGCGTGTGAAATCATCTTACAGCCGGATTATTCCTGTCTTTAGGGATTTAACAATTTTTCACAAAAAAAAGAAAAAAAAAAAAATAATGTCTTTATTTTGAAATGAAAAATATTGTCATTATAAAGGAATATCCACGGATGGAACCACTCAAAATTCAATTCTTTCCATGTTTCCTGTTTGAACCCTCTTTTGCGGAACTTTCCGTCCTTGGGGAGTGAAGCGAGGTCGCGCATGTCTTTTTCTTCAGATTTGACCTTTTTATTACCGAAAAACTAACTGCCGTCAAAATATTTATTCGAAAGGGGGAGAGAAAAAAAAAAAAAAATGAATGGATATTACAGGTATAAATTTATTCCTTTCAGCAAATCTAATTCGGGTTGATGTGATCCCTTATTTTCGGTGACATGACTTTGATTTGACAAGACGCGAATCGATTCCCCTGGTGTCAAAAATAGGGGAAAGGAGTTGGTTCGGTTTCTATCCCCGATGATGGGGGGTTGGGGGCGAAATTCCGTGCGTTACGATTTTCTCACGAATATAAAACAGATAAAGTTTAAAAATTGCGGAGCCACACTTTTGGGATCGCGGGAGGAAGAAATTGAGGAGGGTATCGATTCGAAAAGGCTTGAGAAAAGCAATCAAGACTAGTGACTAACCTGGAGAGAATGTAAGGAAAATGGGGAGGGCTCGGGAGCGAAGGAGTCCAGGCGTCGGGGGATATCATACTGATAAATGACTTCATTCGACCTTTTGAATTATGAAATACGTGCTCCGAAATTACCTTCAGTATAAAATTTAACATCTCTCACCTTTTTATAAGCTTTTTTTTTTTTTGGTTGGAGAAAGAGGAAATAAATATTTCCGACGTTAATGAGAACGAGTCGATTTTTTTTTCTTTTTACTTTCAGCTGCGTTACACAACTGACGGTCTTGTATTCAGTAAAACATGAAAAGGATGCCTTTTTTTATTTTTATTATTTTTTTAAATCCTATTTTTGGTAGATTAGGTTGCATTTGATGTTTTAAATTTTTCAAATTTCTTTAAAAAAAAATTTTGGCTTAGAAAAATTTATCACTTATTGATTTATTTTTTATTTTATTTTATTTTAATTTTTTTTGGCTATCGGAGCGAATCCATTGGCCGTGTAAATAGCGGTTGCCTTGTATGTAAGCAGTGGAACTACGTTTAAATTGAGGTTAAGATGAATGTATTAATAGTTCCTACAATCCCTGCCTAGAGGGAGACAGTGTCCGTGGTCACCCATCCACTAACCGGCCCTTCTCAATGCTGCTTAACTTCAATGATCGTGATGCCGCTAGATGAAACGAGTCACCACTCGCACTCCGAACCCCAAAATTTATTACTTATCGACCTGTTGAGTGCGTAAGAAAAAAATGGTTCACTCCAGGTTTTCGCTCCCCGGGCAAATTCCGGTTCTTTACTATCTGAAATAGCTCTCCAATTTTTTAAAAAGTTTATTTAATAGTGTATTGTTATACTAGTGCAGAAAATTGATTTTTCCGAGGCGGATTTCATGAAGCGAAGCGACTGCTATATTTCATACAAAAAATTGGACACATAAAAAATGCATAAATTATGTATAAACAACTTAACTTTTTTCACAGGAAAAACGTTTTTTGAACCTCCAACATAATTATGCATAAATAAAAGTGCATAAAATAAAATAAAAAAGTTCAATAAGCATAATATTTGCTAATTTTTCTTCTTTATGATTTTAAAAAAAATATACAATAATTATGCGTATCCAGATTTTGATGCTTAAAAAAATTATACATAAATTACGCAATAATTATGCATATCCAGATTTTGATGCTTCAAAAAAAAATTATGCATAAATTTTGTAAAAATTATCCATATTCATTTTGGTGCTTAAAAAAATATGTATTAACTTTGAAAAAAATATGCATGCCCAAATTTTTGTATAGTTGCTACAAAAACAATAGGTTTTTAATATAAATTTTTTGTATTTATTTTCCAAAAATTTTACACAGATTTTGCATCACTTTTTCGCACGGGAATGTAGGTTTTAGCGCATAGGGCGAGTCTCTATTGGGACGGGAAATAATTTTTCGCTCGAAATTATTCAACAAAAATAATTTGAAAAATTATTTTTCAAATTTTCCAGAAATCAAAAACTCCAATGTTTCATAACAAAGCGAAAATCTGTAGGTACCTCAGAGCCCAAAAGTCGAATTTGAAAAATCTAAAACGTTTGCTGGACTTTGTTTTCTCGTAACAAACGGTTCGTCTTCTGCTTTCAAATCAGACATTTTGGCTCTGACGTATATACAGATGCTTTGTGACAATACATTTCATTTTTGCTTTTTCTTGATTTTTTCTGAGTGCAGAAATATTTCTTCCAAAAAATTATTTTGATTTAACTTTGAAAAAGATTTTTATCCAATTTTTTTCCTTAAAACTTGGGTCTATTTTTGGGGTCTATTGCAGAACCCCTAACTTCAGAACCCCTAAATTGGCAAAACCTCTAATAGGGGTTCTGCAGTTAGGGGTTTCACAAATGGTGAAAAATCAACGAAATTAAATTAGTCTATGGCAGAACCCCTAACTTCAGAACCCCTAAATTGGCAAAACTCCTAATAGGGATTCTGCAGTTAGGGGTTTTGCAAATGGTGAAAATAATAATAAATAATTATACAATGACGGAAATTAGGATTTTTAAGAAATATCTTTATTTTTACCGGTATATATCACATATGTTATCACAGGTTCTTGTCATATGTTTATCACATCCTTATTATCACAGATGAAGTCACCGATGCAAGATTCGCTATTTTCCCTTAAAAAAGTGCAGGGTGTCTACCGACCTTGAAAACATTTAAAACCTTGAATTAGCCTTGAGTGTGAAGTAGCCCAGACAGACCTTTGCCATCTAATAGACAGCTATTAGATGTCTAATTATCGCTAATAGATAGCTAACAGCGAGCTAATTTTAGGCTAAATTGCAAAATGTCCGCTTTTTTCGACGGCTATGGGATATCTAATATTTTAGATGTCTATTAGATTTCTATTAGCTAAATAGAACTTTGAGATTTCCATTAGCGATCTACAAGCCATTTAGTAGATATCTATTATATGGCTAATTTTTTAGACATCTGAAAGCTAAAAGGGTCTGTCTGGGAGAACTTTGAAAACCTCGAAAACCTTGAAAAAACCTTGAATTTCAAAAATGATTTTCAGTAGACACCCTGAAGTGGCTTTAAAGTCATCAAGAATTATTAATAAAAAATATCTTAGCAGCTGTAATTATAAGTCAAGTAAATAAGCAGTGTAATTATAAGTCAAGTTGGAAGACGGCTACCAATTTTGAAAAAAATGATCTCTCTTTCGAAAACAAAAGATTACCATAAAAAAAAAAAAAATTAAATTAAATTAAATTAATTCAAATAAATATTTTTCTTGATTTTTCACCATTTGTGAAACCCCTAACTGCAAAACCCCTAATAGGGGTTCTGCAAATTTAGGGGTTCTGAAGTTAGGGGTTCTATAAAGTCCCCTATTTTTGAATTTTTTCCCTCTTAAAATTTCCAAATTTTTTTATTTCGAAATATCTGAAAATTCGGGGTCAAAGTTTTCCTAGTCTTATTTTTATTTTTATTTATTTATTTATTTATTTAATTTTTTTGCGACTTTTATCTTTGAATCTTTGAAAATTATACATTTTCTTTGGAATGAGCGATCTCAATTTTAACTTTTCCTCCATTTTGTCATCGCCATTTTTTTCGGTTTTATAATTAGAAACAAATATCCAGTCTATTTTGAAAAGATGCATAAAAGCACGTGCTTCTAAAAATTTCACTCGCCGTAACCTTGGCTAAAAGAGTCTCAATCAACTTTTACGTCATTCGTCTTTCATCCAAAAAAATGAAATAACAATTGCTTTTTTTTTTTTTTTTTTTTTTTTTTTTACTGTCGTTTAATCCCGCAACATCATCCTCGTCTTTTCAAAACTAAATTTTTTCGCGAAAGCATATTTAATAAAAAATAAAATAAAAATTCACAAGGTCTGGAAAGGAATTAAATCGGCAATGAAAACGATACGCTCTAATAGAAATATGAATAATGCAAAAGGGGAGCTTGATGTGAAAACTTTTTTTTTTTTTTTTTTTTTTTAAATCTAATATTCTATCGAATATTTCCGGCCTTGGAAGTTCGAGACGAACAGGTCTTGTGAAAGTGAACCGAGTCAAATTTCGACTTGTCAAAATTTATGGGGCTGGAATGCTAAAGGCTGCGCACGCGTTTTATACGAAAGAATGAAAAAAAAAAGGACATCGCGACCTTTTTTTTTTAAATTTGATTTTTCAAAGACTAATGTCCTGACAATTCTTATCTATCCCAAAGACATTAATTTACATACTAATTTGAACATTTGACATTGGGAATCGATCCAATTGGCATTCGTCTATTTTTATTTTAAATTGAAACATCCATTAAATCATTATTTACATGCGGGGAAAAATAAAAAAAAAATATACACAAATGAGGATTTTGCCGCCGGAAAAAATTTGAATTGCTCCGAAATAAAAAATGGCGGTTGGGATACGTGGAAGGACTCGAAAAGGCGGGAAAACAAGTGCAGCCTGATATTCTCTTCTTTAGTCGGGGCGTAAAATTATTGGGAAAAGCTAAATATACGTCCAAATTTCGGAAAATTGCTGGAAAATATTTTTCCAAATTATTATTGTTGAATAATTTCGAGCGAAAAATTATCCCCCGTCCGAGTAGATACTCGCTGTATGCGCTAAAACCTATATTCCCGTATGAAAAAATTATGCAAAAAATGTATAAAATTTTTGCAAAATAAATGCAAAAAATGTATATTAGAAATGTATTTGTTTTTGTATCATTTATACAAAAATTTGGCCATGCATAATTATGCAAAATTATGCATGATTATTGCATAATTTATGCAAAATTTTTTAAACATCCAAATCTGGATATGGATAATTTATGCATAATTTTTTTAAGCATCAAATCTGGATATGAATAATTTATGCATCATTTTTTTAAGCATCTAAATGTAGATATGTATAATTATATTGAGTAATTTATGCATAAGTTTTTTAAGCATCCAAATCTGTATGTGAATAATTTATGCATAATTTTTTTAAGCATCCAAATCTGGATATGAATAATTTATGCATCATTTTTTTAAGCATCAAAATTTGAATATGTATAATTCATGCATCATTTTTTTAAGCATGAAAATCTGGATATGGATAATTTATGCTTAATTTTTTCTAAACATCCAATCTGGATATGAATAATTTATGCATAATTTTTTAAGCATCCAAATCTGTATGTGAATAATTTGTGCATAATTTTTTTAAGCATCAAAGTCTAGATATGCACATTTATTAAGTAATTTATGCTTAATTTTTTCTAAGCATCCAAATCTGGATATGAATAATTTATGCATAATTTTTTTAAGCATCAAAATTTGGATATGGATAATTTATGCTTAATTTTTTCTAAGCATAAAATCTGGATATGCATAATTGTTGCATAATTTTTTATGCATCAAAATCTGGATATGGATAATTCATGCATAATTTTTTTAAGCATTAAAATCTGGATATGGGTAATGTATGCTTAATTTTTTCTAAGCATCAAATCTGGATATGCATAATTGTCGCATAATTTTAGCATAGTTTTTCAAACATCAAAATCTAGATATGCATAATTATTGCGAAATTTATGCATCATTTTTTTGAGCTTCAAAATCTGGATTTGCATAATTATTGCATTTATGCATAATTTTTTATGCATCCAAATCTGGATATGGATAATTTATGCATAATTTTTTTTAAGCATCCAAATCTGGATATGCATAATTCTTGCATTTAAGCATAATTTTTTAAGAATCAAGATCCGGATATGCATAATTATTGTATAATTTATGCATATATTTTTTTTAAAACCATGAACGAGGAAAATCAGCAAATATTATGCTTGTTAAAATTTTTCGTTTCATTTAAAAAATTCTTATTTATGCATAATTATGTTGGAAGTTTTAAAAATAGTTATTCCTGTAAAAAAAGTTAAATGGTTTTGCACATAATTTATGCATTTTTTATGTACGCCCAATTTTTCGTATAATTTATACATGATTTTTTATAATTTATGCATCTCTCTTTTTTTTGTAAGCTTGAGCGCCTATTAATTTCGAGTATAGGCAACCCGAATCACGTACTTGTAATTCAAATTACAGCATAATTTCTGTTTTTAATGCGCAATAATTTCTTCAGATTCAGAATCAGCTGTCCAAAAGTAATAAGTATGTCAAGTTTCAGCTTATTGCAGTCAATAATAACAAAGTTATGAATTTTTTATACCGATGCCTCATATATGAGGCGACGGTCCTTAAAGGGTTAAAGTTAAGTATTTACATTCGAACCCGCCCCTTCCCCCTTCCCCCTTTCGTTCCCTCTGGGGTCGTCCCTGATGCAAACTTACAATTTATCCCGAACCGTATAACGGCTGGCAAAAAGGCAAATTGGACAGACACACCCTATAAAATATAAAGCGATGCGAATAATTGGATGTAATGAACCGGACCGAAATATATAGTTGGAAATCGAGATAACACCTCGTGCTCTCGGTCGTCAAAAGTTTCATTTTCAAACGGTGAAAATTTTCTGACGCTAAAACGGAAGCGTTCGGAAAACCGTTCCATCCTACAAAACAAATATAACATGTAATCAATATAGCTTTTATACATTTCTACCTCACGGTTGCTGCATAATATTCAAAAAAAAAAAAAATTCCTTTTCACTTTCACTTTATTAAAAAAAAAAAAAAAATTTAAGGGAAAGCAAACTTTATTTTTTTTTCGCTCGGGAAAATTATTTTTACTAAAAAAAGCAGATTCGTCTATGTTTTATACGAGGCTCCTGAATTTTTTTTTTCTCGTTTGCGTGACGATATATCTTGTTTTGTATCTATCCCCCTCAGCCTAATTTTTTTTTTTTTTTTTATCAGGCATACTTAACGCTTGGTGTGTATGTAATATAAACGGATGTAGATCGGAGATATTAGAACTTAAAAAGGTTATTTTTCGACGGGGGGAAGATTATGATTTTCATTCTGCTACGTGATTAGGATTGCATTTTCTTTTTTAAAAAAAATATTGTTAGCTTTTTTATTTTTTTTTTTTTATCTGTTCGACTTAATGACGGTAACATTTTTCTCGCTTTATTAATTATGTAATTAATAGGGTTGTTTATTGATGGGTTTGATTAAAAAAAAATTATAACTGACATGTCTTCATTATCGTTGTTAATGGAAACGATTTTTTTATTTTTTTTTTTTATTCCAACCTTTAGATTTAATCAATTATAATGCTCTATGGTAAATCGTTGTTTTTTTTTTTTTTTTTTTTTTGTGATAAAACTGGGGCACGAAATTTTTAGGTTCGCCTCGATACTCGGTCGAAAAATCGGAAAGGGATAATTTTCTTCGAGTTCATGGTAAATTCCATATTTTTAAACTCCAACAACTTAAATGAACAATTAATAAATTGGCGTTTTGCAAAAACATGATTTTGGCAAAAATAGGGTTTTTGCAATCTTTCGCGTTTTTTAAAAATGAGGTTTTGCAAATGTTGCAGTTTTGCGAAAATGGAAGTTTTGCAAATGTCGGAGTTTTACAGAATATTTTTGAATTCGGCGAAAAATGGGTTTTTTAAAAATGGAGGTTTTGCAAATGTTGGAGTATTGCTGAAGTTGGTTTTGCAAAATTGGGAGTTTTACATATGTTGATATTTGGCTAAAATAGGGTTTTTGCAATCTTTTGGGTTCTTTAAAAATGAGGCTTTGCAAATGTGGTATTTTTGCAAACGTTGAAGTTTTGCACAAATGTCGGAGTTTTACAGAATTTTTTTGAGTTTGGCAAAAATTGGGGTTTTTAAAAATAGTGTTTTGCAGATGTTGAAGTTTTTCAAAAATGTAGGTTTTGCTAAAGTTGGAGTTTTGCAAAAGTTATAATTTAGAAAAAATGAGAGTTTTGCAATCCTTAGTGTTTTTTGAGAATGAGTGTTGGAGTTTTGCATAAATGGGAGTTGCTAATGTCGGAGTTCTACAGAACTTTTTTTAGTTTGGGCAAAATTGGGTTTTTAAAAAATAAATGTTTTGGGAGTTTTTAAAATTTTGGAGTTTTGCAAATATCGGAGTTTTGTACTATAAATGTTGAAGTTTGGCTAAAATAGGGTTATTGCAATCTTTCGGGTTTTATAAAAACTAGAGTGTATCCTGCCTAGGCACCACACTCTAGAGTTGGAGTTTCGCAATAGTTGGAGTTATGCAAATGACGGAGTCTTGCAAATGTTGAAGTTTGGTAATAATGGGAGTTTGACAAATTTTGATTTTGGCAAAAATTTGAGTTTTGCAATCTTTAGGTTTTTTTAAATGAGGTTTTGCATTAATGGAAGTTCTGCAAAAGTTTAAGTTTTTTATTAAATGGAAGTTTTGCAAATGTCGGACTTTTACAGACCTTTTTTGAGTTTTGCAAAAATTGGATTTTTTTAAAAATAGTGTTTTGCAGATGTTGGAATTTTTCAGAAATGAGAGTTTTGCTAAAGTTAAGAGTTTCGCAAAGGTTGGAGTTATGGAAATGTTGAAGTTTGGCAAAAATGGAAGTTTTGCAATCTTTAGGGTTTTTTGAAAATGAGGTTTTTCAAATTTTGGAGTTATTAAAGTTTTGCGAATGTCGGAGTTTTACAGAACTTTTTGAACACGGAAAAAACTCGGTTTTTTGGAAAAATAATGTTTTGCAGATGTTGGGGTTTTTCAAATGTTGATGTTTGGTAAAAATAGGAGTTTTGCAATCTTTAGGGTTTTTTCAAAATGAGGTTTTTCAAATGTTGGAGTTTTGCAAAAATGAGAGTTTCGCAAATGTCGGAGTTTTACAGAACTTTTTTCAGTTTTGCAACAATTGGGTTTTGCAATTTTTGGGGTTTTGTTAAAGTTGGTGTTTTGCAAATGTCGGAGTTTCCAAAAATGGTAGTTTTGCAAGTATTGAAGCTTTTGCAACAGTTGGACTTTTGCAGAACCTCTTTGAGTTTTGAAAAAATTGGGTTTTGCAATTTTAGGTTTTCTTTTTTAAAATGCGGTTTTTGCAAAAATGGAAATTTTGCAAAATTTGCAGTTTTTTCATGAAACGAATTATTTCTTTCTCCCTCTCAAGTCAAGAAATGACCTGTTAATATCTCACCACTTTTTCCTCCTTAGAATATGACTTTAAGTTGATACCACCGTTTTCAGTTTAAAAATGGTGAAATTAAATATTCATCCGATAAACCGGATGTGAAAGGACGAAAGACTTGAGTTCACAAACCGAAATGATACGGAAACCAAAATCCAGTAACATAAGGAGCTATAGAAAATCCGAAAAGGAGAAAAAGTCAGGAAGAAAAGTTAAAAAGCGACTGAGTCAGGCAAATTAAATAAACCGAAATCCTATAATAATAAATTACGGATTCAGATGTATCTGGAAACTTTCGGTTAGGACAATCCTTTTAAACTTTTATTCGCCAATTAGCTCGAGAACTCCCCCTCCTCCCTGGCCCCCTCGCTCGAAAACTTTTCATCTGTCAAGCATTCGACTAAAATTTCAAGAGGCAACTTTATATAAATCACGCCTACTTTATAAACTTCTCCTCATCGCGCGGATGGAAAAGCATCCTGGGAAATCCGAAACGTTTGCTCATTCACTTCTAAAAGATGCTCTTCCGAATGAAAACCGCCGACTGTTGCCTTTGTGCTTTAAATTGAAATTTCTCACGAGAAAATTTTTAATTAAACAATTAATGATCCGAATTTCATTTAAATAAAAATAAAAAAAACAAACGGCAAGTTCCTTGTGTGTATAAATTTTAAATAATGTTTTTTTTTTTTCTTTTTGTAATTTTACATAAGCATTTATAAGTCCAGTTCGCTTAAAAATAATAATTTTTTTTTTTTGGATGTTGGACTACGTCTTTGGGCTCGGTCTTGAAGAAATTTGTCTGTCTATTGGTGTGTCTGTCTGGGTGTCGGTCTGCTCGCACCAAAAATTAATATTTAACTATTTTAATATTAAAATTATCTTTAAAAATTTTAAATAATATTTTGACTATTTTTTTTTAACTTTTAACCTTTTTTAATAGTAAAGCAAGGACTTAGAAAATTTCTTATAAATTTTCAAGAAACTTAACTTTTACAAGAAATTTAAAGCTGCTAAAGGAAGAACTTGAAAATTTTTTGACATTTTTTTAAAAAATTATTTAACTTTTTTTTTCGCCGTTTTTTTGAAATATCTTTTTTTTTTTTAAGTATTAAAATTTGACTAAATAAACAAAAACAAGAACTTATGTGTCCCGTTGTACGCACAAAAAAAATAAATATAAAAATAAAATAAAATAAAATAAAATAAAATAAAATAAAATAAAAATGGAATTTAAAAATTTGTTTTTGTAGATAAAAATGTCGCAGCAGACAAAAAAAAATTTTGAGAAAAAGTTTTTTTTTGTCAAATAAAGAACTTGAATTTTTACCGGAAATATTTTCTTTATCCTCCGTTATAATTATGCATAAATACATATGCATGAAACTGAAAAAAAAATTGAATAAACACAACATTTTTGCAAGCTTTCCGCTATACAGATTTAAAAATTATATGCATAAATTATGCAAAAATTAGGCATATCCAGATTTTCATGCATAAAAAAAACGATGCATAAATTTTATAAAAATTATGCATATTGAATTTTCGGTGCTTAAAAAAATATGCATAAACTTCTCAAAAATTATGATTGACCAAATTTTTTTGTGAATGATACAAAAACAATACATTTTTCATGACACAGTGCAGAAAAGTCCACTTTTCCACCCTAGGGCGGATAACTGGAAGTATTTACAGACTATTTTACGCCGTGCTTTTGGATGAAAAATATCTTTCAATGCAAGAAATGCAAACGACTTGCCCGTCTCGACCTATTTAAGGCCCTCTTCTTCGGCTCGGGCTATTTTGTCGTTTGAATTTCTTGTATGGAAATATACTATTTTATACAAATTTTTTGCATTTATTTTGTAAAAATTTTATGCACTTTTTGCATCACTTTTTCGTATGGGAACTATCGCCGTCCAACATAAGAATCTTAGGCCGAACATTCTTACCCAAATTGGTCAGGATAGTCAACTGAATTTGAATTTTTGAAATTTTTTTATTTTTTAAAATTCTGGATACATTTCCGGGAAAAATTTTCTAATCATTTTTAAAGACATATTCGTTTTATAATTTTTATTTTTTTTTTTTTATTTTCAGGTAAGTTTCCTTGGATTTGTCAAGAGAATTCGATCAAAGTTTGCATAAACTTTGAATGTGGTCAATTGTCAATTTGAATGAAGATCGGTTAAAACCTGTTCAATTTTTTTCTGTAAGTATGGGAGTGAACCCGGAAAAAAATCAAAACGAAACTTTTTGAAAATATAAAAAAATTAGTTGCACTTTGAGCTTTTACCGTTAATTGTACTAAAAAATTTTCAGATTTTCAAATTTTGAAGTCAAAACAAATATTTACAACTCTTGACAACTCTTGACAAATATTTACAACTCTTGACAAATATTTACAACTCTTGACAACTCTTGAAAACTCTTGACAACTCTTGAGAAATATTTACAACTCTGGACAACTCTTGACAAATATTTACAACTCTTGACAACTCTATACAACTCTTGACAAATATTTACAACTCTTGACAACTCTTTAGAACTCTTGACAAGTATTTACAACTCTTAACTCTTAATCAAAAATTTTAATCAAAAATTTTATCAAAAATTTAAAGTCTTTTTATCAAACATTTTAAGTTTTTTTTGTGCCAGGAAAAATATTTATATTTTTATCAAAAAATCCTCACAATTTTTAAATCGTTTCATTGTTTAAATTTAGCAATATTATGAAAGTACCACAAAGACTTAGTCCTACGTATGGATATGCCCCCATATCCCAGTCTGATTTTTTTAAAGAGGGAATTCGATTGAATTAAAACCCATAAATTTTATTCCAGTCATTTTTTTTTCTCCTTTTTTTTCATTCTTTTGTTTCCTTTCCTATCGCGCGTATTGATTGTGTGCAAACTCAAAAGCTCATCAATAATTCAAATCACCAAATATCAATCTTTTTTTTTTTTTTTGCTTTTCTTACTCCTCGATACTGAATAATGTTTTTCGAGAAACGGTTTTAGGGAAATTCCAAATCGCCTAAAGCTCCGTTTTCTTGTGTGTGTGCATAACATTTTCAAGTTAGCCACCCCCCCCCCCCCCCCCTCCGCCGGCTTTTCTTTGTTGTAAAACGGATTACCATTGTTGTGGCCGCTGAAGCGTCAAAAGTTAAAAAAACTTCTCTTTCCCCCGTTTTGGGAAAATTTACATTAAACTGAGGGTTGAGAAAGGAGGGAGGGGGTAGGATGGGAAAGGAGAAGAAACACGTGTTGCTGATGTTCTTTACTTAGGCAAAAATAAAAAAAACCACACAGGTGGACGAACTTTTAAACAAAGATGCTGCAGACGATTCAAAGTCGGGTAATTAATCGTCGAACCGCGTTTTTCCTGAAAAGATCTATTTATAAAAAAAAAAAAAAATAGTCGTGACGTTTTTTAATTGTTTAAGTCCACCCACTCGAATGCACGATAAAAAAAATCAAGAGATCTGTTTTTTATACTCTTTTTTTTTTTTCTGGTTGATGAAAAGTTTTTTCATCGACCGGAAGTCGAAAGGGGGAAAAACAAAAAAAAAAATTTTAACCGTTTGGGATCATCTTGTAGCCGCGAAACGCACGCGTCTTGTATTTCCGATATGAGTAGAAGAAAGAAAAGAATTTTTTTCTTTTTCTTTAAAGTTTGTTTTTCCTCCTTTTTTTTGTGATACTACAATTTTTTAGTTAACTTTTTCTCGTTTTCCACTCTCTTTTTATAAAAATAAAAAAAGGAAATCCTCCCCCGCAGAGGTCTCCCCACGTCTGATATTGTTCTGGTAATTGTAACATCGCGTGCTTATCGGTAACTCTCTTTCTCTCTGAGCAATTTTCGTTTAGATGTTCAGCCCCTTAAGTTAAAAAAAAAAAAAGTTTTTATCCTTTTTTCTGATTTCAAAGGAAAAATTAAGTGGAACGAAATTAAGGGTAAATAAATGGGAGCGATTTCAGGTTCATATGCAGTAAAATTGTTTTAATCGAATAACTTTTAATTGCAGCCGAACGTAGACATATATCGACTAGGGTGGTTCTGACATACATTTTAGAGAATTTAAAACTCTATATCAGTAGAAGTTTCTCTATAGGTACAGTCAGGGGTCCGAAGCCGATAAAAATTGGTGGGAGCCGACGCCGGCATCGGCGCCGAAATATCCAGAGCTGGAGCTGGCGCCAGATAAATTTGTGTTTAATCGTAAGTGCCAGACATTTTATTTAGCACAATATCTGGCATGGCGATGGCACCAGCTTCGGCACCGATCTCTTTTTAAATGGCCGGGGCTAAAAACGACTTTTATGGTTACTTCTTTTTTCCTTCATTATTATATGTGTACGTGCATATGAAAACCTCCCACTTGTACAATCCGGATAGTTTGTTTTGATTTGAAAACTTAATTGTTTACAAAAGGTAATAATTATAAATCTAATATATAATAAGGTATAATATATATAATATAGGATATATAAGGTATAGTATATATAATAAGGTATAATTGTAAATCTTTACAAATACTTACAACTCTTGACAATTATTTACAACTCTTGACAAATATTTAAAACTCTTGACAAATATTTACAACTCTGGACAAATATTTACAACTCTTGAAAAATATTTACAACTCTTGACAAATATTTACAACTCTTGACAACTATTTACAACTCTTGACAACTTTTGACAAATATTTTCAACTCTTGACAATTCTTGACAATTATTTACAACTCTTGACAACTCTTGACAATTATTTACAACTCTTGACAAATATTTACAACTCTTGACAACTCTTGACAAATATTTACAACTCTTGACAATTATTTGCAACTGTTGACAACTTTTGACAAATATTTACAACTCTTGACAATTCTTGACAAATATTTACAACTCTTGACAAATATTTACAACTCTTGAAAAATATTTACAACTCTTGACAAATATTTACAACTCTGGACAAATATTTACAACTCTTGAAAAATATTTACAACTCTTGACAAATATTTACAACTCTTGACAACTATTTACAACTCTTGACAACTTTTGACAAATATTTCCAACTCTTGACAATTCTTGACAATTATTTACAACTCTTGACAACTCTTGACAAATATTTACAACTCTTGACAATTATTTACAACTGTTGACAACTTTTGACAAATATTTACAACTCTTGACAACTCTTGACAAATATTTACAACTCTTGACAACTCTTGCAATATTTACAACTTGACACCCTTGACAAATATTTACAACTCTTGACAACTCTTGACAATTATTTACAACTCTTGACAACTCTTGACAAATATTTACAACTCTTGACAACTCTTGACAAATATTTACAACTCTTGACAACTCTTGACAAATATTTACAACTCTTGACAACCCTTGACAAATATTTACAACTCTTGACAACTCTTGACAATTATTTACAACTCTTGACAACTCTTGACAATTATTTACAACTCTTGACAAATAGCTATTTTTCTTGACAATTATTTACAACTCTTGACAACTCTTGACAAATATTTACAACTCTTGACAATTATTTACAACTGTTGACAACTTTTGACAAATATTTACAACTCTTGACAACTCTTGACAAATATTTACAACTCTTGACAACTCTTGACAACTCTTGACAAATATTTACAACTTTTGACAAATATTTACAACTCTTGACAACTCTTGACAAATATTTACAACTCTTGACAACTCTTGACAAATATTTACAACTCTTGACAACCCTTGACAAATATTTACAATTCTTGACAACTCTTGACAATTATTTACAACTCTCAAGACAAGAGTTATAATTGTCAACCCTTGTCTTGACAAATATTTACAACTCTTTACAACTCTTGACAAATAGCTATTTGTCAAGAGTTGTAAATAATTGTCAAGAGTTGTAAATATATGTCAAGAGTTGTATATATTAGTCAAGAGTTGTCAAAGAGTTTTAAATATTTGTCAAGAGTTGTAAATATTTGTCAAGAGTTGTATATATTAGTCAAGAGTTGTAAAGAGTTGTAAATATTTGTCAAGAGTTGTAAATATTTGTCAAGAGTTGTAAAGAGTTGTAAATATTTGTCAAGACAAGAGTTATAATTGTCAACCCTTGTCTTGACAAATATTTACAACTCTTTACAACTCTTGACAAATATTTAAAACTCTTTGACAACTCTTGGCTAATATACACAACTCTTGACAAATATTTACAACTCTTGACAAATATTTACAACTTTTTACAAATCTTTACAAGCATTTACAAATATTTACAAATCGGTACAACTATTTACAAGTGTTGACAAATCTTTGCAAATATTTAGAAATCTTTACAACTTTTTACAAATCTTTACAATTCTTTACAAATATTTAAAAATCTTTACAAATCTTCATAAACGTTTGTAAATATTTATATTTATAAAGATAACACACTTTTTTTTCCTTTGACCCTAAAAACTTGAGCTAGCCAAAACTTCCCAAAAACGGCAATTTTTTCCCCATATTTTTTCTTTAGGGTGCAATTTCACTATGGAATGTTGGTACAACATGTTGTACCAACATGTTTGACAAACAAAAATTTTACATTTTTGGATTTTAGCCGGAATTTTAGCCAGAAAGCATGATTCCGGCTAAAATCCAAAAATGTAAAATTTTTGTTTGTCAAACATGTTGGTACAACATGTTTGACAAACACTAATTCATAACATTCCATAGTGAAATTGCACCCTTAGAAAAATTCTTTGCAGCAAAAGTAAGAGAGGGAGAAAAAGGGAAACCGAAAAAACGAAAGGAGGGAAGCAATTTCTTTTAGGCATTTTTCTTTGATATGAGCCACTTTTAATTGCCTGTTAAGAAATTTTTATTGTAGAAATTATTTTTTTTTTTTTTTTTTTTTTTTACCTTTGCAGTGCCCATTGATATTAAACAACTGTTGTCATAACAAGAGAAAGTAAAGAACAAGGAAAGCTAGGAGTAAGAAAGGAACAAGATACCCTGTCGTGTAGTTAGGTGTCCCTCGAACGTGACAAAACTCCAGTTATATATATATAAAACATGGGAAGATAAAACTTGTAACACTATCCTTACTCGTCTCTCTCTCTCTCCCCCCCGGTTTGACCTTTTTTTATTTTATTTCGACGCTAAAAAAAAAGCTTTACTCTCTTGTGCATTTTTTTTTTACCTTGAAATATTTGAAAGGAATATCGCGGAATTCTCTTCAGATTTAGTTACTGTAACCGAAGCAATTTTTTTGTGGTTAGGCACTTGCTCGGGGAGAACACCGGGTCCAGTTTATGAGCCTAATATCTCGGCTTTGGCCTCCCTTTTTTAAAATCTAAATACGTTTTTATTTTCTCTAAAATATTTTTGTTATGGCGCCATCACCAGCCAGCTTTGAATATTTGGGCGCCGATGCCGGCGTCGGCTCCAACCAATTTTTACCGGCTTCGGATCCCTGATCTGCTCAGAGTGTAATACACTACCGTACCTTTTTTTTTTTAATCTTAAAAAATTTTGAACATTATCGAAAATTTTTGAATATGTTCGAAATCAAATGTAACCACTTTCCTCGCGAAAAAAGTTTCGAAACGTTTTGAACAAAAATTTTTGCGTGCAATGTAACCAACGCCAAAGTCAATATTTTTTGAGTTTGGATTTTGCGCAAGAGAATACGTTTAATTTTTTTTTTTTTTTATAGATCATTTTTTTAAGTGAAATTCGTAAAAAGAATTTTTTTTTCCTAATTTTTTTAGCCATAAACCCGTGGCACGCAAAAGGAATTTTCGCTTAAGTAAATGAGAAAATAGAAAGAGCAACAAAATAAGTCATATTAAAAGATCTTAAAAAGACATAAAAGGCGAAATGAAAAGAGCGGAAAACTTGTTAGAAAATGTTACTGAGGGGGGGGGGGGGGGGCTGAAGTCGAAAATGGGAACGCTTTAAGGGTGGAATTTTTCTTTTTCAGAAAAAATATATATATAAAAAGGGGAGATTTTTGCGACCCGGAGATGAAAATCACAACCGTAGGCCTCACGGAATTTTTTTTTTTTTTCCCCTGAAAGATAAAAAAAAAATCTCCATCGGAAATATCCGAAGAAAAGGAGACGAGTTAATTTATAACCGCCCACTTTACTTGCTTACGAGTGCTATTTTCGCGGTTAAGATGTTATCATTTTCGAGGGAAAGGAGAAAAAAAAAAAGATTAAATTGATGAAAAGCTTGCAGAATAAAGCTATTTTAAACGATGGTAAATCACGAAACTCCTTCCTGTTGTGTCAAGATTGATTATTTTTAATTTGACCGGTCTCTCACTTTATGAATTAGTTTCGCATCGACCGAATCGCTTAAAGTTTTATGTTATTGGAAATACGGTTGGACGATGGTTTTTTATTACAGTCAAGGTCAGGATAAACATTACGGTGTCCCTTATTTTGCGGATTTTCGAATTTGATGTCGGGCCGGGTGAAATCTCGTTCTCTTTGGGGCCCTAATAAACCCTGAATTTTTTTTAGATTTTTTACTGAACGGGAAGGTTGAGTCTTTAAGTTCCGAAAATTCCCATAAAATGGAAAATGTCGACAGTTTTTTTTTTTCGCGGAAAGAAGTCGTTTTCTATCGAGAATTTTGCATTGATCAAGAATCTGAAGTCCGTTTCTTTATATCTGGTTTGGCTTTTGAGTTAAAGGCTAAAATATGAGCAAAACTTAGGCTTTAAAGCTAAAACTTAGGACTTAGTGCGTTTTGTCACTTAAAGAGGTTTTCGTTTTCTTGCCACATTTTCACGCATTTTCTTGCCCCGAGTATACCCTAGTATACCCGAGTACACCCCGAGTATACCCGAGTATACCGAGTATACCCGAGTACACCCCGAGTATACCCGAGTACACCCGAGTACACCCCGAGTATACCCGAGTACACCCCGAGTATACCCGAGTATACCCGAGTACACCCCGAGTATACCCGAGTATACCCGAGTACACCCCGAGTATACCCGAGTACACCCCGAGTATACCCGAGTATACCCGAGTACACCCCGAGTATACCCGAGTACACCCCGAGTATACCCCGAGTATACCCGAGTATACCCGAGTACACCCCGAGTATACCCGAGTACACCCCGAGTATACCCGAATACACCCCGAGTATACCCGAATACACCCCGAGTATACCCGAGTATACCCCAGTACAACCCGAGTATACCCGAGTATACCCGAGTACACCCCGAGTATACCCGAGTATACCCGAGTACACCCCGAGTATACCCGAGTATACCGAGTACACCCCGAGTATACCCGAATACACCCCGAGTATACCCGAGTATACCCCAGTACAACCCGAGTATACCCGAGTATACCCGAGTACACCCCGAGTATACCCGAGTATACCCGAGTACACCCGAGTATACCCGAGTATACCCGAGTACACCCCGAGTATACCCGAGTACACCCGAGTATACCCGAGTACACCCGAGTATACCCGAGTATACCCGAGTATACCCGAGTACACCCCGAGTATACCCGAGTACACCCCGAGTATACCCGAGTATACCCGAGTATACCCGAGTATACCCGAGTATACCCGAGTATACCCGAGTATACCCGAGTACACCCCGAGTATACCCGAGTATACCCGAGTACACCCGAGTACACCCCGAGTATACCCGAGTACACCCCGAGTATACCCGAATACACCCCGAGTATACCCGAGTATACCCCAGTACAACCCGAGTATACCCCAGTACACCCCGAGTATACCCGAGTATACCGAGTACACCCGAGTATATCCGAGTATACCGAGTATACCCGAGTATACCCGAGTACACCCGAGTATACCCGAGTATACCCGAGTACACCCCGAGTATACCCGAGTACACCGAGTACACCCGAGTATACCCGAGTACACCCCGAGTATACCCGAATACACCCCGAGTATACCCGAGTATACCCGAATACACCCCGAGTATACCCGAGTATACCCCAGTACAACCCGAGTATACCCGAGTACACCCCGAGTATACCCGAGTATACCCGAGTACACCCCGAGTATACCCGAGTATACGCGAGTATACCCGAGTATACCCGAGTATACGCGAGTATACCCGAGTATACCCGAGTACACCCCGAGTATACCCGAGTACACCCGAGTATACCCCGAGTATACCCGAGTACACCCCGAGTATACCCGAGTACACCCCGAGTATACCCGAGTATACCCGAGTACACCCCGAGTATACCCGAGTATACCCGAGTACACCCCGAGTATACCCGAGTATACCGAGTACACCCCGAGTATACCCGAGTACACCCCGAGTATACCGAGTACACCCCGAGTATACCCGAGTATACCCGAGTACACCGAGTATACCCGAGTACACTCCGAGTACACCCCGAGTATACCCGAGTACACCCGAGTATACCCGAGTACACCCGAGTATACCCGAGTATACCCGAGTATACCGAGTACACCCCGAGTATACCGAGTATACCCGAGTATACCCGAGTACACCCCGAGTATACCCGAGTATACCCCAGTACACCCCGAGTATACCCGAGTATACCCGAGTACACCCCGAGTATACCCGAGTACACCCGAGTACACCCCGAGTATACCCGAGTACACCCCGAGTATACCCGAATACACCCCGAGTATACCCGAGTATACCCCAGTACACCCGAGTATACCCGAGTACACCCCGAGTATACCCGAGTATACCCGAGTACACCCCGAATATACCCGAGTACACCCCGAGTATACCCGAGTATACCCGAGTACACCCCGAATATACCCGAGAATACCCGAGTATACCCGAGTACACCCGAGTACACCCCGAGTATACCCGAATACACCCCGAGTATACCCGAGTATACCCCAGTACAACCCGAGTATACCCGAGTACACCCCGAGTATACCCGAGTATACCCGAGTACACCCCGAGTATACCCGAGTATACCCGAGTACACCCGAGTACACCCCGAGTATACCCGAGTACACCCCGAGTATACCCGAATACACCCCGAGTATACCCGAGTATACCCGAATACACCCCGAGTATACCCGAGTATACCCGAGTACACCCCGAATATACCCGAGTACACCCCGAGTATACCCGAGTATACCCGAGTACACCCCGAATATACCCGAGTATACGCGAGTATACCCGAGTATACCCGCGTATACCCGAGTATACCCGAGTACACCCCGAGTATACCCGAGTACACCCCGAGTATACCCCGAGTATACCCCGAGTATACCCCGAGTACACCCCGAGTATACCCGAGTACACCCCGAGTATACCCCGAGTATACCCCGAGTATACCCCGAGAATACCCGAGTATACCCGAGTACACCCCGAGTATACCCGAGTACACCCCGAGTATACCCGAGTACACCCCGAGTATACCCGCCCTGCAAACCTATTTCATATATGACAAAAATTCTATGTTTAGCTTATGGGAATATTTTTGTATATGCCGTCTGTTCATATACGTGACGTATAGGCTGGTATATAGCGATGAATATTTTTTAATCTTTTTGTATATGAAACAGTACAAAACTGAACGTCAATATATGTCAAACCGAAAATTCATATACAAAATGAGTTTGCAGGGCGAGTACACCCCGAGTATACCCGAGTATACCCGAGTACACCCCGAGTATACCCGAGTACACCCCGAGTATACCCGAGTATACCCGAGTACACCCCGAGTATACCCGAGTACACCCCGAGTATGCCCGAGTATACCCGAGTATACCCGAGTACACCCCGAGTATACCCGAGTACACCCCGAGTATACCCGAGTATACCCGAGTACACCCCGAGTATACCCGAGTAGACCCCGAGTATATCCGAGTACACCCAGAGTATACCCCGAGTACACCCAGAGTATACCCCGAGTATACCCGAGTACACCCCGAGTATACTCGAGTACACCCCGAGTATACCCCGAGTATACCCCGAGTATACCCGAGTACACCCCGAGTACACCCCGAGTATACCCGAATACACCCCGAGTATACCCGAGTACACCCCGAGTATACCGGAGTATACCCGCCCTGCAAACCTATTTCATATATGACAAAAATTCTATGTTTAGCTTATGGGAATATTTTTGTATATGCCGTCTGTTCATATACGGGACGTATAGGCTGGTATATAGCGATGAATATTTTTTAATCTTTTTGTATATGAAACAGTACAAACTGAACGTCAATATATGTCAAACCGAAAATTCATATACAAAATGAGTTTGCAGGGCGAGTACACCCCGAGTATACTCGAGTACACCCCGAGTATACCCGAGTATACCCGAGTATACCCGAGTACACCCCGAGTATACCCGAGTATACCCGAGTACACCCGAGTATACCGAGTACACCCCGAGTATACCCGAGTACACCCGAGTATACCCGAGTACACCCCGAGTATACCCGAGTACACCCCGAGTATACCCGAGTACACCCCGAGTATACCCGAGTACACCCCGAGTATACCCGAGTACACCCCGAGTATACCCGAGTACACCCCGAGTACACCCCGAGTATACCCGACCCTGCAAACTCATTTTGTATATGAATTTTCGGTTTGACATATATTGACGTTCAGTTTTCTACTGTTTCATATACAAAAGGATTAAAAAATATTCATCGCTATATATAAGCGTATACGTCGCATATATGAACAGACGGCATATACAAAAATATTCCCATAAGCTAAGCATAGAAATTTTGTCATATATGAAATAGGTTTGCAGTGGAGTTAGACCGTTCCTTATTTTGCGAACTTTGGAATTCATTCGGACGCTCCCCCTAATTTTTTTCCTTTTGGTTTAAAAAGAAAACCTGTAAAATTTTAGCGCTCTATGGTAAGTCTAAATAGTGCCGCACGAACCCCCCGTTTTAACCATATAACTTAAATAGGGCCAAGTTCCACTGGTCGAGTACACCCGAGCGAAAGCATTGCTCGCTTTCTAAAATTAACGAAAATATTGTTCCTTACGTATTTTGATCTGAGGAATTCAAATCTGCTATCGAAATTTTAATAGCTTTTATAGTTTTTGATTTATTCAAGTGCTAATTTTTTGGCCAAAATTTTGCTCAGCTAAACTTTAATTTTATTCTTAAAAAAATTTAAAGTTGATATCCTGGTCCTGTAATACATCTTTTCTGATCAATTTTCGACGTTGAATCACCTAAGAGCCATTAAAATCGTCTATCTACTTTTGTTTTTATAATATAAACCAAAAATCAAAGAATTTGAATATTTTTCTTTAATTTTCTTAAAAATTATTGTTTTTTCAAAAATAGTAAGCATTAGAAGATTTTCACTCTCAGTTCTGGATTCAGTGTCGAAAATTGCTCCGAAAAGATGTATCATAGGACCAGGATATCAACTTAAAATTTTTTTAAGAATTAAATTAAAGTTTAGCTGAGCAAAATTTTGGCCAAAAAATTAGCACTTGAATAAATCAAAAACTGTAAAAGCTATTAAAATTTCGATTGCAGATTTGAGTTCCTCAGATCAAAATACGTAAGGAACAATATTTTCGTTAATTTTAGAAAATGGGCAATGCAAGGACTCGACCAGTGGAACTTGGCCCTATTTAAGTTATATGGTTAAAACGGGGGGTTCGTGCGGCACTATTTAGACTTATCGTAGAGCGCTAAAATTTTACAGGTTTTCTTTTTAAACCAAAAGGAAAAAAATTAGGGGGAGCGTCCGAATGAATTCCAAAGTTCGCAAAATAAGGGACGGTCTAACCCGAGTATACCCGAGCACACCCCGTGTACAACCCGAGTACAGTACACCCACGTCGGGACTCAAAAAAACTATCATGATGCGCCCTGTACCCTCCTACGTTCAAAAAATATGATAACATTCGCTAGTCATTATATAAATCGTGAAGATTTTTTTAAGGGTGATTGGCAGACGCACAACTATCAATTTTCTTAAAAATCTTGCCAGGGCTCATGCTTGTGCCGGCGCCGATGTTAACGGCGGTTAAAAATTATATATTTTTTCTGGAAAATTATAAAAGTAAAAAAAAAATATATATCATTTTTACACAGAAAATTAAATCTTCGGAATTTCTCTTCTAAGTTTATGAAATATACATATTTTCTGCAGAAAATAGGCGTAATAAATTTTTTGTCTAATTTTTGTATCGCGTGATAATATCAAAATTATACACATTTATTTTATATACTTTTTTTTTATATATATAATTTATATATAAATCTGAGCCCAACAGCCGTCCGTTAACTTTTTTTTTTTTTTTTTTTTGTTTAATTAAATTAAATTTTTTTTCGTAACTTTTTCCAGGATTCCGAAGCTTGAAAGTTTGGCCGATTCCGATGCTAGAATCGGCCGAAATTTTCAATGCTGATGCCGATGCTAGAATCGGCATTGTTATGCCAGCACTAAATGTGCCGAAATTGTTAGTGGTGGCATCGGCATCGGAATCAAACCCCTGATTTTAAAAATCGTCTAAAATTGCTCGAGAATTTTTTTTTTTCTAAAATCAGAATCAGAGGCGGCATCGGATATAATCGATGCTTGGTGGCGGCGTGTCGGCAGTGTCGGTAGTGTTGGCATTGACATCGACCCGTGATTTCAGTCGGCCTCGGCCGGCACCGGCATCGGATTCGGACCCCTGACTTTTTTCACCCTTTTTTTTTTCCTACCGTGTGAGGGAAAAAATTGACAAAAATTGAAGAGGGCATTTGGCCGCTTATATACGTTTATCCTCCACCACGTAAAAAATATAATAAACCCCCAAAAGTAACATCGAACATCCTTTAAAATTTTCGAACGTGTTCGAAATCAAAATGGAAGCACTTTCCTCGCGAAAAAAAATTTCCGAAACGTTTCGAACACAAATTTTATAACCAACGCCTTTGGCGGAGGACAAGGAACTTATTCACAATATGAGACTTGTAAAATTGAACAATTAAACATTGTTTGCATGTTTACTTATTGCATCAAAATTACCGCTTTTAAAAAGACGTAAAAAAATTTTCTTCTGCTTCAAAATTCGCTTTTTGGACG
Organism: Liposcelis bostrychophila; assembly: GCA_037577465.1. Classification (NCBI taxonomy): domain Eukaryota; kingdom Metazoa; phylum Arthropoda; class Insecta; order Psocodea; family Liposcelididae; genus Liposcelis; species Liposcelis bostrychophila. The sequence goes on from CM075207.1 coordinate 13,637,703, forward strand.
TGACGCAAGATTAAGCGAAAAAAAAAAATATATAAGGAGGAAGATAAGACGAAGGGCGCAGCTCTCCGTTTATCTATCATAAAATAAAATAAACTTTGTCGTACGAACAAAAAAAAGAAAAAAAAGCATACACTTTAGACTTTTTTGTTCCAATAAAACTCGATCCCGCTGACAACATACAATCATTTTATTTTATCAAACTCCCCTGTGTTATTGGTTTTGTCAAGAGAAGATAATTTTTATAATTTAATTTTTTTTTGCTGGTATGCTTTACGGGATATAAAAAAAAACCGGGGAGGCCCTGGGATTTTTTACGCCGACAGCTTTCTAAGTTTTTTTTTCCCTCCTAAATCCTCCTCGTTTCAACCCTAATAATTTTTTTTTTCGGGTTTTCCCGGGATGGTGATCTTACGGATAGATTAGAGTATAGGGGTTTCATTTTTTTTTTTTTCTTTTTACCGGAAAAAGGTTTGCGTTTCAGAAAATTCAAATACCGAAATAAATTGAGTCATAAAAGAAAATTTTATATTTATTTTTTCCTCGTGAGCGCGAAACCTAAAAAAAACATCTTAATTATTGAAGAAAGAATCCTTTTAGCGGGTTGTGCTCATGCCATGGGGGCTTTTTAAGGAATCACCTTTGAATATAAATTTTTTTTTTTCGTTGGTGAAGGAACTGAAAAAAAAATGGAATTCATTAATTTGAATTTTTTTTTTTTTTTTTAGTAAAATCTGAAATTAGAATTTTTTAAGAAAATTAAGATTCGAGGAGATAAAATTAGATTTTTGTAATATTTCTCGGGTTTATCTTTCGCCGATCGGACAGTAAGACATTTGTTTGCTTGTTTTTGTCTCTGAAACTGTAAATTTTTCAAGGATTCATTATTTATGAATCTGAAATTCTTTGAACTTTTTTTTACGGAAGTCATTTCTTATCTCTCCGGTTGACAAAAGAAGAAAAATATTCGATGATGAATAGCTTTTTTTTTAGAAATTGAATATCAGTAAAGTGCAGTTGCGTAAGAGCGATTAAAATGTAGTAAACGGAGTTGTGAAACCACAGAAATGAACTACAATATGGCCGATCAGGGTGGTTCAAAAATCAAATTTTTGGAAATTTCAAAATTTCTGTTTAGGGAAAAGGTTTTTTATAAGTAGAGTATCAACTTTGAATTTTTTCATATTTTTTGAACGACATTTTGAGGTGTCAAATTGGCCTTGAAATTTTAAAAAAGCCCATATAAGGCCCAAAAATGAAAAATTTGTTTTGGGCCCCAAGACGCCATTTTAAAAAAATTTCGAAAAGGAAAAATGTTTTACAAATGATAAAACGCAGCGATTGCGCTATCGGGCATTTTGAAAATCCAAAATTTTTGATTTTCGACGAACCCTAGTATCCAACTACCCCAAAAACCCCTAGATACAAAGTCTTATGAAAAAAAACGCAAAATTCGAAATTTCACCCGCCATATTGGATCCGCCATTTTGAATTTTTCGTAAAACAAACGAAAACGTTCGAAAAATTCTCACTGAAAATGTGATAAATAAAACGAGAAAAGACGACGGCGGCAACAGGTTCGAGTTTGGCCTTTCTAAAATCAGTCACCCTGTAGGGAATGACGACATGTGTTCTTTATATGATATGTACCCTGTCCGACGGTTATTTTAATGAATGAAGATTACATGGATTCCATTCTCACTTGACGCTGGATCCGCTTCAATATTTGTAATTAACTGACACATTCCCTTAATGCTATACAAAGTGAAATATGTTATTTCCTTGTGGAATTCGAAAACCCTTCTATACATTGTTGCGAATTAATAATTATTTTGTCGACCTATATAATCTCGTTTTATTAATTACTTTTTTTTTTCTTTCTTTCTGTTGCAGGTGTGGAAACTCAATTACTCAGCAATAGAATACTCGCCCTTGAACGAACCAAGGGCTAATAGATCTGCACGCAAAAAACAAGATGAATTTATTTGCTCATTTCCGTGTCTCCGTAACAGTCAATTCGTATAGTAGGTTATAAATGTGATTCTTTTAAATTTTTTTTTTTTTTCTGCGGCCTAAAATGTGAATAAAGTTTTTAATTTATTTTTTTATATTTATATATATTTTTTTTCTTTTTTTTAAAACGGGAGTTTTCGAGTGAATCAATGAGATGCGTGTCCGGTGATTTTTAAGTGAATTTTTTTTTTTCGTTTGTGTTTTTTTTTTTTTAAATTTTATTCGATTTTAAAAATATTTATCATGGTGAAGAATCCGTATTTGGAAATGTGGAAGGTAAAGATTTTCGAGGGGTAATAAATTTTTTACGTAGGACTACGTCTTAGTGCGCACCATGATGGTTTTGTGGTGTCCGGTTGTCTTGGTGTTTTTGGACACCGAACGTAAAAATAGAGTAACAAATATTTCAAAAATTTTAGATACATTTTTCAATAAAATTTTATCAAATTTTAGATTTCAATAAAATTTTTTATCGGGTTTTAGATTTCAATAAAATTTTTTATCGGGTTTTAGATTTCAATAAAATTTTTTATCGAACTTTTGATTTCAATAAAATTTTTTATCGACTTTGAGACTTAAATGAAATTTTATATTTTAGATTTCAATAAGATTTTATCAAATTTTAGATTTTAACAAAATTTCATCTTTTGGATTAAAAAAAATTTTATCGAATTTTAGATTTCAATAAGATTTTATCTTCTTGATTTCAATGAGATTTTTTATCGAATTTTAGATTTTAATAACAATTTTTATCGAATTTTAGGTTTCAATAAAATTTTTTATCGAATTTTAGATTTCAATAAAATGTTTTATTAAATTTTAGATTTCAATAAAATTTTTTTCGAATTTTATAGTTCAATAAAATGTTTTATCAAATTTTAGATTTAAATAAAATTTTATCTTTTGAATTTCAATGAAATTTTTTATCGAATTTTAGGTTTCAATAAAAATGTTTATCGAATTTTAGATTTCAATAAAATTTTTTATCGAATTTTGGATTTCAATAAAATTTTTAATTGAATTTTAGATTTCAATAAAATTTTATCTTTTAGATTTCAATGAAATTTTTTATTGAATTTTAGATTTTAATAAAAATGTTTTATCGAATTTTAGATTTCAATAACATTTTATCAAATGTTTGATAAATTTTTAAACAAAATTGTATCAATAACCGTTGATGATCCTTAAAAAAATTTTTTAAATTTTCAATGACGTTTGTAATAAAATTTTATACGAAATATTGTAAATTTTTTATTAATTTTAAGAATAAATGGAAAATCTATAGAAAATTTTTTAGATTTTGGTGATTTTTGATAAAATTTTATTAAAAAAGGGGGTCATGTTTACTAATATCAGGGCTTGGAGGATTTAGGAGCATCGTTAACGTTTTTTGAAACGAACATTTCAATGATTTTTGATTATTGAAAAATTTTATTGAAAAAACATTTTTTTAAAAAATATGTTTTGAGTTTTATTAAAAACTTTTGGTAAAAATTCTTAAAATTTTAATTTTTTATTAAAAACTTTGATAATTTTTGATAATGTTTTATTGAAAATAGGGGCCACGTTGACTAATATCAGGGTTTGGAGGATTTAGGGGGATCACATTTTTTGAAGACAAAAATTCGGCCCGAACCAAAAATTCTAGACGTAGTCCTACGTAGGGATATGCCTATTATCCCTGCCTATTATATACTGTTTTGTTTGCTATGAGATTTCGACCGAAATAAAAGGATTATATCCAGCAGAAAAGTTTATATATAGACAAATGACTACTAAATTCTGGAATCATTTCCATAAAAGAGCAAAACCGGTAAAATCCGGAAATCTTTCCATAAAAAGGAATGGTAACTAATCTCGGTGTAAAATCCCCCGGTTTTAAATTTATGATGTAACAATTTATTCCCTTCTCTCGTTCTTTGCGTAACCTCACATGTATCCCTTTGTCCCTCCCTACCCCCTCCTCCTCTCATAAGTCAACTATCCCGACTTGTTAGCCAGATCTCCCAAAAGTGAGGAGAATACACCGTTAGAAACGCAAGGCTTGTAATTATTTTACATCTTTAATTTCGAGTTTAGAGCTTCCTGGGTCAGCAGTCTGGCTGTCCCGTCTTATTAAAGCCACGTCATGTTTTTAACTCACAGATCGCATGATAGCCCCTTAGAAAGCGTGTATTTTCCAGCACGCAATTATCACGAAGTTTTGTAAGAAGGAACCTGATAACGGTTTTAGGGAAAAAAAAAAGAATAATAAAAATCTGTAAATAAATTTTTTGAAGTCTCTTTCGCCGAAAAGATGCAAAGTAAGACTGGTTCAAAAATTTTAATATTTTTGAAATATTGAAAAATATTTAAAAAATATTTTGTAAATATCAATATTTCTTTGGTTTTTGGGTACCTCGAATTCTTCCCCAAAATTGGAGCTTTCTGGATAAACAACTACCGGATATTCCCCTCCCTCCCTCTTCCGTTCTCCCCAAACTTCGGTTTTTTTTAAATTTTTTGTGATAACACTGACAAATCTGGTTTTGAATCCCAAAAAAGAAAATAAGGGCTTAAGGAGGAAAACCATAAAAAAAGCGCGATATAAATGCTTTGCTCTTTTAAATTATTCGTAAAATACGGTCAATTAAAAAAGAAAATTATAATGATAAAATATTCTCCAATTATAAAAAAATGATTGGGTTTATAGTTGGACTATAATTGTAAAATTTGCGAAGAACTTCGTTATTATAATTTACGTTATTATAATATTCGTTATTATAATTAAGGTAACAGAGTGAAAGACTACGAGAGGTCAACTTAACACAAACGAAACATAAGTCGAGGTGTTTACACCCTTAACGCGTAGCACGCCCCATAAGGGCTTAATAAAATCTTACACCCTTAACGCGTAGCACCCCCCATAAGGGCGTAATAAAATCTTACATCCTTAACGCGTAGCACCCCCCATAAGGGCGTAATAAAATCTTACACCCTTAACGCGTAGCACCCGCCATAAGACTGTAACAAATTCTTACAGACTTATCGGACTAGTCGCGAATAACGAAGTTCTTCGTTAAAAATCTTAAACATTTACGCGTTATTCCCTTATAAGAGCGTAAAAAAATCTTACAGATTTACGCATGACTCCCCCATAAGGGCGTGAAAATATCTCATACATTTACGCGTTACTCCCCCATAAGAGCGTAAAACAATTTTACACATTTACGCATGACTCCCTGATAAGGGCGTAAAAAATTCTTACACATTTATGCGTCACTCCCCTGCAAGTGCGTAAAGAAATCTTTCACATTTACGCGTTATTCCCTTATAAGAGCGTAAAAAAATCTTACAGATTTACGCATGACTCCCCCACAAGTACGTAAAAAATTCTTACACATTAACACGTCACTCCCCCACATGTGCGTAAAAAATTCTTACACATTTACGCCTCACTGCCCCACAAGTGCGTAAAAAATTCTTACCTATTTATGCGTGATTTCCTTATAAGAGCGTAAAAAAATCTTACAGATTTACGCATGACTCCCCCATAAGGACGTATAAAATTCTTACACATTTTTGCATCACTCCCCTGCAAGTGCGGAGAGAAATCTTTCACATTTACGCGTCATTCCCCCACATGGGCGTAAAAAATTCTTACGCATTTACGCGTCACTCCCCTGCAAGTTCGTAAAGAAATCTTACACATTTACGCGTCATTCCCCCTGAAGTGCGTAAAAAATTCTTACACATTTACGCGTCACCCCCCTCATGTGAGTAAAAAATTCTTACACATTTACGCGTCACTCCCCCACATGTGCGTAAAAAATTCTTACACATTTACACCTCACTCCCCTGCAAGTGCGTAAAAAAATCTTTTACATTTATCGACTAGTGCGGAATAACGAAGTTCTTCGTTAAAAAAACCTGCAATAATTCTCGGTAATCCATTAAGTACATTAAATCACGTGGGGGGAAAAACGCAAAATGCTACTACAATTTTTCCAAATAATTTCTCCTGTTAAAAGTTCATTTTACACGATTATTTTTTTTTACCTCGATTCCCCATCGATTTAACTCATTTTAAAAAGTAGAAATGAAAGACAATGGGAAAAACAGCGGGAGGTTGGATAAAAAAAAAAAAAAAAAAAAAACCAAATCAAATAAAAACTGGAAATTGCCGATATTAAAAATTATTTTTTTCCCCCCTTTTTTTTCCGTTTTTCCAATAATTCTTTTTAATAACCTGCTTCGTTTTAGAAATGTTTTTTTTATTTTGCGCGACTAAATCCGTCCCTGTTTTCATAAGTTTTTAGCTAAAAGTTTTTTTTTTTTTTTTTTTTTTTTCTTTTTTGCAACATCTGGTTTTATATGTTTACGACAACGCAGACAAAGAAATTTTTTCTTTTTTCGAGAAAGAAATGCTCAGCAGCTGAAATGATTGCCCTTTCGTAAATTTCCAGATTTTATTAGCTTTTCGACTTTTGAATGAATGCCCTTCTCAATCTATTTTGACTTTTTTTCTCTCTCTCTCTCTTTCTCCTTTCCCTAGATGCTCTCCTTCCCGTGAAAGATTAACTCCGATTACCCGCGAATGAGGTTTAATAACAGAATGCTTCGGATCAAACCGAATAAAAGAAAAACTGTATATTGGGGGAGCAGAAGAATAAATAAAGAAAAAAAAAAAAGAGAAAGAAAAGTATTCATAATTTTATTCCGTTTCGGACCCTGTGGCTCCCCCTCCCCCGCCCTTCATCTTTTTCCTCCCGTCTCCGTTACATTAAAACAGGAGAATGGTTTATCTTAGCCCGTGGGATCGAAATGAAGGGTTTAAGGGATTGCTCAGAGATTGAGTGTACCTTTGTTTAATTTATGTTATATACGTGTCATGCGGACGCAAACCTACAGCCGCTTTGTGAAGTACAAAGTTTTTTTTTTTTTTTCCGTGATTTTGTTTGAAGAAGATAGACTTTTTCTGAAAATGCAGTTCAAAAGGTTTTTTTTTTTTTTTTTGCCACCCTCTTTTTGCAGGTTCTGTTCAAATGCAATGCATTTAACCCCTTCCGGGCGGATAAATCTAATTGGATTCCCTAATTATTTACGACGAAATCTGTTGACTTTAGGGATGCCCTATCGGCTTAACTCGATATTAACTCTAAATACAGTTCTCAGATGCCCCTCGCCCAACCCAAACGGAAGAGCTAAGAAAAGGATTAGTATGTTACATACCGGGAGTTCGCAGGGATGGCAAAACGAACAGAACCGAACCAGGGTTTCTTGCTTTAGAAAAACCGAACGGAACCATGCAAACCATTTAGAAAATTTTAATTAAAAAACCGAACCCAAACCGAACCCATTGAAAGTTTGAAAGAATTTTAAACCGGACCGAAACCGAACCCGAAGCATGGAAACAAAAAAACCCGAACCGAAATCGTATTCGAACCGTTTAGAAGAAAAATCGAAAGAAACCGAACCAAAACGGGTTATTTTTTCAAAAATGAAAAAAACCAAACCGAACCGAATAACCAAATCCAACTAAAACCGTTTTTATCTATTTTTTAAAAAAATCCGGTTTTCTGCTAAACACTAGAACCAAACCCGGATTTCTTTTGCCAGAATTCGAACCGAAACCGGATATTTGTTAACAAAAAAACCGGGTTTTAAACGAAAAACCGAACCAAACCAGGTTATTTTTTCAAGTAAAAAAAAAAAAACCGAACCGAACCGAACCGAAGGGGGGAATAACGAAAGAAGGAACCAAACTAAACCAAATTAACCGAACTAGATTAACCGAAACCGAAACTAAATAATGAAAAAAAAAAAAAAAAACCGAACCGAAATCGAATCCGAACCGTTTAGAAGAAAAACTGAAAGAAACCAAACCAAACCGGCTTTTTTTTTTTTTTTTTTTTTTTTTTTTTTCAAAAAAAAAAGCCGAACCGAAGAACCAAATTCAACTAAAACCGTTTTATCTATTTTTAAAAAAATCCGGCTTTCTACTAAACACTAGAACCAAACCCGGATTTTTTTCCAGAATCTAAACCGAAACCGGATATTTCTTAACAAAAAGCTGAGTTTTAGACGGAAAACCGAGCAGGAACCGGGGGAGGTGTTAACAAAAAACCGAACCGAACTGAACCAAAACCAGTTTGTTTGTTTAAAAGGAAATTAAACCAAAATCGAACCAAACCAGATTCAAGAAAAAAAATCGAACCGAACCCGAACCGGATTTACCAAAAAATACCAAACCGAGACCGAACTCTTCCTGGTAAAATATTTTAACTAGAGATTGTGCCCGGGAATTCCCGTCCCGGAAATTCCCGGGATCCCGGAAAAAAAATTCCCGAAATTTAGTCCCGGGAATTTTTTTTGGAATTTTTCGGGATTCCCGGATCCCGGGAAATAATTTTTCGTACTTTTTCGAGATTCCCGAATCACGGGAAAATTTTTATAAATCTCGGGACTTGCTCCTTCAAATAAGTAATTTATAAAACCGTAATATTTGTTACATTAACTTAAATTTTTTTACTTTAAAATTAACGAATAATAGAATAAATGACCTTGATCATAAAATGGATTTTTTTTGGAATTTTTCGGGATTCCCGGATCCCGGGATTTTAAAAATCAATAAAAATCGGGAATCCCGAATCCCGGGAATTTTAATTTTAAAAAAATGGGAAATCGCGAATCCCGAAATTTTAAATTTCCCGGGAAATCACAATCTCTATTTTTAACCGAAACCAAACCGAATTCAAATTTTTAACTTAAAAAGAAACCGATTCGATCCGAACCGAACCGTTTTGATTTTTATAACGGTTTGCCATCCCTTAGTAAAAGATAAAAAAATGTCCGGAAAACGTTCAGAAAAAACTTTTTGAAGTCCAGAAAAGGTTTACAATGATATCTTGCAATACAGAGAAAGCTGAGCTCCCGTTTGCCCCACCCCACCCCCCCCTTACCCCCGTATTTTTTGCCATTTTAAATTTTTTCCTTCACATTAAAGCGTTAGATTCGGGTTTTCGAAACTGAAAAACATTCATAAGTAATTTCTCTCATGATTGAACTGTTTGAAAATCTAAAAGTAATATTGCGAAAAGAAAAGTGGAAACGTAAGATTTTCCCGGACAACGATTCTAATCCACAAAAAATTATGTCTTCAAAATAAATCCTCTTGGATTTTTCTCCTTTCACCCTTCAAAGAAAGAAAAAAAAAAGCTCAAATTGCCGGTTTTTTTTTCTCATTTTCTCCCCACTCGCATAGAAAAATTTTTCTTCCGAAAAGTTTCTTTGGGAAAATAAAAAAAAAAAAAACCTTAAGGCATATTTCTTCTCCTCAAGACATTTCGAGATAACTTGAAAAAACGATTTTAATCAGCGACAATTCGTTAATTCGTTTCACTTAAAAGCGTTCCTGATGCAGAGTTTTTTTTTAATTTAACAAATTGCATGTAATTTTTTTTTTCCCGAAGTTTTGGCTACATAAATCGTATTCAACGGTTTTTTTTTCTTCGTGAAATCTTCGCCTCAAGCCGCGCGCAATCTATCCTATTATTTGAGTTAAAAATCGATTTTTCAAGCGATTCCGAGAAGCCAATTAAGGCCGTAGTTCCATTTATTAATCTACGATTTTTATCTTAAAAAAAAAAAGAATTAACGTAAACTGGATGAAGCTGAAAGACACTTCCAGACAATTTGTTAAAATTTTAATTTCAACTGAAATTTCACGATGAAACATGTTGCAGTGACAGGTTGGGGTAATATGTTGCTCATTTTGTTGCAGCGTTAAAAATAAGTTGCCAACCTGTTGCTCAATTTGTTGTAGCGTTAGAATCATGTTGCCAACCTGTTTCTCAACTTGTAGCGTTAGAAACATGTTGCCTACCTGTTGCTCAACTTGTAACGTTAGAAACATATTGCTAACATGTTGCTCTACTTGTTGTAGCGTTAGAAACATGTTGCCAACCTGTTTCTCAACTTGAAACGTTAGAAACATGTTGCTTACGTGTTACTCAACTTGTTGTAGCGTTAGAAACATGTTGCCTATCTGTTGCTCAACTTATTGTAGCGTTAGAAACATGTTGCCAACCTGTTGCTCAATTTGTTGTAGCGTTAGAATCATGTTGCCAACCTGTTTCTCAACTTGTAGCGTTAGAAACATGTTTCCTATCTGTTGCTCAACTTGTAACGTTAGAAACATATTGCTAACATGTTGCTCTACTTGTTGTACCGTTAGAAACATGTTGCCAACCTGTTGCTCAATTTGTAGTGTTAGAAACATGTTGCCAACCTGTTTCTCAACTTGTAGCGTTAGAAACATGTTGCCAACCTGTTTCTCAACTTGTAGCGTTAGAAACATATTGCTAACATGTTGCTCTACTTGTTGTACCGTTAGAAACATGTTGCCAACCTGTTTCTCAACTTGTAGCGTTAGAAACATGTTGCCTATCTGTTGCTCAACTTGTAACGTTAGAAACATATTGCTAACATGTTGCTCTACTTGTTGTACCGTTAGAAACATGTTGCCAACCTGTTGCTCAATTTGTAGCGTTAGAAACATGTTGCCAACCTGTTTCTCAACTTGTAGCGTTAGAAACATGTTGCCAACCTGTTTCTCAACTTGTAGCGTTAGAAACATGTTGCCAACCTGTTTCTCAACTTGTAGCGTTAGAAACATGTTGCCAACCTGTTTCTCAACTTGTAGCGTCAGAAACATGTTGCCAACCTGTTTCTCAACTTGAAACGTTAGAAACATGTTACTAACATGTTACTCAACATGTTGTAGCGTTAGAAACATGTTACTAACATATTGCTCTACTTTTTGTAGCGTTAGAAAAGTGTTGCCAACCTGTTGCTAAATTTGTTGTAGCGTTAGAAACATGTTGCCAACCTGTTTCTCAGCTTGTAACGTTAGAAACTTGTTGCTAACATGTTGCTCAACTAATAGTGCTAGAAACATGCTGCCAACCTGTTGCTGAACTTGTTGTAGCGTTAGAAACATATTGCCAACGTGTTGTTCAACTTGTTGTAACGTTAGAAACATGTAGCCAACTTGTTACCAACATGTTACTCAGCATGTTGTGCTGCCCTGGAAATTGAAAAGTAAAAATTTGTAAATGTTTTGCAACATGTTTCTATGCTGCAGTTAATTCAATTTGTTGCAGCGTTAGGAACATGTTGCCAAGAAGTTGCGCAACATTGGAAGATGAAAAATAAAAATTTGTAAATGTTGCGCAACATGTTTCTATGGTACAATATGTTGAGAAACATGTTTGTAACGCTGCTAATGTTGAGCAACGTGTTGGCAATGTTTCTAACGTTGTTGCAACAAGTTACTGCAACAAGTTTAATTGCAGCTTTAAATTGGAAAATTAACACCATCGGGCATGTTGGAGACTGCAATCCCGAAACCCGAGATCCCGGGATTTTTGGTCGGGATAAATTCCGGGATTTTTAATTCCGAAAATTGCCATTTTTTTTCCTATATTATATTTGTCTCTTCTCCTCATACATCCAACATTTTGTTAATTTTAATAGAATGACAAGCTATAACCTGCTTAATTGTCGCTGAAAGTCTGGAAAATAATGATAAAATCGAAATTACACTCAGAAAAAAAAATGGCTGACATGCCTTGTGACAAAAATTTTTCTTAAAAATCACGCAAAACAATAAAAACTATTGCATATCTTGTCAAAATACAACATGTCCGTTGTCGCAAAAACTTTTGCTTTGCTACGAAACATTCCGGTTTTGTTGCAAGACGGCACTTGTTCAAAACATTTCATTTTTCTGAGTGTAAGAGGAGACAAATTTTTATAAACAGACCAGGCACGATTTTCTGGCATTACGGTAACCAATCATAGGACTTTCACATTAATCCCTGGATTGAAAAGGATAACCGGGATGCAGTCTACCTAACCAATTTTTTTCAGTTCTTTCAACTTCACCCCAGTTTACGGTCCCAACTTTTTTTCCCATTTGTCTGTTTGTATGGGAAAAAAAGAAACATAAGAGAAAAAGCGAAGATTTAACAGAGCCCAGAGGGAAGTTGTGACAAATTAAAAATAAAATTAAATGGAAATAAGATCTCCTTTTCTTTTCCTTCTTATTTTTTATTTTATTTTATTTTATTTTTTTTTAAAGAGCAACCAAGGTGAGCAATATATCTGGATTCGTTTGACATTCTGAGACTATTAAAATTTTGGAAGAATCACTTTGTGAATAATTTATGTTTCTTTTTTTACTTATAACTTTTCAAAAACGCGCAACGGAAAAATATTTTAACTCGAGAATTATTTTTTCGAATGAGCGAAAAGAAAATGGGACTCCCCCGCTCATTGGTAATCGTCCCTCGTTCGGATTTGCTTAAAACTGAATTAAACTTTTTCCCGGTTTTTGTAATTCCTCCCGCATAACAATTCCAGAGGTGAAACCAAACTTTTTTTTTCGGAGAAAAAAAAAAAAAACACAAGCTTAGTATTTACTTTTTTTCGGTAACGAAATCTCATTGCAAAAATAATGGAAAAAAGGTGTGTTCACTCGTTACTAATCCGCTTGGAGCGCTGCTTCTCCGACGACAGCGCCTCTACGGATTAATGCGTAACAAATTTTTAATTTCTCACTTTTTTTTCGTTTTAGAATTTTAAAATAATTTAAATCAAATTTTTTAAAAATGAAAGGACATAAAACTTGATTTTAAAACAAAAAATCTACTATTATGTGGCCTAAAATTGTGAAAACGTGAAGGAAGAAAAAAATCGCCAAATAAAAAAATGGATCACAGCGTGAAAGCCATGAACAATTCACATAGGAAGCTATTGTTCAGCAGACTATTGAACAGGCACCGATTTGAAAATGACGAATTAGAGATACTCTATCAGCGTTACATTTTCAAATTGCAGCACTCGAGCGTCGCCAGCGTCGTCGGTTTGTTCATATTGTTAACCGGGGTTTTGGCCAATCTGAGCATAGCCTACGCTCAGGCGCCGACAGCTCAAAATATTTACCACGGTGTTCATTGTCTGTTGTTTGCACTTCTATTGGCTTTTTTAAATACGAAATTAATGCAGGATGCCTATTTGTTGTGGGTTTGTTATGCCATATTGTTTTTCTGCGCCACATTTGTTGCCGTTAGTTTGCCGCTGGCTCCGGATGATTCATTCTCGACGGCTTTGAAGATCGAGACGAAGAGGGTTATAGCTGAAGGAGTGTGGCAGGTAAGCTTTCTTAAAATTTATCACAAACAGTTTTTCAAGGTAAAATTGAAACCTCAGAGCCAAATCATCGAGTTTTAAAAATCCAAAATAGCCGCCATATATTTTGTTTTCCCCCATAACGAACAGTCCGTCGTCTGCCTTTAAATTCGATGATTTGGCTTTGAGGGACAGAAATGGATAAGCCAACTCTGCGTTCGTATAGACAGGTCCGGAAACCCCTATCCCTTATACATGAAAGATCTTGTCCCGCTTAACTACGCAAAAATTAGTTCTTCCTTTCTATTACCGTAAGCGCTACTTGTAGGCGAGACGCTTTTTGATTGGTCGCTGAGATTGTAAACAACGATGGCGGCGACTTTCTTTTGTAATTTTTGTGATTTTTTTTTTTTTTTTTTTCTTTGTTTCTTTTGTTTTTGTGAAAATGTGAAACTTCACTTTGGATCAATTAAAATAAAGTTTTTTATAAGATTTTAATGAAATTTGCCTCTAAAATTATAAACTAATTTTTATGTAAATTTTTTATCAAATTTTCTTTAAATGAAATATAAATTTTGTAGAGGGAAATTTTTAACTTTTTCCTTTACACTAGCTTCAATTAATTTTAAACTCAATGAAAGTGTTACAAATATTATCAATTTTATTTTCGAGTATTTCTCTATTTATCTTAAAAAAGATGAAACGTGAGTTTTAGCAAGGCATTTTAATGTGAATTTCAGTATCAAAATTCCATTTTGATTTTAAAATTTTTAAAAGATAAATTCCATTTAGGCACTTCGTTCGCTACACAAACCGGCCGGTTCACCGTCCGGTTTTTGTCAAAAAAAAAAAAATTTTTTTCTGATATTTTTTTTTTTTTCGTTTTGAAGCTAAAAAAAAGCAAATCGGGGTCAAATTATACTCAAAATGTTCTAAATTTGATGGAGAACATGATTCTGTAGGTTAAATACATTAGTAAGCTTGAATTTCGTTGATATTTTCGAAAATCGGATTATTGTTTTTTTTTTTTTTTTTCGTTTGTTTACATCGCCATTTTAAAATTTAAATTACGTAAACAAACGAATTTTTGCAAATATTATGTAAATTCAAGCTTACTATTGTATTTAACCTACAGAATCTTGTTCTCCATCAATTTACGAACATTTTGAGTATAATTTGACCCCGATTTGCTTTGTTTTAGCTTCAAAACGAAAAAAACAAATGGGAAAAAAAATGTTTTTTTGACAAAAACCGGACGTTGAACCGGCCGGTTTTGTGTAGCTAACGAAGTGCCTTACGTTTGAAAATGTAATTAAATTTGTATGCTTTTTATTAAATTAAAGATTTTCTTTAAACTAACGTTAAAATGTTTGTAATTTTATCGCGTTTCTTTCAATGAAATCCAAATTTTCATGAAATTTCCTTTTAAAAACTAATTTTTACGTGAGTTTCTTATGAAATTTTCTAAATATTTTATTTAAATTAATATTAAAATGTTTTTCTTAATTTTATCGCGTTACGGCCATACTCAAGGCCCGCCATAAGAAGTTTCACTTCCAAAAAACACCGAGCATAATAATTGTGCATAATCTTATTGACAAACGAGTAAAAAAACCATAAAAGCAAATCAGGAACGAACAAATAAATATGGCCGCTACGAAAGTCCCAGTAGGAGTCCCAACTTAAAACGATTCAGGGTTTCCAGACAGGTAAAGGATAATAGTCGTAAAAGTGCAAAAAAATAGTCGTACGAACGCAAAAAATAGTCGTACGCAGACATACGCATGCGCGGTCGTACAAAAACGGTTTATGGTCGTAAGGAAACTATGAAATAGTCGTACACAGTCGTACGCGGGAAAAAAATTTATATTTTTTTAACGTTAATTTTCACCGATTTTTTGCTTTTTTCTACGATTTATTCAAATAGTCGTACAATGTCTGAATAGTCGTATTTTTCAGCGTACGACCCTACCCTCGGTCGTACACCGTACAAAACAGCGAAATAGTCATACGCGTACGACTGAAGTCGTACGTCTGGGAACCCTGAACCGATTAGACTTGCTGCGTCTCTCAAGATCGCAGCGCAGTCAATGGCCAGTTTTAGAACTAAAATGTGCGTGGCTTAGCGGTACATGAACGGCATGGGAAGTTTCCGGACCTGCCTATGCAACCGTGCCCAACTCCAATTTTATTTCCATGCGAGCCTAAGCATTTCGTTCATAAAAAGAGTTTTAAATTAGGCGTACTCATATTTCAAATCAGAGACTGAACGGTTAAGGAATCGTGGGATATATGCTGAACAAAGGAGATAGTCCCTTATAATTCTAAGGCCACGAACGGTACGCTGCACTCAGGAAAAAAATGGCTACTGTGCATGAGAAAGAAGAAATGCCTTGTGACAAAATAAAACCTAACCGGTTTTGTTGCAAGACGAAACTTGTTCCAAATATTTTCTTTTTCTGAGTGCATCGTTCGTATTTTCATCTTATCTCTTTTTTTAATCGATTTTTTTCACAGTCGTCTTCTTAGAATAGAGATGATAAAAATACGGTATACAAATGTTTCGTTATACACGGTATATAAATACGGATATAAATACCAGGTCGTATTTTTTTGTATTTTATTAATTTTTCATAACACAGCAGTCTTTTAATCCAGGGGTAAGAAACTGTAAAAAAATAAGCCCAAACGAAATGTTTTCTTCCATCCGGGTTGGGATTTAGACGATTTTGACAGTGACGTTTCATCCCGTAATGCATTGCAAATCGTGTCGTCCGACCGGGTACATTCTAATATTACTTCCCATAAGCCAAGTGTAGACATGGAAGTTGAAAATTTATTTTACTCGGTTCCGGGAAAAAATTATGTAGGTTTGACTTCGGAATTATTTTTATGGAAATAGCTGGTATCAATTGTAAGAATTTTCAAAATTAAATTCCTTGAAATAGCTAAAATCACTGCTCCAGATCACACAGACGCGTCGTCTGTTTGGCCCATTTAATCCCACAATCCTTTGCGAAACTGGATCGTCGAAATCGTCTCAAAATGGACGCTCGAGTGGTTTTATTAAATCAATTTTATCTTTTTAATTAATTATTTTCATTGATATTTTTACATTCTTATGTCATTCACGATTAATTAATGTACCATTATGAGCCCGGTATATTTTTGTATATATGTACTATTTATATACAGCATTTATTTACGTATATTTATACATGATGATCTCTACCTTATAATAATCGATTTTTTTAAAATTAATTTTTTATTCATATTAAAAGCTTTGTTGATTTTATTTTTAGGTGGTATTTGTCGTATTTTTGGCGTACGCTTTAATGCCGTTGAAGACATGGGTTGCTGCTGCCTTTGGTGTAACGTTGCCGATTATTCATGTTACCGTTTCCATATTGTTTGCCAAGGAATTTCCACATCTGACGTGGCAGCAGGTAATTTTACATGTTTCTTTTTTTTTTGCCATTGGCTCTGTATTTAACACGCGCATTATTTTCTTTTTTTGCTTCTTCACAGATCTCTGCAAACACCATAATCTTCGTTTGTGTCAACATCACCGGGATCCTCATGCACAACCTGATGGAACACGCGCAGAGGAAAGCATTTCTAGACACGAGAAATTGTATCGCTGCTCGCTTGGAAATGGAAGACGAAAATGAAAAATTAGAACGATTACTCCTTTCGGTATTGCCACAACATGTTGCCATGGAGATGAAGGCTGATATTATGTCACCAGTTGAGGGGCAATTTCATAAAATTTATATACAGAGGCACGAAAACGTTAGGTAAAAGATTTTAATTTAGCTTTCAAAAAAAAAGCGGGGAAGGGAAAAAAAGAAGAGAAAGATTAAACCCCGAAAAAAAAAGAGGAAAAATATATCTTACAAACAAAAAAAAAGCAATAAAACTCTTCTTTTACTGCTGTTCAAACTTAGTTTAGCAACCAATAAATGCGAGGGCAAAGAAGACAATTTTAAATGACTTTTTTTTTCTTATATATATCCAAACCGATTAAAAAAATTATGACTCAGTTTGCTCTTCAGGGTCGAGCGGGGTGACTTAATTTACGTTTTTGGATTATTTTTTAGGAGCTCTTTTTATCCAGTGAAGTATACCCTTCTCACAGTTCAAAAAAAAAGTTTCAAAATGAAATGAAACTTGAGTTTCAAATTTTCTAAAAATTTTCCATTAATTTGAAATTTTTAGTTTCAAATTTTTAGAAACTTTTTAGTTTCAGATTTTTTAGAAACTTTTTAGTTTTACATTTTTAGAAAAGGATTTTTTTTTAGGAGCTCTTTTTATCCAGTGAAGTGTGCCCTTCTCACAGTTCAAAAAAATATATAATAATAAATAATAAAAAATAAATAATTCAAAAATCTCCCCGGTTCCCTCTTTGTGATCCATATACCGATAACCCCAACCGAGAGAATTACACCCCCCTGCCTCTAAAAAAAGCAAATTTAGGTTTGTTGGAAAATTAAAATTTCAAAAAAATAGTTTCAAAATAAAATGAAACTTGAGTTTCAAATTTTCTCAAAATTTTTCAAAAATTGAAATTTTTAGTTTTACATTTTTAGAAACTTTTTAGTTTCAAATTTTTAGAAACTTTAGCTGCAAACTTTTAGAAATTTTTTAGCTTTAAATTTTTAGAAACTTTTTAGTCTCAAATTTTTAGAAACTTTTTAGTTTCTAGATTTTAGAAACTTTTTAGTTTGTAATTTTTAGAAACTTTTTAGTTTCTAATTTTTAGAAACTTTTTAGTTCAATTTTTAGAAACTTTTTAGTTACTAATTTTTATAAAAAACTTTTTTAGTTTCAAATTTTTAGAATCTTTTTAGTTTTGAATTTTTAACAATTATGAGAGGATTTGAAAATTTTTAGGTTTCATTCCATTTTGAAACTTTTTTTCTCGTTTTTTTTAAAACTGTGTACGATCCTGTTGCGCTTTTATTTTTTTTTTTTTTCACAGTTCATTAATCCGAATTTTTTTTTAAAAGACCTTTTTCCTTTCATCGTGAAATAAATTTTAAAAAATACGTGACCGAATAAATAAATCGCAGCAAATCTTTTTCCTAAATTAATTATTTATATTCCTTTAACAATCGAAAAGGTCCGTTTCCTCTAATAATGTAACGCTATATATTCCAATTTTGATTTAATACGTGACTTATTTTTTCTGTACCCGCAAGAAGTTTTATTGTTCAACGGTATTTAATCGATATGAATCAATTTTTTTTTTTTTTTTTTTTTTTATTGCAGCATATTGTTTGCGGATATAGTCGGTTTTACTGTCCTGGCATCTCAATGCACGGCCCAGGAGCTTGTTCGACTTTTAAACGAACTCTTCGGGCGATTCGATCAATTGGCGAACGATAACCATTGCCTCCGAATTAAAATTTTGGGGGATTGCTATTATTGTGTCTCGGGTTTGCCCGAACCCAGATCTGATCATGCTCATTGCACTGTGGAGATGGGTCTCGATATGATTGATGCCATAGCGTATGTATTTTTTTTTTTTTTTTCGTTTTTCATCAAAATAATAATCATATTTCGGTTTTTTATTTTGTAAATTATAAGATATTTGTCAGCATAAATTTTAAATCGTGGTTTCACGACCGGGCGAAATGCCAAGTCGTGCGGTGAGGTTTGACGGCGCTAACACTTGTGGTTTATTGTTGGTAAAATGCACTTTTAACAAAGAGAGGGGAAAAAATGACGTTTTGGATTTTTTTTTGATTTTTCAGTTATGATGGATGCAATACTACTAAAGCCGCGTGCACATCCAAGAAAAACGAAAGTTATATATGCATACATTTTATTTTAATTACCAGACTTTTAGTTGGGTTTCTTATTTAAAATTTCGATACTTTAATTTTACACCAGTCAGTAACAGATGTACAATTTTTCTGGAGGGAGAGGATTTTTGGGGGATCAAATTTTTGGTTCTTATGGGATTTTTTTTTCGATGAGGCACGCTTTCCCGTCGAGTAAAAAATGTGAAAAAAATCAGGGGAACTTATCTCCTACAAATAAAAAAAGTTACGGGGTGGCACCTCCGAAAATCCAAACTTTGCAAAATAAGAACCACCCTATTGCCCCCCATCAAATCGCACGCAAATTGCGTCCAAAAGTGCGTACTTAGAATTTTTGTTTGTTTAATATTTTATATGAATTCTTTTCCAGATCTGTTGTCGAAGCAACCGATGTTCAGCTTAACATGCGAGTTGGCATTCATTCGGGGAGGGTCCTTTGCGGTGTTTTAGGGCTCCGGAAATGGCAATACGATGTTTGGTCCAATGACGTAACCCTCGCTAACAACATGGAGGCTGGAGGCGAACCTGGGTAAATTTTTTTTTCTAAATCCAAATCAATTAATTAAATCGGGAAAAAAAAAAAATCATTCATTGGATTTTTTTTGTTAAATCTTTTCAGGAGAGTTCATATAACCCAGGCTACGTTGGACTATTTAGGAGGTGAATACGAAGTGGAACCAGGACACGGGAACACGAGAAATCAATATCTGTTAGATAACAACGTGACCACTTATTTTATAATACCGCCGTCTCGTAGGAGAAAGGTAATAGCCAACGTTTTTTACATGTTTGTTTTGTTTACTGGGATTTTCCTTTTTTGAAGCGAAACTTCTTATCGCGGAGGGGGGTGAACTGGCCGCGTAACGCGTTACGCGGTTAAAGATTTTTTAAAGGTTTCATTTTTTTAAAATTTATTAGTTACGTCACTCGTAAGGTGGCCTAAATTGTTTTTTAAAATTTTTTTAAATTACGAATTACAAAACGCGAGAATTACGAAGATTACGTTTAAAATTGCGAGTTACGCGTTACGAGGCTAAAAACATTTTTAAACAAAGGAGCTAAAAAATGTTTGAAAGACTAATAAAAAGTTTTTAAATTTAAAAAATATTTAAGCCGCGTTACGAGGGATGCTCTACGCGACCGAACCATGTCTTAAAAAATTATCTGCGTAACAATTAAATTTAAAAATTTATACCTTTAAAAATTTTTTATCGCCTTGGTTTAAAATTTTTTTTAACCTCGTATCGCGTAACTCGTAACGCGGCTTCGCGGCCAAACAATGTTTAAAAATTATCTGCGTAACAAATACATTTTAAAAAATTCTAACCTTTAAAAATTTTTTAGCCTCTAAAAATTTTTTAAATTAAAAGAAAAAAAAATTAAGTTTTTTAATTAAAATTAAAAAACAAACGCGTTACGCGGCCGAACAATGTTTAAAAACTACCTGAGTGACAAATAAATTTAAAAAAATTTTAAAGGCTAAAAACATTTTTAAAGGTTTAAATTTTTTTAAATTCATTTGTTACGTCACTCGTAACAAGGCTTAAATTATTTTTTAAAATTGAAACGATTTTTAAATTTTAAAAAATTACGAATTAAAAAACACGAGTTACGGATTACGAGGCTAAAAGATTTTTCAAACAAAGGAAGTAAAAAACGTTTGGAAGACTAATCAAATTTTTTTAAGAGGTTTAAATTTTTTTAAATTTAAAAAATAATTTAAGCCGTGGCACGAGTGATGCGAACAATGCTGAACAATGTTTAAAAATGATTTGCGTAACAAATAAATTTTAAAAAATGTAATCCTTTTAAATTTTTTAACTCGTAACGCGGCTTTAAAATTGAAAAATTTTTAAAGGTTTAAATTTTTTAAAGTTAATTTGTTACGTCACTCGTAACGCGTCTTAAATTCTTTTTTAAATTTAAAAATTGTTTGATAGAATAATAAAATTTTTTTAAAAAGGTTTAAATTTTAAAATAATAGTTTAAGCCTCGTTAAAACGAATGACGCGTTACGCAACCGAGTAACGTTTAAAAATTGTCTGCGCAACGAATAAATTTAAAAAATTTAAACCTTTAAAAATTTTAAAGGCTTTGAAATTTAAAAAAAATTTTATGGGGCTAAAAAATTTTTAAAGGTTTAAATTTTTTTAAATTTAAAAAATAATTTAAACCGCGTTAGGCGCGACGCGTTACGCGGCCGAACAATGTATAAAAATTATCTGCATAACAAATAAATTTAAAAAAATTAAACCTTTAATAATTTTTTAATTCGTAACGCGGCTTTAAAATTTGAAAAAAATTTTTAAGGTTCAAATTTTTTAAAATTTATTTGTTGGGGTGCAAATTCAATATGAACTTTGGACCAACAAGTTGGTACAACATTCCATTGTGACTATACAATGTTGGACCAACATGTTGGTCATACATGTTGGTCCAACATTTCGCACCCTTTCGCAGAAAATTTTTAAACATTGTTTAAAATTTATCCAAGAAGTTTCACTTCATGGCGATGCGAGTCTGACTCGCACATCTTTTTTTTTTGTTTTAAATTTAAAAAAGACAGAGGTATCCTCAATGAAAATTCGTTGTTTTAATTTTATCACCCGACTTATTTAAAAAATTAACGAAAATGTGGGTGGCTCTGTCAATGTACAGCCACTGTTGTTCAACACTCTGCAGGTGAGATCTGCTTTGGGGGCCGCACAGCGTCGGAAGCTTTCTTTTAAAAACGTGTCGAACGTCGTCGTCCAGCTTTTACATTCAATCAAATACTCAATGGAGGTTCCGTTCAGTAACATGGGTCAACCGGATATTAAATGTAACGCTGCTAGAAAGGTAAAGGTTTACCTAATATAACACCTTTTTTTTATTACCTACGATTATTATTATTATTATTTTTCACACAATCGACGAGATTAGATTATGTTTGCCTTTGACCTGGCTTTCGGCTATTTTTTTTTTCTCCCTCTTTTGTGTCGAAAAGCATATAGGCAATTCCTTCTTTTTTATGGTCGATGCATGATAAAATGTTATTCTTATTCGTGTTGCAATAATTTCTTCTTCTTCTTCTTCGTTTCTTTATATTAATTTCGATGACGTATTTCACTTTTTTTTTGTTGAATTAGCTTTAGCAAATAAATGTTAGTTCTTATAGCTTTTTTTTTTTATTTCTTTTTTTTTAGGATGCGGTAAGTGACGGAAGCGTTATATGTTTTATGCACAAAAATTGTTGTTGAAATGTCTTGTGAGTAGGCTAGATAATTTATATTGTCTCGTGCACACTGTAAGTGTAAGTACGTTGAGTTTTAATTTTAGAAAACTCCCTCTTTTTTTTTTTATTTCTTTTTTTTTAGGATGCGGTAAGTGACGGAAGCGTTATATGTTTTATGCACAAAAATTGTTGTTGAAATGTCTTGTGAGTAGGCTAGATAATTTATATTGTCTCGTGCACACTGTAAGTGTAAGTACGTTGAGTTTTAATTTTAGAAAACTCCCTCTTTTTTTTTTTTTTTTATGTTTTTCTCGTTAGCAAAAATATCTATGTCGTTATCAAGTTCATTCATCACTCTCTTTCATTTTACACTTCATTACTTTGCAATTGACGTTTTCCTGTATATAACGAAATTACCATTTTCCACTGTTTTCTTTTTTTCGTTTGTTTGTTGTTTTTCATTTGCCGTTCTTTTTGCCCTTTATATAGTTTGTTCCTTTTGATAACGGAGAATTTTTTTTTTCTTTTTGATTTTACGAATGAGAAATTATTTTGATATTGATTTTTGAAATTTTCATTCATTTTATATTATTTTTTTTTTATAGGTTTTAGATCTGCAACGTGCTCTTCATGCTGATCCAAACGGTGCGGGAGGATCTGATACTTTAGATTTGCGTGATATTACTAGTAAGGTAAATATTTTAAATGGAACGGGATGGTTTGAGGGAAAAATAAAATGGAAAAGATCGTTTAGGAGTTTAAAAATCCTCGTTTTACCTTTTATTTCCAGTCCATAATTTTCTCCTCTTTCTTCGCGTTCTTTTTTGGTTTTTTTGCCTATTCTATTTGCTTCTTTTTGGTTTTTCTATGAATTTTTCTCTTTTCCAGAAATTTTAAGAAATTTCGAAAACATGGAAAAATGAATTCCCTGCCATTTTTCCTGCTGAGGAAATAAATTTCTGATCCATTTTTCCTAAAAATTTTGGTTCCTAGAACTTTTTTCCTAAATTAATTAACTATTTTTTTCATAATTTTTAATTTTCCTAAAAATTTTTGATTCCTAAATTAAAATTTCCTAAAATCCCTTTAAGAATAAAAAAATGAGGAAAAATATTAATTTTTAGGAAATTTTGTTTTAGGAATCAAAAAATTTTCGGAAAATTAAAAATTAGGGAAAAAAAAATGGTTAGGAAAAAAATTTTAGGAACATTTTAGGAAAAACGGATTAGGAATTTATTTTTTTTAGGAAAACGGTTTAGGAAAAATTGTCAGGAACGGGAAAAATGAACTGAAAATAAGAACCCATGAAATAGTCGATAGTTCAAAATATTTTGTTTCAATATTTGATTATTGGTATTTTTGATAGGTATTTCCCTACCGGTATAAATATTATTTAAGCATACTTTTCTTTCCTAAGGAATTTACACCATTGGCCAAGTTGTAGATAGAATCGGAAATTATTATTTTCCTAACTCAGTGACAGAAGGAAAATAATTATGGTGTGGAAAAAATTTTAATGTTCTTAAAAATATGGATATAAGATTATACGGAAATAATAATGGATGTCTATTTTTTTTCTGCTACTTCATTGGTGTGTTTACCTTTTTTGTCGAAAAATGTCTACAAAAATATGGACGTCTACCATTATTCCCGTGTACGTAGTTTTCAATTTCCTAGTCTTTCCACTATGATGTGGAAGAAGCAGAAATGCAAAAATAAATTATTTCCAGGTTATTTCCCAACGGTGTAAAAATTAACCAAGAATAAATAAATCAAGAAATTAATCCTGGAAAATTTCAAAAAAATAGTTTTCTAAATTTTCATTTCTGAATAATTTTGACCGAAAAACTATTCCCCGTCTTTATGGTTACTCGCCCTATGTATTTAAGCCTATAGTGAGTACCTGCCAATTTCGGGTATAGGCAGCCCGCATCACATGCATGTAATACAAAATATCACATGATTTTTGTTATTTTCAGGAAAAAAAAAATTTTATGTGCTTTCAATATCGTAGATTTCAAATTTAATGCCGAAAAATAGGGAGGGGGTGGAAACTTTTTTTTAGCGCCTATGTTTAGCTTATGTAAGCTCAGAAACGGAAACTGTAACGGTTTTTTTCTGCCATAAGCTAAACATTAGAAATGGAAAGTGCCATTTTGGCTAATTCCATCCCCGGTCAGAAAGATTCAATTCCAAACAGAAAAAGCAACATGGCGGCAAAATTAAAATTTTTAAAAATATAAAATTGCTCCTCCAGTGAATAAAAAAATCATGAGTTTTTTAAACTGATGCCTTATGTATGAGGCAGAGGTCCTAAAATGAGTTATTTCCTAGATTCTAAAAATGGCGCAAAAAAATTAGGAAATTAAAAGTTCATTCTCTTAATAAATTTTCCATAATAGTGCGCAATACCCAAATAAGGTTTTTAGGAAAATTTTCTAGGAAAGTGCCCGAAAGGGGTCATCGCGTATATTCCACGAATTTCCTGGAGGGGTAATGGGAAATTTGAATCAAAATATTTTATAATATTTCGAAAATTTATAAAATAGGGAAAATCTATATATATAAACGTCAGTTGTCCTCTGTCCATTTTCGAAAAACCGACTTCCACTTGAGCTAGAGAGTCGTGTAAAAACCCATTTTAAAGCTAATCTCGAGCTAGATTTTTTAAAAATATTTTCGTTTTCCGGATAATTTTTCCTTCTTCGGAAAATCAGAATACGTCACTTTTTTGGAGTAATTTTCTCTGTCCGCGTCCGGAAACCATCTTCCCATTGAGCTAGAAAGTCGAGTAAAAACAAATTTTGAAGCTAATTATATGCTTCGTTCACTAAAAATACTTTCATGTTTCGGAAATTTTTTTTTTTGTCCGGAAAATCGGAAAAACCTTATTTTCCCATGAAATTTTCTCTGTCCGCGTCCGAATACCAACTTCTTCATAAGCTAGAAGGTAGAGTAAAAACAAATTTTGAAGCTAATTTTGAGCTAGATGTTTTAAAAATATTTTCGTTTCTCGGAAAAATTTTCCTTCTTTGGAAAATCAGAATATGT
The DNA here is from genome assembly GCA_037577465.1 of Liposcelis bostrychophila. Classification (NCBI taxonomy): domain Eukaryota; kingdom Metazoa; phylum Arthropoda; class Insecta; order Psocodea; family Liposcelididae; genus Liposcelis; species Liposcelis bostrychophila. The sequence continues at coordinate 13,662,975 of CM075207.1, forward strand.
CATTATTTTTTTTTTTTGAGTAATTTTTTCTGTCCGCGTCCGGAAACCATCTTCCCGATGAACTAGAAGGTCAAGTAAAAACAAATTGTGAAGCTAATTATATGCCGGGTTTACCAAAAATACTTCAATTACCAAAAATACTAAAATTCTAGAAAGATATCAAGATCACACGGTTTGGGGTTTAGACTGAAGGCTCCATAAAATTCACTTAAATCCCAGAAAAATTCAAAATTCAAAGAATTTGGCGGCAAAATCGCAATATTGGTCAAAACAAATAATTTATGCAACTGAATGTAAAAAATTCTATTGTTTACCGTCGATTTATCGACGGGTGACCACTAGTTTATATAATAAAAGCGGCTAGTAAGTCGACCACAAGGTTTGGGTTCTATTCCAAAAAATTGTACGTAATTTTTTTTTTCATGAAAAATGTTTAAAAAAGAGCCTTTAGAGTCCCCATATGCTAAATATAGTGCAATTCAAGCATAAAATTAATATTTTGCTCAGTTAAAAATTTTAATTATAAAAATTTATAAATAGTTATAATATTTTATAATCGGCCAAAACGTTATAGAGTGATAAAATTTTATAACGCACTTTTTCTTGGGACGGGGTCAAAAATTAGTCAAAATGGCTTCTAAGTAATATACGATCAACCCTTTTTCAGTTTATTAATCTCTCTCTCACCTTTGGCTATTTTATAACCGGATTTTTTTTTCTTTTTTCCAGAATAAAGTTACCGATAAATTCAAGAGACCTTTCAAGAAACGGCATTCGAGCGTTTATCACCAACCTAGTAATAGAGTTAATAAATATTTGGCTCAAGCCATCGAAGCGAGATCCGTAGATCGTGAGAAATCTACTCACGTTTCGTTGGTTACACTTTGCTTTAAAGATAGGGATAAAGAAAATCAGGTAAGACACACTTTTTTTTTTTTTTTTTTTTTTTTTTTTATTTCCCTCCTTTTGCCGTTCGATCGAAATTAATTTCCCTCCTTTTTTTTTCAGTATCACGGAGATATCGATTTCGGATTTAGCAGCTCACTCGCTGGCGCTCTCCTCCTTTTATTGCTAACGGGAGGATTACAAGCCGTTGTTTTACCTAGAACCATAATTCTCTTGCTATTATTCCTCACTGCCTTCGTTTGGGTGGCCGTTGTTTTGATGTTACTTTTAGCTGTTAGACTTCGTTGGATTTTGTGGGATATATCCGAAAGTTTTGTACTACGACTTGCAATTACGGTTTTTACTATTATTTTGTTGTATGCTGTGTCGCAAGTTAATGTGGTACGTATTTTTTTTTTAAATGAGGTCAGCTGTTGAAAACCCATCCGGCTAGGTGCACTATTTTCAATGTTGCCGTTTTAAAGGGAGCGAGCTAATACTTTAATTTAATTACGTAAAATAAATTAAAACGTTTTAAAGAGGTAGCAGAGATTTGAGACATGCAGCGATCCTAGCGGATGTGCTCTTAACCAATACTTTCATTTTTTCTTGTAAAGGTTTCAATTCTCTAAATTATTTTATTATTTTTTTTTTTTAGTTTACTTGCGTTTGGGATGCCTCATGTTCTACGATGCAATCAACAACGAATGTAACGCTTGATGTGAGCACATACACGGATCATCGTGCATGCCCCATACCGCAATATATAGTTCTTTCCGCTGCTTTAGGCTTTTTAGCTGTATCCCTTTTCCTCAGATTACCAATTTTAATTAAGACTGCATTACTCACTATCATGGCGACTGTTTATATACTCTTAATTACTGCAAGTCATCGAGATATATTCCAGTGCTATGATCAGAGAGTCAAGTAAGTTTTGTATATTTTTATATATGTATTTTTTTAAAAGCGTAGAATACATCTTAAATTTCGAAACGGTTACGAAGAACTCAGGGTTTAATAGCAAAGGGATGGGGTCCAAGTTATTCTTTGAACTTCGAACATAAAAGCATAGGAAAAATATTCTTGATAAAAGCAGATGCTGAGTTGGATCTCCTTCTTGGATTTTACAATGATTAAAAACGTTCCCGACTATTTTTCCTAAAAATTTTGGTTCCTAAAAAAACTTTTCCTAACCATTTTTTTCCTAATTTTTAATTTTCCCAAAATTTTTTGATTCGTAAAATAAAATTTCTTAAAATGAATATTTTTCCCGATTTGTTAAATCCCTAAAAAGATTATATTCAATTTTATTTTAGGGATTTTAAGAAATTTTGTGTTAGGAATCAAAAAATTTTAGGAAAATTAAAAATTAGAAAAAAAAAATAGTTAAAATAATTTTAGGAAGCAAAATTTTCAGGAAAAATGGATTAGGAATTTAATTTTTTTAGAAAAAATGGGTTAGGAATTTATTTTTTTAGTAAATGGATTAAGGTAAGGGTAGGGAAGTGCGACCGTCTGAAAAGTGCGACCGATTTAATAAAAACTGATAAAAATCCCATACTTAAAAAAAAGATTTCAAGGGACGATTTTTTAATGTTTTCAGAACCTATTATGATCAAAGAAATGTATTGTTGTCGTCCATTTTTGAATAAAAAAAAATAATTTTACAAAAGCAAAAATTCATATTCGTCGGAAAGTTAGACTGCGTCATTTTCAATTTGATTTAATTTTATGTAAACATTGGCTTATTTTATGAAATATGCTCCATTCAATTGTCAATACCTTGCATTATTTTTTTATGCTATCAAGAATTTTTTACTCGACTTCCTATTTGATAAACCTTAATAGGTCGCACTTTTTTGGCAAAAATAATATTTTCGGAAAGTGCGACTAGCAGACGACTTCTTTAATTCCTTTGACAAAGGAAACCATCTTGTTTTTATTTACATATGCAATTCGGAGTGCCACTAATAATAATTATTTAATTGTAGTTTTAATAAACAAGGATTATTTGTTTTTAACGGTGTTCAGCAATTTTTGAAAGAAAATTCATCGATCTTTTATAAACAAATAACTTTTGCTTTGGAGAATTCATTTTTTTTAAAAAAATAAGAACGGTCGCACTTTTCAAAAAATGGAGGTTTGAAATATTATACGTCGGTAGTCAGAAAAATATGGTTGAACTCTAAATCGCGCCGTTTTTCAAATTTGAGGCTAATGCACATTAAAGCTTAATAATGGAGCAGTATATTGTAATAAAAAACTTGGCTTGATTCTCTTCCTATTAAGAACTAATAAAGGTCAAAATCAATTTTTTCTAGAACCCGGTCGCACTTCCCTACCCTTACCTTAGGAATTTATTTATTTTAGGAAAAATATTCTTGATAAAAGTAGATGCTGAGGTAAATCTCCTTCTTGGATTTTGAAACGTTTAAAAACGTTCCCGACAATTTTTCCTAATCCATTTTTCCTAAAAATTTTGGTTCCTAAAATTTTTTTCCTAACCATTTTTTTCCTAATTTTCAATTTCCCCAAAATTTTTTGATTCTTAAAATAAAATTTCCTAAAATGAATCTTTTTCCAAATTTTTTAAATCCCTAAAAGGATTTTAGTAAATTTTATTTAGGGATTTTAAGAAATTTTATTTTAGGAGTCTAAAAATTTTAGGAAAATTAAAAAAAAAAAAAAATAGTTAAGGAAACAATTTTAAACACCAAAATTTTAAGGAAAAAGGGGCTAGGAATTTATTTTTTTTAGTGAAAATGGTTTAGGAATTTATTTATTTATTTATTTATTTATTTATTTATTTTTTTTTTTTTTAGAAAAGTGGATTAGGAAGTTATTTTTTTTTAGGAAAAATGGATTAGGAATTTATTTTTTTAGGAAAAACGGATTAGGAATTCATTTTTTTAGGAAAAATGGTTTAAGAATTAATTTTTTTAGGAAAAATGGATTAGGAATTTATTTTTTAGGAAAAACGGATTAGGAATTCATTTTTTTAGGAAAAATGGTTTAAGAATTAATTTTTTTAGGAAAAATGGATTAGGAATTTATTTATTTTTTTTTTTAAGAAAAATGGATTAGGAATTTATTTTTTTTTTGGAAAAATTGGTTAAGGGATTTATTTATTTATTTATTTATTTATTTATTTATTTATTTATTTATTTTTTTTTTTTTTTTTGACAAAAATGGATTAGGAAGTTACTTTTTTTTAGGAAAAATGGATTAGGAATTTATTTTTTTAGGAATAATGGTAGGGAATCTTTGAAAAATATTTCACAGTAGTGTATGTTCTCTGAAAAGCCTTGAAAAATTGTACTTACTTTCCTATTTTTCCTTTTTTTTCCTTTTCCTTTTTCCAAATGATTGAAAATGTTTTATTAAAATAGTTTAATTCACGAGGTCGAGCTTTCACGACTGTTAAGAAAGTCTGAGCCATCTAAACGTTGAGCTAGTCCTATTGGAAGTTCGACCTGTAGAATTCGAAAATGACCTTCAAAATTAGGTACACTTGCGAGAAAATGCCGTCAGATCCAAAAATTGAAGCTGCAGAATCATCTTCAAACAGCATTTTTTTTTTTTTTTTGGAGATATTGGCATTTACCGCTATTTTACTTAATTTTTGAAGTTATTTTCGAATTCTAGAATTAATTTGTAAAATTAATTTTGTAAAATTAATTTTCAAAAATTTCCAAAAGTACTGTCCTTTAATCATTCAAACATGGATTACGAATAAAAAAACGCAATGTAGCATAACTGGCCAACTCCATTTTTAAAGCTTGGTTCAGATATTCATAGAATAAAGCACAGTACTTCCTGATATTTTGAAAATTAATTTTAAAAAATTAATTTTGAGCCATAATGGAGAAGCGGCAATTGAGTCCGTTCAATTTTTAAATTCCCAAATTCGATCCTTCAGCCTTTAGTTTTTTTTACATAACGTGAATATAGCTTATAAACCCGAGACTCTGAAGAAAAATTTTTAAAAATAATGAACTCGCGAAGGAAAGAAACTAAGAAATCGTATAATTATTTTTTGGGTCGATCTATTGAACCCCCCTGGGAAAACCTTTTTTGAAACTTTTCCGGAATATCTGATGAGCTTAAACGGCTTTTGTAATCGCATTTTTTCATTAATTTTTATTTTATTATTATTATTATTTTTTTTTTAGTTCAACTGTGCCAGTTGGCGTAACTAGTTTAGTTCAAGTTTTGATGTTCGTGCTCGCCGTTTTAATTCACGGACGCCAAGTAGAATGGACCGCCAGATTGGATTTCCTCTGGCAGATTCAAGCGACCGAAGAAAAAAGGGAAATGGATTCCTTACAACATAGCAATAAAAGGATATTATTTAATCTCTTGCCTGCTCACGTCGCCACGCATTTCCTTGATAATCAATTCCGTTCTAATATGGTTGGTAAAATTAAAATCAGTAGACTAATTTTGAAATTTTTAATAATTTAAAAAAAAATTCGAAAAAGGATCGATTTAGTAGCTAGGTTTTTTAAAAAGCGTTTATTTTTTTGCTCTTCATGACGCTTTAATCTCTCGCAAAATTACATACATTTTGAGCTGATTAGAAACTTATTAAAACCCTGTAGTAGTCTGAATTTGATTAATTAATTAAAGAAACTCGGATAAACCGAGCGTGGCTGAATAGACGATTTGCCATGTGTTTTTTTTTATTAAAGAAAAATTATTCCGCTCATTTAAAAAACGATCGAGCTGCTCATTTATTAAAAGTAACGGCTATAGAAACGATTTGGTTTTTATTTGAGATTTTTTTGGTAAATATAGTCGTTACGTTTACCGCTCATATTTTGCGCTGTATGGTAACTTTCTCTGGCTAAGCTTTACTCATGCGCTTTTGTTTGTTTCTTTTTTTTTTTTTCTCTCTGTAATCATACCTTTACCTTCACCCGAATTTCCTTTGACATAAAATACAAATTCGTTTTGTATTTTGTTGTTCGAATCCTTTTTTTCAAAAAAAAATTGGGGAAAAAATTTTTCCAAAAAAACCAATACAGAACACGCTCTCACAGGATTTATATCATCAATCTTATTCTCGAGTCGGCGTAGTTTTTGCTAGCATCACGAATTATCACGAATTCTACGTCGAACTGGATGGGAATAATCAGGGTGTGGAATGTTTGAGACTGTTAAACGAAATTATAGCTGATTTCGATGAGGTAAGCCCCTAGGAATTTTTAATTAAAAATCAAATCGAATCGATTTAATCGTTTTTTTTTCTTTGTTTTGCAGTTACTCGGAGAAGATCGATTTAAATCGGTGGATAAAATTAAAACCGTCGGTTCGACTTACATGGCCGCTGTCGGGTTAATGCCGGAATATCGAATTTTAGAGGACGATAACGATTTGTCAGCTGGAAGACATTTGTCAACTTTAGTCGAATTCGTTTTTGCCATGAGGGAGAAATTAGTCAATATTAATGATAATAGCTATAATAACTTTATGTTGAGGGTCGGAATTAACATTGGGCCGGTTGTGGCTGGTGTCATCGGAGCTAGGAAACCTCAGTATGATATTTGGGGAAATACAGTTAACGTTGCTAGCAGGATGGATTCGACGGGTTTGCCTAATCACACGCAGGTAATTTTTTTTTTTTTTTTGACGTAGGACTACGTCTTAGGGCGCACTATAAGGGTTTTGCCGTGTCCGGTTGGTGTTTTAGACACCGGACATTTAAAAAAAAAACGAATATTTCAAAAATTTCAAAAATTTTAGATAAATTCTTTAATCAAATTTTATCAAAAATCATCAACATGTAGAAAAGTTTCTAAAAATTTTATCTTTTTTCTTAAAATTAGTCAAAAATTTTATTATAAATTTCATTGAAAATTTAAAAAAAATTTTTGAAGCTAATATTTCGATGATTTTTGATTATTGAAAAAATTTATTTAAAATTTTATTGAAAACTATTCATTTATCGATTGATCTTGCGTGGACAGAGACACTTTCACTTCGACCTAACCTAATATCGATCGATTTATCAATTTATCGATTTATCGATCGATTTATCTCTTTTTTTATTATTTTTTATTTATTTATTTTTTTTTTTTTTTCGCAGGTGACGGAAGAAGTTTATCAAGTACTCAGAAATTATCCGTACGAGTTTCAGTGTCGAGGGAAAGTTAAAGTTAAGGGGAAAGGAGATATGACGACCTATTTCCTGACGGACAGGAAACAACCGGGAACGATACGCGTGGAGGAATTATCACATTTACGAGCTTCCAATAACGTAGGAGGTGCGAAACGAATTTTCAGATCATAAATTTTATATTTTAAGATCTTTTTTCAAATCTTTAAAAGCTTAAAAGCTTTAAGTTATTGTCGGTAATAACCTTCTTATCAGTTTAAGGAGCAGCGCAGATTCAAGGGCACAGGGAGGGAGGGAGGGGCCCATTTTTCCTGAAATCGGAAGCGAATTTTTACTAGATAAAATTCTACTTGTTTTTAAAATTTGAAATTAGTTTGGGGCACATTTTAAGCAATTATCCCAAGTTCCCGACCATTTTTCCTAAAAATTTTGGATCTTAAAATTTTTTTTCCTAACCAGTTTTTTCTTAATTTTTGATTTTCTTAAAAATTTTTGATTTCTAAAATAAAATTTCCTAAAATTAATATTTTTTCTAATTTTTTAAATCCCTGAAATTTTTGTAATAATTTATTAGGTAAAACTGCTAATTTTGGCTTTTCTTTTCATTCTTGTTTTCTTAATAAACCACTAAAAAAATTAAAATATAAAATAATTTTTAAAAAATTTCGCAACTTTGCATAGGCCTTGTAAATTATTGCAAAAATATTAGTGATTTAAAAAATTAGGAAAAATATTCTTTTTAGGAAATTTTATTTTAGGGATCAGAAAATTTTAGGAAAATCAAAAATTAGGAAAAAGAAGAAATAGTTAGGAAAAACATTTTAGGAACCAACATTTTTAGGAAAAATTGGATAGGAATTTATTTTTTTAGGAAAAATGGTAGGAATCGTCATCATTTCATCAAAAGAAAATTTTTGATCCTCAATTTTTTAAGGACTCATTCTTTCCATTTTTTTCCCCTTTTTATTAAATTGTTTTGTTTAATTTTTGTTCCTTTTTTCAGGCAATATGTATGGAGGCATTGCTACCCCTCTTGCTTTGCTCAACGGAGAAGCCCCGCCACGCCGCTTGACATCACGCCCTCCCGTCAACGAGCCGCCGGTTCGAAACGGTCCTCGCCTCCCCGTTTTGAAGGAAACCCACCGGGACCGGGACCGCGACGTTTCGAACCACCGCGGCGCACGCGGAGAATGCGAACCGTTGTTGCCTCTCAGTAATTCCGTCATGAAAATCCTACCGAATTCAAACAACGGGAAGTTTACTTATTCGAATAATTTTAACGAAAATTCCTACAACAACGGGTCCTCTGTCAATTATAATTTCAACAACACAAACTCAACGAAACCTTTTGATACTCCAAAATCGAAATTGGGTCATTTTGACAATTTAAATTGTGCTAATAGCTCCAGTAGTAATAATAATAACAATAATAATTCTATTAGTAATAATAACAACGGACATTCGTACATTTCAAACGGTCATAATAAAGGGAACGGACATTATAATATTAATTCAAATGGTCTCATGTGTAAGAATAGTGTTTTAGACGTGGATCTCCCACCGCCGCCTTTGCCTCCTCATAAATCGTCTTCTAGGAATCAGCAGCAATCTGTATCAAGGTTTGTATTTTCTTTCTTGTTTTTTAAATATGGGAGAAAAGTTATGTAATCGCCCAATGACCAAAAAAATATTAATATTTGTAAAATATTTTGCAAATATTTTTCAATATTTTGCAAATATTTTTCAAAATTTTTCAATATTTCGCAAGTATTTTGCAAATATTTTTCAATATTTTAAAATTTTGCAAATATTTTATAAATATTTATATCTTTTTTCTCATTGGGTTTATTAAATTTTTTTTAGGTATGCGAATCCTTGGTCGGAATCAAATAACAGGGTCGTTAATCACCTTCAACAAAGGAGCAATGAGCCTTACATGAGGCCTTTGCCGAAGCCGCCTGGTTCGTCGCCAAGGCATCGCGCTCCACCGTTACCACCTCACGGGCAACAGCTTTTACCACCTTCCTTGTCGTCATCGCGAGAACACAGGCATTCTAGGGGGAGAGAAGATAAAAAAAGACTTCAAAGGCATTACTCAGACGAGAGTATACAAGGGACTTCTTTATTTTCATCACCTGCGAACCATAGGATTCATTCTTCCGCAGATGAAATCAGCAGTTTGAATAGGTTTGTGTGGCCAAAAGTTTTTAATACCACCCAGCGCTCCTAGCGGAAAAATCTTGCAACTGCGGTCCTCTTTACAATATTAAATTTAAAGAAAAGTCGGACAAATAATTGTGGCTAATTGAATTTTTTTTTGCAGATCTCCAAGCCTTAGTTCCAGTGATGAGAGCTTTAGTAGGACCACGGACGCTTCTCATAGTCCAAGTCCGCCTTTAAATAATAAGGCTGCGCAAGAAGTGCCAGAAAAATGGTTGTATCCTTCTGATATTCAGGTAAATGGAATAGCCATTTTTTTTTTTTTTGCTTTAAATACATGAATTACTTAATCGAACGGCAATTTGTTTTTTTAAAGGTGAATCCATGTTCCTCGCCGGAACCATCGCCGAGAGCATCACATGACTATATACCTCCTCAGTGCTATTTAGCACCATCAGCGCCTCCTGCGACCACGAGGCAGCACAATTCCTCACCACATAGGTAAATTTTCATCGTTTAAAACCGTTACTCCAATGTCTTATAACCCTTCGAAGAAGGGAAAATTTATAATTCGGTTATTTTTGATTCCAAAAAGAAGTGTTATTCATTTTGAACCTCCGGTTATGAATCTAAAGTCAGAATTTAGAAAAAAAAATCGTATCTAATATGGAGAAGCCACTTCAACCCTTTACCGCCCAAGTTTCGAAATTTGGAAATACCTCACTCCTCCCAAATATTATTTTTCCGTATTATATATATATACATATATATATATATATATAAAGGTAAAGTACCAGGCCAAAGGGACGTTAAAAAAGAGATTTTTAACGCCCGACATTTCTCAATTATGCAACGGGTGATGTAAACTCAATTTTAATTTTTTAAACCTTTTCCCGAAAATTTGTAGAAATTTTTTGTATGAATTACGGGGTTTTAGGGGTCGCTGATTTCGAATCTGAAATTAGTTTTTACGTGGGAGGCACTGGTGGTCTCCCAGAAGACAAACTTTTTTTAAATTAGCGGAAAAATGACATATGGATATCAATTTATATGTTTTCCAGCAACCTGATTTCAAATTCAACATCTGATTTTACGTAGGGGGCACGTACTGCCCCCCATAAAATCAACTTGTCTTAAATTTAGTGCCTCCCAGAAGATTAACTTGTCTTAATTTTTTAAAAACCTATTATTTCTCATGTAATAATAATTTAGGGATGGGCGATTATTAATCGATTATTTAGTAGTAATCGATTAATTTTCTTCCGATTAATCGATTATTTGGCCGATTATAAAGGAAGCGATTAATCGAATATTCGATTCTATTTTAGAGAATCGAAAATCCGATTATTATTTATTACACAAGAATTTAGTAAAAAAAAAAAAAAAAAAAAAAAAAAAAAAAAAAAGCTGTAAAAGAACAAAAAAGTATCTTAAAATAAGAAAAAACTTTTTGGCCCATAACCGAAACCTAGTTTCTGGCATTAAAAGTTGCTTTTTTTTTTTTTTGAAGAGTGGTTTTATATAACACAAGTAATCGACTAATCGATTATTGATAATCGATTATTTTTTATCCGATTAGTCGATTATTTTTTTAGAAAAATCGATTATCAGTAATCGATTCATAAATTTAATAATCGCCCATCCCTAAATTAAGAAAACTGAAAATTTAAAAAGTTAATAGCCCTCCATCTTATTTCAATTTTTTCAAAATTTTAACTTCAGATTCAGAATTAGCAGTTCAAAAGACCCGCCAAATTATTTAGTTTTTATTATTTTTAAACTTATAAACGCCTCTACACAGAAACAGCTCTTTTGCCCATAAGCTAAACATAGGCGAAGCATCTTGTTGAATATTGCATAATTGAGTGTCCATCCATTATTTTCTTGCATTTTTAAGTTCTTAAAAATAAAAAGAAGAATAAATAATGCGTTTAAAAAATTCGAATCCAGTAAAAGATTATGCAATATTTTAAATAAGATTTTACCAACCATCCGCCATCTTGAATTTTTTTTTTTTTTTTTTTTTTTGTAAATTTTAATTTTATATTTGATTTCAGCAATTCAAAATACCCGTAGTTATATTGTTTTTACAAATTTTTTAAAAATTGAAATTGCAAAACTAACGGGTCCTTATATGGGCCCTTGGGGGTCTGGGCATTGAAATTCATGGGCTCATGTATGGATCCATGGGCGGCAAAAGATTAGTTTTTTAATTTTTTAATTTTTTTTCCTTGCAGACATCGAAACGCCAATTCCTCAAGCAACTCAAGACGGAACAACACAAACGTAACCAAGACTGGCGATCCTTTACCTCCTGCGACATTGCTGGCCATGGCGGCCGGAGCCACGAGCACGATCGACACAACAATCGGAGACGGGGAAAACACCAATTACCGCGGGGACAGTTGCGCCAGCTTCGAATACGTCGCGCGTAACAAAAACAAAAGATCCTTGAACAAGAACGGCCACTTACCCAACGGAAACGGGAAAAACTTGGAGAGACCCAACAACAAATGCAATTACTCGAACGTGGAAAGGTCGAATTCGAAGACGAGTTCGAACGGAACGAACAGTCGACCGAGGAGGAAATTGCAAAGCTTGGAACGGAAATCCAAGGATAAAAGGGATTCCTCCTCGGAGGAGAATTCTTTGGACAAGGAGAGATCCCCGAAGAAGGAGAAATCCTCGAATAACGACATCAAAGAGAGATCCCCGAGTTTGGACATGGAGGAAACGCGTTCCCGATCCGCGTCCAGCGGGAAATCCTCGAAAAAGGATAATTCTAGTCAAACGGAAAAAAGGGATTTAGCGGAGTTCGATAACATTTCCCTGGATCACAACCTGAGCGATTTGAAAATGAAAACGGAGAACGTTTTGGACGAGCAAAACTTGTTAAAAAACATGAAGGAGAAATCGGATTGTAAAAAAGATATAATTTCCCTGGAGGAGCTCAAAAACGTGAACGACGTTTTAACGGAATTGGGCCAGGAAAATTTAATCGCGAGCGCGAGGGATTTGACGCCGTTGGTTTTGGGAAGGTGCGTAAATTTGCCGAAGCCCCCGGTTTCCCTGTCGGACATATTGAAGAACTCCTGGAGAGGAAACCGAAGATGGAAGAGCAGATAACCAGAGAGCAGGTCGTGTACGGTCGGATCAAACCCGCGAAAAATTTGGAAAGGAAATCCAGTTTCACTTTCAAAAACAAAACGGAGCCCGTTCACGTGAAATTAGGGAGCAACAGCCTGGATCGAAAGTGTAAATATTTCAATAGGAACTACGAGAAAATCGAGGAGATTTCGAGTTTAAACGACGAGGAATTGGAATCGTTGCTGACGAAAAGGGACAGCGATTCGGAGAAGAAATCCTCGTCCCCGGCTCCGTTTAAAAAACCGAATCGATTGCTGACGATCGAAAGGAAAGCGGTGGAGCAAGAGCAAAAATTACTCTGCCCGAGCCCCGAGCTCTCCTCACCGAAAAAGGTGATGAGCCGGGAAAATTCGTTTCGGAAAAAGGAGAGACCCGTCGGATTTCACGAAGAGCAGTTTGAAAATTTAAAAAATTTCGGGAGCTGCGATAGGAAAAACCCGAAAAACAGGCAGAGGGCTCAGTTGCCCTCGCCGAAAAAAGAAGAGGCGGGGGTTAATCCTGCCATGGAGCAGTTGATCAAGTTGAAACCGGTTCCGCCGCAAGTCCCTCCGAAACCGAAAAGGTTGCAATTGAAAATGGAGAAAAACGGGTCCTCTTCGGATGATGATATTAAATCTCCGATTAGCGTTAAGGAAATGGCCATTTGCTTTTCAAAGGGAAATAAATTCCCGTTGGTTTTAATAAATAAAGAGGAAAAGCAAATCTCTGAGAGGTAAAAAAAAAAGAAAATTATGTCGGGAGAGTAAAGGAATGTGCATCTAGGGCGATGCATGATGGAAATGACTTATTTGCATAAACGGTGAAGGGTCTATTTAAAAATTGAGCATGTTCTATTTATTTTCATTTATTTATCTCTTTTTTTTTTAATGGCAACCAACCTATTTTCAGCTTCAAGCTTTTAAAGAAAATTGAAAGAATTGTCCGGGTATTGGCGGAAATATTTTAGTTATGTTATAGGGTGGTTCTTATTTTGCCAAGTTTGGATTTTCGGACATGCCACACCCGAACTTTATTTATTTGTTTGAGATCAGTTTCCTTGAAATTTTTTAATTTTTTTTCTCAACCGATTCCCTACCATTTTTCCCAAAAAGAAATAAATTCCTAATCCATTTTTCTAAAAAAAATAAATTCCTAACCCATTTTTCCTAAAAAGAAATTAATTCCTAATCCATTTTTCCTGAAAAAAAAAAATAAATTCCTAATCCATTTTTTCTAAAAAAAATAAATTCCTAACCCATTTTTCCTAAAAAGAAATTAATTCCGAATCCATTTTTCCTAAAAAAAAAAAAAAAATAAATTCCTAATCCACTTTTTCTAAAAAAAATAAATTCCTAACCCATTTTTCTTAAAAAGAAATTAATTCCTAATCCATTTTTCCGCAAAATTCTGGTTCCTAAAATTGTTTTCCTAACTATTTTTATTTTTCTAATTTTTAATTTTCCTAAAATATTTTGATTCCTAAAATAAATAATAATAAAATTCCCTAAAATCCGGTTAGGGATTTAAAAAATTAGGAAAAATATTTATTTTCGGAAATTTTATTTTGGGAATAAAAAAATTTTAGGAAAATTGTAAATTAGGAAAAAAATGGTTAGGGAAAAATTTTATGAACCAACGTTTTTAGGAAAATGGATTAGGAATTAATTTTTTTAGGAAAAACGGATTAATTAATTTTTTTAGGAAAAACGGATTAGGAAAAATTGTCGCGAACGGGTCCGGTTTATGTGATAGAAGCCAAAAAGGAATGAAAACTGGACTTAGTGCGTTTTGTTACTTTTCTCGATTTTTTCTCTTATTTTGGCCTCTTGCTCAAAAACCGGACCAGATTCAAAAAAACTATTTTCAGATTCGAAATCTACGCCAAACTTCCAATAGGAAACGAGGGGAAAAACAAATTATCAATTTTTTTAGCTCTTTTTCCGAACTAAAAACTCGTCGAGGCACGCTTTTTCGTCTAGTAAAAAAATTTGAAAAAATTCAGGGAAACTTGTCTCATACGCATAAAAAAACTTAGTGGGTGTTCCCTGCGAAAACCCAAACTTTGCAAAATTAAAACCACCCTATTGTAACATTTTTTTTTTTCATAAGTTTTTCGTCCACATTAACTGAGTCGATAAAATAGCGAAAACCGACGGAAAAAGGTAAAAGCCGGCTGTAACTGATGTTAGCTGGGCTCCCTGAAAAAGCCCGTTGTGTTATAAGTCGAAGTCCTACCGGGTTTGGTCACGTGATAATAGCCCGTGACTGGAATTTACGGAGCCAGTCGAGGCCTGCAAATCTGATTTATAAGATCATTTTTCATCCCCAATCCAAATATCAAGATTTTAATTTTTTGAAGCGGCCAAGAAATTTTATTTTCGGTCTAAGAGTAAAACAAAATTATTTTTTTATCTTTCATTTTTTAACACGTTTACTTTGAATTCATTTAGAGAAAATGGTTGGTTGTTCTGATTTTTATTGGTTTTTTTTTTTTTTTTTTCTATCCATTAATTTTATAAATCTAATTAACTTCTTATTCTGTAAGCTAAATTCTCCATAACAAGCATGAAATTTGGTACTACGCTCAAAAAAAGTTCTAACGTAAAAAATTAAGTAACATTTGATTATTTAATCAATAATTTTTTTTAGAAATATTTAAAAAATATAGGAGGTAAAAAATACTGGCGGAGCGGAGGCAGAATTTAAACGAATTTAAACAAATTCGCTAAAAAGCTTAAGAGTACGAACCAGTGAAATTTAAGCGATCATCGATTAATAAGTTAAACATAAGCGGAAAATTTAAATCGTGGCAGCAGACAAGTGACTAATGCTTACTCTTAAAAGTAACCAATCCAAATATCGGTAGCTAAGAGATGGAATACTTGCAATGTTCTGATTGGTTACCCTTAAGAGTACGCATCATCGTGGCATCAGATAAATGGTATTTTTTATTTTACGGAAAAACGAAGACAAATCTTGGAAATGAAAAAAGTTAAGAAATCATCAGAAAAGAATTGCGAAGATTTCTTTTTTTTTAAGATTTGCCAGATTCTTAGCTTTTCTTTCTTTGAAGATTTGTCTTGTTTTTTTCGTAAAATCAAAAATACGATTTATCTGCTGCCACGACTGATCCGTACCCTTAAACTTACTAAAAACAGGACCTAATAGAGGTCGGCCATACAAGGTGAAGTTTTTAGCTGGTTCCACTTTATTGACGATGTTTACCTTATGCAAAATTGAAAAACCGGAAACAGATTTTAGGCCGATCTCTGTTAGATCTACATACTAACGAAATCGTTTTGCGCCTTTTGCTCCTTTGGAAATATTAGTATGTAATAAAATATAACGGTAATTAATTCTTCTTGCAAGTCATTGGAATACAGCAAACATGTCCAGTATTCTGCTGTCATGTTGACTCTTTCCCAAGGTTCAATGCCAAAATTATTTATTTATTTATTTTTTATTTATTTTTTATTTATTTATTTTTTTTAATCAGCTGTCATTTTTCTGAATCTCTAGATTACCTTATAATAAACTCAGTGTTATCAAAAACTCCCGAAGTCTTATTTTTAGAGACCAAAAAGAGGAAAGAGGTCAAAAATTTCCAAATATTTCTGTGTCCCGCGGCGCAAAGCACTCCAGTTGGTTTATATTTAACTGTGCATTAGAGTGGGCCGAAAATTTGAAAATTTTGAAATTTCGAAATTCCTGGGGTGCTAAGTAGTTGCGTTTTGCCTTTAAAAATATAAGATTCCATACAATTTTACTTAATCCATTTACCCTAAAAAAATAAATCCTAATCCACTTTTCCTAAAAAAAATGAATTCCTAATCCATTTTTTCTAAAAGTTTTAGTTCCTAAAATTTTTTTCCTAACAATTTTTTTTTCCTAAAATTTTTTGATTGCAAAAATAAAATTTCTTAAAATCCCTGAAATTATATTTCTTAAAATCCCTTTAGGGTTTTAAAAAATTAGAAAAAATATTCATTGTAGGAAATTTTATTTTAGGAAAATTGAAAATTAGGAAAAAAAAATGCTTAGGAAATTTTATTTTAGGAAAATTGAAAATTAGGAAAAAAAATGCTTAGGAAAAAATTTTAGGAAACAACATTTTTAGGAAAAGTGCATTAGGAATTTTTTTTTTTAGGAAAAATAGACGGGAACGGAAATAAAAAAATCCTCTAGGAGACATTTTTTTCAACTTCTTTTGCCATCTGACGTTTTTAAAAAGCCCATAAAAAGGTCAAAAAGATAAATTTTTTTTTTCTATTAAAAATTATCCTTTTCTATTGGAAATTTTGCGGAGATCACAAATTTGAAGTCAGTTTATAAAAATCTGCTCCGTTTTTTTCAGCTGGAAGCCTGAATATGACTAAAAAAAAGCGGTAAAGCAACAAAACATGACAAGTCCACACTTTTATACTTATTTGGGCTTCTGCCAAATATTTGGCCTATTTTTCATCCTCCATGTTGTAAGGGACCATTTAAAGCCCTAACTAGTACGTCATTGCCCTCTACTCGCCCCTTAACTTCTTCGGCTGGTTGAAAGTTTGCATAACAGAAATTCCACCTGCTAACTTGAGTGGATTTGATTAATTCTTTCGATCGAATTTAATTCAACTGCCCAAGTGAAATTATACTGCATTAAAAAAAACACTACTTAATCATTTTACTGTTTTCAACGATTTTTTTAAAAATCCTTTTTTTTTACTAATATCCGTTTATGCAAAAAACGTCAAAAAAAAAAAAAAATCAAGAATCATACTAACAAAGCTATATGCACGATGGGCGGAAAAAAAAAATTCAAAATTTCAAGAAGCATGTTGGCTACGAATACATTGGATGCTGGGAAAAAAAATCGAAATCTTGTCTCTCTGTTTATCTGTTCTTTCATCTCTTCGTAACTAATTGATTATGACTAACGTCATTTTGATCATTTCTTACTTTTGGGGAAAATACATCAAAAAAATGCATGCCGTTAAATCAAAGTTAATTTTTATAAATTTTTTTCGAATTAAATTTTTTTTTTTTCCTGTGCAGAATTTCGCAAACAAAAGACACGAGCGAATATGACAACGCGGAAAGCGACGAGAATAGATTAGAGGATGACGCCGAGAAGCTGGAAACGAAAAAATTCGAATTGGAGGAGAAAAGGATAGCAGACGAAGTCGAAAGACAGGTAATTTTTGAATTGGATTTTATGTTAACGAAAAATTTTATTAACGTTCGTTTTACGCAGGAAGCGGAAGTGAAACGACTGTTGGAGGAAAGAGCAGCATTCGGGGAAACAAGCCAGTCGGAATGGTCCGAAGAAGACGAAAACGAAGGTGGAGCTTCCGAACCTTTATTAGCCGATAGAGAATCGACAGGGTATACGACGGATGATCCAGCTTTGGAAAATTTGTCAATGTTAAATGAAGCAGGGTTAACAGACGCTGAAGGTGTGTAATCTTTAAAGGCTCATGGCCCCCCTGATTTTGTATCTGGCTGGAGTGTCATTCCGTACGAGCTAAGGTTCCTTTTTTTTTTTTTTCAGCCGCATTAAGCGACGTCAATTCGATATTCAATGACCCCGAAGAAGGTATGGATAACGACGATAACACAAGCATGTCCTCCCGAGCGTCTTCCCGCATCTTCGATTCGGACGCCATCATGTCTTTGGATTCTCTTTCCGCCCTGTACGATAGCGAATACGATAATTACAGGACGGAAGACGAATTACCGGCTTCTCATCTCGATTACTTCGTAGCGACGGACGCCGACATTAATTTAGCCAACATCAGATCAATGTCCGAGAGCATAACTAGGAATTTCGGACAGCCGAGAAGCGAAACCGATCCGGATAGCGACGTTTAAATTAACTGCTTCCCCTCCTTTTTTTTTTTAAAAAAAACGGATCTCAAAAGATTGGGTGGAATAAAAGATTTCGCAGGAAAGAAATTAACTGTGTATATCGCGTACTTTTGCATTTTTTTTTTCAAACCTCGCTTGAATTAGGTTTTTTTCCTGTGATAAAAAAAAACGTACTGTAAATAAAATTAAGAAAAAGAATTTTTTATCTGAGGAGATTATCGAAAAATAAGTCATGGCCTATATACTCAGATTAATCGAATTCTTTTTTTTTAAATTGATTTTTAAAAAATTTGTAAATTGATCTATTGAACGGTTTTTAATGGTCTCGTTTCTCTTTTATTTCCAAAAACACACGCAAAAAAAAAAAAAAAATCATCGGAGTACTATTTGTAGATTTCAGTGCAATAAAAATAAAAGAAAAGGTTTTCGTATAATTATAATTTTCCTTTTGTTTCATAATGACCCTTTCCCATTTAAAAAAAATGAGATCGAGACCTGAGATGCAGGTACATTTTGTGGATTGTGTTTTTTGTTGTTAGCGACTCAGTTTTATAAATATACAGTGAGTTTTACATTAGATCCATGATTATGTTGATTCAAGCAATATTTCCTGTTGATTGACATTCACTTTTCCTGCTAATGCCTTTCAAACCTAAAGGCCATCCCGTAAAGTTCTGAAATGAGACCCCAAATTATGTTTTCACTGAGCAGAAAGTGGGGAAAATGGAAGCCCCAAAAAAAATTACAGTGCCATAACCCTTTAAGGACGATGGCATCAAATTTGATGCCAGTATACGGAGCTCATCTGATTAAAAAAAAAATTTCTGATGTGACTCACATTTACCACCAAGGAGTTTTCGGGGTCGCTGACCTCAAATCTGACGAAAAAAATTTCTCTCTCGCAATCCAAGATGGCGGAGGAAGCCTAAACCCTGAATATCTCGTAAATTACTTGCTAAGTAATTAACTTAATTAAGGGCACTCAAATTCTAATGTTATTTTCTTTTTTTCTTTTTTTTTTAGAGCTAAAGGTTTATTTCTATGAATAAAGCTTCGAAAAAGAAACTTCCGTCCACGGTGTGTGATTTTTCAAAATATGCTTATTCCGTCGTGCAAAAGTTGTAAATTCTATTCTCCGTTATCCGTGATTCGATTCAGCAAGATTTTCCTTTTATGGTACAGTACGTGTCTCTGACTTTAAGCGAAAATCAGTTCTGTCTTAATGTGAGTTTTAATTTTTTATTTTTTATTTCCTGTTCAATTTTTTTCATAAAAATAATCACACATCAATTTTTAAACACTTATTTGCAAATGAAAGTTATTTTATTAATGAGGATTTTTACGGCAAACTAAATCCGCTAGGAGCTGTCGGCTGCTGTCATGGTAAAATGGCGGCCGGCTTCGGACTGGCTAATAATGACTTTAATATAAGAAGGGAATATTTATTAACCAGTCCGAAGCCGGCCGCCATTTTACCATGATAGCAGCCGACAGCCCCTAAGGGATTTAGTTTACCGTAAAAATCCTTACTAAGTAAAATTAAAATTCGATGATTCAATCATTTATTTTGGACCACTTCTGTATGACGTCATCGTTTTTCCTAGTCCAGAAAGCATGGCGGTAAACTTTTAAGATGCGCAGAAACCCCCAAACATGGGTTTGTTTTTCAACTTTGAGCATAAAGTGACGTGGAAGTCAAAATCACGTGACTTTATTGGCTATTTCGGCAGTGGAATTCGCGCAGAGCATTCTGGGACTAAAAGGGACAAACAAGCAGAGGACGCATTTTTGTGATTTATATAAGTTAAGAATAGGCGGTACAGTGATTTTAGCTATTTCAAGGCATTTAATGTTGAAAACTCTTATAATTGGTGTTCTATTTCTATAAAAATAATTCCGAAGTCAAACTGACAAGTTTTTTTCTCGAACCGAGCAAAATGAATTTTTAACTTCCATGTCTATACTTAGCTTATGGGAAGCATTATTAGAATGTACCCGGTCAGACGACACGTTTTTCAATGCATTATGGGATGAAACGTCACTGTCGAAATCGTCTGTACAGTTTTATTTTAAGACCGAAAAAAGCATAGTGTGAAAAACGTGGTGTGCTTTAAAAAAAGTTAAGTTATCACCCAAACTTATACCTGAAGGTAAGAATATACTGTATAATAATAATAATTAATTTAATCGTGTGGGGTATATGAGGAAGGCGTCTTTTGATGAAGATTATCTAAATATGGTAAAGCATAAATTAAACATTGAACAAGGTATATACTGTATATTTCTTTCACTTATAGTCGTGCTGTTTAATGGCAAAATGTTGTATAACCTATATGCTGATTATTTTTGAGACTTCGTAAAGACACAATATTGTATTTTTACACCAACACTTGTCCCTTTTTTCTTATTTATGACACCATTAATTTTTGGTGTTACTTTGCTATAATTTTCCATTATCCCTTTTTCTCTTTAATTATACTTGAGTAAGATTTTGGGGATAATAGTAGCTCTGACTTCATCTCCTTGTGTTAAATCCATTACAGTGTTCGATCGAATTAATTATGCTTGTGGTTAACATCATTAAGGCTTAAGCTCCCAGTTTTTTAACCCTTTGTCGCCCATGGGTCCGTATATGGAGTTTAATACCCAGACGCCCATGTGTCCATATATGGACCCATCAGTTTTGCAAACCTGCATGCAGAGCTTCAGTTTTCTTAAAAAATTGTAAAAACCATGTAACCGAATATGAAGTCGAAATTTAAAAAAAACCAAAATCCAAGATGGCGGATGGTTGGTAAAATCTTATTTAAAATATTACATAATTTTTTACTAGATTCGAATTTTTTAAACGCTTTAAATTTATTGCTCTTTTTATTTTTATGAACTCAAAAATGCAAGTAAATAATGGATGGACAGTCAATTATGCAATTTTTAACAAGATGCTTCAGTTATGTTTAGCTTATGGGCAAAACAGCTGTTTCTGTGTAGAGGCGTTTATAAGTTTAAAATAAAAAAAACTTAAATATTATGGGGCGTTTTTCGAACTGCTAATTCTGAATCTGAAGTCCAAATTTTGAAAAAATTGAAATTAAAGATGGAAGATAATTAACTTTTCAAATTTTCCATTTTCTTAATTATTATTACATAAAAATTGATCGGTTTTTGAAAAATTAAGACTAGTTAATTTTCTGGGGGCCAGCACGTGTCCCCTACGTAAAATTAGATGATAGATTTTGAACTGCTCGAATTGCTGCAAATAGCGAAATTTGGGCGGCGAAGGGTTAAGTAGAACATTAAAACTCAAATGGGAAGTTAGTGAATTTTTTTTTTTTTTTTTTCTTGTTTCATTGTCAAAATTTTTGTAAGCTGACACTTTTTATAGGGGCCATTTAAGGGTTATGTCAGCGGAATTTTAAACTTTTGACCCTTTTTCCATTCGGTTAGCAAAAATTGGCATTCTCTTATATAGATTTAACACTGCTGGTAGCATATCTCAATCGCTGATATTTATATGATGTAATCATTTTTTTGAACGATTTTTATCCCCTCCCCCACCCCCTGTAGTTATCGAAAATTAAGACTTCTTTCACGGACATGTGTCATTAGCATCTTCATTTAGACTCGAAACGATGACGTCATTTCGATATTGTTGAGCCCCTGATTGGACTTTGGACCGCTGATTAAAAAAAAAATAAACGGTTAAGATTTCTTGAATAAAATTGTGTTCACGCTTATTATGTTCTTTTTAGTAAACTCTTCAATTTTTAAGCTCAAAAACAGTAATAAAATATCGCAGAGATTATAGCGGCTTTATTATTTTTAGCTTCCCGTGAAGGATCAAACTGTCTAAGGGTTAATCTTTTTTAAACTTATTCAAAAAAATTTTATTACGGTAAACGTTTTTAAAATGAATAAAAATTTTAAGAAATGCAACAAAATACTTTAATGTATTCAATAAAAAAATATCTCATTTAGAAACACTGTACAATTAAAAATTACTTTCTTCATCAGATACACATTCCATAAGAAATTTGGGATGACCCTTATTTTCATCGATTAAAAATTTGTCGTCCTTTTCCCGGCTGCTTTCGTCGGTGTTTTCGACTGCCACCGAGTTCCCAGTCTGTTCTTTCTTCTGTCTTTTCACTCTTCTTTTAACGAATTTATTATACAAACATTTAAAATAGGAATTTTTAGATTTTAACCGGCTTTTAATTTTCCCGACTTCTTTCACCGCGTTCATTAAATATTTCCTTAAATCTACGACGCTCATATCTCCGAAGATTTCCTCACCGGATTCGAATTCGTCCTGAAAAGAAAAAGATGAAAAAAATTGAATGTGGGGAGAAGGGGGAGGGGGGGGGGTAGTTGAAGTTGCTTGCAAATCAGACCGACTCAAAAATTAAATAAATAAAAAAATAAAATACTCACAAGGGTTTGATCATAAATGACTAAATCACTTCCGATCCAGTCTGGATTATCCCTAATAATCTCCTGCCATTTCTTCAAAATCTTATGGAAGGTAATGCATTTCGTCCGAAGTCTTCCGCTTCCGGTCCTCGAATACGCCCCGAACAGCAAACTCGTCGAAAATAAAGTATTTATATCGTTCCAGTACTTTTCGAGATAGTCCAACTCCATTTGACTCACGTTAATATCGTTCGGTTCGAATTTATTAAAATTTTTCTTCTCCCTTTTGCTTTTCCTCACGGTATTCGCTTCCAACGTGTCCTTCCTGGTCAATCCCATAAAGCTCAGAACCTCCTCTTGAGTCTTCGGGACTTTTTCCGCGGTGTCCATCCTCCTTTTCTCGATTTCGTCCGTGATTTGCCTTTTTATCGACAAAAACGATTCTTCGAACGATTCCTCCTCCAAATTCCGCTTCAAATTTCTTTCTAAATTTTTCTCCGGTGCCGGCGGTATTCGGTCGATCGGCTTTTCGATCTCCGAAATCTCTTTCGTCGTCGGCTCTTCCGGTGAGTCTTTCTTCTCCAGCAGCTCCTTCCTCTGCTGCTTTTTCAACTTTTCGTTGAACCTGTGGCAGGTGTAACATCTTTTCTTGTTCAAATGAACGAGGAGCTCGCAGGAATGACTTCGTACGGTTTTTTGAGATTCCCCGTAAATTTCCGTCCAACCGTCGTCCGACCAATATTTCTGTAAAGACGGATCGTCGCAACCGGAGCAAACGCTGTACATCTTCAGCTTTTCGATGAGGGACAAAACGTAAAAAACGCTGATTTTCCCTTCGGAATTCGCGATGTTTCCGATGTTTGAAAATATCTCGTGGGATTTGTCCAGCTGGCGCCCTCGGACGTTGATTCGAATTTTCCCGCAGCGTCCGACCACGACGCTTATCATTATCGTCGGGTTCAGCTGACCGTCGATTTGCGTTTTCAAAATCTGCAACCCGTGCCGAGGCTCCAAAGTCACCAACCAACTTTCCGGCAGGATCGTCTTTAATATGTTCGAAAACGCGTGGAGGGAAACCTGCTTTTTGATTTCCGGCCGTTGGGATTTTTCCACTTTCGTCGAGACGTCAAGTCTTTTCAGAGGTTCCACTTTTATCGGCTTAGGCAACGGAGGAGGATTTCTACTTTCGATTTTCACTTTTTCCGGTTCGTACGGCACGAGTTTAATGAAGCGAGTGTTCGGCGGAGGCGGAACGATTTTCTGTTCGACGCTTTTCACCGGGAGGACGACTCGGTTTTCCTGAATTTTCGTATAATTTTCCGGGATGAATTTACCGGAAAACTTCTTAGATCGATTTATCGGGAACAGGGAACTAGGGGCTTTAGGTTTCGGGGGCGGGCGGTCATTGCCGGAAATCCGATAAATTTTCGAAGGAGATTCGAAATTCACCAAACGGAAATACGTCCCGTTTTCTTTGGTTAAATCGTTGGCTGACAACGGCATCAAAATCGGTTTCTTTTTAACTCCTCCCAAATTTCTGAAATTTCTTTGCGGTAACAAAACAGGTCCGTTTTCTAATTTCTGCAATTCCTCGTTGATGTTCTCCACGGATTTCACTTTGATTTCCGGTTTCCTCGAAGAATCGTATTTTTCCTCCTTCAAATTTTCTATGGCTATCGTTAAATTCTGCGCGTTCATCTCGCTTATCCTAGACAAAATCATGTCGATCTCCGTGATCTCCCCTTTTTTTTTCAACTGCGGTATTTGCAACGGAATGTCCACGTTCCTTCCCCTGACGGGATTTCCGATCCTCGTCAGCCCCGGCATCTGCATCTCCTTCGTCTTTTTATTAATCATGTTCTCCATCTCCGACAATTCCTTGTCAATATCGTCGAAACTCACCGACACGCCCTTGTCAATATCCTCGACGATTTTAATCTCCTCCGCTTTCTGTATTTTCCTATCCGCTCTCCTCAGGCGTTCGTACCTGGCCATTTCCCCCACGGATATGACGCTTTCATCGCTTTCGCTGCTATCCTCGAAAAAATTCCTTTCGGATTCAAAACTGGATCGCGTTGATGGTTGCAACAAATGGGTAATACCAGACGACGTGGTCGAATCTAAACTCTCCCCCGAATAACATTCGCTCTCCGACGTTTCCGTCGTCAGTCTTTTGTTTTTATACGGGAGCGTTCGACTTGTGTCGTTCACGTCGTTAGTCACGTTCTTGTCGGCGTCATTCACGTCGTGTAAATTCGTGTTGAACAATTGATTTTTAAAATAAGAGTGCTCTAAGATGCATCTTCGGATTATCGGAAGCTGGCGCATGATTTCGTAAACGACGGTGGTATCGTAATCCGGTAACAGTCCTCTTTCGGTTTCCATATCGGTCATGGTAACAATCTCTTGTTTTCTTGATTTTTTAGGCTTTATAACAGGCTCAGACTTGTTTTCACTCATTTCATCGCATTCATCGTCTTCTTCGAGAATTTCCAACGCCTCATAATCATCACTTTTGTCGCAATGCATTTCTTCTGCTACAAAAGGGAGCATGATCATGTCAGTCTTTTTGTGTTCGTTTTTACTATCTTCTTCTATTGTGTCTTCAGAGGAAGGGGACAACATTTCTATTGAACCGTCACATTGCTGTTCTTCTTCTTTATCGGTTCCGGTTTCATTTCCAGTCCCGTTCTCGATTCCAGTTTCAATTTCAGTTCCGTTCTCAGCTCCGGCTTCAGTTCCGTTCTCACCTCCGGTTTCAGTTTCGTTCTCGTTCTCGGTTCCCGTTTCGGTTTCACTTTCCATTTTACCGTTTTCCGCGATTTCCTCGTTTTTCGTATTTTCCTCGCTAAGTTCTAATGGAGGTTCTGGAGTTTCCTCTTTGTTTCCCAGGTTTTCTTCTAATTTTTCTTCAAGATCCATTACTGGTACTTCGGGTACTTCCGCTTCTTCCATGCAAGAATCTGTTGTGGAGGTTTCGTCCGTACCCTCATCGATATGCTGATCAAGTTCCATCATGTTGAGCGCCTAGGAAAAAAAAAACAAATCAAAATTGGTAAGCTTTTTGTTGAATCTTTGAAATTTTGTTTTAAGTTGAAACATTTACAAGACTTCTGCAGGGAATTTTTTTTTCCCACTAAAATGGTCTATTCAATTAGTGATCCATTATCGAGAGACCAAAACAGATTTAAAAAAAAAATGGAATAAATTTCAAGAAACAAGAAACTGATTTTTTTTAAACTTGCTACTCGAGACAGATTTTTAATCAGTGCCCTGGACTTCTTAAAAAAATAATCCTACCTAGGCTGCACTTCAATGATACACAACAATGTAAAAAAGCATTTGAAACAATACCAGCAATGATTGTAAGAAATTTTTGTGCTCGCTAATATCCAGCCAAGTTTTACCTAAAAAATGAATTCGGCATTTGTTTGAAAATTCTGTTTTGTCCTGATTTTAAGTAATCCGTAACAAATTTTTTTGTTACCTAAATCTAATTGTGCTTCTTTTTTTTGTATTTAAAAAGCATTCACTTTTTTCTCTTTGGGTAAATGTAAATTATTTGCCAAAACTTAGGCAATATTTTGTATTAATAATTAAAATTCCAGTACATCAATTTCCCTTCATGTATTTATTTACCATAAAAAAAATATATACATCTTATATTAAAAGTTTAAAACTTCAATAATAATAAACTAAAAACTCATTACACAGAAAGTTCAAAAACGATTACATTCCTAATTTTAGTAGCAAAAAATTGCTTTTACACAATTTCTGTGAAAGGTCTATTTTCCTTATGATGACGTTTATCATAAAAGCATTATTTTTTATTCTTCTTTAATGGAAAAATAGCTTCCGTGCAGCTTTGGATATTTCATTTTTGAATGCAAAAATTATTTTAAATGACTCATTCTGTATTTTAAACGGGATTTTGCATAGTTGCGACAAACTTACCGTCGTAGCCATGTTAAAAATCGTCTCAAAGGAAAATCAGTTGGTAACCTTGTATATCAACATTCCCTAAGATTCGATCTTAAATTTAACCCAAGTTCTCTTAAACCCGACTTCAAATATGCGATACCAATGAGTCGATTCTTGTATTATATTTTAATACACATTTCTGACCCATTTTCACTAAATAAAACCGAATAAAAATTTGCAAAACTACGATTTAAAGATCCGGTCAGCTGTAGAGCCTCTGGATGGAACGCGAATTTTACTCTGAACGGTTGGTACTCTGGGACTTTTAAACGGCAGATTTTCAAACGCGCGTTTTTTTCCCGAGCGATTAGCATCGATATCAATATTTAATTCGTAAAGATCTATCAAATTAAGTCCGACTGTTTAAATAAGAGTACCTGACTTTTTCTAACAATGATTTAATTTTAATGAATAAATAAGGTCTTTTTTTTTACGAGAAAAAAAAGAAAAATGGCAACCACTGGAAAGTGGTTTCAGCTCGTTGTCGTGGCTTCAGACAAAAAACCGGGTGCTTATTTTCACAACAAACAAGGGAATGATGCTATATCGTGTTTTAACGTTAAAATAATATTGCGGCTTGGATTAATTGATGGAGTTTTTATGAATGAATAGTACTGATTATTTTAGAATAGTACATCTAGAATGCTTATCGTAAAAACCTGACCTCTTTTTGACATATAAATGAGTGAGGGTGAGTAACGTGAACCAAAAAAAATCGTTTATTGAAACTTGGCTTCATCATTTTTTTTTTTTTAACTCCAAGCCTTATTTATATTATATCTTTCACAGGTGAAGCCGTTCCGATTGACGAAAATATGCCGAGTTTCGTCGAGGTTAGTCAGACTCCGGTAGAAGAAACAAAACCACCACCAGAAGGTAATATAAGTCAGCCATTACGAAAGTGTTTGAAATGCCCTAAGGTTTTTGACAACCCTAAGAAATTAGCATCACATGTATACCATGTACATGGAAGAATATTTTACCAGTGCACTTTATGCAATAATATCCAACGAAAACCTGGAAGGCTTAAGACTCATTTAATAAGGAAACATCATGTTGTTCAAAATTGTACGTCTAAGCACATGAAAAGATTTTATGAATATGATAAAGTTATCAGGCCTATTAAACCTGAAAACAATGAAAGCAGTTCTGCTGCTGCACCTCCGAAAACTTTGTACTTTAAGAAAAGAACCCTAAGCTTAATGAGATGCTTTAACTGTTATGACTGTCCTTTGTCCTTTGCAAATGTCAGGGAATTGTTTCGACATGTCAAAATTCATAAATCTATAAAACATGAAATTGATTGAAGTTTTTTTTTTTTTTGACTGAATTAAAAAATGAAAAGCAAGAAAAAACATCTTAACCTTTCCCTAATGGTGTTAATAAATTTGTTAACAGTGTATTTATCAGCAAGTGGCTGAAAATTTTTTTAAAAGATCTTAGATTAAGCTAATTACAAATGTTAAACCTGAAATTCAAGGCTTTTATTTCATGATGTTAAATAATTGCATACCTTTAATTTTAAAGGGGCTGAAATTTTTTGAAAACCGTCTTGAAACCTAAAAATTGTAGGTAGGCTTGACAGTTAATGACACTGTTTTTTAAAATTACTGAAACTTTTGCTTTTCATTGGCATATAAATTTTTTAGAGGAAGATTAAATTTTTTATGCTATTATGCTTTAATTTAAAAAATTGTAATACTACATCATAGTGTTTTTAATTTATTTAACAAGTGTACGAGGAATGCATGACTTTAAAAAAAAAAAAATGTTTTTTAAATATTTATTTTATTAATTTCAACAGTTAAAAGGTCAAAATACAAATAAGTATTTTTATTGCACTAGAAATGTTTTTTAAAATCCATACTCAACATACAAACTATTGAGTGATATGTATATTAATTTATTCACAGATAAAATGATTAATTACGCTAATAAATTTTATTATGTGCAAACAATTAATTATGCTGATGCTGAATACTTTCTTAGCAAATCCTCTGACTTTTCAATGACACTGTAGATATATGGTCTTTCCATCGGATTGACTTTCAAAGTGAATTTTATTAAATTTTCCATTTCCTGAAAAGATTTTTAAAGCAAATAAAATTATTTTTGTGAAATGAATTTAACCAACTCAATTTGAATTGAAATTGGTGGTAGAATTTTTTTAAAAATTGGGTGTTCTTACGTCTCCATAAATATGATCTTCAGGAAATCGTATATTACTGCTTAAAACAGCTAAAGCAACGCTGTCACCTCTCTCATATACTGCATCAAAAGGTGATTTGAAAAAACATATGGCAAAAAGAATACATCCCAAACTCTTAAAAAAGAAAAAAAAAAATTAATCTTTGTATTAAAAAAATTATTCTATTAACATCGATACATACCCAAATATCAGTCCTCTCATCGATAATACAATGCGGTTCCACATTAAATAATTCCGGCGCTCTGTAAGGCATTGAACAACGTTCTGCCGCTAAGTCTTGTAAACTTTGAGCATTTGAAGTATTGCTGATTTGGACTCGAGCTTGAGTGGCTGAACCTTTATGATAAGGGGAGAAGAATATTTAGAATTTATTTGAAATATTAGATTGAAAAAAAATTGTACCTAAATCCATAATAATTGGTGTGTTATCTACATCTAACAAGATATTTTGTGTCTTTAAATCTCTATGAGCTAAAGGTGGATCACATTCATGAAATGCTTGAACACCGCTGCAAATCTTTAAAAATAATTCTAGCACCTCATCAGGTTGGAAATGTTTTTTTATCACAGATCTTCGTTCTAATTCGTGATGCAATGTTCCTCTCTGAAAAAAAACATAGTTGTAATGATTTCAAAGTAGTATTTTTTTTTTTTTGAACTTACTTTAAAATACGGTAAAACTAAATAAATTAAACTTGTAGAATTGATAACTGGATTAGGGATTCCTTCAATTTCATAATCAATTAAATTAATAACGTTTTCATGTTTTATTTTTTCATGAATTTTGACTTCGTTTAAAGCAGATGTTTGATCTTCCATGGAATGACATATGATTTTTTTTACTGCATATAATTTATGATTATCAGGATCTTCTACTAAGTAAACTGTACTGAATCCCCTGAAAAAAAAAAAAAAATGTAAAATTAGGGCAACGAAAACTTGTCAGGAAAATCGTTACTTACCCTTCCCCTATCATTTCTTTAACGATATATTTTTTTGATTTAATACGAATACTTTCTCTGGAACATAAACATCCCATTCTAAATATAATATTTAAACCTAAACTATTCATATTTAATTTTTAAAAAAAAGGAAAAAAAAAATGTAATATTTATAAATTTGTCTGATGACACGACGGCCATGTTACGTGGAATTAATATTTTGGTTTGCGCGCGGAATGGCGGATTTTTGAAATGTGAATGTTATTTTTTTATTTTATTTTATTTTTTTTTTCAGGTGTACGGGCATATTGGGACGATAAAATGTCGACGGGTTAATTTTTCGATGCATAAGGAAGGTAAGCCATGAATATTTTAAAATTATTAATTAAATCCGAAATAGTTTTATTTTTGTATTAAATAACCGACCATAAAATTTTATTAGTACGGATCCTATTTCGAATGCTATAAATAAGGATTTAAGAAAAAAAATTTTATTCATTCAGAAGAAAAAAAAAATTCCTGGAAAATGAATCCTTGGAACGGCCCTGATTCGTGCATTCAGTAACACTAATCTGTAAAATTAAAAATGTCGCACGGAGTGAGAATTTGAAATATTGCCTCTCGTACTTTAATCCCCGCCATTCAAAAAGTCCTTTTATTTTTTCTATTCAAAAAGTTTTTCATTCTATTGGTTTCTTTTTCTCTCCCGTCTTCTTTCGTTTTTGTGTTGAAAAAATGCTTAGAATTTTTTCGATATAGGGTTGAATCACGGTCACGGATTAAATAAGGTCACTTACCTGAAGGGGATGAGAGAGAAGGAGAATTTTTATTATTTTGTCTCATTGGGAGGTGTTGCACGTGTCCGGGATGGCGTCTAAATAAGCAAAATAGTTTTGGCGCCCAAAATCTTAAAGCGAAAAAATGTCAACATGCTCTATTAACCCAATTCTTTTTTTTTTCCTTCATTTTTTTTTTAAAAATTAGTTCAAAAACAAGATTAGATAAGATTATAATTTTTTTTTTTTGTTTAGAAAAGAAAAACTAAATGGGTTGGATAGACTGTTTTAATATTAAATAAATTCAAAATGCCGACTTTGAGGTATACCTAAACCTTGATTGCAAGATAACATAATTTTAATATCAAAGAGATCTTTTTTTTTTTTTTTTTTTTTTTTTTTCTCGTTCCTTTTGAATGGATGAATTAAAATACCTCCTTTGAAGGAACGCAGGCGGGGTTGGTTGGTGGCGTTGGTAGGAAGAAATCGCCCCAGAAAAAATACCTTTGCATATGGGCTCTCTTCAAAAAATAAAAATGAAAAAAAAATTTACACCGTTGTAAATGTTTTTATTGTTAAGAATGAAAATAAACAGTTCGTGAGCTTCCTTTAATTATTATAAGGTATGGGGTGGGCATTGAAAAAGGTATGCGCCATGGTCAGGTGAGAATTGGTCTTCCTATTCTTTTGTTACAAATTGGACAGTGTGCCATTTCCTCTTCTGTGAACTAGAAAATTCCGGATAAAAAAGACGGTTTAGTTTCTGTATTTGGTCAAAGCCTCTGCATTTTTTTTTTTAATGAAAAAAAATAATGCACCGATTA
The DNA here is from genome assembly GCA_037577465.1 of Liposcelis bostrychophila. Classification (NCBI taxonomy): domain Eukaryota; kingdom Metazoa; phylum Arthropoda; class Insecta; order Psocodea; family Liposcelididae; genus Liposcelis; species Liposcelis bostrychophila. Next base: position 13,694,258 of record CM075207.1, read on the forward strand.
TTAAATGCCCACGCAATCAGACTTTTTTTTTGTCTTTGAGCTAAAAGCAATAATATATATGAACGAGCGAGACTAGACGGAGCCAAGTATCGCCTTGATCTTGTCTCTCTTATGTTGGCCTTATGAATGGGAATCGATTTATGTCTGGTCACGAGGAATTGTGAAAAGTTCGTATTGCAAAAAAAAATGCGCACCGTCGGCAAAAAAGGATTACGTAAATGTTGCGAAATGGATTTTAGGTGCCTTTGGGTTTTTTTGCATCGGTTTGGTCAAATTCGATCTTGAAATCAGGAGGGCGACATTTTTTTTTTTTTAAATACCTTGTAAGGCTAACGCATAGTACAAGGTACGAATACTGATGTCCTACTTAACCCTTTAAGCGCCAGACAATAAGAACCTCTTTACATTCCTTCGCAAATTCACTCTCAGTTCCCTTGTTAATAAGCCCTGCTATTTTTATGATCTGCCCTTCAGTTAGGCGACGTTTTTTTCACTCACTTGCAGGGGCGCCATTTTAAATTTTTCTTCGAGGACAAAAATGTCTTGGTACCTCACCAACTTCGGGGGGCAAAAGATATGATTCCTATGCTTAGCTTATAAAAGCACAAAATCCTTAGGAAGGGCCACAGTGGTCCGGAAAAAAAAAATAAGTAAATAAATGAAAGGAATAAAAAATATTTTTACTGAAGGGTTTTCGAGGTCGCTGATCTCGAATCCGCTAATAGTTTTCTAAAATTTTTTAAAGGGACTCAATAAATCGAAAAAAATTCATTTACACGTTGTACGTTCGAAATTCAGAAAAACGGTTTACGAATTAGAGATTAGCGACCTCGAAAACCCCTAGGTACAAATTTTCATGAAAATTTAACAACTTCAACTTTTTTTTACTTTTGTCGCCATAATAAGTCCGCCATCTTGAATTTCAAAATAATTATTCCAGATATGAAATCAGCAGCCACAAAAATACCTAAAATTAAATATTCATGAAATTTCATTCGTAATTAAAAATTTTGGCTTCCATATTTTGCCCGCCAGCAGCCCAAAATTCTTACATTTTCTGGTGTAAAATCGTTGGGTGTTTCTCGTCGGATGAAGTTCCTTTCCAGTTAAAAATTCTGATAGAAATGTTTGTAGGGGTAGTTTGGACAGCTGATTCCGAATCTGAATTCAAAATTCTGAAAAAAACTTAAATCCAATATGGTGGAGACGTTTAATTTTTAATAATTCTTTTTTTGCGCCATATTGGATTTTCCGAGTGGAATTAGATCATTGTGACGTCAGATTTGAAATCAGCGACCTCGAAAACGTATAGAAAGTCATTTTCCCGATCATTTTACGGAAAAAAACAAATTTTGTGCGACATTTTGTATTGCATGTATGTGTTGCGGGTTGCATATACTGAAAATTGGTAGGCGTCTAATACGAGTTTTAACGCATAGTGCTGGCCCCTAATGTGTTGTAGATTAACTTTAAGTGCGAAATCATGGGGGAAAAAAAAAAAAAATTGGGTAATTTTTTTCGATTTTCTAAGAAAATTTTTCGAAATTCGGCCGTTAAAGGCTTTAATCTTTTAACTCTGGCGTTCCGAAAAATTTTCCAGAATTTATTTTCACAAAAATTTTTTTTTTATTGCTTCGGGAGTAAAGTTATCCTGCAGCCCTCTTATGGACGACGCATGTTAGACGTTTAAACCTATAAAAAGCGCCTGCCGAAAATTCAGTATAGACAACCTGCATTACATGCGTGTAATGCAAAATATCGCATAAAATTTATTCACTTTCATAAATCAATCGGAAAAAACGTTATTTTAGGATTTTCGACCCCGTAGATTTTAAATTTGGCGTCAGATTAACAAAATTATAAGCAAGGAATCCAATATGGCCCGGAAATTGCATTATTAATGTTGAAATGCCGTGTTGGATTTGAATCTTTTGGGAGTCCGAATTCTGTAAAATTGTTGGAAAATTTGAAAAATATTTTTTCCAAATTTTTATTTCGAATATTTTCGAGCAGAAAACGTACTTGCCTTGAATATTAAAATATGTACTGAGTGCCTACCGATTTCAAATATAGGCAACCCACATCACATGCATGTAATACAAAATATAGCCATTTTTTTTTTTTTTTTTGATAGCAATCGGAAAAAAAGAAGGGTTTTGATGTGTTTTCGATGTCGTAGATTTTAAATTTAAATAATGCAGTCCAAAAAAAAAAAAAAAAAAAATAAAATAAAATAAAATAAAATCAAGAAAAAAAATCGAATCTGGCGCCAAAAGTAAAATTTTTAGAAATAAAATTACTCCACCATTTTGAATTTGAATTTTTTCTAACTTCTAACTTAAGAATCGGTGGTCCAAAATACGGGAAATATTGGTCCTTCGGGGGTTAATATAATTAAAATTCTGACTCGGAATCGGTATCGGCACTGCGAAATTGTTAGTGCTGGCATCGGCACCGGCACCAGCACCGGCACCGGCACCGGGATCCGGATCGGATCCCTGATTTTAAAAATTGTCTAGAATGACTCAATGATTTTTTTTTTTCACCAAAATCGGAATCGGAGGCGGCATCGGATATGATCAATGCTTGATGGCGTCGGCATCGGCATCGGCATCGTGGAATCGGTGTCGGAATCGGGAGTTAAATAATATGCAATCGGCATCAACATCGGCATCGGCATCGACCCGAGATTTCAGCCGGCCACGGCCGGCACCGGCTTTGGATTCAGACCCCTGTTTACCCCAATTTGCAAAATTGAAGACATTCCCGACGAAAAATTATTAAATTTCGATGGTTTGAGTCTGTAGCATCCCTAAAGGTTAAATTCAATTAAGCTAAAGATTAATGGACACGGGTCAGGGGTTCGGATCTGAGGCCGGTGCCGGCCGAGGACGGCTGAAATCTCAGATCGATGCTGATGTCGATGCCGATGCCTATGCCGATACCAGTTCTAGTGATGGCGATAAATTATCGATATATCGGAAGGAAAATTATCGATATTTTTTCCGATAATGCGGAGTTCGATATATCGATTTATCGATAATTTTTATACCGATAATTAGTTTCGATAAGTTTTTTAACTCCCAATTTTTTTTTCTGCTTTCCTTAATTTAAAATTAATTTATTAATTAATTTTAAATTTAATTTTTAAATTAATTAATTTTTTGTCACGGCCGACTTCATTTACGCTGTTATTAGTGATGTTCTTTTATTGTATTCTTTTGTTCCGGTGTAGAGATACAGGAAATATACCGTATATTTATTTTTAAGTATACCTTGGTATAAATATACGTATATATATATCGATTTGATATATTTTCGTTTTTTAAGCTTTCTTCGATTTTAATTAACTATTTTAGAGTTTGAAGTTATTTTACATACTTTTTTTGTTTACCGGTATTGGAAATACAGTAAAAAATAAGAATAAAAGTAATCAATACAGAAATAAAAAGTTTTTTAAAATACAAAATTATTTAAAGTTATTAGGAATTAAAAAACAAAAATGATATGTTCTATGGGTAAATATACCGTATACTTTCAAAAATTGTATAAATAATGCAGTTTTTTAACTGAAAAGGGAAATATCGGATTTATCGATATATCGATCATTTTTGGCGATATATCGACATATCGTTATCGGGAAATTTCAAATATCGATATATCGAGTTATCGATATATTTCAGACTTATCGCCATCACTATACCAGTTCCATATTATTTATTTAACTCCCGATTCCGGCACCAGGGATGCGAGATCGGTGGCGTTTTATCAGCATCGGCATCGTTGCCGGCATCGGAATCGGGGGGGGGAATTCGGAATCAGCATCGGTATTGGAATCGGTAAAAAAAAAAACTTGAGGATCAGCATCGGCATCGGAATCGGTAGAAAATAATTTGCCGGAATCGGCATCGGCATCGCAGATTCCGAAGTCGGAATCGAAGCCGGCATCATCGGCATCAAGTATTTCACCAAAAAAAAAAAAAAAAAAAAAAATTGATGACTGCAATAAAAAATTTTATATTTAAAATAACCAATTAAAAACTTGAAGAAGTTAAAAATTTAAAATTAAGAAAAAGATCATTCGTTTAAGTACTGGGAGTAAAAAAAAAAGGCAAAAAAATATTTTTCCACTGATCGGCTTCGGGATCGGCATCGACAAGGGTTATTTTTTAAAAAAGGGATCGGAATCGACATGGAAATTATTTGCGACCAGTGGCGGCCGATGCCGGCATCGGCTACGGCTTCGGCATCGGCATCGCATCCCTGTACGGCACCGACACCCGAAGCCGACGCCACCAAGCATCGATTATATCCGATGCCGCCTCTGATTCCAATTTTAGTGAAAAAAAAAAAATCAGAGTCATTCTAGGCGATTTTTAAAATCAGGGATCCGATTTAGAAGCGGATGCTGATGCCGATGCCAATGCCGATGCCGATGCTAGCATCGGTCAAAATTTTTAAGCTTCGGCTGCCCTACAGGTACCGCCCTACATGGTCTGCCCTGAATGGTCGCCTACACTCAGCTAAAGTTCGATGAAAATACTTATTTAGTTTTGGAAGTCCTAACCAAAAATCGTTGCTTCCTTAAAATGCTCCCGTAAGTCTCTTGCGCAAGTGAAAACATGTCTAGAAACATTCAAAAAACGCCCGATCGAATTTCTACATTCTAATCTGACCGAAAATATTCAATTAATTATAATAAAGGTTGATTTCATTCAATTAAATCGATCCTTTTTTTTTTTCCAAATCATTTACTAACCGTACCCCCTGTGAGAAAAACCGTAACACGACACTGATAAAACCGCATGATTTGTAGTCATTATAAAACTTGGAATTGTACAAAGTGTCAAAAATATTCGATCACAATCAGATTTCTTGAAATAAATTTAAATTTAAAAACGGAAAGATTTTTTTTTTTTTTTTTTCGAATTGTTAAAGTAAAATTACATGTCCAAAATCGAGATCCCTGTTTCGCCCGTTGAAAAAGAACCCCCGAACAGAGTCATTTTACATTCTCCAGATCACAATAAAGATGGCTCTATGGCTTTGTTAACATTCCCGAGTTTTTCGGCCGTCAATGGAAAGGAATTTCGATTCAATTCAATTTTTTTTTTTAAAGTTTTTATTATTATCATTTTTTTTTTCTCAAATAAACATAAGCGCCACATTGCGTGGAATAATGAAATATAACTTAATTCGGGTGGTCTTTTGTACAACAAAAGACGTTGGCATAAGAAGCAGGTGTAAAAAGAAAGAAAAAAAAAAATGACGAAAAGACTTTTTCGCGACTTAGAATACATTAACAAAATTGCACTTTGAATATAATGATTTGGTTTTCGGCTAGAGGTTTACGTAGGCATAGGCCTATTGTAATAATAGAAACCCAAACAGGATTGCTTTGAAGAGTTTCGAGTGTGGATGGTTGTGCGCTATTGGAGTTTAGGGTTTTGAGCCCCAGTCAAGGCCGGATTTTAAGCAGGGGTCCGAAACTTGAAAATTTTCGAATAGGACATCGAATTTTTTTTAATATCCGAAATCGGCATCGGCATCGACCCGAGATATTTAGTCGGCCGCGGTTGGTATCGGCATCGGTACCGGCATTGGAATCGGGCCCCTGTCGACCGCTTAACGCGGCTTAAATTATTATTTTTTTTTTTTTAATTTTTAAAGGTTTAAATTTTTAAAAATTTCTTTTCATATTATCCAAGATGCTTCATTTCATCACGATGCTAGTCTGACTCACATCTTTTTTTTTTTCATATATATATAGGACGATGGAATAAATTTAGGCCCAAAAAATCACTCCTTTTTTTGTTATCGTCGAGAGTCTTTCGACGAAGATTTTAAAATAAGCCACTCGTGGTCTATATCTTTCGAAATTGAACGGAAAAAAAAAACGATAAGCTAACTATAAATTGCAAAAAAAAAAAAAATTTAAACCCAACATCCTTGACGACAGTGTAAAATCTTGAAGGATACTTCAGATAAATTAAAAAAAAAAGAACGATCCTTTCGATTTGTGAACCTACGGCAAAAGATTAAATTCTTAAGAAAAAAAAAAAAAAAAAAAAAACCCTCAACGGTAATGAATACAATATCATATCATATACGGACAAACAGTACCTAGTGGTATTGAATGACATTTTTTTCCTCCGAGAAAAGATCAATGAATCTAGTTAGAAAACGACATTCTTATTATTATTATTATTTTTTTAATAACAAGGTATCGAAAAGGTATTCACACTGTGGAGGGCAACTCATTAACTGTAACAGAATGATAATCTTCATACAATAACGATCCTTTTTTGTTAATGAATTTTTTCAAAAAGAAGGTAGGGAGAAAAGGTCTTCGAACCGATTGTGAAATATGACAACGAACACGAAACTTAACACAAAAGCGAGCTATTAACGCGTTTTTAATTTACTATTTTGTGCGCGTTAATGAAAGTACAAGAGTAACAGGTTTGCTCTTAAAACCGTCATGTAAACGTCTGTGATAAAAGGGATGCCGCTTATTAGTACTACAGGACTTCCAATTAGTTAAAAGTCATGCAGCTTCAAGCCTTCAGGACGTTAAAGGCCGTACCGCGTATACGAGGGTTTTTGCACCTTCCGGTCGTTAACCCTTACCACCGGATTTCAAAAAAAATTCCTAACCTCAGGATGGCCATTAACCCTTAGACAGGGTGAGAAACTCCGGTTTTAAATACCGAATAATGCAGGTGCCTTTTAGGGTCACAACATCATCATTTGCGAGGAGGAAGTACCTAAAAAGAAAAAAATTTTCAAAATTGACTTTTCGATCCAAAAATCAGGGGTCTTAAGCTTGAAAATTTTGGCCGATGTCGAATGCCAATGCTAAAAGCTTCAAGCCCCAATCCGATGCCGATGCTGATGCTGATGCTGCATCGTCATCGATCCAAGATATTTAGCAGGCCGCGGCCGGCATCGGAATCGGACCCCTGATTTTAAAAATCGTCTAGAATGGCTCTATGATTTTTTTTTTTTTTTTTTTTCACTGAAATCGGAATCAGAGGCTGCATCGGATATGATCGATGCTTGGTGGCGTCTGCATCGGCATCGGTGCCTGAATCGGAATCGGGAATTAAATAAAATAATATGGAAACGGCATCGTCATCGGCATTAACCCGAGTTTTCAGCCGGCCACGGTCGGTACCGGCATCGGACTCGGACCCCTGCCAAAAATTGTTTTTTCGAACGAGTCTGCGTAGGAATTTCGAATCGGGTTTTGGGTTTTATAAAATGCGACATCGCGTTTTCTGAATCCCGAAATTAACCCTTTGCCGCCTAAATTTCGAAATTCGGAAGTAACCCATTCCTCCCAAATATTATTTTTCTGTATTACATTTATAAAATTAAAGCACTTGGCCAAAGGGGCATTCGAAAAAAAGTGATGCGCCCGATTCTGCTCAGTTATGCAACTGGTGATGGCGAGGTTTTAGGGGTTTTAGGGGTCGCTGATGCCGAATCTGAAATTAGTTTTTACGTGGGGGGGGGGGGGCAATGATGAGTTCCCCAGAAAACAAAGGTTTTTTAAATTTTCAGACAAATAACATATATATGAATATCAATTTATGTTTTCCGGCAACCTGATTTCAAATGTAACATCTGATTTTACGTAAGGGACACGTGCGGCCCCCCAGGAACTCAACTTGTCTTGAATTAACTGCCTCCCGGAAAATTAACTTGTCGCAATTTTTCAAAAACCGATTAATTTATATGTAATACTCCTTCTGTCCGGAAATAATGTGTGTGTTTCTAACTTTTAATTCCCATTTCGTAGGCTTTTGTTTTTTGCCGGAAGTGATGGTACCACATAAAGTCACCCACCCGAACACTTTTTCACACCACCCCCCCATCCCCCCCCCGGGGTCCCCCCCTTGGAAAAAAAATATGGCGGGCAAAATATGGAAGCCAAAATTTTTAATTATGAATGAAATTTCATGATTATTTATTTTTAGGTATTATTGTAGCTGCTGATTTCATATCTGGAATAATTATTTTGAAATTCAAGATGGCGGACTTAGTATAGCGATATAAATTTGAATTCGAAAACATGAAAATTTGTACTAAGGGGTTTTCGATAGGGATGTAAAATATACGTATTTTTATCTTTGGTATATATACGGTATATATATACGTATATATATACGGTATATATACGTATATATACGTATTTGTTTACAAAAATATTCCATAAGCTAAACATTGAATTTTGTTACATATGAAATAGATTTGCAGGGCGGTTGTTATTTTTCAAAATTTGGCTTATTTTTAAATTAATAGTATTAATTTAATATTATGAGACGGTAATGCAATAATTCCTTTATGTATATGACATAGATGAAAGGAATTTATTTGAAAAGTAATAAATTATTATTTTCTATTCGACAAGTAAACAAGATGGCGGCGGATTGCCAGTCCGCCATTGTGGGTATTTTGAATAGTATAACTTCGCGCCTTTCAGAAAAAAATTAAAAAACAACAAAAAGCTAGATAAGAAAACTTTTTCGGCTTAATAATCATGACAAGGACTCTTTAATAAGCTACTTTAACCTTTTTTATCTCCTAAATTGCAATGAATTAACTCTAAAATGCTTGAAATGCAATATATACCAAAAATCGTAAAAATACATAGGTATACATTGATTGGTATATATACGTATATATATACGTATATATATACGTATTAGGGTGTATCGAAATTTGGAAATTTTCGAATTCGAACATGGCACTATGCGGAAAAGTTGTGTCTTAGGGTCAATAGTAACCTGGAATTTTTTCAAATTTTTAGGTCAGCACTTTTGGCCGTCTCAATTGGCTTTAAGTTTTACATGTTAAAGGATAGGTGATTTTGGCCATTTTTAAAAATCTTGTTAAAAAATTGTATAGAAGCTTCAATTACTGTAAAAGTGTATCTGCCTGGCGTTTTTGAGGTCGAAAAATCTGAATATGACCGAATTTTTTCCCTAGGGATTTGGCAAAATCGGCCCAACGCTATTTTAATTTTGGGGCTTAGAAAAATATTTTCCATTATATTCTACCGCTATTAAAAAATTAGTACAGTACCATTTTGTTTACTTAATTGGATCTAAAACGTAATTTTAAGTTCCCAAATGAAGAAAAAATATCAATTAAGAGTTCACAACACGAACAAAGTGAAGTTTTAAATTCAAATTCGAAGTTTGGGGCCAAAAAAATTCTAAACCATGTTTTGTTGTTTTGCCGAACCCCTAGAAACAAAAATTAGGTCATATTCGGATTTATCGGCCTCAAAAACGCCAGGCAGATACACTTTTACAGTAATCGAAGCTTCTAGACAATTTTTTAACAAGATTTTTAAAAATGGCCAAAATCACCTATCCTTTAACATGTAAAACTTAAAGCCAATTGAGACGGCCAAAAGTGCTGACCTAAAAATTTGAAAAAATTCCAGGTTACTATTGTCCCTAAGACACAACTTTTCCGCATAGTGCCATGTTCGAATTCGAAAATTTCCAAATTTCGATACACCCTAATACGTATATATACTTGGTATATATCTACTTTGCATCCCTAGTTTTCGAGGTCGCTGATCTCGAATCCATAAACCGTTTTTTCTGAATTTCGAACATACAACGTGTAAATTAATTTCTTTTTCGATTTATTGAGTCCCTTTAAAAAATTTTAGAAAACTTAGCGGATTCGAGATCCGCGACCTCGAAAACCCCTTAGTACAAATTTTCATGAAAATTTAACAACTTTAACTTTTTTTAACATTTTTCGCCGTACTAAGTCCGCCATCTTGAATTTCAAAATAATTGTTCCAGATATGAAATCAGCAGCCACAAAAATACCGAAAATAAATATTCAAGAAATTTCATTCATAATTAAAAATTTTGGCCTCCATATTATGCCCGCCACTTTGAATTTTGGGGCACGGGCAGCAGGTTTTTAATTGCACAAAATATCGAAGCTTTTTGACACCTTCATCTTCTTTCTAAGTTTTACACAGACTTGGGGATGAGTTTTGGCCATTTATTTTCTTTTTCCGGACCACTGTGCACATTTTTTATGTTTAAAAAAAAATAGGATGCCATTGTCCATAAGACATCCTTTTGTTTTTGTGTGTAGTGTTTTGTTTCAAGGCTACAGGCAAATTATGTTACTTTTAACATAAAATTTTTTACCGTGTAGGGTGTTGCAAAAAAAAAAAAAAAAAAAAAAAAAAAAATAGACTGGAGCCTAGCCTGAACATGAGAAGCCATAGGGACCCCCCGTCTGTATATAATGTCAGGCGCTTATTTTCTTACAAGGAATTAACGTTTAAAGCAATTTGTGAGAACCTAAACCTGAAAACATCGGCAAAGAAAAATATAAAAATATAAGTTTGCCCCTGAAAGATTTTAGTAAATCATTTTGCCAATGTTCTGTTACACCGCGTTTCCACCCCTTGAGGATACAGTTTAACAAGGTTGTTCGAATACGTATTTTTCATGCACCTAATCTATTATTAGGCCGGTTGTCAAAAGTTTTAAAAACATAATAGTTCAAGGAATTTTATATAGAATGAGAGATGACGGTTATATTAGTAGTAAAATAACGGAAAAAAAATATGAAAGTCCATCCCATTTATAAGGGCGGGAAAAGACTTCTTTCGGTTCCTATAAAAGAATTAGAAAGTGCATTTGCCGCATTTTAAAAATTTGTAGAATAAGGGCTATTCTTAAGTATCTTAAGTTTCAAAATTTTCACGACACACCTAATTTCACACATACCCGGGGACAATAATCTGAAATATACCCTTACAGGAAAAACTTCTATTCCACTCCTAAAACTGGCGGAGAAAATATTTTTAACCTATGCTTTCTTGCTGATAAAATCTGATAAAATTTTCAACTTCAATTGCTTCAAACGTGATTTTATTAGCACTCGACACTCGTAAAAAAAAAAAAAAAGAAGATGCGCTTGCATTCTTGTTGAATCCTTTTGATTTCGTATTATGCAATGCAAATAAAACATAAAAAAGTAAAATGGTTCGGTTATCAGTCATGCGATTATCGCGTTCTTTTCGTAATACATTTCGTTAGGAAAAAAAAAAAAAAATCTTCGTCTATTTTAAGATCTACATTTTCTATTTTTTACTTAAATCCACGTGGAATTAAATAATGCGTAATCTGTACGGAAAATTTTTTTTCGAATTAATTGCAGACGGAAATTCTTAAATAAAAGTGCGAGAGTTTTATATTATTGGCGCCAAGGCAGTAACTAGAACGAGAAGTTCTTGGGCGGTTCTTTTTTTTTTTTTTTTTTTTTCCTAATTCGCGATAACAAAAATTTTATTATTTCTGCTGTTTTATTACATCAATTTTTTTTTTTGACGTAGGATTACGTCTTAGGGCGCACCATGATGGTTTTGTCGTGTCCGGTTGTCTTGGTGTTTTGGACACCGACCAAAAAAAAAAAAAAACGATTATTTTTTCAAAAATTTTAGGTATAATAAAATTTTATCAAAAATCCTTGATGATCCTTCAAAATTTTTTTAAATTTTCAATGAAATTTTATGATAAAATTTTTTACAAAATATCGTAAATTTTTGATTAATTTTAAGAAGAAAAAAGCCTACACAGTAGGGTGGATCGAAAAAAGCGAATTTTTGAATTTGAAAACGCCTGATATGGCAATCGATGCCTTATTGTAATACTATTAACCCTAATTTTTTTCAGATTTTTTGAAGGTCATCTTGAGGTCGCGCAATGACCTTGAATTTTTTGAAAAGCCCATATAAGGGCAAAAAATAAGGATCTTTTTTTTGCTGAAAAAAGTATCGTTTCCTATCGGAAATTCTGCGTAGATTACGAATATAAAGTCCAAAATCATTTTAAGTGCGCGGTTTTTGAGCTTTACGCCTATTTTCTAAACGCTGAAATACTTTCGGCTGGTTTTTCTTTCAGCTTAAAAACTGTACACAAAAATGAATTTTGGACTTCATATTCGTAATCTACGCAAAATTTCCGATAGGAAACGATACTTTTTTCAGCAAAAAAAAAATCCTTATTTTTTGCCCTCATATGTGCTTTTCAAAAAATTCAAGGTCATTGCGCGACCTCAAGATGACCTTCAAAAAATCTGAAAAAAATTAGGGTTAATAGTATTACAATAAGGCATCGATTGCCATATCAGGCGTTTTCAAATTCAAAAATTCGCTTTTTTCGATCCACCCTACTACACAGTGGTTAAAAATGAAACTTTAGCTGGCCAAAATTAGAAATTTAGAGTAAATTCATTGAAAGTAGATATTCTGGGGGTTTTTGAGGTCGCTGATTTCAAATCTGAAATCAGATTTTCAAAATTCAAGATGGCGGATCCAATATGGCGGCCAAGTACCTGAGGTGTTCTTAAGTTTAAGGAGACAAAACTGATGACCTGGGGGCTTTCGGGGTCGCTGAATCCAAATCCGAAATCAGATTTTTGAAATTCAAGATGGGAGGATCCAATATGGGGGCCAAGTACCTGAGTTTTTTATTTTAAAGCGACAACACGATGCTGCTCGAGCGAAGCGAGAGCGGCAATTTTGTCTCGGTGTTGTCGAGGTGTTGACTCTTTTTGATGTGAAACTTCTTTAGTCACAAATTTTATTGAAAATCGATGGTTTTGCGTGCCCAAAAATTAATATTTAATCATTTTAAGAAGCCAAGAATATGAGCTAAAGTAATGTTTTAATATTAAAATTATAATTTTGTTGACTCTAATTAAAATTTTGACTAATATTTTTCAACTTTTGATCTTTTTTATCAAAAATTATAAGTTTTTTTTTGTGCGAGGAAATAAAATTATGTTTTTACCAAAAAACTCGACTTTTGGCCAAAAACGAGCAAAAAAATGCATTGAAATTTTTAAATCGTTTCAACGTTTTACCAATATTAATGCCGCTTCTCCATTATGGCTCAAAATTAATTTTCTAGAATTAATTTTCAAAATTTCCGGAAGCACTGTGCTTTAGTTATTCTATGAATTTTTGACCATGGCTTAAGAATAAAAAAAACGCAATGTAGTAAAAATGGCCGACTCCATTTTTAAATCTGGGGTTAGCATATCATCCACTTTTATTAGAATCCATCCAAATCATAATGGAGAAGCGGCATAAGTCCCGACGTAGTCCTACGTAGGGATATGCCTCCATATCCCAGTATGATTTTGTTATAAAATTTTATAACGAATTATATATAGATGTCTTTTTTGGCGAGTTATAAAATTTTATAACGAAGTTTAAATTTTTAATAACTCAATTTTATAACACACTTTTTTTGGGATTAGCCATTTTTTTTCTGATTGAGTCCATAGTCAAAAATCTGAGAAGAACAGACAAGTCATGTTTTTTTTATCAGTTTTTGTGCTGAACTTATTCACGAAATGAAACCGCAACGCAATCTTGGTAGCCATTTCATCCTTTATTTTCATTTCGGAAGCATACATTGGTGGCCTAATGTACCCTCTGGGGTGCTATGTCGAGAAAAATTTTTTAAAATTTTAATACTGTACTTTAAAGTACAGCCTCCGGAATATTTCTTCACTTCATTAGCCTCCAGATGTACCTTACAAGGTCCATCCGGAAACTAAGCATCCTTTCCAATGCGTCTTATTAGGGGCATTCGGGATAACAGGGCCCAGGGCCTAAAATTTATTGATGCATTTATTTTGTCTGAATGTCGTCTGATGTGCGAAATTAAAACCAGTTGTACCGTCTTCATTTTTTTTTCATTGCAACCCAAAAGGTAGATTATTATTTTATGTGTTAAGTAAAATTTAAAAAAAAAAAATGCTCTTTAATCCCTTTAGCAGTCCTAGATTAATGACAAATTAATTAAGGGTTATGACCGAGTTTGCATACGGTTGAAGCAATTAAAAATTCCCATATTTACCTTACGATAATTTTTTTTTGCACTGCTTAGCTTACGGATGAGTCCTCCGAAAATTTTAACGAACGGAGCTTGAAATTTTTATAACGGACCTCACGTTATAAAAAGCAGATTAATTTTTTTCTGACGTCAGGTTTGAGCTCTTGCACCGACCAAATAAAAATCCTGATTAGGGGGAACGTTATGAGTAAATAATAATATTTGTTAAAATGTTAATGGCAGTCCTTTAAAAAAAAAAAAAAAAAAAAAAAAAAAATTGGTGTTGCAGACATAAATTTTCATCCTTTAATTTTTGTTTTTGATTGATTTTTTGAAATCGAAAGAAATATCGGATTTTAATTTGTTTGTCGAATTTTTATTTTCGGCTTGCATAATTTTTCGCTCCTGAAAAAAAAAAAAATATCTTACGTAACATGAAATCATCTTGATGGGTAAGGCCCCCTGACTCGATAATCAATATCAAATTAGCCGAATTGCGAGCGATTAATCCAAACCATAACATCATCCAAATGCTATGCATTTTTTTCGACTTTTAAAAAAAGAATCACCCCGTGGACATTAGCAGCTCATAAGAAAAACAAGGCCTCTGGTCTTACTCCTCTTTTTTATTTCCCGGATTAGTGTAATTACTAAGTTTCTCGTATTATTTTCTTTTATTTATTTCATCACGGTAGATTTAAAAAAAAAAAAAAAAATTTAACCGAAAGGTTAAATGAGAGGCAAAAAAATACATGGAATCCATCATATCTGCTAATTTTGGAACAAAAATGTGCAGAGCCTTATTTTTTTTTTTCTCTCTCTCTCCAAATGTCAAAGACCGGAAATTTTTGTTTAAAAACGTAATCCCCTATTGTACTTTTTTTTTTATTTTTATTTTTGACAAAATTTTCGGAGGCATGCAGTCTACCGTTTTCGAAATAAAAAGCGTCAATAACCCCGAAGAGAAAGAAAAAAAGGAAAAAGAAATTTGGCATTCCCATAAATAACAAAAGATTTTTAATAAGTTAACAACCTTTGGTCAATGAAAAACGTAAATCACAAAAATCGCCAATCAGTTTTGACGAATCCTTTCACCCTGTATCATTCAAAATTTTTCTTGTTTTGTCATGAAAGGAATTATTTGATCGAGTGTGATGTAATTGGTCCAAAAACCTTTTGTCTCTTTCAGCTGTTAGAGGCTTTTGTAATTTGTGTCATCATCCTCAGACTTTTTTTTTTGTTTGAATCAAATTTCTTAAAAAAGATTTTTTTTTTTTTTTTTGATGAAAAGAAAGTGTCGAGGTTTTCGGCCCTGGGTAAGTTGCTAATTGGTATTTTCTTATAATTCCCATTACCGTTGATTGGGCAAACTTATGCCGATGCACCTGATGTTATTGCTAAACAGTCGAAAGCAATTATTATAATTTTCAGAGTTATGGGAATTTTGTTTTTTCTGCCCGACAGTTGGGCATTTCGGTCAATAACCTAAACGTTTAACTAGGCAGGGTCGAAACTAGGGTCGTCAATTTTTTTTTATTATTTGCTTTAAAGTATAATTAAATTTCTTAAAGTATACTGATACGAACAGCTTGTTGTTAAATAAATTCAAATTGTAATTCGTTCCGATTTGCACCATGCCATTGGTTTTGGTCCTTAAATTCTACTATTTTGGGGCGGCTCCCCGTCAGTCCAAAAAATACTGGGGCGCGTCCTCATCCTGCGCGCCGCAAAAGCAGGACAGGACTGCCAACCAAACCAAACCATGTACCAAAATCCGAGTTTTCGGAAAATTTTCCTTTTATCCGAGCCCTGGTCAAAAAATGGTTTTTTTTACCAAATCAGAAGCGGAATCACGAACCAAAAAAAAATCAGGGGTCCGCCAGGCCGATGCCGGCGATGCGGCATCGGATGTAGTCGATGCCGACAACGGATATAACTTATGACGGCATCATATATAACCAATGCTTGGTGTCCTCGGCATCGGCATCGGCATCGGCATCGGCATCGGTGGTCGGTGCCGGAATTGGGAGTTTAATAAATAACATGGAATCGGCATCGGTGTCGGCATCGACTAGAGATTTCAGTCGGCCGCAGCCCCATGGGCATCGGCATCGGCATCGGATTCGTGCCCCTGAAAAAAATTTAACCGAACTAGAACCTTTAACCCTGAACCGAAAAATAGTGGTAAGGAAGAAAAGAACATGAAGGGACTAAGAAAGACTTAATCTATTTACTATTGGGCTCGAAGCCCTGGCGCCACATTTTTCTGTTAGATGAGCCAAAAATATACCGGTTTCCGAAAAAATGTTTGGTGCTGATGGGCCCTTTTGACTGAAATCGAGGTGAGGGAGTGTTTTGGTCCTTCGAACCGAACCAGCCTTCCTTTCCCCCAAACTGAAACAATTGCTTACCTGACAGTTAATATTTTAGGCTTTTGTCTTCCCCCGCCCCCCTCTTGCGAAAAAAATTCCTGGATTCGTTAGTGATGCTCCCTTGGTCTCTTAAGCTGGCCACAAGCCTCGGGGGAAGGGGGACGACGACACTATTTTAATATTCATCCTTTTATTTTTCCTCCAAAAATTCACAATTTTAAATTCTATAGGGTCGGTTGGGGGAAAAGTAAAACAGGGGTAAATGTAAAAATCAGTTAAACAAAGTTTTACGTCTAATTAGCGGACTTACTGAATAGGTAAATGCAAAGCTCACTTCTTCTGCTACCAATTAGGCACAATTTTTTTCCCAAAAAAGCATTTCTTATTGCCATTTTCAAAACAAAATAAATCTTTAAAAAAAATCGTCGGCCATCCGCCATTTAAATCAATGTTTTTATTTACGGGGGAAATGAAAAAACAATGGAAAAGAATAGGAATAAAATGGATGGCTCTGATTTTTTAAGTCTTTTAAAATTTATTAATTTCATCTGCTTATTTGTTTATTTACGGGCGAAAATAGGAAAAAGTTAATAAACTATGAAAGGCTGGGTACGTATCCTGTGCGATATTAGGAAATTGTTTATAATTTTGCCTGGAATAATGACTTTTTACATTTACCCCATATTTTTTCTTTTCCCCCATATTTCAGCAATGGAAAGGTGTGAAAAACGGACTCAAATAAAAGTGTTTTTGGGAAACTAATTGACTGGGGGTCATTCCACACTCAAGACGAATATATGAGCTAAGAAGTAGCCCACATTCAGCTTTCAAAACTGAAGATCAACCATGGAAAAAAATTCAGAATGTTTTCATACACAAGATGGCGGATTTTTTTACTTTTCCCCCGACCGACCCTATATTTAGAATTTCTTTTTTAACGTTACTCCTCCGCCTCCGCCTTTTTCCCTCTCAGCCTTAGGAAAAAAATTAATTTTTGAAAATTTAAAATTTAGAATTTGGAGGATTATAGATTATGTAGTAGGAAAACGTCAATGGAAAATCGGTTTAAAAATACCCTAGAATGCAGTATGTGACCGGTTTTTTCATACAAAGCGTTTCCCGATTATTTGGGGAAAATATTTTTTTAGTTTGCGTTTTTCTTTAATTTTTCACTCACTTCATATTTCTTACACCGTTTGAAGCCTTTCTGTATTTATTGATCATAAAACACTGACGAACAGAGATTCTGATTTATTGGGTAGAAATCCGGAAACGGGAATTTCCGGTTTTTTTGTAAAAAATAGTTTCCCGGGATTTGGGAAATGAAAATCCTCGTAATCCTTGGTAAATTCCCTGGGATTTTTCTTGAATTCTCGGGAATTTCCCCGGGAATGCTTAATGAAAGAGAAAAATTCCGAAAAATTTGAGTCCCGGGATTCGGGATGAAAAATCTTTTTGGGATTATGGGAATTCCCGGCAGGGAAATCCTAAGCAGGATTTTTACCGACGAAGGTGATGTTTAAGTTTTTAAAATCCGAAACTTATAATTTTGGAGGGGATTTCATCCCCTTTTTTTTGGCTTAACTATAAAACTTTATTTGCTTACCCGCCCGCATTAGGGGCCCGAAGCTTAAAAATTTTGGCCAGTGCCGATGCTTTGGCACGATGGCTTTGGTTAGTGATGACATCGGCATCGACCAGAAATATTTAGCCGGCCGCGGCTGGCATAGGCATCGGAATCGGACCCCTGATTTTAAAAATCGTCTAGAATGGCCCTGATTTTTTTTTTTTTTTTGTTTTCACTAAAATCGGAATCAGAGGCGGCATCGGATATGATCCATGCTTGGTGGCTTCGGCATTGGGTGTCGGTGCTGGAATCGGAGTAGGGAGTTAAATAAATTATATGGAATCGGCATCGGCATCGGCATCGGCATCGGCGTCGACCGGAGATTTCAGCCTGCCACGGCCGGCTGCAACATTGGCATCGTATTTGGATCGCTGATTACGTGCCTGGACGAGGCTAAGGTTGGAGTCCTGCCCATTTTTCTTTTTTCTCCTCAAATCCATCTGGTCAAATTCTGATAAAGTGCGGGTGCAATTTTTTTTTTTTTTAATTGGGACTTGGGAATTAAAAAGTCCCATCTATAGTTTACGAGGATTTTTTAATAAAAATTCCAAAAGTTCTCATCTAGTTGTACAAAACCAACAACCAAAAAAAAAAAAATTAATTAATTTTAAAAAAAAAAATTTCCAATGTTGAGATAGGAACATAAAAAAATTTAAGGATTCCAGGAAGGCTCCTATGATCGTACTTTTGATTGGCTGTGGGTAAGAGTGGGGGTGGGGGTGGCCACGACCGTCTACCTTTTCATTGGCTGCGCACCTGAAGACAATTTTCCGTTTAGCTCCATATTCAAAAAAATGTCTTTTTTTTTCCGTTAAAAAAATTTTTTTTTCGCGAATTTTCTAAAGCCAATTTAATTTTTTTTTTTTTTTTTTTTTGGTGGACTTTTAAAAGCTTCGGAAAAATTCTTAAAACCCGGAAGAAAATATACATACAGAAAGTCGGTACTTTTTTTTTGAATGAACAGACCGGGGGTATATCCACCGGGAAAACTTTATTATTATTTTTTTTTTCGGGACATAAGTTATCAACACCTTAAGATAAACATGTGAAATCCTACAAATTAATTTCGATAGTAAAATAATTGCCCCCGTTGGTTCCTTAAAGGTAAGACAAGCATAAGTGTGAATCGCATATATAAGCTTGTAACTGTCACTTTAAAAGTCTCGAAATCAAGTTAAAAGGCCCTCACGTATGCCAAACATAAACATTTCTTCTTTCGTTATAATTATAGTGTGTTCTTTATTATTTTTTTAAAATTATACGCTTGGCGGTGAATCGTTTAGTTACGTACGGGCAGTAGATTGGTGTGGTGTCAAGTCTTTTGAAAAAAAAAAGAAAAAGAAAAAAAAGTGGATGAGAGAAAAAGAGTAAATTTTTTTTGAAAATTTTTCCCGTATACCGAAAGAAAATTCCGTGGTGATTTTTTTTTTTTAAGCGCGACGAAAGTGAATGAATTTTTTTTTTTATTGATTTTTTTTAAAATTGTGACAAATACGAAATTTTTGAAGAATTGATTGATTTTTAATCGTTGAATTTTCTTTTTGATTTTCCGAAAGAAAACCGAGAAATTGGGATTTTTTTTTGTAATTGAAAGAAAATTTACGCTGGGGATTAATTGACAAATCTGTTACTTCGAAATAAAAAAAAAAATATTGTATTTTGTAAGTCAGGAGATGCTCAGAGATTAGATAACAATCGATATTGATAACATAATGTCATTAATCCAGAAATATCTAGCTGATCGACGTTTTAAATGCGTTTTAACGGGGAAAAAGTGTTTTAAATTGATTTGTTTTTAATTTTTTTTTTTGTAAATTTTTATTTTGCAGACTTATGTCACAAAAAGTAAGCGAAAAGTAATTAAAATTCGTATTTATTGATTTTTTAAAAAATTTGAAACGAATTCGAACGATTTTTTTTTTTTTTTGGAGTTTTTATTTTTTGAAAAAAATGAATGCAGTGATCGGTTGTGTTTTTTTATACATTATAACCTGTTGCAATGTTGTTTTGGGTGCTCATCCCGGTTACGGACACAGGAAAAGTGGGAATCCTCTCCTAGGAGAGGAAGGAAGGAAACACCTCAGATCTACAGGTAAAAAAGAAAAAGAAAAGAAAATTCTGCCAAATTTTTTTCGTAAAGGCCAAGGGCTTCACGGTTTTTTTTTTTTTTTTTTTTGATATTTTCTTTTTTTATTTTTTTTTTATTTTTCCTTTTTTGATTTTTTTTTGATTTTTTTGATCGATTTCTTTGATTGATTTTTTTTTTTTTTTGATTTTCACGCCGGTCAGATAAAAGTTTGATAATACGGCGAGAAAATTTTTTTAATTTTTTTTTTTTTATTGAATACATTTCTTATCAAGATTTAATTTTTATTTTATTGAAACGCCTACATCGTCGCGACGTTTGTTTATTTTAGGGAAAAAAAAAATTCATTGATTTTTTTTTGTCCCCTTAAAATCGAAAATCTTCCGTTTGTTTCTTGACTTTTTTTTTTTCCATTCCTTATATGCAAAGCCGGCTCGGCTGTCGCTGAAGGAAATAGTTTTAATTATCACAGAATTAGTCAGAATTTTTTCTGTTAAGAGATGAAGATGGAATGTCGCTAAACGAAGGGTGACGTCATGACAATGTTAAAAATAATCTCCTTTCATCGGTTGTAGATTTGCAAACAATCTGTAATTAATTAAATTATGTCGACCGAAACCGTCTCGCTCTCTGCGGCGACTTTTTTAACATTTATTGTAACACGCGTCAATTTTTTTTTTCGATCCGGTTTTTCCTCCCTCTTTTTCTTTGTAAGGGTTGATCCGACTTTTCATTGATTAAAAAAAAAGAGGATTTAATTTGGATTTCTTTTTTGTCAGCGAGAAAATCAAACGTCAATCAAAACATCAATTAAATGAGCTTAAGTGCTTACATAAAAAAAAAAAAAGTTGTACAAAACTACAGCGTGTTCAAACCTGTAGTTAGGCAAACAAGTCAAGGCGTTCACAATTTCTCTGCCGGGGGAGGGTAGTGAGGCTTAAATTGGCATTCAAAAACATAGGAAATATTGTCTGAATATTTTTTAAAGAATTTTAAAACTCATCTATCGATTCCGTCATTTTTAACCTTTCTAGTCTCAAATGACGTTGCTGGGAAAGTTAGCACTAGGATGAGGAAAAATGACTTTAGAAGATTATGTTCTTTTTTACTTTTCCGTTCAGGAAAATCGTGTCGTATTTGTACCGAGTTTGGAATTTTTTTTTTCTGATTCCCAGTAAAAGATGTGTTTTTTATGTTAATTTTTTTGCTTTTGACGTAGATAATATGATTTAGTAAGGACCGCAGCTGCGAAACTTTTCCGCTAGGTTCGCTATATGTCCTTAACGGTAACCAATAAAAACGATTTCCTACCATTTTTCCTAAAAAAATAAATTTCTAATCCATTTTTCCTAAAAAAAAAAAGTAAATTCCTAATCCATGTTTCTTAAAAAAAAGTAAATTCTTAATCCTTGTTTCCTAAATAAAATAAGTTCCTAATTCATTTTTCCTAAAAAAATAAATTTTTAATCCATGTTTCCTAAAAAAATAAATTCCTAATCCATTTTTCCTAAAAAAAGAAAATAAATTCCTAATCCATTTTTCTTAAAAAAAAGTAAATTCCTAATCCTTGTTTCCTAAATAAAATAAATTTCTAATTCATTTTTCCTAAAAAAATAAATTCTTAATCCTTGTTTCCTAAAAAAATAAATTTCCAATCCATTTTTCCTAAAAAAAGAAACTAATTTATTTTTTCTAAAAATTTTTTTCATTTAACTATGTATTTTTTCCCATAAATTTAAATTTTCCTAAAATATTTTGATTTTTAAAACAAAATTTCCTAAAATGAATATTTTTCCTTATTTTTTAAATCCCTAAACCTTTTTATACTGTATTTTTATAGTATTTCATTTTACAGTTGTAGGTATTTTTATAGTGGTTTATTAAAATAAAAAAAAAAACCGAAATTCGCAGCTTTGCCAAGTAAATTATTACGGGACTCAAAAAATTAGGAAAATTTTTTTTTTTTTTTTTGCAAATTTTATTTTAGGAATCAAAATATTTTAGGAAAATAAAAAATTAGAGAAATAAATTTTAGGTACCAAATTTTTTAGAAAAAATGGACTAAGAATTTTTTTTTATTTTTATTTAGGAAAAACGGATTAGGATTAATACGGGATTAGGAAAAATAGTACGGAACGAATAAAAACGGTCCACCACGTTTCTAATAGTTGTTATTGACAGGGCTGCAATTCCGATTTCGATTTCGATTTTGATTCCGATTCCGATTCCAACCAAAATTGATTAACTGTAATAACGGTATTTTCGTTCTTTTAAGTCAATCTGAATCGAAAATTTTTTTTGGATGCCGATGCCGATACCGATACCGATACCGATACCGATACCGATACCGATTCCGAATAAAAATTAATCGAAATTGCAGCCCTGGTTGTTGATTTTGATTTTAAACGATTACCGTTAAAAAAATACAGCGCTCCTAGCGGAAAGATTTTCCAGCTGCTGTCCTCATTAGAAGTAGTGATTTTGTTGTTGATCAAAAAGTCAGAAATGATGACCAGGACAAAATAAGCCATAATCGAGAAAAAAAAAAATTAAACCGGTTCCAATTTTGCCAAAAAAACCATTTTCCTTCAAAAATGGAAAACTGATTTATCTTATTGTCCCGTCGTAAAATATTATGTACAGTAGATGAGATGCAAGGCAAAAGGCTTGTCAAAATTTTTGCCATGAAAATATAATCAAAAAGTTGTCGCTAAAGTTAAGCTTTCAATGAAGGAATTGAAAATTCGATTTATGAGGTCTTTTTATATGTATCCAGAATGCGTTATTATTTTACTGGTGCCAGAGTTAACCCTTTCTGTATCGATTTCTCCTATAAAATAAATGCCCCAAAATCCCACTCCCCTCCCCCCTAAAAAAAAAAAAATTGCGGCCCCTTCAAAAATAAAGTTATACTATTCCGTGAACTTTTAAAGTAAAAGCCAGTGATCCGGGCTTCAATTTTCATAAGAGATTGTTTCTGATTCAGCAATTGAATTCTCTAGGGGAAGTTTCTCTTAACGCTTTTTAAAAAGAATGGAAAACTAACAGATTTTTTTTTTACGGAATCTGCAAATATTTCCCCTATACCAGAAAATTAACTCTTTGTTGATGAAGGTCCTTTGCTGGAGCGCAATTTTTACAGCGGCTAATTTTAAAAGTATTTATTGAAAAATTTGCAAACCCCTTCAAAAAATAGTTATGCAAGCCGCCACAACCGTAGTGCCATAAAGGTAAAAATTCAGATTTATTTGAAATCTGATTTGGGAAACTCTTTAAAGTTTTCAAAAATTTTCCGAAAATTTCCAGGATATGCTATATTTGCCAAGTAAGCGTTTAAAGATAAACAAAATGTAAAAAAAAAAAAAAAAATAATAATAATAATTTTAAAACGAAGAATTTTCAAGTTTTTCTTCGTCTCCGATACTACAATCTGATATACCGGAAAGCAATGCGATTTTCAAGAGTCAGTTTTTGAGTATAGTTCAATGGCTTTTCCGATTTTTGAGACAATAGGCTCGCTCGCACCTTTTTACAGGTATTTTGAGGTCAGTGCAATTTTTTTTGGATTGTTTTAGGCCAGGTAGCCGAGCCTAATCAGTAGGCGGCTGCTTCTATTGTTTCCGAATAAAGAAATGGCGAATTAAGGGTTGATGCCCTCAAATTAATTTTTTCTCTTCAAATCTTTTGTTACAAATGTTGCAAACTTCAATGGAATCCACTAAAAATGAGTGATTTTTCGAATTGAAAAGATCTTCACTAAATCCATTAATCGGATAACCGAATACGATTCAGAAGAAAATTGACTGCAGTATTGAAATCGATTGAGATTCAGTCTTGTTAATTAGCTTAAGAGTGGATTACTTGTCCTCCCGTCACGTTTTGTTTTTTTAGCAGCTTCTCATTACGAATGCAGCGAAAAAAAATTTGTGTTGTGAATTTTTAGCTTTAGAAGGTAAAGAACGATATCCCTTTTTTTGAGAGAAAATCAATCGCTTTTAAACTTAATTTTTATTACCAAAAAGTGCAATATCTGTCCTTTCCCGTCACGGCACGTTTTTTCAAGAATTACCCATATATGATTGGGGAAAATTTTCGGAAAATCACGGAAAACTTTAGGAGAGGTATCCCAAACTCGGTGTTAGCCAAATTTGATGCTAAGCTAAACCTGACGGTATGTCGGGTTGCATAACTATTTTTTGAAGGGGCTCTGCAATTTTTTCAAAAAAATACTCCCAAAATTTGCTTTCATGAAAATCGCTTTTCACCAAAAGGCCGCCGTCAAGAAAGGGTTAATTTAACACCTTCGTTACCAAAATGCAATTTTTAGAAAAGTAACCAAAACACAATTTTTTTTACAAGCATTTTTCAAAAAACTGCTGCCTCTTCAGAAATGAAGTTACACTATCCGGCAAGCTTTTTTTTTTCAACGCAGAGTACGCAATCATTTGCTAGTTTTAAGTTCATTCTTTAATCTTTACTGATTTTACCTAATTGATTACCTAATGAAATGTTCGACGGTTTGAAAATGTACTTTACATTTTGTAAGCTTATTTATGTTTTTCAAAGCCGACAATTAGAAGGTTGTACAAAAGATACTCAGTCAGATCGTCAAAAGAATAATCGACCAATTTCTTTTTTTTTTTTTTTTTTTTGAATTAATTTTGAGTTCTTTAAATTTGCATGCCCCTACTTATTAGCAAATTTGAAAAAAAAGCGCGAAAATTATCCAATTCAAAACATTAAATTGGCATTGCGCTCCCAACGGCAAAGATCCAAACGAATGAATGAAAATCTGAATAAATTTTTTCCATTTTTCCCGCAGGTCCACGCTTGCGAGGAATCGTGAAAATGATAGTTTTCTTTCGAATTTTCTTGTACAAAAAAACCCTTTCTAAAATCATGACTTCGGAAAGGTTTTAAAACAATTCCCTACCATTTTTCCTAATCCATTTTTCCTAAAAAAAAAAAAAAAAAAAAAAAAAAAAAAAAAAAAAAAAATCAATCCCTAACCCATTTTTTCTAAAATTTTTTGACTCCTAAAAATAAAATTTCCTAAAATGAATATTTTTCTAATTTTTATTGTGTCATTCTCTCATCGTCTTCATATTTTTATATTAATCCCTTTTTTTGTATTTTATAGTGTTTTGTTAAAAAAACAAAAAGAAAAAGAAAAACCAAAATTCGCAGCTTTGCAAAATAAATTATTACAAAAATTTTGAGAGATTTAAAAAATTAGGAAAAATATTCATTTTAGGAAATTTTATTTTAGGAATCAAACAATTTAGGGAAATTGAAAATTGGGGGAAAAAATGGTTAGGAAAAAAATTTTAGGAACCGAAATTTTTAGAAAAAATGGATTAGGAACTTATTTTTTTAAGAAAAACGGATTAGGAAAAATGGTCGGGAATGTTTTAAAACATTCAGTAATTATTAGACCTTGATATTTAAGGCGAGAAAAGTTTTTCTGGTACTGATTTGGAAGGAATTTTTTTTTGATATTTCGGTAGCAAATGGCCATAAATGAAGTACTTTAGAGACTATTTTTCCGACCTCTCTAACATTGAAAATTTTAATGGCAAAATAGTGCTTCAGAACTCAATGATATGTTTATATTCTCTATTTTCACAGGAGGATACTATTAATATTTTGCATCGATCAGAAAGTAAGAATTTTTAAGGGTTTTTTTGACTTGTCCCGTCCGTCACGAAAAACTGTCCCGTCCGTCACGTTGTTCCAAAAAATTTTCCATCCACGGCTTCCACGATTTCAAGGATTTTTTGACTTGTCCAGTCCGTCACAAAAAGCTGTCCTCTCCGTTACATTTTTAAAAAAATTGTGGAAGCCATGGAACGAGAATCTTTTGAAATTGTTAAATTACAAACTTATGGCACACCTATAAATCTCACAATGAAAAAAATATTTTCTCCTATTAGCTTGAAATTCAGAACAAAAATTTTCTCAAACGATAATAAATCTCGATATGAGTTCTTTTTGAATGTCCCGTCCGTTACGCGCTAACAGCTGACGCTAAATCTTCTGCTGCATAGTTAAAATGATCTGGTATCCTGTCACGGCTGAGTTATCAGATGAGGTGGAGAAAATCCAGAAAAGGTTCCTTAGACTTTTATTCTTAAGGAAATATCACTTCTATCCTAAGTACATGGATCCAAACGATTTTACCGAAACCTTATCCCAATTACCTGACTGCATATCTCAGGAAGTAAATGAGCACTATGGTCCTTTCCCCGGGTACCTCTCATATAAGAAAGCGCTTCAGGATTTCGGGATGGTGTCACTTGAGGATAGGAGAAAAATCTCTGGCCAACTTTTTCTCCATAGGTTGCTAAATAATAAAATTGATTCTCCGCAACTTCTTCAACTAGTAAATTTATATGCTCCTACAGTACATCTTAGGAGGAGGGAAATCTTTGCACCCAACAAAGGATCAATTATGTCCCCTTTGTCTCGAACTCTCGAATTGCACAATAAGATGGAGGGGACAGATGTATTTCACGACACCTTCCAAAGTTTTAAAAATGCAATTTCTAACCTCATCGTACCCAGTGCTAGCACTTCGGGGAACCAGTAAGGTTTTCTTGGCCGCTAATAATTGGGAGTTCCCTCCTGTTAGCGGACTCAAAAAAAAAAAAAAAAATTTTTAAAAAAAATACCGGTGGTAGATTTTGACCTGTATTATGTTACTATATAAATAGAAACAATTTTTTTCACTTTTGAGGGGGTTTCGTAACGCTTTAAAGCGTCCAAATGTCCCGTCCGTCACATATGGATTTGCTCCAATATGCATTTTTTAAACCTGCAAATTTTTCGCGATTTCGACGAACAAAATTTTTTAATCCACCACGAATGCACACACACGATTCAAGCAGACTTATCATCAATAATTTATTCCCTTTCTGGGAAAATTTAACTAAAAAAAAAAAGTGCAACTTGTCTCCGGTATACAAATACAACATTTTTCAACGCGACACAGATAACATCAATTTTTTTTTATCTTGCCTTTAAGCTAAACAGGAAGTGAAAAGGAAAAAAAAAAATACCATGAGCATTTATTTACACTCCAAACAACCCACAATAATAATTTGCAATATCGGGGGGGAAAAAAAAAATTGTTACGATCGGACTTCTTTAAATAAAAAAAAAAGTTGTATTTTTTAGATGTTGCGAAAAATTAGTAAAAAAAAAAAAAATTGCTCTATCATTCAAAAAATGGTCGGAATTATAATTTTGCGAAAAGAAGAAGAAAATAATTTAAAAGTAATTAAATTACGACCATAATAAAAAGACCGGTTGATGAATTGGTTTATGCATTGAAGTTTAGTTATTTACATTAGTCCAAAAGGGCCCCGGGGTAAGCGGCGTGTGGCCCTAGTCTAGCGCGCGTGTACCTTATACACCTTTGCTTACGTACTACAAATTGACCTAAGTTAAAAAAAAGGGTCGATAGTCTCATTACTTTTTTTTTTTTTTTTTTTGCTCTTATTATTTTTTTTTTTTTTAATCAATGACTTCATTTCGTTAATTTTGAACGATCTTTATTGTCTCGTTGAAGGATGTGCATATATAAAACGGTGACTTAAAAAAAAAATTAAAGAACGTTAATAATATGTTTGAGATGAATTTTTTTAAATGAGAGATGGTTTATGGAGATAAGTTGGCAACGTATGGGTTTTGAAGATTTTTTTTTTTTTTTTTTTTTTTATTGAACATGAGCCACCACATCGCGGGGAAGCAATGACTTTTTGGTAAAGGTTATTTGCGATAGAGCATTTCCAATCACGTGACCGGATATAGTTTTTTTTACGCGCCAGATTTGCTGGGGGACAATTAAAGTATAAACAGTATACGAATAACAAGATAAATGAATTATTTTTACGTTTTATACGGATTTTTATTATTAAATTTGATATATATGTAAAAGTTAAATCAAAATGGTGTATTTTAGGAATGGGAAATTAGGAAATGGAGGAAATGGATGATGTACAGAAGAGATACAATTAAATAACTGGGAATTAAGATTTATTCGCTTATTACTCTCTTTAACTTCAAAACGTTATTTATTGGTAATTTTAAAAAAAATTCAGAAAGATTTAATTTTCTTTAGGTTTTATGTATTTAATTACATTGATACGGCTAAATGACCTAGGATGTTGACAAGCCCAAAAAAAAAAAAAAAAAAAAAAATGTAATGTAGGCCTAATGTAATGTAATGTACTGCAATATATTGGAAGCAAATTAGTAATAAAATTTTTTATGCCTTTTTTAAAGGGGCCCGTAGCCAAGAGGGGGACAGCCCCCTCCCCCCCTGCGCTGACTCGGTGCCTCCAGGGCTGCAAACCGCGAGGAATTTTTGGGTTTGGTTCGGGTTCGGTTCCGATATTAATACAAAATGCGGTTCAAGTTCCGGTTCGGGTTTCAGTTGCAAATTTATAATTTTCGGTTCGGCTGGGTTCAGCTCCATTCGTTATGAAAATTTTGGTTCGAATTCCGGTTCGGGTTTCAGTAGCAACCTTATAATTTTCGGTTCGACTGGGTTCAGCTCCATTCCTAGTGAAAAATACGGTTCAAGTTCCGGTTCAGGTTCCGGGAAAAAGGTCGGAAAAACCCGGACTTTGGTTCAAGGTTCGGTTCGGCTTGCAAATTTATAATTTTCTTTTCAGGGCTTCCTGCCCTGATGTGGAGCTCCTCGAGAACCCTGATAGGCAGAAGGGGTCTAGTTCAGAATCCCGAATAAGGTCTCCATTCTAAGCCTTTTTTATGTACTCAATTGATATTTTACTCAACTATTTGC
Source organism: Liposcelis bostrychophila (assembly GCA_037577465.1). Classification (NCBI taxonomy): domain Eukaryota; kingdom Metazoa; phylum Arthropoda; class Insecta; order Psocodea; family Liposcelididae; genus Liposcelis; species Liposcelis bostrychophila. The sequence goes on from CM075207.1 coordinate 13,723,050, forward strand.
ACTATCTATTCACACAATAGTAAAGACAGTGTTGCCTATTGCAAATCTCCTGATATTACATTTAAATTTATATTTTAACAGAAAGTCCAATTTGGATCAAATTTTTTTTCCGGTTCAGGGTTCAAGGTTTGGTTCGGGTAAACTTTTTCCCCGGTTCGTGGTTCAAGGTTCCGATTCGGTTAAAATTTTTTTCCGGTTCAAGTTCCGGTTCAGGTTCCGGGAAAAAGGTCCGAAAAACCCGAATTTCGGTTCAGGGTTCGGTTCGGTTTGCAGCCCTGGGTGCCTCCCCCTGGAGTAGGGTGGCTCATTTTGAGGGTCTATTTTTTAATATTCGCTCCCTAGGCAAAAAATCATTCATTTATATGTAAATAAAAGCCTGAATTTTTTTTAGGTCGAAAAAAAAATTTTTGGCCCAGGCCCAGGGGTTTGAAGTTTTTAGGGCCAAAATGAGCCTAAATTTGGACGAATTTTTGAAATTCGTCCAATTAATATTTTTTAATATAAAAAATTGTCATTTTTAGGGTATATTAGATATATATTGAGGTTCCTAAAAAAAAATATAAGGTTCGAAAATATTGACCCGTTCGCCGTCCCGGCAGGGTTATAGGAGAAAAACGGGGATGACTGAAACAGGGTGAGGGCAGGCGATTTTGAAAATTCGAAAATAGCCAAAATGTGCCAAAAATATGTAGAAACAATGCCCTAAATGCAATTTCGAAGCCAAACATTTTTTAACCTATGTCAACCCCATTTTTCCTCATTTTTGGCTCTTTTTTTCTTAAAAAATTGCATTTTTAAAGCCTAAAAGTGAGTTTCCGACGCATGTAAGTACCCAAATTAACTAAACTTGATAAGTTCTCCAACATAAAAAATTTTAATTCCAAATTTTTGGGCATTTTCAATTTTTAAAAAAATTTAACTCAATTTTTAATATTAATAAATGCGCCATTTATTATTATTTTCAATGTGACGCCAATGTAAGCCATCCTTTACATTATTTGAAGATATTTAGCGTTTTAAAATAATTATATTGACCTAAATATAGAAAAAAAAATGTTTAAAATTTCAATTTTTTTTCAAATTTCTGCTTATTAAAGTAAGTTTAAAACTTTTATTCAGCTTTAAAAATGCTTATTTCTTACAAAAAATACCTAGGTTCAAAGGTTACCTGGTTCAAAGCCCCAATTACCCGCTCCACATGAATCCTGACATATGAGCTATTTTCCTGGTCTCTTCCCGATGGTCAAATGGTATTCGGAAAAATCTTTTTAATCTCTTCCTTTTCTATTTGCACATCCAAATACAGCGCAAACAGAAGGCATTTTTTTTACTTCTATTCTATATTAATTTCCACAAAATATTCGGGAAATATAATACAGTTCTATAATTAAAATATAATCCTAATTCTATTAATTTCGATTTTAACCCGTATTCAGATTCATAATCAACTTATCATGTTAAAAAAAAAAAAATAAATGCATTCTGACATATTGTATTACTTGCATTATATTATTTGCTTGTCCCCCAGACGCCATATTTAAAGGATTCGCGCCATGCGGCGCCATGTTATGACGTATAATGGAAATGCTCTATGGCATGTGTTTCATATGGCAAAACGTTTTCATCCTGTGGCAGGTGATATCCAGATCTTTTGTTCTTGGGGAACGAAAAAAAAAAAATTGTTTCGTGAGTTTTGCCAAAAACGGATATATTTTTTTTTTCTTCCCTAATGGGTGCAGTTATTGTAAAAAAAAAAAAAAAGAATTAAGTCAATGCAAACAGGCATTAATTGGATTTCTTATCACGTGCTTTTTTTTTCGAATAGGAAGAACGTAGACTGTTCTGATAGACTCGTTGCGCCAAAAATGGAAGGTCAAAAAAAAAAAAAAATGATGTCATTTCTTATTTCTAATCGTCGATACTTGCCAATCTTATTTACCTTTTTCATCATAAAAATAAAACGCGAAGCGAAAGTTTTGACACCTCCTGATCGTTGCCAAGTATGAAAAAAAAAAAAAATGATACCTGTACTTGAATTATGATTAATTATTTGCCATTTAAAAATGTTTCACCAAGTATCGACGCGAAGAAATAAATCGAGATATTAAAAAAAAAAAAAAAAAAAAAAAACAAAGCCCATGCATAATAGGAAATCGATGAACTTGTGAACTTTTGGCAATAACGACTTGAGACGGCCATATTGAATTATATCGATTATGCCAAATCTCGAGTGTGTAAGTTATGTTTATTGTTCATTGTTGAATTGGGATGATGTCATTTATGTTTATGGAAGGAATATATCCTTTGAGTCACTTTTTGAATGTCGGCTCTAATAAAAACAAAATATTTGGAATGTTTAGTTGATATTTGGCGCATTTTTTTTTTTTTTTTTTGTTTTCTTTTGCGATGATCGCTAGTGAGCGGCGAAACGAGAATAAATAATCCAAGCTACCGTTAGGGAGAAAAGGTAGCCTTATTAGCTTAGGAGGCTCTTAGGGGCTAGGGGGGTTTAAAAAAAACTTGCAAGGGCTCAAACCTCCTTACAAGGAAGCTTAGCACCCTCCGCTCTTCCCTTTCGAAGAACGGTGTATTAAATTTTAGCCATCCGTTATGGTACCTTAGTAGCAATGTTTTTTTTTTTTTTTTTTTTAAACAAAATCGCATAATTTTTTTTTTCGTACAGCAATTGGGGAGAAGAGGTTCTTATGTGTTTTCGATGTCGTAGATTTCAAATTTGATGTCAGAATGATACAATTGCAATTTCAAACATACGGCGCCGAAAGTAAAATTTTGAAAAATTAACTTGCTCCACCGTTTTGGATTTTAATTTTTGTCGAAACTTCTGACTTGAGATTCAGAATCGGAGGTCCAAAATACATAAGTAGGTCAAGTTTCAACTTGTTGCAGTCAATAACAAAATTATGAATTTTTTTTTTATACCGATATGAAAAAGAGATGCATAAATTATAAAAATTTATATGTGTAAATTATAAAAATTATAAAAATTTATGTGTGTGAACTATAAAAATTTATATCTATAAACTATAAAAATTTATTCTATAAATTATAAAAATTTATTCTATAAGTTATAAAAATTTATTCTATAAACTATACAAATTTATATCTATAAATTATAAATATTTAGATCTATAAATTATAAATATTTATATCTATAAATTATAAATATTTATATGTATAAATTCCGTGCGTCGGAGGAAAACTGACGTATCTCCATCGTAAATATGATTGAAGATAGCCTGTTCTGAGTGTTTATGAAAATCACGTTATCATGCGACTGCAAGTTTACAGTTTACACGCTCATGTAGCCGTAAACGTGGGGTCACGTAACATTTCCACGAAACGTCGAAACAGACTAACTTCAGTTATATTTACGATAGAGATACGTTAGTTCACCTCCGACGCACGAAATTATAAAAATTTATATGTATAAATTATACTCCCTCTGTCCGGAAATAATGTGTGTGTTTCTAACTTTTAATTCCCATTTCGTAGGCTTTTGATTTTTGACGGAAGTGATGGTACCACATAACTCACCCACCCGAACACTTTTTCACACCACCCCCCCATCCCCCCCGGGGTCCCCCCCTTAGAAAAAAAATTCATGAAAAAATGAAAAAAATCGACAATTTGAATTAATTTCGCTCCGCTTCTGAAGCGAAGGCAAAAAATTTGAATGTGACCGGAATGAGAGAGTACATGACCCTAAACAAGAATCCACCATGAAAAAATTTTTTGCATTACTCGAAACCCCCAAAAAAATTTTGGGGTCTCGACTACCCGGCCAAGGGGGGAAATTTGTTTAAAACCTATTAAACGGCCACCAAAACTTGATCACGGGGGTTTTCGGGGTCGCTAATTTCAAATCTGAGGTCGGTTTTGAAAAATTCAAGATGGCGGATCCAATATGGTGGACTTATGTTAGAAACCTTGACCTTTTCTCACGAAAATTCGTGTTCGGGGGGATATCGGGGTCGCTGATTTAAAATCTGGGATCAATTTTCACAAATTCAAGATGGCGGATCCAATATGGCGGACTTATGTTAAAAACATTGACTTTTTGGCACGAAAATTCGTGTTCGGGGGTATATCAGGGTCGCTGATTTCAAATTTTAGGTTCAAATTAACTGCTGTCTTTACAAAATGTTCTTAAAAAATTTTAGTTCAGCGGCATAACGCGAAACCACATTGTTTCGTAGAAGATTCGGTTTTTGATGACGGAAAGAAAAAGAATGGTTGGAACTGGAAGAAAACAGTTAATTTGAACTTAAAATTTGAAATCAGCGACCCTGATATACCCCCGAACACGAATTTTCGTGCCAAAAAGTCAATGTTTTTAACATAAGTCCGCCATATTGGATCCGCCATCTTGAATTTTTGAAAATTGACCCCAGATTTGAAATCAGCGACCACCATATACCCCCGAACAGAAACTTTCCTGGGAAAAAGTCAATTTTTTAAACATAAGTCCGCCATATTGGATCCGCCATCTTGAATTTGTGAAAATTGATCCCAGATTTTAAATCAGCGACCCCGATATCCCCCCGAACACGAATTTTCGTGAGAAAAGGTCAAGGTTTCTAACATAAGTCCGCCATATTGGATCCGCCATCTTGAATTTTTCAAAACCGACCTCAGATTTGAAATTAGCGACCCCGAAAACCCCGTGACCAAGTTTTGTGGCCGTTTAATAGGTTTTAAAAATTTCCCCCCTTGGCCGGTAGTCGAGACCCCAAAATTTTTTTTGGGGGTTTCGAGTAATGCAAAAAATTTTTTCATGGTGGATTCTTGTTTAGGGTCATGTACTCTCTCATTCCGGTCACATTCAAATTTTTTGCCTTCGCTTCAGAAGCGGAGCGAAATTAATTCAAATTGTCGATTTTTTCATTTTTTCATGAATTTTTTTTTCTAGGGGGGGACCCCGGGGGAGGATGGGAGGGTGGTGTGAAAAAGTGTTCGGGTGGGTGAGTTATATGGTACCATCACTTCCGTCAAAAATCAAAAGCCTACGAAATGGGAATTAAAAGTTAGAAACACACACATTATTTCCGGACAGAGGGAGTAAAAGTTTTTATCTATAAACTTATAGATATAAATCTTTATGATTTATAGTTACAAATTTTTATAATTTATAGGTATAAATCTTTATTTATTTATAGGTATAAATTTTTATGATTTATAGATATAAATCTTTATGATTTTAGTTATAAATATAAATCTTTATGATTTATAGATTTAAATTTTTATGGTTCATAGGTACAAATTTTTATGATTCACAGGTATAAATCTTTACGATTTATAGATATAAAATCTTTACGATTTGTAGGTATAAATCTTTACGATTTATAAGTATAAATCTTTATAATTTATTGATATAAATCTTTATGATTTATAGGTATAAATCTTTATGATTCATAGGTATAAATCTTTATGATTTACAGATATAAATCTTTATGGTTTTAGGGATATAAATTTTTATGATTTATAAATATAAATCTTTATGGTTTATAGATTTAAATTTTTATGGTTCATAGGTATAAATTTTTATGATTCACAGGTATAAATCTTTATGATTTATAGATATAAATTTTTATAATTTATGCATCTATTATGTAATTGTAAATATAAATTATAAAATAATAATTAAATGCATAATTTATGCATTTTTTATGTATGTCCAATTTTTTGTATAATTTATAAATATAAATTTTGTATAATTTGTTTGGCCATACTTAAAAAATACATAAATTATGTATAAATAACTTTTCTTTACCGGGAATTTTTTCATCCTCAATATTATTATGCATAAAATGGAAAAAAAGGTGAAAAATTTTTAATATTCTCAAATTTTTCTGCTTTGATTTAAAAAAAATTATGGGCATAAATTATGCAAAAGTTAAGCATATCCAGCTTTTCGTGCTTCAAAAAATTATGGATAAATTTTCAAAAATTATATATATTCAAATTTTGGTGCTTAAAAAAATATGCATAAAACTTTACAAAAATTATGCATGTCCAAATTTTTGTATGAATGATACAAAAATAATACGTTTTTTATATAAATTTTTCGAATTTATTTCGCAAAAATTTTATACATTTTTTGCATCGCTTTTTATAGTAAGGGTGCATCGTATATGAGGCAAAGGGTTTAAAGGGCTCTGTTTTGTCACATCCAGGAGAGGGCACAGGGATTTTCCCGGTAGTTTTGATGTCCAGCCTGTGCCTACGCATTACGTAAACAAAATTTGGATATTTTCAACAATAGTTGGGCAAACAAAAAAAAAAAATTGATAAAGAATTTAAAAACAAAAACAAAATTGATAAATAAACAAATTTGAATAATCTTAAAAATGTAAAGATGCGCGAATTTTATATTTCACACCTATTAAGCTATTGCGAATCTTTTTATTAAGGTCAAATCCCTTTCAGCGTAACGTAATCCACCTCAAGAGTCAGCAATTAATTAATTGCTTGTTAAATACTTGTATTTATTTTCTCAAAGAAAAAAAAAAAATCATGGATCCCTGATTCAGTTTTTACGTTTTTATTTTGTCTGGTTTTTGTAGGTCATTGGTCAGCGGAAGACTGAAAAAAAAAAAAAAAAAAAGAAAGGTCACCAGGAAACTCGAGCCTTATTTTATTTTGGTACATAGGATCATGACTGAATGCAATATGAAAATCGAGAACAATCGAAAAACGCTGATAACACAAACACAAACCATTTAGCAAGGAGAAATGCTGGCTCAGCAACATCATTTGCTCACGAGTCATGCAACCTCCTTTTGTTTTGAAATACATGGCGCCGCAACGACGAATAAACAAAAGGCAGAAAAAAAAATGGTTAAAAAAGAGAAGATCCATTTCGGAAAATCTATACACCAAAGACTATATATATTTTTTTAAAAAAATAACTAGGTTAATCCTGACTAATGTATACGGCCGTTCCGAATTCGAAAAGAAAAAGAGGTCTCGAGGTGAAGTTTTGGAGGTTGATCCAATTTTTTTTTCATCGCGATAAATTTTGTTGGGAATGGACGATGAAATTGAGGAAAATGACAAAGAAGAAAAAAAAATTGTTTGGTTAAATAATTTTTCCATAAGTTTTATAATATTTCGCAGGCCGAACGCCAAAAAAAGGAACGCTTAATTTTTTCCCAATTGGAATCCTTCCACGTGTCTAGGCAACTTTCCATATTGAAACTTTCCCAACGCCTTAAGAAAATTCCTTTCCTACGCTGGGAATTTTTCGTTTTTTTTTTTTTCCTTTAAGGAAAGAACTGACCTAAGAGATCGAAATTTCGTATTGTCCAAATTAAATATTCCAGCGAATTAAATTTTAAAATAATAAACAAGGTCAAGTCGCAAGGTCGCATAATTAAAAATTTTTATATACAAACAATGCATTAATTAAATAAAAGAAAAAAAATTGATGAGTGCAATAATTAAACAAGTTAGATTGTTTTTTTTTTTTTTTTTTTTTGTGTGTGTGTGTGTGTACCGATCGATCAAATATTTTTTAGGAATAACAAAACTCGATCACCCTGTGAATGAAACAAAAAAAAAAAAAATGTAATGTAAGCAAATGATATACTTTAAAGTATGCGCTTGACACACACGCGTTTTTTTTTTTTTTTTTCTTATCCTCAACACCTATGCACTTTTGCGCGTAACTACCGACTCGATTGTGCATCTCGATCTCACCACAAGATCCGTAGGCAGCGAAAAAAAAAAAGAAGAGAAGTACCCTACACAAGTAAAAAAGTTGAAGCTCTACCTTTTGAATGATCGTAATCTTCAGTAATATACAAGAATGACAAATAAAATATCAAAATTTAATTCAACTCAAGTGGGATGACGTTTCTTCCTGTTTAAGAGCCTCGCCCTCATCTCGCGCGCGCATTTATACTGCGTAGGACATCGTAGAAATAACATAAAAGCCCCAGAAGACTCGCCCGATTATTGTCTCGCGAAAGTTCAAGAAATTCACGAAGAAAAACAGGGTGGAAAAAAAACCAGACCGTTTAAGAACCCCGAAATTAAAATCGCTGAAATTCCCTACCATCTTTCCTGAAAAAAGTAATTCCTAATTCATTTTTCCTAAAAAAATAAATTCCTTATCCATTTTCCTAAAAAAAAAGTAAATTCCTAATCCATTTTTCTTAAAAAAAAGTTAATTCCTAATCCATTTTTCTTAAAAAAAAGTAAATTCCTAATCCTTGTTTCCTAAATGAAATAAATTCCTAATTCATTTTTCCTAAAAAAATAAATTTTTAATCCATGTTTCCTAAAAAAATAAATTCCTAATTCATTTTTCCTGAAAAAAAAAAAAAAATAAATTCCTAATCCATTTTTCCTAAAAAAAGAAAATGAATTAATAATCCCTTTTTCCTAAAAAAAAATAAATTCCTCATCCATTTTTCCTAAAAAAAAATAAATTCCTAATCCATTTTTCCTAAAAAAAAAAAAAACAAAAAAAATAAAAAAATAAATTCCTAATCCATTTTCCTAAAAAAAAATTAATTCCTAATCCATTTTTTCTAAAAATTATGGTTCCTAAAATAATTTTCCTAACTCGGTATTTTCTTTCTTCTAATTTTTCATTTTTCTAAAATTTCTTGATTCCTAAAGTAAAATGTTCTAAAATCCCTAAAATTAAATTTCCTAAAACGCCTTTACGAATTTAAAATATTAGGAAACATATTCATTTTAGGAAAGTTTATTTTAGGAATCAAAAAATTTTAGGAAAATGGATTAGGAATTTATTTTTATAGGAAAAACGGATTAGAAAAAATGGTCGGAAACGTTTTTTAAGCACCAGAATTTGAATGTAAATCATTTTTTAAAGCCTAAAAAAAAACCCCAACAAATGAAAGTTAGATTTATCTTACGGGGCCCAGCGCCGAAAATTTCGCTTCTGAATTTTCTATTGAAATCAGGTCAAAATTGTCCAATTGCCACGACTTTTCATTCAAGCCTAGTGTCAGCGTCTCATCTACCCTATCCATAACGGAACTCAATAATCTTTTTAAAAAAAGTTCATAAAAATCAAGTGGAAGGCCTTTTCAGAAAAGATTGGCATCAGAATAAACACACACATTTTTTTTTTTTTTTGAAACACAAGAAAAGGAACAAAGGCGCATAAATACCGTTTGCCACTGTGAAAGCCTCATACATAACGGGTTACCATACTGCACCTAATTCGTTTTCGCACATCAAAAACATGTTTTCTCATGTATAAGATTCGCCACTGATACCTTCATGACAATGAAAAATACAAAAATAATAAATAGTAATCCAGCCGCCGACCTACTACAGTTGAAGAATGACTAGTAGCCAAATACAGCATGTTGGTTTATTAAAGATAGAGCAAAAGAAGAAAATATTGTCCTTGGCGGTCATTAATAATTTTATTTAAAAGTAGCGGGTGCGGCCAGACCTTAAGCAGCAACTTTTCTAGATTAATGATATGAATTTTTAGCTGGGGATGAGCATTAATTTCAAGATTATCGACCTTTTCATTTCCCAAGACTTCGCTCTTCGGTTTTTTTTTTTTAGTGTCTATGTAGGAACCCAAAATTTTCCAAACCCTAAATCTGGTTTTGGGTTTTATAAAATGCGACATCGAGTTTTCTGAACCTGGAGATTAAAAATCGCAGATTCAATTTTCGGGTTTCATAAATTTCGGGGTTTTGAAAAACGAAATGATGACTATTCCTTTTGTCTTTCGGCGGTTTTATATTTCGGTGTTTTTAAAATCGGCGATATTAAAATTCGGATGTGGTTATATTTCGGGGTTTTTAAAACCAGGTTGGCTAAAATATTTCGGGATTTTTAAAACCAGATAAAACCAGGTTGACTATAATTATGTTTAGCTTGTGAAACGTATGGTTATGCCTGGTTTGACTTCTTATAAAGCTAACCATAATTTTAGTTTTCCATCCCCGTAAAGAGTCTAGAGTTTTCAAGGTGAAATGTTCAAGTATATCTGTAATACATTAATGTTTCATTTCAACAGAAAAAGTCTAGTTGGACGATTTTAAAAACCCCGAAATATTAAATTTGCCGGTGTTTTAAAAACCCCAAAATATAAAATTTGCCTGTTTTAAAAACCCCGAAATCTAAAATTTGCCTATATTTAAAAATGAGATCGGTGAACCGATCAAAATGCTTTATCGACTATTTAAATAATTCTCAAAAATATGGTTAGTTTTTCGATCAGAGTTCCACCAAAGCCGCAGTACGGGCACAACGAATGCGAATTTCTGAAAAATTATTTCAGATTTTGAATCCTTAACCCCGAAAATATTCTCAAAAATACGGTTAGATTTTTGATCAGAGGTTCACCAAAGCCGCAATACGGCCATAAGGAATTCGAATTTTGGAAAAATTATTTCAGATTCGGAATCCTCAACCCCGAAAATATTCTCAAAAATACGGTTAGTTTTTCGTTAGCTCCCACGAGGAACCCGCCAATCAGGATCCAAATCGCTTTGTTGACGTAATCGATGACGTCATATCGTGACGTTTCAAAAGTCGAGATATCGGTTTTTAGGCCTATACCCATACTTTTAGCCCAGGTCACCGTTTCTGAACCACTCAACAGAATTTAACCAAATTTCAATGGTAGCGTATCTTGATGAATATCTACTGCAGTACGAAAATCGGACTCAATCGGTAGCTGCGTTCGCGATTTATAGTCAAAAAAGATCTTGAAATTGTTGAAAATTTAACATTTTTACTCACTGCTTCCGAATCGCTGAACCGATTTGGCTCAAAAACTAATCAGCACCTACATTTCATTAGAAGTTGCTACCCACCAAAAATCATCGAGATCCGTTCTTTCGTTTTTCTGCTTTTCGACGGACAGACACTTTTTTTCCCACATATATTGATACACACATACACACACACGGCCACCATCCAAATTTTGCTTTTTTCGGCATCAGGGGACTTCAAAACGTGTAAAAATATCAAAAACTAAAAATCTGAAATTTGTGCTAAAAACAATGCTTTATTCTCCCTGCGGTCGATAAAGCAAAAAAACCCGGAATATAAAATTTTGGCTGCTTTAAAAGCCCGGAAATATAAAACTTGCCTAGGTATATTTAAAAAACCCCAAAGTATAAAATTTGCCTGTTTTAAAAACCCCAAAATATAAAATTTGCCTATATTTTAAAAACCCCAAAATATAAAATTTGCCTGTTTTAAAAACCCCGAAATATAAAATTTGCCTGTTTTAAAAACCCCGAAATATAAGATTTGCCTAATCTAAAAACCCCAAAATATAAAATGGACCTATTCTAAAAACCCCAGAATATAAAATTCGTCTGTTTTAAAAACCCCCAAAATTTAAAATTAGCCTATTTTAGAAACCCTGAAATTAAAAAATCGTCGATTTTAAAAACCTTGAATTTTATGAAACTCGAAAACCAATTCGGCGATTTTTAATTTCGGGGTTCAGAAAAAATGATCTTGTTCGAGAAACAACCTGTCTGTTGTCACAAAGCATTTTTGTTTTGTTATGAAACATTCGGTTTTGTTGTTCAAAACATTCCCTTTTTCTGAGTGAATACTATGGTGGGAAAGGAGTCAATTAAGCTTATTTTAGGACAAAAAGTAGCAATATTCGGGATTATGCTGTTAAGTTTCTCGTTCAAAAATCGACCGAGATCCTGGAATCCCAGGACTGCAGTCTCTGCACCCAATCGATTATTTTGACTTTTCTGTCTAAGGACTCTGCAGTTTTATTGATTTTGAAATGGTAGGCCATCCTTTTTCTGTACATTTAACCGGCAGATTCAATTTATTCTATAAAAAAAAAAAGTAATACAGATGCATTCTCGGGAGGCAGGAAGAAAAATGCGAGAAGTTAATGGCAGCAAAGCAAAACGATTACTCCAACACTCGTCGAGACAAAAAAAAAATCGCAGCTGACAAGTTCGAATTATCTGGCGAAGAAATAAGCAAAAAAAAAAAAAAAAAAAAAAAGTAAAAGCGAAATAAAAAAAAAGAAATGTATAAGTTATGTGTATTTATTTACAACGAAGAAGTCAATGCAAATTAGACATTGCAGTCAACGAGATTCGAGCAGACATCAAGAAAATGAAAACTAGCGTTCTATTTTCGAATTAGTTACAGCAAAACCGGAAGCTTTACTACACCAGACATGCAGTCACAGTGACGGATCCAACAGGTGACATGGGGACTTTTTTTTTTTTTTTTTTTTTTTTTTTTTTTTTGTCTGAATATTTGCGCGGATTTAAAAATTAGCCGTAAAAAACGATATTTTTTTATGACGATAAAAGGGCAAAGTAGTTTTGCCTTGAACCACATTGTATCGACTTTTAAAAAAAAATAAAAGATTAAAAAAAGATGAGCTTTAGCAAAATAAAGGTGACAATGACATCTGAAAAAATTTTTGAAGGTCAGGTTCAAACCTTAAAAAGTTATTTTTAAATGTGAAATGTATTATAATGAGTTTGAAAACTGTCCACCCTAAATTCCCGCCCTTAGAAATTCCGTCACGTACGTTTCTAATTTGCCGAACAATTTTTTTTTTTTTTTTTTGTGAAAATTTAGGTCGACAACCAGGAAAAATATATTAACTTTTTTTTTTTACAAACAGATGCCATAAAATAATTTAAGTTGAAAATATGATTTTCGAATGATAGATTTTTGACCTAAAACCGGCCAGACTGCAGTTTTTTTTTTTCTTTTTTGATTTACTCATCAGCCAGACATTTCACGCTGATTTTATTAAGAAAAAAGCTTTTGCACCGATAAAGACATTCGCTTTTAGCGCTCGGCGATTTTTATGTAATTTTAATGAAGATATTGTAGCCAAATGTACGGTACGTTATAAGAAAGGCTGGCAAGTCGCCGATTACTTCTCACCGGGTTGATCTGAGAATGTCTTCAATTAATTTACTTTTATTTAGACCGCCTCGTGGTCATTTCATTGCCACTCTTCATCTAATTAAAGTTTGAAGGGGGCAAAGTTGTAAATGGTCCGAAATGAGCGGGTGACGATCGCTTTACCGGAAATCTTTTTCAATCGGAATTGGATGTAATTTCGTCCATTTAAATATCTGGGGATTCTGATGCGTGTTGGAAGCTGCAAAGCGTGAGACAATAAAACAAAATTAAATGCTAAAGGAAGGAGGAAATATAATCTGTACGTAAAAAAAAAAAAATTGTGAAGAGTCGAACGGAGATTACTAGTTGCTCTGTTTTAACGATACCGTTTGAACGATACAGGCGATGACTTGTCACAATCATTTAAATGTTCCCCGCAGACCGATTTCATTTATTTTGAATTGCAGTCAGAAAAAGGAAATGTTTTGAACAAGTTCTGTCTTGCAACAAAACCGGAATGTTTCGTCGCAAAGCAAAAATTCTTCGCGACGGCGGACAGGTTGTTTCTTCACAAAATGTTTTTATTGTTTCCACATGATTTTTAAGAAAATGTTTTGTCACAAGGCATTTTCGCTTTCGCATTAGCCATTTTTTTTTCTCTCTGAGAGTGAAAATTTTTTGGGCAGAGATTAGGGGATTTTCTATCAATGGGAAACAGTAGTGATGGGGATAAAGTACAGGGCTTCGGTGCCGATTACGTCATCCCCAAAGATTTCCTACCATTTTTCCTAATCCATTTTTTCTAAAGAGAGAAAGAAAAAAAAATTCCTGATCCATTTTTCCTGAAAAAAAATAAATTCATAATCCATTTTTTCTAAAAATGGCTCCTAAAATTGTGTTTATTTTTTTGTCTATTTTTCAATTTTCCTAATTTTTTAAATTAAGAAAAATATTCATTTTAGGAAATTTTATTTTATGAATCAAAAAATTTTAGGAAAATTGATGAAAATTAGGAAAACAAAATGGTTAGGAAAAAAATTTTAGCAACCAAAATTTTCAGGAAAAATGTATTAGCGATTTGTATTTTTAAGAAAAATAAATTTGGAATTTAGTTTTTTAGGAAAATTGGATTAGGAATTTATTTTTTTAGGAAAAATAGATTAGGAATTTATTTTTTTAGGAAAAACGGATTAGGAAAATTGGTCGGGAATGTCCCCAAAAAATGAGCCAAAAATCAGGACTTATAATGTTTTGTCACTTTACACGAATTTTGCTAGTGATGGAGATATTTTTAAAAAATTTCGAAATCGGTTTGGATAAAAATCGAAAAATAAAATATCGCCGCTATATATATCGGAGAGAAATATATCGATATGCGAAATATCGATATTTCGATATTTTTGTCAGAATAGACCTTTTTTTAAGACACGAAATAATTCCTTTCATACGGTCAGCAAAGCCAAAAAATTGAAAATAGGGCTAAAAAATGCTTTTTCCGACTTTGATCCAATGAAATTTTCGATATTCGATACTGACATTTTGATATCGTTATCGCATATCGATATAAAATTTAATATAGAAAAAAATCGTTTTTTTCATTCCGATATATCGATATTTTGATATATCGAAATATTGATCGCATAATCGATATATCGTGATATCGATATATCGCGTAATCGATTTATCGTGATATTGATATATCGTAATATCGTGATATTCATATATATCGTGATATTCATATATATCGTGATATTCATATATATCGTGATATTCATATATATCGTTTAATCGATATATCGTAATATTGTGATATTCATATATATCGTGATATCGATATATCGTGTAATCGATGTATTGGATTTCGATATATTGTCATAATATCGATATTTCGATATTTCGACATATCGATAAAATATCGGCGTCACTGTTTTTTTGTTAATTTTTTGGCAATATGCAAAAAATAAAAATGAAGTTCAGATTCGTGATCTCCGCAAAATTTCTGATAGGAAATGACTGCTTTTTTCAAGAAAAAAAAAAATGATCGATTTTTTTACCCTTATGGGAATTTTTCGACCTTGAAGAGCACGTAAGGCCAGTTTCCCGCCAATTAAAAAATTTGAAAAAAATTAGGGTTCATATGTGCCGCAGAGAGAACGGATATACCGGGGGTGGCACTCATTCAAATTCAAAAATTCCCAAAATAAGGGACACCGTACACATGATTGTAATTCTTATGCTTAAGCCAAAAAAGTCGTAATAATCTGACTACCGAACGATAACCAATCCTAGCATTCCCTACCTTCTGTTAAGGACATCTTGATTTGATTACCGTTGTCCTCCCAGTAAATTAGTTTTGCAGTAATAAAAACACTCTCGTGACCGCAAATTTTTGCAACATTGCATTTACGTCTACGATTTCACCATAAAGCGGGCAAAAAAAAAAAAAAAAAAAAAAAAAAAAAAATATATCGGCCCTAAACCGTCAAATGGGGCAACGTCTTTCACGTAATAAATTACATAAACGACGCAACGTTTCATCTGTTTACCAGGAGAAAAAAAAGAAAAAAAAAAAAAAAACAATTCATTCATTACATCTACATTTATAATTAGTATTGTAAGCTTGATGTCATAAGGGTTAGATTCCTAAAACGTATGCCAAGTTGGTCTTGTTTAAAAAAAATTTGCACAACCTTTTGTTTCGCGATTTGAGAAAGTTAAGGTGGAGTAGGATTGGCCCCCTTTCAAAGGGGCGTAGGCGGGGGAAAAAAAAATGCTCCTTGCGTTTCTTTTGGGAAAAATTATTTCAGTTTTTTTTTTTTTTTTTTTTTTTTGTTTTTCCATATTTTATGGCGCCATCTTAGTGGGTTCGACCCGAAATAAAAATGACAAGGAGATTATTATTCATCGTCTTCCGGACACTTCCTGAAATATTTTTCAACGGGAGGGCCGTGTGGGGACCTGTATTTTTCAAAATGACCGTGTAACAGACGTCTTGTTGATGTTTACTTGCAGCCAACTTTTTTATTTTATTTTATTTTTAAATAACACGATATAGATGACGGCGATGATAATGATAATATATATCGTTTTTTTTTTTTTTTTAATGAAGAGTCGTACGCCTGGTGATCTCGATACGAGGGATATAAATCTGCGGTTGTTTACAAAATAAGAATGATAATTTCACTCTTCCGGTCTGTCTGCAAATTTTATTAATATTTTGTTTTAATTTTTTTTTTTTTTCTCCGTCGAAAATTAAAACGAAAATTGAATGAAAAATTTTTAAAGACATTTTTCGTTTTTATTGGTTGTCATAAAAGTAAACAGAACGAGAAATTTTGTGGCTGCTAATTTCATATCTGGAACAATTATTTTTAAATTCAAGATGGCGGACTTACTATGGCGAGAAATGTAAAAAAAAAGTTAAAGTTGTTAAATTTTCATGAAAATTTGTACTAAGGGGTTTTCGAGGTCGCTGATCTCGAATCCGCTAATAGTTTTCTAAAATTTTTTAAAGAGACTCAATAAATCGAAAAAAATTAATTTACACGTTGTATGTTCGAAATTCAGAAAAACGGTTTATGGATTCGAGATAAGCGACCTCGAAAACCCCTAAGGACAAACTTTCATGAAAATTTAAGAACTTCAACTTTTTTTAATATTTGTCGCCGTATTAAGTCCGCCATCTTAAATTTCAAAATAATTGTTCCAGATATGAAATCAGCAGCCACAAAAATACCTAAAATTAAATATTCATGAAATTTCATTCATAATTAAAAATTTTGGCTTCCATATTTTGCCCGCCATTTTGAATTTTGGGGCACGGGCAGCAGGTTTTTAATTGCACAAAATACCGAAGCTTTTGACACCTTCATCTTCTTTCGTAGTTTTACACAAACTTGGGGATGAGTTTCGGTCACTTATTTTTTTTTCGGACCACTGTGAACGAGCAAAATTTATTAGTTTGGCGGCGTCATGTTAAGCGAGGCAACTGCCATCTGTTTTCCACTTTTTTTTCCCTTTTAAAAGTTCGATTTAAAGCCGTGGTGGGATTTGTCAAAAATCTGTTGTGCTATTTTCAGTCCTTTAATAATCAAACTTTTAGCAATTTGCTAATTTATATTGTGACTTAAATTCACCTATTATTGTCGAAAAGGAGAAACTTCCTAATAAAAATGTACCTTCCAGATCATCGTACGCGACACAAAGAGGACCTTGAAGACAAAGCATTAAATATCAAAATTGTACGGCCACACCTTTCCAAAAGTTACCTTTGACCTTAAATGTTTAATTGACTCGTCCTACCTCAGTACCTAAAAGTATCTATTCTGTAAACCCGACTCCTAAATTAAGGATGTTTTTCGATTAGGTCATCGATTTTTCGACTATTTTTTTTCTTCTCTTTATTCTATTTCTATTTTCGTCTCGTCCCATTTTTGGACTTGTCTAGGAAAACGTCGAAACCTCCCAGACAAAAAAAAAAAAAAAAAAAAAAAATTGGGTTCCTTATTGTTTTAAATTATCGTTCATTTAGTGACATTGAATTTATTATAAAGGTTGACCATAACTGCAATTTTACATTAAATTAGTCAAAGTAACCACATCCTCCAGCCACCTCGCCTCGGTAATATGACATGATCTCATCCGTAATAATATAGATTTATGGCCCTTTTGTTGGGCGAGGATCGCTTCCTTCTTGTCCGTAATTGATTGCGGAAGACAAATTGATTAAAATTTCATCTACTTTATTGTAATTTCTGTTTACATCTGTTCCGGTTTTTTTTTAATATGTATTTTATTTAGTCCATTTTAATTTATTTTATTTTCATTTTTTATTGCTGCTTTATCGATTTTAATTTTAATCTTATTTGATTTGATTTGATTTGCACTCTAATCGAAATCTAAATTTTATCGGAGTTTTTCTGCATTTAATAGGGCTTATCCCTTTTTTTTTATCGAATCTTATCTTCAATTTTTAGAATTGTCTTGTTATCTTTTTTTTATCTAGAAGTTGTTAATAAATTACAGCACGTTAGGGGGGGAGGGGTTTTACATACTTAACGTCAGCATTGTCTGATGTATAAACGTGTAAAAATGAAAATAATTTAAATTTTTTAATGTAACCTAATTTATTTAAAAAAAAAAAAAAAACTTTTTCTTTGCAAAGTTTAAGTTCCGAAGAATTTCAGATGTTTTTAATGTTTAATAATCATTTTTAAAAAAAACTTTTTAAGGGGGGATGGGGTAACCGAAATCTAACGTAATTTTAGGGACGAGGGGTCAAAATTGACCAAAATAATGCTACCGAAATTTATGGACAACCCCCCAGGATTTTAAGGACCTTTCTACATCTGACACATTTATTTTTGTAAAATTGAAACTGTAATCTACCCAAAAGGGGGCGCAAAATTCTCTGAGGGACGGGCTCCAAATGTCCTCTTTTAAAGAAAAAATACCACGATGAAAATTTTTATAAGGGAGCTTCAAACTTTTCACCTTTTCAACCTGTTTAGATCAGACTACTGGTTATTCTCTATTTTCATCTTAAAATTCTATGCGCCGGAGCTAAACTGACGTATCTCCGTCATAAATATCATTAGTCTATTTTAATTGTTTTTCAAGATTATCTGACCACAAGTTTACACAAAAATACGTGATTCTTAAAAACAATCAAAATAGACTTATCTTCAATGATATCTATGATGGAGATACGTCAACTGACCTCGGCGCACGAAATTTCCTTTATCTTCACAATTTTCTTCTTTGTCTGTCGACAAATAAAGGGTATCGGTTTTTTATCTGTTACCTTTAATCTTTATCTTTCAATTTTATCTGTATGTTGATATTCATTGCATCGGATAATCTTTATATTTTTCTTTATCTTTGACCATCATCTTTCTCCTTCACCTGCATCTGTATCATAATCTTTTATTTATTTAACTTTTAATCTTTTTTTTTGTTTATTCTAACAATTTCTTTTATTTATTTAATTTCGCTATTAAGATGGAACATCACTCAGAGAAAGGAAATGTTTTGAACAAGTTCTGTCTTGTGCTGCTTCTCCATTATGGCTCAAAATTAATTTTACAAAATTAATTTTATAAAATTATTGGGAATAATGCTTTTATTTTACTAATCGAACATGAGGATGACTTAAAAAAGAATAAGAAATCTGTAAAAAAGAAATATGTTATGAAAAAAGAAAGAAAAAGCGCATAATTTCCGGTAATTTTATAAAATTAATTTTGTAAAATTAATTTAGGACCATAATGGAGAAGCAGCATTGCAGCAAAACCGGAATGTTTCGTCGCAAAGCAAAAATTCTTCGCGACAACGGACATGTTGTTTCTTGACAAAACATTTTTATTGTTTTCGCAGGATCTTTTTAGAAAATGTTTTGTCACAAAGCGATTTCGCTTTCGCATTAGCCATTTTTTTAAAGTCGCAGTTCAGGTTGCAACATTGAAACATTTTACCAAGGTGAGATTTTAGTCGCTCAGGGGACAAAATATTTGATTGCGGACGACATGGTTCAGAGAATCAAAATATTGAAAAACCATATTAAATTTTTTTAGAGATGCTGCTTGTATTTATTTACTATAATGTTTTGAACAAGTTCTGTCTTGCAACAAAACCGGAATGTTTCGCAGCGAAGCAAAAATCTTCGCGACGACGGACGTGTTGTTTCGTGACAAAAAATTTTTATTGTTTTCGCAGGATTTTTTAAAAAAATGTTTTGTCACAAAGCAATTTGGCTTTCGCATTAGTCATTTTTTTTTCTAAGTCGCAGTGCAGGTTGTAACATAGAAACATTTTACACAAGACGACATTTTAGTCGCTCAGCGCGCAAAATATTTGATTGCCGACGACATGGTTCAGCGACTCAAAAAATTAAAAAATAATATTAAATTTATTAGAGATGCTGCTTGTATTTATTTACTATATATATACGGTAAATATATACCATATATATTTACGACTCTGAAAAGGTCGTTTATATATTTATTCAACTGTTTCCGTTAAATTTCAATGCAAATTTAATATATTTTTTTAAAAAAGTTTTTTTAACTTTAAACGAATCAATAAAAATTTTAAACTTACGAATCATTCAAAATAAATAGATGGAAGTACACAAAATGACTCTTTTGGCCGAGTTTTGGCCAATTTGGCCGCCAAATAAAAAACTTTTAAATAAGTAGTGTTAGAGCAGAAACAAAAACCTTGAAAAAAGTGGGCGCAAAACTTTTTTTGGCGGGGGGGGAACACGAAATATTTTTGAAAGAGATACGTGAAGAAACTTGAAAAAAAGCTTACATATTCTGTTAGGTCTCGTTTGGAAAACTTCTTATGCTTTCGGAGATTTTACGAAAATTTTCCGAAATCACACGTACACGATAGCCCTCGGGAAAGAGCCAACATTCCACATTTTAGACTTATTTCTTTCAATTTTGCCTTTGATCTTTTATCTTTTAAGATACCATCTTCTGTCTTCGTCTCTCTCTCTCTTTTCATAGTACTATTTCGTTTATTATTATTATTATTATTTTTTTTTTTTTTTTCCTCTTCAAACAGCTGATTCAATTAACCATATGTATTAGCACATGTAATAATTATGAACTTTGAACAAGTCAAATTACATGATTAATGGAATTGTATAAGTGACAGGTATGCATTTAAAGAACAATATTTTAAACTGATTTTTTTTAACAGAAGATAATTACAGTTTAATCTTTTTTTCGTACGAAAAAAAAAAAAAAAGAATAATCATATTGAAATAATTCAATGCGAATTGAAAGGCAGATACATTGTCGATGGATGACATCATCTGTAACATTCTAAATATCAATGTTTAAAAGTAATTATAAGTTGTTAAGTGTTTATGGGATTCAATCTCAGCGGTGTCCGAATCGCAATACGAGTCCTACGGTGCCGCGTGCTTCCCCGCCTTTTTCTCTTTTTAAACGAACGATATTAATTTCTTTTTTTTTTTTTTTTGTTTACTTTCAGAATGTCACTTTGGGAAATCGATCAAAGAACTCGGTTCGACATGGTCGGCCGATCTGGGGCCTCCTTTCGGAGTGATGTATTGCATTAAATGCGAGTGCGTGCCGTTCCAGAAAAAGCGAAGGATAGTTGCCAAGGTCCAGTGTCGGAACATCAAACACGATTGTCCGAAACCAACATGCGACGAACCTGTTTTGCTTCCGGGGAGATGTTGTAAAACATGTCCCGGCGATCAGCGTGGTAAGTTCTTTTTTTTTTTTTTCCTCTTATTGTCTCCGATTAATTTGCAATTCGTTAAAAAAAATGGAACAGGAAAAAAGAAATTAATGAAAATTTTCGTACATGAAGAACTAATTATCTATTGAAAGTTTTAACGACCTCCTCCAAATTAAAAACGAAGTAATTTCTGTGGTAAATTTACTGAGCTACGTATTTGGACTTTTAAGAGAATCACTTTCCGTTTTCTTTCATTTATTTATTTTTTTATCTTAATTTAATTAAATTAAATTAATTAATTAATTTTTTTATAATGACTTTTTGTCCATGTCCGGCCAAATAGGGCAAGGGACCCCAAAATTGTAAAAAGGGGGTAAAAAGTTGTAAAAAAGGGCTCCAAATGACCATTCCAAATGACCGCTTTTAACATTGAACATCGCTCAGAAAAAGGAAATGTTTTGAACAAGTTTTGTCTTGCAACAAAGCCGGAATGTTTCGTCGCAAAGCAAAAATTCTTCGCGACAACGGACGTGTTGTTTCTTGACAAGATTTTTTTTTATTGTTTTTGCATGATTTTTAAGAAAATGTTTTTGTCGCAAGGCATTTTTGATTTCGCATTTTTTTCTGAGTGAGTAAAAATTAGAGATTTTGACCAGGATTTTTCATTCCTGGAATTATCAGAATGCTGAGAAAAGTTTGATTCAAATTTTAAGATTCAAATTTTTTGCGATTTTTTTTGAATTTTTTAAACATTTCTGGAGAATCCAGGAATTTTAGAATCCGGCGGTTTTCATTTTCCAAGTACTAGGAAACTGTTCTTTGAAAATCAAGGAATAATGCCGTCCATAAATTACGTTAGCATTTTTTTGACCATTTTTGACCCCCTGCTCCCTTCGTTGGCGAAAGTTAGCATTTCGGGACTCCCCCCCCTAAAATTACGTTAGATTTTGGTTACCCCCCCCCCCCCCCTTCCTTTTAAAAATTAAAAGGAAATTAATATTAAACATTAGAAAAATCTGAAATTTTTCGGAACTTAAATTTGCAAAGAAATTTTTTTTTTTTTTTTTAACTTAGAGCAAATGCGCGGGTAAAATTGAAATGGTTCTTTATTTTTTTAAAAAGTTATTTAGGTTGCATAGTTTAAAAAATTTAAATTATTTTCATTTTTGTACGTTTATTATATTAGACAGATGCTAACGCTACGTAACCCCCCCCCCCCCCCCCCCCCCCGCCTTGTTAGCAAAAGTTATGATGCAGCCCTTAAAAGCCTTGAGGCTGCTTCTGCTTCCTGCTTCTGAGTTTGGTAGTATTAATTTTGTCGCTTCTTATCTATCTTTTTCCTTTCATTTTTCCCCCCTAAATTTTTTGCTTGGATATTTCTTTTTTTTTTCATTCCATTTTTTTCGGTTAAAAAATGGACTTCATTCAACTTTAAAACTCGATATCTTAAAAAAAAAAAATACACTTCGACTTTAAAAGTAAAAGTTCAATAAACTTTCTAAAAAATTGGAAAGGAAAAAAAAAAAGCAATTTATTACTATTTCGACTTGAGAATGAAAGCTCGAAAAAAAAAAATTGCATTTTAGTAGACGTTTTAATCTGGGGGCCTTATCGACAACTCCCATCGAGATATATATTATAGAAGAGAAGCGATGAAAGGCGACAGAATAGAACGAAAGTAAACAAGTTGTAAAAAAACGACGACGGATTGGATAAAATCCAATTTCAAAAGTTCGAAAATATATCGAATAAAAGTCAAGAAAAAAAAAAATTATATTGGACTTCGACACAAGGAACAAATCGAACTAGACAAACGGACGGACGGACAGACAGGCATCCTTGAAATGACGTAAATTTTTTTACCCATTTAAACGATTACGAAATTTTTTTTTCGTCGACTTTTTTTGTTTTTTTTCTTCAGTGGCGAAATAGTAGACTTTTATTTGTTTTTTTAGTCATGTCCATTTTGATTTTCTTTTTCGGTTACGAACATTAAGGAGAGGTGTGTACTCTAGGGGAGGGGGTGCAAAATAATGCTCTGTCTCCATTGAAGAATTAATTGGAGGGTACAATTAATTGCAATTTTTTTACTGTTACAGTAATTTTCTTATGTGAAGCTGAGTTTTTCCTTACCAGCCCCGGAGAAAATTTCCAGTAAAAAGTGAGCAGAAATGAAAATATAAAGTTTTCTGTTACCAAACTGCCGTTATTTTAAATTTTGTTTTTCATACAATGAAAGGGCTCAGAAAAAGATTGACCGAAAACCACACTCAGAAAAAGATTGACCGAAAACCACACTCAGAAAAAGGAAATGTTTTGAACAAGTTCTGTCTTGCAGCGAAACCGAAATGTTTCGTCGCGAAGCATTGCCTTCGCGATAACGGACATGTTGTTTCTTGACAAAAATTTTTGATTGTTTTCGCATGATTTTTAAGAAAATGTTTTGTCACAAGATATTTTTGCTTCCGAATTAGTTTTTATTTATTTATTTATTTATTTATTAATTTATTTATTTATTTTTTTTTTTCGCTGAGCAAAAAAGAATCAGTTAAAGTCACAGATTGCAGATTTGTTTTTCATGGATAAAATGTACTGAACGATCGTTGTCCACCATTTTTCCTGATCCGTTTTTCCTAAAAAAGTAAATCCCTAATACGTTTTTCTAAAACATTTCTCCTAACCACTTTTTCCCCTAATTTTCCAATTTTCATAAAATTTTTTGATTCCTAAAATAAAATTTCCTAAAATAAATATTTTGCATGATTTTTTAAATTCTTTGCGTTTTTAGGAAATTTTATTTTGGGAATAAAACATTTTTAGGAAAATTTAAATTAGGAAAAAATTAGGAAAACATTTTTAGGAACCAAAATTTTTAAGAAAAATGGATTAGGAATTTATTATTTTAGAAAAAATGGATTAGGAAAAATGGATTAGGAAAAATAGATTAGGAATTTATTTTTTTTTTAGGAAAAATGGATTAGGAATTTATTTTTTTAGGAAAAATGGATGAGGAAAAATAGATTAGGAAAAATGGTAGGGAATACTGAACGGTATATTTGAAGGCTTGGGATTTTTTCCATTGGACTTAAAAATGACGATCCGGGGAATAAGCGATTTGTTTTCAAAGGTTCATTGAAGTTTTTCTTTATCCAGAAATCCACTTCCTACGGGAAAATGCGATATACTTCTTTGGAAAAAAAATTGATTCAATTTTTTTTTCGTACGAATGAAACCGTTTCAGGTTTAATCGCTTAAAAAAAAAAAAAAAAAAAAGAATTTGATTAATTTCGTAGAATTAATCGACCCATTCATTTTTTAGGAAAAAAAAAAAAGAATTAAAGGGGAGAATAAAAGCTAATTTCGTAATTTTGTGAATAGTTTAAACGTTATCAGATGTTACAGTGACACCATAAAGATGGGGTTATCCCTAAAAAAAACACCTGTCTAAATATGTAATTTAACTTCCAAATAAAAGATTTCGTGAAATGATACGGTAATTTGATACAAAAAAGGGGGAACACGTACAAAAAAAAGTAGAAAAGAAAAGGAAAAAAAAAAAAAAAAAAAAAAGGCCTTATTAGGTTTATTTAAATACGGTCCTGTCCCATTCCCGAAAATCTCATGTCGAGCCACAGGTAATGTAACAAACTTGGAATTCGAAACAAATCGGTATCGTGGGTGGACAATTGCGTCATGGCATGATGTATAGTGTCATAGTGAACCGCCTAGTCAGGGAATTCCTTAGACGAGGGATCCTAAATCCTAATGACCTTGAAACGAATCATGATGTTCATCCATCTTGTATTTAATTATAACGTGTTTACTGCAAAATTGCCAATGATTTATAATGCGGACGATACAATTTTTTTTTTTTTTAATCGTATTCTCTTTTTTTTTTTTTTAAATACGAAAGAAAACATGACACCTATGAAACAGCCAATTGGTGCTATCTTGTCAAAACAAATGCAGCAAGCGACGGGATCATTAGTTATCTTTTTGCAATTTTCAACAACCCGGATGAAAAATTGCAGGGAAGTTCTTACGAAATTTTTAAAGAAAAAAAAAAAAAAATTGCTTTTTCCGAGACATGAAAGATGGCCTGATCTCAGAGATAAAATGCATGTATTTTTAAAATTTGAAATCTTGGCAGAGTCATCATAAGCAGTTTTTCAACTGACATTTTCAGTTTTAATAAAAATATTGCTTTTTAAAGTTTTTTCTTTTTCTTTCGGAAGGCAGTTAACCTACTGTTGTCTCTTTGAAATTCTCTCAGGAAATTCGATTTTGTCTCAATTTTAAAAAATAAAAATGGCGGCTACCTTTTAAATAATAACGAACCTTTTAATCGCTTTTGTTGATGCTGCGTGAAAAATTTTTCGATCTTTTTTTTTTCCTATTACGGGGGAGAAAGAAGTATTTAATGAATACGTTTTTTTTTTCTTGACGTTGTCAATACACGGGTATAATTAATACAAAAATAAAAATGTAAAAGAAGCAGACAGCCCTGACAAGCAGAAATAACTACCACGCCATAACTTTCATAGACGTGATGCAGCTTCCGACTATCAAATTAACATTGGTAGCCCTGACGTACAGGCGCCATATGACGAAATTATGTGTAAACGCCTTTAGGTGATTTGATCGATTCGAATGGCGCCTTTTTTTTTATCAAACGAAAAGAACTAGTTCTCATAATTAATTTTTTTTTTCTTTTTAAAAGTTAAAGACTCCTGGTTTTGTTGGCGCTTTCGTTTTTCCTGGTCTGAAATTCATTTAGCCGAAAATGTACTAGTTCGCTGAAATAGTAAGTACCGAATTTTAAAAAATGAAGGGAATTGGAACTGTTAGCTACAAGCTGAAGTCGGTTAAAGAGTTATGCTTTATGTGGTGAAGCTAGAAAAAGTTCGGAACTACTTTTTTTTTCCGTTCCTGTTTGCCCGGTAGATAAAGACCTTGTAGATAGGAAAGGAACTTGGCACAGTGAAATTAGCCAATCAGGATTAAGAGCTTAAATTTTGGGGAAAGCGTTCCCGATCGTTTTTTCTAATCGTTTTTCTTAAAAAAATAAAGTCCTAATCCATTTTTCCTAAAAAGTTTGGTTCTTAAAGTTTTTTTCCTAACCATTTTTTTTCCTAGTTTTCAATTTTCCTAAAATTTTTTGATTCCTAAAATAAAATTTCGTAAAATCAAAATTTTTTTGAATTTATTAAATCCCTAATGGGATTTTAGGGATTTTATAAATCAAAAATTTTAGGAACCAAAATTTTTAGAAGAAATGGATTAGGAATTTATTTATTTTTACAAAAAATCAATTAGGAATTTATTCTTGCAGGAAAAATGGATTAGGAAAAATGGAAGGGAATCCATTTATGAAAAAATTTGCATATGCATACACTCTGGAAAAAAAATGACTAATGTGAAAGCAAAAATACCTTGCGACAAAACATTTTCTTAAAAATCATGCGAAAACAATATCTTGTCAATAAACAACCTGTCCGTTGTCGCGAAGAATTTTTGCTTTGCTGCAAAACATTCCATTGGTTTTGTTGCAAGACGGAACTTGTTCAAAACATTTCCTGTTTCTGAGTGGTATGCAATTGGTATACTTTACTCATAAATAAAAAAACGTTTACTGGCTGCTCTGGAGGAAATTTTAATCGGAAAAACAAATGATGAGAGGAAAAATTGGTCTTGATCCAAAATTGACCCAATCTCGGGAAATTTTCGATAATCTTCAATATTAGACGCCAGCAAATCGGCCATAAGTTGCAACATGAACTGCGACATAGAAAAAAATGGCGAATGCGAAAGCAAAAATGCCTTGGAACAAAACACTTTCTCAAAAAAATCATGCGAAAACAATAAAAATTTTGTGTCAAGAAGCATTATTTCCGTTGTCGCGAAGAGGTTTTGCTTTGCGATGAAACATTCCGGTTTTGTTGCAAGACAAAACTTGTTCAAAACATTTTCTTTCTCTGAGTGATGTTCCATGTTAAAAGAATTTGGAGCCCCCTTTACAAAACTTTGGGCTCCCCTTATTCTATTTGGTCAGGTATGGACAAAAGGTCGTTGTAAAATAAATAAAAAAATAAATAAATAAAAAACGGAAAGTGATCCTCTCAAAAATGCTTTGTGACAAAACACGTTATGATATAAGTTATTCTTTAGGACGACTCCAAACTTGATCCAATTTAATATCTTTACCAAGATGTGAGTAAAATTGACTTGTGACCAGTGAAGTTTTAACTTAAGTGCGTCTGGTCAAATTTTACTGGCCGCTTGTAAGCCCTTTTTTCAGTGTGATCGAGGCTATCTACCATTATCTATCCACTAATCTCGATGGGCTATCTACCGACATTTTACAAACATTTAGGTGTTTGAATCTAAATTGAGATTTTTCCCTTAGCCGAAAAGGGACCTTCCCCTTTGCACTCAGAAAAAAGAAATAATACTTCGAACAAGTTCTGTCTTGCAACAAAAACGGAGTGTTTCGTAGCAAAGCGAAAATTCTTCAAGATAACGGACAGGTTGTTTCTTGACAAGAAATTTTTTATTGTTTTGTTTCGTTTTGTTTCTTGACAAGAAATTTTTTTAAGAAAGAGTTTTGTCACAAGGTTTTGACAACGTTTTTTATTTATTTATTTACTTTTTTATTTACTTATTTTGTTTTATTATTTATTTATTTTTTTATAATGACCTTTTGTCCATACCCGGCCAAATAGGGCAAGGGGAGCCCAAAGTTTTGTAAAGGGGGGCTCCAAACGCTTTTAATTTGGAACATCACTCAGAGAAAGGAAATGTTTTGAACAAGTTTTGTCTTGCAACAAAACCGGAATGTTTCGTCGCAAAGCAGAATTGCTTCGCGACAACAAACCGGTTTTTTCTCGACAAAATATTTTTATTGCTTTCGCATGATTTTTAGGAAAATGTTTTGTCACTAGGCATTTTTTCTTTCGCATTAGTTTTTTTTTTCTTCTTTTTTTTGGCTGGGCAAAAAAGAATCTGTTTAAGTCACAGATATCAGATTCGTTTTCCATCGAAAAAATATACTGCGGACATAATGCTTCTTGAAAAGAAATTTTTATTGTTTTCGCATGATTTTTTTAGAAAATGTTTTGTCACAAGGCATTTTCACTTTCGCATTTGCCATTTTTTTTTCTACGTCGCAGTGCATGTTGCAATATAGAATTTTTCATAAAATGCAACATAGGAACATTTCTCTAAGCTTTTTATAAACGATGTATTTTTCGTAATTTCCACATGCTATAAGCGGTTGTTTGTTACTCCCCCCTGCCCCCCCCTTCAGGCTGAAATTGGGCTGATTTAATTTCATTTTCACTTAATACACCAGTAATAAATTTTTAAATAAAAAAAAAGCCTCTCTACCTCAAAAGTTTATAAATAGACTCTTACTTAAGTGTTTTTTTTTTTTTCTTTTTCCCGATCAAAGTAATTAAATACTTTTTATACCTCCCGATTCAATACCCACATTCAATCAAAACCGCTTTTTTTTATAAATATTTTTTCCCGCAATTAATTATATTTAAATTATCGATTATTATTCATTGACATGCTTCTGTGTGTGTATAACAAATTAATGATTTCATCTTTAAAATTGACTTTGGGGATTTCGCCAAACTAACACTTTTTTTTTCCTAGCCTTGCAAACGAAGCATATAATTAGTTTATTAATTGTTTTTAATTAATTAGGCTACTATAAAATTTAATAAAAATAAAAAATAAAAAAAATTGCCAGCGCTGTCGGAAGTGAAAATCTCGTTAAAACCATTTGTTTACATTCCCCCTCCGGCTTTCCCCCCCTCGAGGGGGGATCGGAAGGCGGTTATTATGTTTTTGAACGATGCGATGAGGTTATGTAGGCGTGAAAATAAGAGGCGTAGTCATGTCAAGAGGTCAATTGCTATACCATTAGATTAATATTAAAACGTCTTAACTCGAATTTAGAACTTTTTTTTTTTTTTTTTACAAAGATTCGTAGCCGGTTGCAGTTTATTGATTGAAAACCGGCGTCCCTGTTCGTCTTACGATGATTTTCATCTCTTTACGAGTCTCGAGGCAGTGTCGACGACCTTTTAATTTTGTAATTTATTATAATACAGATGTAGTTTGAATTTTATGGATTTCTGGTGCTTTGCTAATTTTTTTTCCCTTTCGCCACAGTTTTTTTTTTTTATTATTATTATTTTTTTAATTTTATTTTCGATTGAATCATCTGGCTTTTTTTCTTATTTTTTTACTTTCGCTTTTTTTTATATAAAAAAAATTATTTTAAGCTTTCCCAACTTGGAGAAATAGAAAAAAATATGCACCGTGAGTCATAAGGGATTAGTGACCGAGGCAGAAAAAAAAAAACAAGGCTAAACGAGAATTGAATCTCATGACTAAAATAGGAACTGTTCTAAATAAGGAGGACGTTCTTATTTTTTTCGCATAAGAGAAACATCAATTTTTTTTTTTTTTTTTTTTTTTTTTTTTTAAGTTGAGACTAAAACGTTTAGCGAGAGTGAAATTTATTTTGTTACTTTTTATGTGCGCAATCGAAATCGTAACTTTCAGATTCGTGCTAATTGCTCTTAAGATAAAAGGTTTAGGGCGCCAGAGTCTTATCTTGTTGTTTTTTTTTTCCTTTTTATTTTTTTAATTTTTTTAAAATAAGATTTTTTTTTGCGAGTAAGAGCATCTGGAAAAAAAAAAAAAATAACAAAGTTGTCGATTAATTAATTCGATGCGAGCAGTATGTTTGTTGATTTGTAATAACCATCCCGTACGTGTCCATTAAATGTATTAATGACTTTTTTTTGCTAATTTTTATCACTTATGTTTTGCAATCAAGTTTGGCGCCGGCTTGCTAAAGTGCTTGTTGAATACACAAAGAATTATGTTTTTTTCATTTATCATGCCTGATCGTTTTCATTTTTTTTTTTTTTTTAAGTCTCAGTTATTGATACAGTGTGTCAAGTAACTGTTTCCGATTTGTTTAAATATTTAAAAAAAGTATAAAGTTTTAAATGACTTTTAAGATTTAAAGTAAACTTTGAAAAAATCAAAAAGCGGGATCGACTTGAGATGTTGGGACGGAATTTTCGTGCCCAGGTTAGGGAATTTCGTTTAAATTTTACGAGAACGAGAAAATGGAAGGAAATTCTGGTTAAACCGAAACAATGAGTAATGAAAATTTTGGATATTCTCGTATCCTTCTCCCTCCCTTTGACAGAAAAAAAACAGGACCAGACTAACCTTCCTCTGCTGATCATCCCCTAGCTCTAAGCTCAGCTAGGGGGAGGCTAGGAAAGCCAAAATTTGGTAAGGGGCCGTCCACATTATTACGTTAGCATTATTTTGGCAATTTTCGACCCCCTCCCCCCTTGTTCCCCCTTGTTAGCAAAGGTTAGCATTTCGGAACCCCCCGAAATTACGTTCGATTTCTGTTACCTCCCTCTTTAAATTTTTTTTAAAAATTAATATTAAACAGTAAAAAAATCTGAAATTCTTGGGAACTCGAGTTTTTGAAAAAATTTTAAAATCTTAAATTTGTGAAGCTGGTGGTTATTTTGATAATCAGTTTGAATTTTTTTTTTTCTTGCCCGAAGAAAAATTAACGATAAAAATAAAGGTTCGACTATCGAGTGGAAAATTGTAAAAGAATTCAAATTTCGAGAATTTTTTCAATTTTTTTTAAGAACATAAGCGGATTTAGGGGGGGGGGGACTGGGCTTTCTAGCCCCCTCCAGGAACCTGAATAGCCCCCCCTAGAATTTTGAAAATTATATGGCCATAATAGTATCAGCCCCCCCCCAGAAAATATTTTCCCTATTCTTAGCCCTCCCCCCCTAGAAAAAAATTCTAGATCCGCCCATGTTTAAGAAACTGCGGTTTTTATTTAATAGGGGATGGAGGAAGCCAAGGGCCGCTCCGTAAAAAATAAAAAAAATAAATTTTAAATTATTTTTCTCAACTCCCATTTTATACTTCTTTTGCCAAAAAAAAATGAAATTTAGCTGACTGAAAAACAGACGTCTGACCAGGAGCTTGACGAAAGAAAATTTTTTTTGGGAGGGTGGATTTAAGTTCTTTATAGAAAAGTTACCGTTTTCTTCAAAGCTAATACTCAAGATATCAAGAAATTTGTTTTAAAAAAAATTTTAAATCCCGGGTCTGAACTAGCGCTTCTTATTTATCAGCGAAATTTTCCATTAATATTTAGATGCCAAAATGAGTCCACACCCTGTGAAATTAGTGGAAAAATATCTAGGCCCTCTGTAAAAAAAATTAAGTTGCTCACAAAATCTAAATAAATTATTTTTTTTTTTTTTTTTTTTTTTAAGTTGAGACTAAAACGTTTAGCGAGAGTGAAATTTATTTTGTTACTTTTTATGTGCGCAATCGAAATCGTAACTTTCAGATTCGTGCTAATTGCTCTTAAGATAAAAGGTTTAGGGCGCCAGAGTCTTATCTTGTTGTTTTTTTTTTCCTTTTTATTTTTTTAATTTTTTTAAAATAAGATTTTTTTTTGCGAGTAAGAGCATCTGGAAAAAAAAAAAAAATAACAAAGTTGTCGATTAATTAATTCGATGCGAGCAGTATGTTTGTTGATTTGTAATAACCATCCCGTACGTGTCCATTAAATGTATTAATGACTTTTTTTTGCTAATTTTTATCACTTATGTTTTGCAATCAAGTTTGGCGCCGGCTTGCTAAAGTGCTTGTTGAATACACAAAGAATTATGTTTTTTTCATTTATCATGCCTGATCGTTTTCATTTTTTTTTTTTTAAAGTCTCAGTTATTGATACAGTGTGTCAAATAACTGTTTCCGATTTGTTTAAATATTTAAAAAAAGTATAAAGTTTTAAATGACTTTTAAGATTTAAAGTAAACTTTGAAAAAATCAAAAAGCGGGATCGACTTGAGATGTTGGGACGGAATTTTCGTGCCCAGGTTAGGGAATTTCGTTTAAATTTTATGACGACGAGAAAATGGAAGGAAGTTCTGGTTAAACACAAAAAATGAGTAATGAAAATTTTGGATATTTCCATATCCTTCTCTCTCCCTTTGACAGAAAAAAAACAGGACCAGACTAACCTTCCTCTGCTGATCATCCCCTAGCTCTAAGCTCAGCTAGGGGAGGCTAGGAAAGCCAAAATTTGGTAAGGGGCCGTCCACAAATTACGTTAGCATTATTTTGGCAATTTTTGACCCCCTCTCCCTTTGTTAGCAAAGGTTAGCATTTCGGAACCCCCCTAAAATTACGTTAGATTTCTGTTACCCCCCTCTTTAAATTTTTTTTAAAAAATTAATATTAAAAATTAAAAAAATCTGAAATTCTTCGGAACTTGAGTTTTTGAAAAAATTTTAAAATTTTAAATTTCTGAAGCTGGTGGTTATTTTGATAATCAGTTTGAATTTTTTTTTTCTTGCCCGAAGAAAAATTAACGATAAAAATAAAGTTTCGACTATCGAGTGGAAAATTGTAAAAGAATTCAAATTTCGAGAATTTTTTCAATTTTTTTTAAGAACATAAGCGGATTTAGGGGGGGGACTGGGCTTTCTAGCCCCCTCCAGGAACCTGAATAGCCCCCCCTAGAATTTTGAAAATTATATGGCCATAATAGTATCAGCCCCCCCCCAGAAAATATTTTCCCTATTCTTAGCCCTCCCCCCCTAGAAAAAAATTCTAGATCCGCCCATGTTTAAGAAACTGCGGTTTTTATTTAATAGGGGATGGAGGAAGCCAAGGGCCGCTCCGTAAAAAATAAAAAAAATAAATTTTAAATTATTTTTCTCAACTCCCATTTTATACTTCTTTTGCCAAAAAAAAAATGAAATTTAGCTGACTGAAAAACAGACGTCTGACCAGGAGCTTGACGAAAGAAAATGTTTTTTTGGGAGGGTGGATTTAAGTTCTTTATAGAAAAGTTACCGTTTTCTTCAAAGCTAATACTCAAGATATCAAGAAATTTGTTTTTATAAAATTTTAAATCCCGGGTCTGAACTAGCGCTTCTTATTTATCAGCGAAATTTTCCATTAATATTTAGATGCCAAAATGAGTCCACACCCTGTGAAATTAGTGGAAAAATATCTAGGCCCTCTGTAAAAAAAATTAAGTTGCTCACAAAATCTAAATAAATTACTTTTTTTTTTTTTTTTTTTTTTTTTTAACTTAAAAATTCTGGAAACGCAAATTGTTTTTTCAAAAAAAACTTTTTTTTTATAAGATTGGGAAATGGGAAGTCGGAATTTATTTAAAATTAAATTCAGTAAAGATTTATTCAATTTGTGAATCAATGAAACGACCTTCACCGTCATTGAACAAGACTGTGGCTAAAAATTTAAAAAAAAAATATATTATTTAATAAACGTTTTTTTTTCTTTCCACACGATTTTTTTCCCCTTGAAACGGTCCACAAAATCGGAGAGCAATTAACCAGAAAAACTGGGCGTGGGCCGAAAATAATCTTATATTTTTTTAAAAAAAGCCCTACATTACTATGCGGAAAAAAATGTTTACATAAAAATGGCGACAATACATGTTTACAAACAAAACACTATCTTGTTTCGGGCGCCACCGTGTCATGTAGTAATTAATGTGTGAATGATTTACGCCGACTGCAATTCATAAGCTTTTACAAAGTCTTTTCATTACGGGAGAAAAAAAAAGAAAAGAAAAAAAAACGGATTCACTTATTGGAAAAATGATAGACAGGACTTAACACCTAACTCAGTAACAAAAACCGGTACTGATAAGCGTCTAAAAAATATTTCGAATTTAAAAAAAAAAAAAAAACAGACAAATAAATGAAATAAAACCATTTCGGTTAATTAATTTTTAATGTCATATGTAACAGCTCGTGAATATTAGATGAAGCCTGAAAAAAAATCGTAAAACACCGAATTTTGGTACTCGAAGGTCGACTTCCATCTCCGCATTCGCATTAAAAAAAAAAAAAATTAACCCAGTCTTATGTTTTTTTTTTTTTTTTTTTCCTTCGGTCTAAAAATAAAATACTATAAAACCGTTTTAGTGCTGATTATAGTCATCTTATAAAAAGTTAAAAAATAGCTGTTCTATAAATAAAATTTTTCGTCCTTGCATCACCCTATGCGAACCCTGCCCCCTTTACCTTCAGAGGAAGAACAATATAATCGCATCATTTACATACGTCGCATCCAAAACCACCTTTATTAATGTGAGATATGTTTCTTTTTTTCTCCGAGACATTTAAAATTGACTTAAGACGACATTTATCACAACTTGCGTCTGCGTTAAAAAAAAATCTTTTTACCCGGATAAGTATTGGATGTTATTATAATTAGGTATAATTATAATTGATAATTACATTAGTAGGTACAATTGTAATTAGCTATAAAAATGTCATTTATTTACAATATCCTCTTTTTTTGCGCATCGGCATACGCACGGTCAAGTATAATAAAAAATTATATTACTATCCTCATAATGTTATAACATTATACCTAAAGAAAAAAAATAATGCACATGGTCAGGCCTGCAACCAGCTCAAGGCGCCGGAAGCTGCGCTGTTTTTTGATGGAGCTTCAAGTGATTTTTGATTGCATTAAAATTTGAAAAATGCATAAAATTTATTTAATTTTTCATTCATTGTCGACCAAAAAACAATTTACAGGAGTTGAGCAACCTTTCGCCCCTACCTTGCTACAAGTCAGCATATAATCGCAGACAGTATTTAAATACTAATATTTCGAGATTTTCAAAGACCGTGAATTGGGGGAAGAATATTGATATGGCCAACGGGATGAATGATGACCGTGTATGTGGTTTGCAAATCCGTCGACTTAAGACACCTGAGGAAAGCAGTATTAAACTTTTTCCTTTTCCCCATTTATCGATTCCCCCCTTTTTTGTTCCGCCAACTTTTCCGTTTTCCCCACTTTTTTTGTTCCCTCACTTTTTCGACTCGTCTACTTTTCCCCCCTTTTTTCCCTCCCCTTTTTGGTTGCCCTTAGTCCCCCACCCCCACTTTTCAATACCATCACTTTTCTCCCACTTTTTTCCGATTTTTCCCCCAATTTTTATGTTCCCCCACTTTTTTGCCCCAGTTTTTGTTTCCCCATTTTTTTTCTCCCAATTTTAAACTTCCCCCAATTTCCCAATTTTTAACTTCCCCCAACTTTCATGTTCCCCCACTTTTTCCCCCAATTTTAATGTTCCTTCAGTTTTTTCTCCCAATTTTTAAGTTTCTCCAATTTCTCCCTCACTTTAACCTCACTTTTTCTCCCAATTTTTCAATTCCCCCACTTTTTACGTTCCCTCAATTTTCTCCCCACATTTTAGCTTCCATACTTTTTTCTCCCGATTTTTAAGTTTCCCTTTCTCATTCTTTTTAGGTTCCCTTAAATTTCCCCCCGCTTTTTCCATTTCCTCACTTTGTCGATTCCCCTACTTTTTTGATTCGGCCGATTCGGAGAAATCAGTTCATCCACTGGACACGAGGGGGTTCTTCTCCGGGTGCGAAAAACTGTCAATGCGTAGCCGTTTCGTTTTGTTAATTTTGGGTCACTTTGATCTCATATTTTGAGTTGCACCTTCTCAATTATACCAGATGTCAAAAGACGGACTTCAGAGTCGCAATCTACACGATTTCCTGTAGGAAATGACACATTAATGATACGTTGCATATAAGTTAATGTCAGAATTCCAAAACGATTGTGATAACTGATATATGGTAACTTCCAATGTGTGCAGTTCTAGTTATAACTAAAAATAAATAAAAACTTACATGTTTTATTTGTAAGAACTTTCATAAACAACAATTTCAAGATTGCTCAAGATTTTATTGGTTCTTTCCCCCTCCCCTACCCCCCTTCCACCTAATATGCTAAAATTAGTTCTTCCTTTCTACCACCGTAAGCGCTACTTCTACGAGAGACGCTTTTTGATTGGTCGTTGAGATTTGTAAACAATAATGGCGGCGACTTCCTCTTGATGTAATTTTTGTGATTTTTTTTTCCCGTAAAAATGAAATTAAAAAAAAAAAAAAAAAAAAAAAACACCGAATGGAATAATTGTGCCTAATCTCATTGATAAATGGGTAAAAAACCGTAAAAGTAAGTTAGTAACGGAAAATAAATATGGCCGCCACGAGAGTCCCAGTGGGAGTCCCAACTTAAAACGATTTGATTGATAGGCCCATCAATGGTTTGTTTTAGAACTAGAATTCAAAAACGATTGCTGAAATATTCTTAAAAGGTCCTAAATTCCGACATAAGCAATAATTACCAATTATGGTGTGCACATAGTACGCTAGCAGACGACAGACATTTGTCGTATTTTTTTGTCACCATTAAAAAATTTTTATTATTTGGTGGTACTGGGCAGACCTGCTTCGTTTTTTTTTTTTTTTAACGAATTGTTATTGTTTATACGGATAGATGACAGCATCGTACATAGACTAAATATATTTATGGCAAGTATACAATTATATTTCAACACTACAATTTTTTTTCTTGTTTCTCTTTTCAGTTCCCGACGTGGCTGCTGATGTACCCACTCCTGAAGAAGATAAAAACATGAAACGTAAGTAATGCTGTAATTACAATCACTTAAAAGGAGTCTTCAATGAATACCGGAAGAAATGGTACAGGTTTTAACTTGTACAGGTTTCAACTTGTACCAAAAATATTTTTTTCAGTTTTGTGCGTTTGGTGCAAATTTCAATTTGTTCCAAGCATAGACAGGTCCGGAAACTCCTATCCCTTATACATGGGAGATCATGTCCCGCTTAGCTACGCCAAAATTAGTTCATCCTTTCTATTACCATAAGCGCTACTTGTTAGGGAGACGCTTTCTGATTGGTCGTTGAGATTTGATGCCGACGGTAGCGGCACACAGCC
Source organism: Liposcelis bostrychophila (assembly GCA_037577465.1). NCBI lineage: Eukaryota > Metazoa > Arthropoda > Insecta > Psocodea > Liposcelididae > Liposcelis > Liposcelis bostrychophila. The sequence goes on from CM075207.1 coordinate 13,760,031, forward strand.
GTATAGACGTTTAAATATATGGCCATGGTCCCAACTTATACGATTAGACATGTTGCGGCTCTCAAGATCGCAGCGCCGCCAGTGGCCCATTTTAGAACTAAAATGTGCGTAGTTAAGCGGGACATGAACGGCATAGGAAGTTTCCGGACGTGGTTCCAAGTAAACACGAACCCGGAATAGAGAGTGGAAATATATCGTATAATTATTTTTTATGTATACTTTGGTATATATATACCGATTTGGTATATTTTTGTTTTTTAATCTTTCTCCGATTTTAATTAACTATTTTGGAGTTTGAAATTATTTTACGTACTTTTTTAAGTTTAAAAACAAAATGACATGTTCTATGTATGTGTAAATATACCGTATACTTTCAAAAATGGTATATATATACGTTGGACTTCTCTAACCCAAAGCGAAATCAAAGTTTTTCAACCCTCAAATTTTTGTTTAAGTTATTTTCCTGCCGCACATACATTTCAGACAAGTTGAAGCTTGTTAAAACTTGTTGAAGCAAGTTGAAACAAGTTGAAACTTGCACTAAAAATGTCCAGAACAGTGGTAGATACCAAAAATTTGGATTTTTTCACCGGAAATGAGAATAAGACTGAACTGCCATTCCTTTTGGTATTTCACTGATGGTTCTCGAGTTTCGAAAATAAATAACTTAAATATTTTCTTTTATTTTTTTATAGATTTCGGAGCTCTGTTGACGGGACGGACATCTTTGATATTCAAACGAGACGATATCGTTAACATACCTTCGACGTCGAAAAATCCGACCTATCAAATCGTCGCAACTGGAAGATTTACATTTCATAAAAAAAATCTTTTCTATTCATTCTACTTAACTAATTCATTGGTAAGGAATTTTTTTTTTTAAATTTACCTTCATCGATTTCAAATTAAAATTTTTTAACCCTTCTTTTTTTTTTCCAGAACCAGTTACCACCCCGACCCAAAAGCATCCAGTTCATAAATTACAAAGGAGATCTACTCGAAGAGCAAAGCGTGTCATCTTTAGGGAGCGTCTATCAAAACGCCACCTCGAAAATTTGCGGGGTTTGGAGGAGGATCCCGAGGGAATACAAAAGGCTGCTCCGGGACGAAACCCTTTATGTCGCGCTTTTATGGGGGAACGAACTCGCTCTAAGCGGGCAGATCGCTAGATTGAAAGCTTTGAACACGGAGCAATTCAGCGCTCTATTGACTCCTTATTATTCGGAATTGATCGAACCGAACAGCGGTGGTACCGCCATCGTTTCGACTTTGGCCTCACCTCCGACGATTCATATTTCCCTCGTGTTCAACGGGGTTTTCCCACCGGACGAGAAATGGGACGTTCCTCTTATCGTCAGGCTGGAAAATTTGGAAAAGCAGCAAGTCGTGTTCGAGGAAACCATCAAAGTTCAAAAACCGTCTCACAGCCTCAATTTCGGAGAAGTGAGGAGTCCGATATCAATGAATGAGCTTAGGCTGATAACCAGAGGGAAATTAAGCGTTACGATTTCGTCGAAAACGAAACCTGATTTGTATTCCATTTCCGGTCCTGTGGTTACAAGAGCTGCGTGTGAAATATTTCAGGTAATGAAATTAAATTAGTTCATAAAAGCTTTTAAATTTTTTTTTGAAGGTACAGCCGTTTGAGCTTTTAATTGAAGACATGAGCGGATGAAAATATATCGTTGGACGCCTCCAAAAAATTTCAGACACGATTTGGGCGCCATTTTGGTTCCAGTAGTAAAAACAAAACAAATCGTAAAAAATCATTATAATAGGGATTTATTCGTATTAAAATAAGAGTTTGGGAAACGGAAAACCGATTAAAAGAAGACGATTTTGATTTTTGAGTCTAAAATAGAAAAATTTTAAAATAAGGAAAAAAATACGAAAAATTCATAGTTTTATAAACAAGTCTGAAAACTCCTTTTTTAAGGCTGGACCTAAAAATTTCGATTTTTTACTCGGCCCTGTTGCCGATTCGAGCCGGCCTCGTAAAAAATCTCACTTTTCGGGTCCAGCCTGGAAATCTACTGTTTCCTATGCAATTTATTTACTTAATTTATGATTTTTTCACAAAGTAAAAAAAATGTAAACAAACTGTTATTGTATTCAGTTACCTGATTGGTTGATGACCTGTTATAAGTAGCGAAACAGGCGGCTAAAAAACAAACTCTTTTATATTAAGTTCGGTTATGTTAGGTTATAGTTTAGGTTAGGTTTTAAGTTGGGCTAGGTTTCAGGTTAGGTTAGGTTTTAGGTTGGGTTAGGTTTTAGATTAGGTTAGGTTAGGTTAGGTTTTAGGTTGGGTTAGGTTTTAGTTTAGGTTAGGTTAGGTTTTAGGTTAGGTTAGGTTAGGTTTTAGGTTAGGTTAGGTTTTAGGTTGGATTAGGTTTTAGGTTGGGTTAGGTTTTAGTTTAGGTTAGGTTAGGTTAGGTTTTAGATTAGGTTAGGTTAGGTTTAAGTTTAAGTTACGTTAGGTTTTAGGTGGGTTAGGTTAGGTTAGGTTTTAGGTTAGGTTAGGTTAGGTTTTAGGTTAGGTTAGGTTAGGTTAGGTTAGGTTTAAGTTTAAGTTAGGTTAGGTTTTAGGTTGGGTTATGTTTTAGGTTAGGTTAGGTTTTAGGTTAGGTTAGGTTAGGTTTTAGGTTAGGTTAGGTTTTAGGTTAGGTTAGGTTAGGTTTTAGTTTGGGTTAGGTTAAATGTTAGGTTAGGTTAGGTTAGGTTTTAGGTTAGGTTTAAGTTTAGGTTAGGTTAGGTTTAAGGTTAGGTTAGGTTTTACGTTAGGTTTGGCTTAAGTTAGGTTAGGTTAGGTTTTAGGTTAGGTTAGGTTAGGTTAGGTTAGGCTACGATTTTTTACGGGGAAGTTTTGAATGCAGTTTTAGATACAACATTTTTTAAATGCTTTTAGGACGTAAAAAAAATTTTAAGTCTGACATTATTTGGTGCCAAAAAAAAATTATTTTGACCAATTGTTTGGCTGTTTTCTAGATCAAACAAAATATTACTGTAACTTTTACTGTTACAGACCGAACTAAACTTTTTTATTTAGTAAATGTGTTCATGTTGTTTATTCTTTCATGTGTTCCATTTATAAATTTTAAATAACTAACAACAATATATATGGTTTCAGACGCCTTTGGCTCCATCGACCGAAATGGACGGGCCCGAAGCACAGGAAACAACCCTCGTCGTCTCCCCTTCATCCACCTCGGGAATGGCTTGGCTTTACGTAAATCAAGACGGGTCCATCAGTTACAACATTCAACTGGACGAAATGCAGGAAAACCCGGTGTTTTCCTTCGTCCCGAACTCGAAAGGAAGAAAGATTTTAGACACTCAGCAATTTGTACCGAACAATTTCATCAACGGATGGGCCTCCGGATCCTTAGATAAATTAAGGTTATTATTATTTAAAAAAAATAAAACCTGTAAACCTTTTTATTTTATTGAGGGAGAAGGTGAAAATGGGCAGAATTTTTTTTTCAAAGCCCAAAGTATCATGGGTAGAGAGCGCGGAGGGGGGGGGGGGGGGGGCTTGGGGACTTGGTTTTGCTCTGCGTTAATTTTTTTTGAATCGAATTAATGAATAGAATAAAATAAAATAATCAATACGTCAACAATTTAATTAATTAATTAATTAACAATTTTCTTTTTAGCCCGAAATCGATCGAAATGTTATATTCAGGAGAATTATCGATAAACATCGCTTCTTCGAAATCGTCTAGCGTGGTTAAAGGCCCATTAGTGAGTCGACCGGTTGCAGGAGCCGTGGATTCCCCGTCTCCTGTTCTGCTGAAACGAACCGATTCGAAGAAAAACGTCGAGTTGACTGGTATGGCTTGGATGACTATCGACTTTGATTGTGACCTGCACTACGAGGTTAGAAGAATTAACGTCAATTAAAATAATGAATTTTCCATGTTATAAAATATAATAAATCAATTAATTTCGATTTTTTTTCCTTATCAGGTTCAGCTGTTGGGTTCAGGATCAGAAAGCAGAAGTTATCAGCTATATTTGGAAGACACTCCCGTTATCGCTCCGAACGCTCCTGTTTCTAAGCGACTTTTGGAGGATTTTAACGGGACGTTTTTGGAGGGTTTCGCTCAACTAACTCCTCAGGAATTGTTTAGGATGGATTCTGGCATTTGCTTCTTCGAAATAAAGGATTCGGCTTCTGGGAAGGTTTTGCTTCGAGCGAATATGAAACAGGTAGGGAATAGGCCTATGTTAAAAAATATTCTTGATAGAAAATTCCGGATTTCGGGAAATTTGGAAATCCGGGATTCGGGTTTGTTCTTTTTTTGGGAAATAAAATTTCACCGAAATTCCCGGGATTTCCCCTGAATTACCAGCAATTTTTTTAGGTTTTTTATGTTTTTTTATGCTTAAACAACAGGAAAAATTCCGAAAAAATTGAGTCCCGAGATTCGGGATCGAAAATTTTTTCGGGGCTCCGAGAATTCCCTGGACGGGAAATCCCGAGCAGAATTTTCATTTTTGATTCATTGATTTTTTGTTTCTTTTTGTTTTTACCGGGGCGCCAATTTTTTATGCTAATTATAATCGACATTTTTTCGTAGGTGAAAATCCCGATGGAATGTTTATCCCAGACAAGCGACAACGACGTCCCGTCTTTCATCTCAATGTCATCCTCTCACCAGTTACCGGAAGTCACGAAATGCTACCACGAGGGAATTTTCTACGACGAAGGGACCCAATGGAAACACGCGAGAGACCCATGCAAAATGTGTCATTGCACTAGAGGAAAAGAAAAATGCGACGACATCGTATGTCCCCCCTTAACCTGCGCCAATAAATTTAAACCTACGGGACGGGAATGCTGCCCTACTTGTTACGGTAAATTCAAAACAAAAACAAAAAAAAAATTTCAGAGGAAATTTTATAATTTGAACGTTCAATTTTTCAGATCCGTCGTTATCAGAATCAAATACTTCAGCGGGATGCCTGCAAGCAGATCAGTTTCATCCTAACGGAAGTAGCTGGCATCCGTATTTGCCGCCTTACGGATTTAATTTATGCATCGTCATGACTTGTCTCAGCGACGGGAAAAATTCAGCGATTAAATATTCGAGGGTGCAGTGTCCGCCGTTGCAGTGTTCGGAAAAAGAGGCTATTAGGATAGATAAAAATTCTTGTTGTAAGCAATGCCCTGTACCGGAAGACGGATATGCGAGGGATCAGTCTGTAAGTTTGAAAACGTTTAAAACATTTAAAATTTTAGTCAAATTTTAGAATTTTTTTTCCCCAAACCACAAACCGGCCATTTTTGTGCCTGGTGTCCGGTTGGTGTTTTGGACATCGGCCATAAAAAAAAAACGAATATTTCAAAAATTTTAGATAAATTTTTCTTTAAAATTTTATCAATAATCCTTTTCCTTATGAAATTTATAATAAAATTTTTTACAAAATATTGTAAATTTTTGACTAATTTTAAGAAAAAAGGGAAAATTTTTAGAATTTGATGATTTTTGATTTTAATGATTTTTTGAAACTAAGATTTTGATGATTTTCGATAAAATTTTATTGAAAAAGGGGGCCACGTGGACTAATATCAGGATTTGGTGGATTTAGGGGGATCATGAACTCGGGCTCGTAGCCAGAACGAAGAGCCATGGGGGGCAGTTGGGCTTGTTAAGGGGGGCAATAGGCCTTTATTCCCTATACCTGGAATGTTTAGCCAATTTACTCCAGGGGGGGCACTGAGTCGGCCCAGGGGAAGGCAACGCCCCCCTGGTCCCCCCTTGGCTACGGGCCCGATGAACATTTTTTTAAAATGAACATTTCGATGATTTTTGATTACTGAAAAAATTTATTTAAAATTTTATTAAAAAAATAATTATCTAAAAAATTTAAAATTTATCTAAAATTTTATCTAAAAAATTTATCTAAAATAATCTAAAAAATTTATCTAAAATTTTATCTAAAGAATTTATCTAAAATTTTATCTAAAGGTTCTAGTTCGTTTACATAACCGGCCGGCTAGCCGGGCGGTGTACACATTTTAACGATAAAAAAATATTTAAAAAATTTTTTTTTGAATCCAATATTTTATACATGAAAACGGGGTCTAACTGCACCGAAACCGTACCCAAAACGTTTCGTTATGTTCAGAGATAAATTTCCATGATATTAAATGCATGAACAACAGTTAATAGCTCTTATATTTGAAAATATTTAATTGTTTTCGCAAAAAAAAAATAGAAAAAAAAAATGTTTATTTCCGAGAGACTAGTGCAGCGCTCTAGCGGTGAAAGCGCGAACTATTTCAAAAACAAAAAGAAGAATGGCGTCGTATTTTTTTATTTCGAAAACATTGAAAAAAATTATCAAATTTACGCACAATAAAGCCTTTTTCATACACTTTCAATAACGAATCTTTACCTTTTAAACATAACAAAACGTTTTGTCACGGTTTCGGTGCGATCCGATCTCATTTTAATGCGTAAAATACCGAATCGTAAAAAAAAAAAATTAAACTTTTTTTAATGTTAAAAAATTTTCACCGGCCGGCTGACCGGCCGGTTATGTAAACGAACTAGAACCTTAAAGAATTTATCTAAAATTTTATCTAAAAAATTTATCTAAAATTTTATCAAATTATTCAAAAAATTTATCTAAAATTTTATCAAATTTTAGGGATATGCCTCATATCCCCTGACTGTTTTTTTTTTAAAATCGATATTACAATTATTTTTATTTTTCAGATTACGCTTGAAGTTCCAAGGAAGAAAACAAATGAGGAGATTTTACAAGAAGGAGGCTGCACTTACTTAGGCAAAGGCCCGTATGAAAATAACACAGAATGGGCCCATAGAATTGAATCCATCGGAGTTACTCCGTGTGTTAAATGCCGTTGTAAAGTAAGTTTTTGAAAATATTAAAAAGTACCGTAGATTGGGGTGAAGTTGAAAGGAAATTCAAAAAAAAAATTCTAGGTTTATTTTAAGCACTAAAAATAATTTTTTTTATTTCATTAAGTGGATATTGTATTTGGGATACTTGAGTAAAAAATTTTATTTTTAGTGCGTAAAATAAACCTAGAATTTTTTTTTGAATTTCCTTTCAATTTCACCCCAATCTACGGTAAAAAAAAAATTATAATGGATATGGGGTCATATCCCTACGTAGGACTACGTCTTTGGGGCACTTTTGCTAAATTTAATCAATGAAACTATTTAAAAATTTTAAGGCTAATTTTTTGCTTGATTTTGGTCAAGTTTTTGACACGAAAAAAACTTAAAATTTTTGATAAAAAAGGTCAAAAGTTCAAAAAAAAAAAAAATAGTCCAAATATTATTTAAAATTTTCAAAGTTAAAATTTAAAAATAAATTTTAAAAAAAATAAATTTTTTAAAAAAATTCAAAAATACATTTTTAAAAAAATAAAAATTTAAAAAAATAAATTTTTTTTTTCAAGCTTTTGAAACGCAAATCCGTAATTTGGTCGAACCAGACTTTTCTCGTAGTGGGCAATGAAGTCTTGGTACGAACAGGCATGCTTTAGTTTAGGGGGGGGGGGCAAAAAATATGATTCCTATACTTAGCTTATGAAAGCAAAAAATCCTTAGGGGGGCAAATGTCCTTCCCAAGACCTTTAAATGACCCCACTGGGTACTGAAAGTTTTCTAATTACTTTTTTTTCTTCTTCCAGGACGGAGTTGTAATGTGCGAGAGGAAGAGATGCTCTCGGAGTCAGTGCGCAAACAACAGCACAGCGATAAGCAATAACGAAATCGACGAATGCTGTTCACATCAATGCAGGTATCGAAGGCAAAGCAGGCATCGACAACGAGGGAAAACATCAGAGCATCGAAAGCATAGCAGTGTCTAGGTTTTTTTTTAATTTTTTAAAAATTAGAATTTTCTTTTTTTTTTTTACGTAGAAAAACAGAGAAAAAGAATCTACGTTTTTTTTTCTTTAAAAAAAAAACCTTATAGGATTCGAAATTATTTTTATTAAATTAAAAAAAAACGTACTTTAAAAAAAAGAATGCGGGTTTAAAAAAAAAAAAGCATAAGAATTTTTTTTTTCTAGTTACCAAGTAACTATTCAGTATTTTGTATTTCTTTTACGCTCAGATTGAATGGCAGTTTCGTTGCTCAAAAATGTTTTCAGTAGCCCAGTATTAGTTTCGGAGAGATTTTAAAAGAAAAATGATAGATGGAGGGTAAAAAAAAATGAGAAAAAAAAATCGTAAATGTTAGCTGTTACCAAAGAAGACTGATTGTTCGGCCTGGGCCGAAACGATGATGATTATAAATCATTTTTAATTTTAATCATTTTTATTATTAACTATTTATTTTCTCGTAACTGTAATAATTTTTTTAGATTTAAAAAGTATTAAGATAGTTAGGATTTTTAATTCAATTTTTTTTTTAAATCGGAGATGAAATTAATTATTAACTTTTTTTTTAAAAAAAAATGTAAAAGTGCTTTTTCTTTGTAAACTTTTTATGATTTTCACTTTTTTTTTTATTCAGAAAGTACAAAAAAACTTTTTTTTTTACCAGTACAAAGGAAGAGTACTTTAATCTGTTTAAAAAAAATAATTTAAGAAAAAAATTAAAAAAAAAAGGATGTTAACTGCCCCTTGTAAACTTATTTATTTGTACTGTATATTTATTTATTTTATTTATTTATTTATTTTTCGGGGCGTTCGTAAGAGGTTGTTGAAAACAAATGTTCTTTTTATTAATGTGAAATGGAACGCTTTCCATTGTTTAAAAGAAAATATTGAAAACAAAATTTAGGCTGGCCCAATCGAAAGTGTTCCATTACATTCCGATTTTGAACAAAAAGAGTTTTTTTTTTTAATTCTGTAAGATCAAAAGTAAAAAAAAAAATAAAATAATAATTTAAAAATAAATTTCATATTGTATTTTTTCTTTTTTTTTCGTGAAACAAGTACGCTTCTAAACTAGTTTTATATATGTAACTTAGAAATTTTTTTATACGAAAAACTAAAAAAAAAATAAAACGCAAAAAATTAAACAAAAAAAAAACCATAAAAAAGATGTGTAAGAAAATTAACAAAGGCTACGTTTTTGTAAAGATTAGAATGCATAAAAAACTTAAAAGCATGGATTTTTAATCTTAATTTAATTTATTTTAATTTAATTCTATTATTTTTTTTTTTTTTTTTTTTTTTTTTTGTTTTTATTCATTGATGGTTATCCATGATTTTAAGTTTGTCGTCAAGTACAAAAGAGCCTTCAGTAATGTATCCATTTGTAAATAATTTATGGGTGTCTGGTTGAAGATTGACAATCGGTTTTTCTTTTTAAAGGAATCCGAGAAAATGTTCAATTATTGTAATTTTTTAAGCTGATTGTATTTTTTTCTTTTTTTTTTTTTGAGTAAGAGTGGGAAATAAAAAAAAAATATTTTAAATATTTTTTCCTTAAGAAATTTCAAATGGATTTTCTTGGCTTGTCCGAGTTAGCAGGTTCACTATATGGGAACTTTGTTCATCCAATTTTTCCTACGTTCTCCTTCCGGAAATGCGACGAAAAATATTTTTTTTTTTAATTTAAAGCCAGGGCAATCAGCCATTATTATCTGAAAGAATAAATGGAAAAGAATTGCCCGTCGAAAAACGGACTTTCTGATTGGAATGTCTGATTCTCGACAGACGAAAAATGCTTTAAACCCAAACGAAGCGAACCTTATTGAAAGGGCCAAAATTTACTATTGATTCATAAAGAAAGAGCAGAAATTTCCATTCCGAATAGCGGATTTTGTTTTTAGAGCTGAAAACTGGAACCTTACATCATGGTTTTGGAGAAGCTGGAATCATTCGCCGCAACGATAAGTCTGTCTTATTACCCCAATCGACGTTGATGAAGCCATGGAGAATGGTTTTGCTCCATAAAAAATTACTACATGAGGTAAATCTTTTTACTGGATGAAGTGAAACATCTGTTGGATTGTCGCTCCTGATCAGGTGCAAATCGCAATATGTAAATCTTCCAATCCGCTTTCTTTTTTGAAATTGAAACCGCCCTAAAAAACAATGAAATGAAATAAAAATTCAATGCGACTGAAATCAAGAGAAAGAGAAAGAAAAATCGTACTTCAGGGTATACAGTAACCTAACCTAACCTAACCTAAACTAACCTAACCTAACAACCTAATCTAATCTAATCTAACCTAACAACAACCAAACCTAATAAAGCGAAGTTTGATTTTTCAAAACGGATTTCTTTCTTATTAATTAAAGTTTTGGCGCTGGCAGATCCAGACCGGCTATAGCCTTCCTTTTTTTTGGATTTTGGTCAAAAAAATCGTTTCGTCGAGACCTTTCGCCGAATGTCATTATTTCCATTTTTGACGAAAAAATCGACTTCTACGAAATCAGGGTTTAAATATGGTTCTAGGGGTTATCGACGCTTCTGAATCCAATGGTGAAGCCAGTTTTTCGATCCGACGACGTCCGGAGCGGATATTCCAGAAAAACCGGAGCTAGTTTCGATTTTTTCCAAGTAAAAAGGGGTTTTCCGGCTCGGAAACTGCTCGGATCGAAAAATGGACTTGATGAGCTCCATTCACATCCTGTATATTAAAAATAGACAATGTGGTTTAAAAAATTTATAATAGTACTCAATTTAAAAAAAATATACAACTTTGAGAACGATTACAAAATTTTTTAAAGATTCAGGCACGACGCTACCTAAAGAAGTAATGGTTTTTATCTTTTCGTGTCGTAGGAACTAAGACTACCACTTCGAGACATCGGATTTTCCTGATAGAACAAAACGTTCTTCATCATGCGGTATCCTGGAACTCCATCATGCGGTAATACAGCCTGGCATTTTGGTTTATGCAATCCAGAAATTTAGCTAAATTTTTTGTAGGCAGCAATGAAATCCAGTTTTTTTTAAACCTTAGCTCTCATTTTTTCTACAATTAAAGCACCAACTGCCAATTTAAAATCAGCTGATTCTGGTGATTCTTGATTTTTTAACTGCTTTAACGATTCAACTAAACCATTACTCCTTAATGCTAAGTCATTCCTTTTCTAATCACAAAACCCAAGGACAAAAGTTGATTTTAAATCACTTACTATCCTCTTATTCACAGTCTTTGTTAAATCAAAATAAACTTCATCAATGCTAGCGGCTGCTCACAGTTGCTAAACAATTAAAAAAATTCAAGAACTGCTGTATCTCGATATTTTGTCAAATCTGCTTTAACTCAAATGCAAAAGACAGAAACAAAATTAATATCAGGACATTTTTCTTTTGCTTGAGATCCTTTCATGACTCGAGTGATACACTTATCCTTTGCTTTATGGTTGATGGCAATAATTTCCTCTTTTCCATTGATTGTTTTTAACAATGGCCATCGGCTTTCCTTTTAAATCTGGATTTAATTTGACAATAAAAACAGTCCAAGTGATGATTTTTTGGCATGCCTGCTATTCGACATTTTTTCACTATATAAATAAAATAAACAATTTTCAATCTTTGTAATATTCTTTACAAAATTGATTGCCGACCCAAAATTTTTTTCTGGCTCCTCTTTACAGGCTAAATGAAACTATATTTTTCGACTGATTTAACGCCTTGTACGGCTACCAGATGGTCCCCTCCATGTAGATGCTTGTGAAGGAATCGTAGAGGTCTTCAGGGCCAAAATTGATGTTTGCTGGTCTTCACGCACCCCATTAAGAGTAAGGCCCTTTTTTAAGTTATCTGTATTTAAATCCTCGCCTGCATCATGTACGATTTTAGAAAGGGAGCTGTATACACCCGCAATGTTGCCAGCAAATGTTTTAAAAGTCTGGTTCGCTTTGTGAACAGCCTGTAGAAGTTGAGAGTGAACGGGTCGGAGTGGTGACCGATTCAAGGCAGTATCATCGCGATCAATGAAGTTAAGCAGCATTGAGAGCGGATAACTGCTGGATGGGTGACCATGAAGCCTCCTCCCCTCTAGCGGGGATAATGGAAACTACAAATGCAATCATCTTAACCTCATTGTACAAGTAGTTTTCAGTAAAGCTAGAACCGGTGGTGGGAAATACTTAGTCCATGGCCAATGGATACGCTCCAAAAGCCAAATAAAGAATAAAAAAAAAAAAAAAAAAGTTGAGAGTGTACTGGACCTGTTCCAAAGTGCAAAAAATATAAATAATTTACGAATCTAAAACGCTGCCCATAGTATGCCTTCGGTTCTGCATACATCTTTAAAAGCTTGTTTACTTTATCATCATGGCTTTCATTCACAAAAATGAGTGGGTCCCATTTTTCAACCACTTTTCGGGTTACAGTGATTGAAGCAAGCTTTAGGTATTTGTTTCTATCTGAAATGGACTTGATATTCGAATTCTACACCCTCGAAAACCCCTTATCAACATAAAAAATCGACACCTTAAATTTTGACCAAAATCGTGAAAAATGATAAGATCAGATCTTCCTTATTAGGACAGTAATGAACATTTTTTTTTTTTTTTTTTTTTTTTTTTTTTTTTTTTTTTTTAAGTGTCTTGGACAACTGAAGACCTTGCTGACTTTACAGTTTAGGAGCTACGAGCCAAATTGTGGGCAAAAAATGACATAAAAAAAATGGTGATCATGTTCGTACAGTACTGTTTTTCAAATTTGCTCATATTTTGTTTGGCCTCTTTTTTACGTCCGGAAACGTTATCAGATACAAAAAAAAAAAAAAAAAAAAAAAAAAGACTTCAGAGTCGTTATTAACCGATATGAAATGCCTCTTCTTTTAAAAAACAAAACTTTCGATTTTTCTATATTTCAGATCAAGTCGGGAAGGTTTTCTATTGTCCAAAAAATCTAATCTAAAAATTTTAAAAATAAAAATAAAAATAGGCTTATTAGTCCGAATTGGGGAATAAGTACCTTTGTATAGGGAAATACAATATACACAAGACACGCTATCTCATTAAAGTGAAAAATTTATCACGAAAATGGACCTTTTGCGTCATATGGAACTTGGCCATTTTTATACGATTTAAATAATTTGCTAATAAATTTCGCAAACAAACGTAAATCAATAAATTAAATAGTTATATAGTTTTCAGCACGCGTTAGTGTTTTTCTTTTTTTTTTTTTTTTCATTCATTGCGCACCAACCATCTCGTGAACGTCTTGTCTGCTGATGCAAATTAAACATGAACTTTAGTCATAACGACATCAAGGAAGTGCGAAAAAAAAATTATAACCAATTGATTCAATAAAAAACCACCTGCTTGATATGTCTGGCTACGTCATCGTTTCGAAACCTCCTGAAAAAAAAACTTTTCCTTTTAAACTGCGTCTTTATTCCAAACGCCAAAATGAAAAAGGGGAACCCTTGACCAAAAGAAGAAGAAAAAAAAAATTTTCTCCCATGCGAAAAAAAAAACCGCACAGAAAAATATCCTTTAACGTTTAATCGGTTTCATTGTAATATACAAAAGGAACAATAGGGAATAAGAAGGTGGAAGTAAGGAAGGAAGGGAAAAAAAAAAAAAAATCGCACCTCCGGAGGTTCTCCGGCTCTCGTCGTCCTCGTGTAAAAGTCCTTCCCCTATTGTTCTCGGCCCGAAGGGTTAAGTAAATGAAAACAGGGAAATGGATGATGATGACGATGATGAAGTAATGCGCCTGGCATGAAAGATATTCCCACACTTCCATGTCAAATAATATGATACTGGAAATGCCGTAAGTAAAACAAGCGATTTAAAAAATTATTTAATAAACGGATATTAAGTTCCGTAAGGTAACTTTAAGCGGGACGGACCGCCGGGATATGTTATATGATAAGGATAAGCGGGATAAGCATTCAACAGTTTGTTTACCTGTAATGAATGTGACTGTAAAATATTTTTTTTTTTTCACTTATCTCACCTGGAGAAAAAATAAAGCGTTTGCGGATTTGACATTTCTGTCTGGCTGTCCGTCTTTTTTTTTTAAAGGAAGTTCAAAGGTCTCACTTAAGGTTTGGTTTTCCCGGGGTAAAAAAATTTCGGAAAAGGTAAGAAATTCCTCGTTTATAAAAAAAATTCTTCATGAAAAAAAAATAAGTGTCGAATTTCGAGATATATTCTGATTTTTTGGATGGCTTACATTTTAAGTATTATATAAGCGAATAAAAGAAAAAAGGAGGGGCACAGAGGGCCAAAAAAAAAATTTTCGGGAGAAAACTTAGGTGCAAAGAAGCGAAAAAATAAGCAGGTTTTTCATTTAAAACCTTTAGGCTTCATAATGAGACCATCGGCATTTTGAAGACTTTTAAATATAAACCGACTAAAGTTTAGTTGAAAAATAATTTTAATATAAAATTTTTTACTTAATTAACTTTAAAAACGAATTACTGCTAGAAAAATATTTTTGGAACAGAAATACTTTACATTTCATGATCGCTGACTATCAGTAAATCATATCCGATTACTTTTGATTTCTGTAAATATGCCTACAGATTTAACAAATTTTGTCGTAATTAAATTAACAAAAAATATAGCTGTAAACAATAATAAAAAAAGGAAAAAATTGTTTTTAATATTTTTTTTTTTTGCGCATATAAGGAACAGAAACAACCTAAATATTGTGTTGTCCGATCAATTATGTAAAATTTTAAAACTTTTTAATCGAGTTTTGCCCAAAAATAATTTCTTTTGACCCATTCTGGGGAGAGGGGGGCTCGTTCCAATCCGAATTCCCGCTTTTAATTTCCTTAAATTTAAAGACAGCACACAAATTAAGTGGAGAAGATACAGGCAGGCAGCGGCGTCATTCGGGGGTCTTGGGGAGGGCACTTGCCCCCCCCCCCTCTTCCAAAGGTTCTTTTCTATTTCTGATGCTTTCATTGCTCCGATGTTTTCCCTCGTTGTTGATGCCTACTTAGCCTTCGATACCGACATTGATATGAACAGCATTCGTCGACTTCATTATTGCTAATCGCTGTGCTGTTGTTTGCGCATTAACTCCAAGAGCCTCTCTTCCTCTCGCCATTACAGCTCCATCCTGCAAGAAAAAAAAGAAATAATTAAAAAACTTTCAGTACGACCCAGTGGTGATATTTAGGGGGCATTTGCCCCCCCCCACTTTTTTTCGATTATTTTTGACCCCCTCTTCTCTTTCCTAACGATAATTTCAACCTAATTTCTCATGCTAGGTTGTAAATGCAACCTCCGACACCTTCCCTCCCTCTCCCCCGAAGCGTAACATGTGATCGACCCTCAAATACATTTGTTTTATTAAATCAAAAAAAGCTTCATTTGACTTATAAATTTCTTTTACATTTTTGCAAACGGTTTTGCCAGAGCGTGGGACTCCAAGCACCACTTCTTCAGGTTATCATGAAACAAGGGGCACACACAAAAGCAGCTTAGAAAAATCGGATTGAGTCGGAAAAAAAAATCGGGCAGAGGGGAGCTATAAATGAATAAATCTCTTTTCCCAGGTCACCAAAAAAAATCAGCGAGGTCCTCAGGATTTCGAATTAAGAGTTCGAATGTTAAAATCGACACAATTCGTTTTCTTAATTATGCAAAAAAATAAAATAAAATTTTTCAAGCGAAAAAATTCTTCATAAAAAAAAAATAAAATAAATGAAATAAATAAATAAATAAATGAAATAAAATAAAATAAAATTCTCTTTAATTAAATAATCGAGTCAGCGACTGCTACTGTTGTCCACTTCCAAAATTCCATGCGAATTATTTATGCAGCAATAGCAATCCTATAGACATCACACTTAATGTTTTAAAGCCAGAACTCGATATTCAAAACTTTATAAAAAGCATGCAAGTTACTTGTGGAAACTGCGATAGGTGCAACACATGACAATCCCAATATGAGTTTATTTTTATTTTTATATGTATTCTAGGGTGGCCCTTATTTTACGAATTTTTTAATTTCGGCGAACGCAATTCCTTAGGTTAAATTATGTTATGTTATGTTATGTTGTTGTTAGGTTAGGTTAGGTTAGGTTAGGTTAGGTTAGGTTAGGTTAGGTTAGGTTAGGTTAGGTTAGGTTAAGTTAGGTTAGGTTAGGTTAGGTTAGGCTAGGTTAGGTTAGGTTAGGTTAGGTACTTCATATTCTTGTCCTGGGGCACAGTAATCGTTTGTCATAAATTAATCCAAACTTCACGAAAAGTACGAAAAGTACACTGTAAAAATTATCTGTAAAATTTACATTTTTTTTTTTGGTGTTTAAAACGGTCCCCATAGTTGATGTGTCAAATTTAACATAATTCTGTGGTTTTTAACATTTTTTTTTCTGTTAAATTAACTGATCAGTATTTCAAATTTAACAGAATATCATTAACATACAAAAGTGGTGAACCGTTTTTTACATATTAACAAATAATGTTTTACCTTGTAATCTGTATAAAAATACTATTTTTACAAAACAACTATTTTTACTTAAAATTTTTGAATTTTCGGTCTTTATAGGAATTTCGAAAAGGTCCCGGAGCTAAACGCTAAAAAAATAAAGAAAAAATTGAGGAAATCTTCTTTCCTTTGGGAACGTTCAAGTATTACGTAACACTTTTTTTTGGGTTTTTGTACCCCCTCCGCCCTTCGTAAGAATCAGTAAGATTTCTTTGAGCCCCCCTATTATATTACGTAAGATTTTCGCGCACCCCCCCCCCCCCCCCGTGCCGCATTTTTTTTAGCGCCAATTTTAGATTGGAGTAATATTTTTTTTAAATCTAGATTTATAGTTCATAGTCATATCCCTGAAGATGGTTATAATTGGCACAAGATCTCATCAAAAAATAAATTTTTATTCCTTTAAAATGTTTTGAAAAAATTTTCAATTTTTCTACTTTAGACATTAGAAAAAAAATTAAAACAACTTAATTTTTTGAAATTAAAAAAAAAATGTAAACAATAAGTTATAATGGAAATTCTTAAGTAAGATTTTCCAAACTCCCCCAAATAAGAAATCGTAAGAATTTCGAGTACCCCCTCTTTACCCCCCCTTTCGGTCTTACGTAACACTTGAAAGCTATTTTTTATAAAAGAATTAGGGGGTGCGTTCCCCGAAATTCAAAAATTGTAAAATAAGGATCATCCTAATGTAAACTTGTGACATATTAAAATCATTTTTTAAAATTCCTCCAGCTTCAGAACTTTCTTCAGCTACCGGCGCTAAAGCCCAGACGCATCCACGAACTTGGCGCCCCTCCTCAGACTGAGCATTTGGTTCCTGAGCAATTACAACCCGTTTAGTCTTGAAAAGCTCGAATCTGAAAACAAAAGCATAATCGTACAAAGGTTTCTTTCCGCTAATAAGGCTTAAAAGACTTCATTAAAAAGAAAAACAAACAAGAAAAAAAATTAAACAATGTCCAAGACAACATCCCACATTAAGAAGACCAGTATACCAAAGGGAAACAGCTACCGAAGCCGATACTATTATACACTCTGTGAGTATTTGTAGTTCCTTCCCCTTATTCCCCTTCCCCTACCACCGCCAACACCGTAGGTAAGAAACAACGTGGGAACTTTAAAATTTATTCAGTATTGTACCATCATGTAAACGTAACGTATCTGTAAAATATTTATAAAAAAAAAATTTAGATTTAAGTTTTTTTTTAACGTCATATTAAAATTTTTTTTTTTTTTTTGGCTTTTTTTACTTTTGATAATTAAACAAAATATCGCAAAAATTTAAGTGTGGCATTTTTACATAATTACCGCTTTTTTATTTTTTTCTTTTTTCGCGTGTGTGCTTAAAAGTGATTTAACTAGTTAAAAAAAATTAATAATATTCAAACAAGAAATGGAATTGTTTTAATAATTAAAAAATTAAAATAAAAAAAAAAGTGATTTTTTTTTTGTTAAGTTTTTTTTGTCGTTTAAAAAAGTTTTTTTAAATTTTTGTGCTTTATGATGCCTGTCAGTGAAGATGAGTTTGAAAGACCAATACCAGTGGTTTCGAGCAATAACAACAACAACAACAACAACAACAATCATAATAATAATAATAATGGTCAGACAACAATGTCGAAAGCTGAGCAAAGAAAGGTAAGAACCGAAAAAGCCAACAGCAAAAAAAAAAAAATTGAGAGATCCAGAGAATCTCAACTTAATTTCTTTTTTTTTCCTTCAGAATAACAAACCGATTATGGAAAAGAGAAGAAGAGCCAGGATAAATCACTGTTTAAATGAGCTTAAAACGCTGATTTTGGATGCAATGAAAAAAGATGTAAGTGTATTCACAAAAATCAGTAGCTAAAGAAAGTTTCGTAGGGAAAGGAAAAGTTGAATCCAGAAGCAGACTAGAATCTCGTAGTTCCCACGCTTTTTCACTGATACTAAATTTTAGCAAAATTTTGATCACTTTTTTTTAAAATCAAAATTAAATTTTGTTTTGCTGTGTAAAGTACAAATGCACAGAAGCAGGCTCGTAGACAGTCAGAAGCAAGGGCATGGGCGGATCTAGGGGGGGGGGAGGCTGGGGGTGCTAGCTTCCCCCAGGAAGCAGAATAGTCCCCCTAGAATTTTGAAAATGATATGGCCTGAATAGTATCAATTGCCCCCAAAAAATTGTTTCCCCTATTCTTAGCTCCCCCTAGGAAAAAATTCTAGATCCGTCCATGAGCAAGGGTCGCTCAGCACCCTCAGTAAAAAAGTTTAAGCTTTTTTAATTTTTTTTTTTTTTTAAATACTAATGTAATTTTTACATCTTTAATGTTAAAGGGCCATTAAGAGCCCCCTTGGAAAACATTCTGCCCCCTATTCTGACTTCTCTGGCACCCCCCCCCCCCCCCCCCAATCATCTAATAGTAATCTAGCCCATTTTGGATAGTTTTACTTGTTCAAATAAAACATCAAAAAAAAAAAAAAAAAAAAACTGCATAGCAAAGTTTTTTTTTTTAATGAGGCGATAAAATTTCAAAACAAAGCTTAAGCCATTCAAGTTTTTCCTGAAAGGATGAAACCTAAAACATGCCATCACGTTCATTTTATTTCTCACGCGGTCTGTCGCCAAAGATGGATATTTCTACGAACTGAAACTTATCAAGTTGCAATAAATGACGCCTAACCCCCTCTTAACAAAATTGCGCCCATTCAAAACTAAACAAACATCCAACAATTATTTAACAATGCGGATTTTATAGAACTGACCCGGCAAAAATTATGCCCACCATAAATTGCTTGTTTTGGCCAGGCGCGGACTGGCCCGAAGGTTTTGCTGGAAATATTCCCGGTGCGCCCCAATGATTTCTCCCGAAAGGGCACCCTTTTGGTAAAAAATATTTGTACTATAAAGATTTATAATTTGCGCCCCAAAGTTCAAGTTTCCGCAGTCCCGTTTTCTGAGCCTGTCGGCGCCTGGTTTTGGCTTGTTTGAACATGAATTGAAAGTTCTTGCCCTGACTTCATTAGATTCGCAAGGCTTTTCGATCAGTCAATTTTAAAAAAACTTGACTTGCAAAATCAAAAATGAAGTTATGCAACCCCATAACAAATGAAAATATAAACAAAAACAAAAGAATTTCAGCATAAACTTCTGAAAGGTACTATAAATTGCTGCTTTTGTACCCCCCGATTTCTCCAACAGCCTCCTGGCCTGCTGCCTCCCGTAACGCCGTTGAATATTAATTACTGTCTCAGCTTCCTCCTTCCCCGCCGATCTGAAACCAAAAAAAAAAAAAAATTATTGCAACCTCCAAAAATTCCCATGGTTAGTTAAATAATCCACCCGTAAAAAAAAAAAAAAATTTGCATAAGTTTCCTACACTTTTATTTCCCCCGAAATGAAATCATCAAATTAAAAATTCACCCTGGTCCAGTTATTGGTTTCTTCTGGATATAAGCAAAAGGTAAAAACTCTCCCTTGCCCTTTTTAAAAATCACCAAAACAAAAGATTTGCAATCCTTCTGTATTGTATTTTCTCAAAAAGTGGGATAAAAGATAAAAAGAAAAAACATGTCACTTTTTTTTTTTTTTTTTTTTTTTTTTTTTGTTTGAGAAAAATTCCCACCCTCTGTATTCCGTCCGACTTGCATGACTTGTTGAATATTTCAAAGTTCCAGAAGACCCAAGCCACATTCCCGCGTGTCTGTAAACACCCTAACAAAACGATCCCTTCGCATAAGATTAAAATGGACGAACCCCGTTTTCGAAATCATCGTTAAATGAAAATTCTCACGTGTCGATCGGAACGGTAAGATGAAGGGACCCGACTCTGTTTACCTCGCGTAACCCCTAAGCCAGGTTGCCCAGCTTCAATGTTTATTCTCACGTGCCACGTTTTAAACGTAATAAAACGACTTGCACGTATAATTTGTTTATGATTAGGTTTCTTCTTTATTTTATCCCCTTTAATAAGAGTTTTAAGTGACCCACTATAGTTCTCACGTTTTTGGCTGGATGTACCGCTCTCGTACCATTGAAAAAAAAAAAAAGATTCCGATGGTTTTTTTTCTTTTTTGTTTTGTGATTTTGAATCATCTGACGTAATTGTTACGTTTGATGGGAGGAATTCGCTTGTGAATTTATTTTTTGCTAGAATATTATTTACCGTAAAATTATAAGCAAGGTTTTTTTTTTTTTTTTTTTTTTTTGCCTTTTTTTCCGTTCTTGTTCTCGTAGTTTTACTGCCGGAAATCCGGAAAATTGTAAAGCACCGTTACCCATTTTTTTTTCTTATCCTGAAACGAGAAAAACAAGTTGAGACTTGTTTTTTGAAAAAAAATTTAAAAGTACAAAATTCATTCATACCTGCAACTAGCCCAAAAGAACAAGGAAGACAGAAAATTTTCCCAGGGTTCAAATGATCAGGGCTCCAACTTCCTTAAGCCAAATCCCTCCAGGGCCCCAAAAGCTTGCCAAAAGCCCCCGAAATTTCATTCATACCTGCAACTAGCCCGAAAGGGCAAGCAAGACGCAGTTTTTCTAGGGTTCTAATGATCAGTGCTTCCTTAAGCCAAACTCCTCCAGGGCCCCAAAAGCTCCCAAAAGGCCTCGAAAAATCTTTTACAACTCGGAAGATAGGGAAAATACATTCGTAAAAATAAATTTAGCAGGGGAGACTCAAACCTCCTCGTTGCTTATCTTTCCATCCTGGCTTTTGGCCTAAATTTAATACGAAAATTTCACAAAGTCATCCGAAAAACCTGTTGAATGGTGCATAGGGATAGGCATAGGGGGGTTGTTGGCGTAGCGGAGGGGGGCGCAGAAAGTGCGATGCGCCGGGGCCCCTGACCTGAAGGGGCCCCGAAATCTCGTTTTAATTTTTATGAAATCAACAAAGAATCGTAAATATTAAGGAGGGTGCTTTCACCTTTTTTTTGTTTTTATTTTGATTGTTTATTTCGAATGTTATTATAGGCGCAACATTGATTTATATTTTGCGAAAACTTCTCGAATCAATAAAATGTTTAAAAAATGGTTTTATTCAGCGAAAATCACTATGGTCTACCTAAACTAAATTCTCTATCGACTGACAAGAAGGAGAGTTAGGATGTATCATGGAATAATGAACAATTTTTAAATAAAGCTCAAGATCTCATGTTTTTGTTTACTGAATCGGTTGATTAATTTCAAAAATATTCATTATTTCACGATACATCCTAACTTTCCTTCTTGTCAGTCGATAGAGAATTTAGTTTGGGTATACCATAGTGATTTTCGCTGTATAAAACCATTTTTTAAAAATTTTATTGATTCGAAAAGTTCTCGCAAAATAAACAAATGTTGCGCCTATAAATAACATTCGAAATAAACAATCAAAATAAAAACAAAAAGAAGGTGTAAGCATCCTCCTTAATGTTAAAATTTTGCACTCAACATTCTCAAAAAAAAAAAAAAAAAATTTTTTTAATATTTTTCATTTTCAAAATTTTTGCACTAGGGCCTTAGGTTTCTCCGCAACGCCACTGTGGCGCATGTTGCATTTGAATACGATAGAGTTATGTCCGCTGATG
This sequence comes from Liposcelis bostrychophila, assembly GCA_037577465.1. Lineage (NCBI taxonomy): Eukaryota > Metazoa > Arthropoda > Insecta > Psocodea > Liposcelididae > Liposcelis > Liposcelis bostrychophila. The sequence goes on from CM075207.1 coordinate 13,781,943, forward strand.
CATCCCTTGAAGTTGACCTCCCACAAGCAGAAAAAAGTTTCTGAAAAAAATTACAGAATATTAAAAAAAAAAAAAAATCTTAACCATAAAGGCGTGGTTATTTACATTTCTCTTTTTTTTTTTTTTATTAGAGGGGACAGGGGGCAAGCCCACCGGTTAAATGATATTTTAACTAATAAATTGGCAGAGTGGGACAAAACTCCCTGCTCCCAGCCCCCCCCCCTAAATGTGAGCATTTGTCCGTTTGAAAATGAAATATAAAATCTGAAAGATTTAAAAAAGTCATTTTTTTAAATTAAAAAAAAAAAATCATTTTTGAAATTTTTAAAGAATAACCTCTGAGAATGTTTTTTGCAATTTTGGTGCAACTGTGGTTACCGTTATTAAATGTGAGACTACCTTTTGTATAAATTTCATTGCTTTAAACTATCGATACAGACCACTTTAAAAAAAAAAAAAAAAAAAAAAAAAAAAAAAAAAGGGTGTAGAACAAAGCAATTGAGATATGCTACTATGAGAAAAAGATCGTGTTGTTATCGCATCTGAGGCCTGACTCAGCCAGTTCTAAAGCTTTTTTTTTTTCTTGCTTTAAAATATTTGATCCGGAATTTATTTTCCGAAGGCACTGCCGAACTCAAGAAATTTTTTTCGGAAGGGGGGCAAAGCCTAAAATGAGCCCAAAAATTTGAATTCTACTCAGTATAAAATTAATCTTCGGATCAGCCAAAAGGGCGGGGCTGGAAAGGTACATGAATTTTTGCAAACGGAAGAGTTAGTATTTATATGAACTAATAGCCTAAAAATACTTAAAAGTAAAAAATAAAATACAAATGGACATTTGTAAAAATCTCAAAGTGAAAAAAAAAAAGAAAGGTCGGAAACTTGAAAATTTTGGCCGGCATCGGATTTTTTTTAATATCCGAAATCGGCATCGGCATCTGCATCGACCCGAGATATTTGGCCGGCCGCGGCTGGTATCGGCATCAGAATCGTACCCCTGAATTTTAAAAATCGTCTAGAATGACTCTAAAATTTTTTTTAACTGACATCGGAATCAGAGGCGGCATCGGATATAATCGATGCTTGGTGGCGTCGGCATCGGCATCGGCATCAGCAGCGGGTATCGGTGCCGGAATCGGAATCGGGAGTTGAATAAATTATATGGAATCGGCATCGGCACCGGCATCGGATTCGGACCCCTGAAAAAAAGAGAAAAAAATATTAGGTTTAAGATTAAACACTACTTCCACGACCCCGCAAAAAAAAAAAAAAAAAAAAAAATGTTATTTAAATCTTTAAAAAAAAAAAGGATACCGGAAAAAATGAAAACAAAAGTTGTTGGTTTTTTTTTTCAGAAACCTAACTGTACCTAAATTGAAAGGGAAAAAAATTATAATATCAATTTTGAAAAGAGAATTTACAAACACAGACACACAAAAAAAAAAAAGATAACTGGCTCCATTTTTTTAAAAAATCTCGAGGAAGGATCAACATCCTGTATCCAATAAAAAAAAAAAATCTTATTGATAGATAATCTATATTAATCTTCTTCATCCCGTTAAATTTTCCCATCGCTCATTAAAAAGTTCTCACCTCCTACTAAAAAAAAAATCAAGTTAAAAAAAAAAAAAAAAAAAAAAAAAAAAGAAATAAAAATTCACCAAAATCGAACTTCGTTACAGATAAGAATTCACATCTTCCCCTTCAGAAAAAAAAAGCTAATAATAATAAAAAAATTACGGGAAAATATGAATGAAGCGTGGGAACGACAATTCACGTCTGTTTTAAAAAGATGTTTAAATCCCATTGTTAACCAATGTGAAAGCCCATCGAAAATGTTAACGGGTGTTAAAAAGGTTCCAGCTGTGCACATAGAAATGCCCATAGAGGTCTGCACTTGTTAACTTCCGTTTTTGTTTGGTTAATTTATATGGGACATTCCCATTTCTCATCAGGTGTGTTCTTTTTTTTGATTCAGGTACGAGGAGGTTGTTTTTTTTTTTTATCATCTCCCTTTCCTTTAATTGTTTCACTTTCAGTGAATGATGTAGCATTTGAAGTATAACAAAAAAAGTTTAGGATTCTAATTACTATGACATCTGTCTTTATAAGCATGAGAAATTCACACAATTTTCAGAGCCTTGAGATTAAAAAAAAAAAATTAAAAAAAAAAAAGAACAAAAAATTATTTAACAAGCTCACGTTAATTACCGAATTGTGCTCACCCTCTGGTCAATTTGTAGTTATTAACGATCGGCAATTTACATGTATTGGCTAAATTGGAGACCGAAAACGTGAATTATGAATAACTATACATAATACGCACCTGAGTCTTTGTCTTCGTTTTACAATGCAAATTAGGATGAAAATTAGGGTGAATTTTTTTTTTTTTCCCCTGACCCTACGGAAGAGGATACACGATGTTGTAGATTAACTTTTTCCTGCGGCAGTTTCCAGTTCCTCCCTTCAAAAAAATTTTGGAATAATTAATTTAATTGTTCTCTTTTTTTTTTTTGTTTTAGCCTGCGAGGCATTCCAAATTAGAAAAGGCGGATATTTTAGAGATGACCGTAAAACACTTACAACAAATCCAAAGGCAGCAATTAGCGACAGCGGTTGCAACGGATCCGGCAGTGATAATGAGATTTAAAAACGGATTCGACGAATGTGCCGCAGAGGTCAGCCGTTATATTAGCCGCTTGGAAGGGGTCGACAGCGGCGTCAAGCAGCGATTAACGGCTCATTTACATAGATGCGTCAATAGTCTCCATCAGATCAGCACTTTCCCCCATCAAAATATGTTCTCGACGTTAACTCAAAACTGTGATAAAAATGCAATTGTCCTTCCATCCTCATCTGCTTTACCTGGAGATGTAAATAACAACAGCAATCAAGAAAGGATTCAAATTCCGAGTGGGCTGCAACTAATACCAAGTCGTCTCCCTACAGGAGAATTAGCACTTTTAGTACCTAATTCAAGTCAAATGTCAAGCTTTTTAAATCCAAATACTAATTTTCAATTTCGAGGTAGCAATGTAAGCCCTAATTTTGTCAGTACATTAAACACCAGTCCGAATCATGCAAGTGCATTTACTGCAGTTACAAAAACGCAAGATTTCACTGATAATAAATCAAAGGAAATATTTTTAGACAATGATAATTTTAAATTTATTCCCAGGACTTTTCAAAATGAATTGGAAGCAAAAGAAAAACCTGATGATGAATTCAAAAAAATAAATATGATTAATAATGAGGTGACTCAAAAATTTCAGTATGGAAAATTACAAAAATTCATGCAAAAACCAGAGGTTTCGTCTACAAAATCACATGTCTCTTCCACCTTCCAAAGAAATGCAGCAGATTCAACGACTTCATTCTCAGTCAAAGAATCTGAACCTTCAGAAAGTAATTTTAAACCATTCCAAGTTCAATTACCAAATACTCACCTTAAAGCCCAGGTTTCATTCCCTGACAGCATAGAGGATGTTAAAATTGCAAGTCCCGTCCAAATCCACCAAAAACCGAATCCGAATTTCACACTGAACCCGAAACAAAAATCACCTCATAAATTCATTAGGGTTCACCCAGTGGAAAACTCAAATTTAGTATCTGAAAGTATTCAAAGTGATTATAACCATAAGTACGACATGAATTTTGAAAAATTTTCAAAAATAGAACCATTATCAATTATAACCGATAAATTACCTGAAGTGAATGATTTCCCGGTAAAGGAAGAAGTCACTTCGAATATGGAATGTTCCATACCGCTAATTAAACATTCCAGATCCACTGAAATGTTTCAAAATTTTGAACCCACTTTACATAGGAGTGAACATTTGTTTTCTAAAAATTCGGCAAGCCACAAGCGGCCATTACTTAATGACACGACGGAAACAGTGTCGCCAACCTCATCCGAATTTCCCAATAAAATCCCTAGAATTTCCCTAAATGTCATGTTAACGGATGATTATTCGAAAATTGCAAGCGATAGCAATAAAGATCGTTGTCAAAGAATATCTGTTATAGTTGAAGATGTATCAAAGAATAATAGAGAAAATAACGAGGTAGCTGTGTCAAACCAAAGGGATATGTGGAGACCCTGGTAATTTTTTGAGACTGATTGTAGAGTAGCGCTAGTGGTAGGATCACAAACTACCTTTTAGCGGCGTTTTTGCAAAGCATAAAAATGGTATTTTTCAGGTACAGCTTTATTGTTGGATTATATATTTTTTTATGTTAAAGTATTGGTAGAAAATGAAGTTAAAAAAAACCCATATTTCAAGGTTTACGACGAAATGAATAATACCATTTGTTGCTTATGTTTGAAGCCCCCTTTAGGTATAACTTATTATTGGCAAAAATCAAATTTCAAGTGCCTTTTTGCTTACCTTCGTTCAAAAATTGTTTTTCTTTTGGCGTTATTTGTTTGCTTCCTCGTTTTCTTTTTTGTACTTATTGAATTTTTTAAATGTGGGCAATATGTTTGTTTTTTTTAGAAATTATGTATGATTATCAAAAAAATACCATTTCTTATTTGAATAATGTCTTTCTTTTTTTACTGTTTAAGGTATTTGTAATCAAGGATAATGGTCTTACAAGAAAAAAATGACAATGATAACAATTAAAATTTATCCATTATCCTGGATTAAAATGTAATTTATTAATATTAGAAAAAACTGATAGTATTAATTATAGCAACGATAGAAAATAAAAATCTATTATAATAAAAAAATTTTTTAAAGTAGAAAACTTAAAAAAAATTTTCAACAGTTGCAAATTATTTTTATTTTTCCTTTTAAAAAAACTGTTTCAATTTAATAACTTGCATGCTGTCATTGAGGTAAGTACCAAAGGAGAAACAATTACCCCCTCCTCCAACGACTAAGATTGCATCATCGCTATCTTCATCTTGAATCAGTTGACTACTGTGATTGAAGAACAAAAAGGATGAATGTCATTTGTCTGAAAGAAAAAAGATCGAAATTATTCAAAATTTTTTGTTTAGGTAAAAAAAAAAAAAAAAAAAAAAAATGAAACTAACAGGAATAGCATATTCTATCACAGATAAGATTTTTAAATTAATTACAGCCAGTCCAGGCTGAGCTTCGGCAAAGGTATTGGTTCCCCCAACTAAATACAAAATATCGTTTATAATATGGGAAGTGTGTCCATATCTCGGAAGTAATGTACCAGATTTCAAATGGATTTGGCACCACGTCTTATTAATGAAGCAGAATTTCCTAAAAAAAAAAAAAAAAATAATAAAAAAAAAAATAAAAAAAAAAATAAAAAAATAAAAAATATCATAAGAACAATGAGGCAATAAACTTTTAACTTTATTTTTTTTTTCATAACCAAAACAAAATATATTACCAGATATCGTTGAGCACGATAAATGAATGACTTTTAAGTCCACCAGACAAATACATAAGAGAATTGGTATTGCAAGCTACGGCACTAGGGGATATTCTGCTACAAGGCCTTGCTTTACCATCTTCCTTGAAGTGCGTCCACTGATAAGAAAAATTACCAGTCTCATTTAATTTCATTTCCAGCCGCCAAATAACTGGCAATCCGATCTGAAAATTAAAAAAAAAAAATTTAAAAAAACTTTTTTACATAAAATGATTATTTGAAAAGGAAAGAAAATGTTTAAAACCTTTAAATCAACTGCTCTCCCTCCAAATATCCAAAGCGAAATTTTTTCACTATCCTCATATTGGCACACTAAAGAGCTACGATATCTCGGTACTATCATGGAAGGCAAAGGTATTGATTCCTTTAAAATGAATCCTACTCCATCATACTCTAACACAACAGCCTTTTCTTCATTGCAAATTTTATTAGGGGATTTCCTCCCTCCGAATAAACAAACATAATTTTTGTCTTTCATTGTAAAATGACAACAAGAACCGTGAACCATATCTAGATCAATGTCTTTCGAATTAAAATTAGAAAAATAATTATGAGAATTTTCGGTTACTTCATAAATTCTAGAAGATCTCTGTCGACGAGTAACTCCGCCAAATAATATAATTTTGTTTCCTATTTTACACGACACATGACCGTATAATTCTAAAGACGTGGGTATTCTCTTCCAACTTAACATTTCTCTAAAATCTGTAAGTTCAAAAAAATAATAATCATTAAAAGTTAATTTTAAAAAAAAAAATTAAAAAACTTAACATTTTACCTGTCCTGAATTTTTTCATTTCTAAATTAAGACAATTTGCCCAGTTATTTAAACTGCCTTTTGAGCTTATAGCAACAACATAATGAACACATTTTAAATGGAATTCTTCAAATTCATCAAACTGTTCTAAAGTAATAGCATTTTCATGCTGGGAGTCGGATGTTAATGATCTCAAAACTTCCCATTCTGAGAGTGCAAGTACATTTTCAAACCCCTGTAACAAACAAAAGAAAGTTAATAGGATATAGAGACTTTTTCGGTAAATATTATTAACACTAACCAGATTTTTATATCTATTTATGTGTGAATCGCAATCTGGATATCTCGTTACTGAAAATAAAGGGCTTTGAAGTTTGTTGAAATGCCTCATAAGAACTGTCCCAAAACCATCATGTGGATGAATTTGTTCATAATTGATGAAGCTACAGTTTGAAAATTTTTTGGACATCCAGTTAATAAGATTGTCTGAGCTGGAAAAAAAAAAAAAAAATTAGCGATAAACTTCTAATAAAGAAATTGGAAATTTTTACTACTCACTCTTCAAGTTTCATATATGTTATTACACACTCTGATAAAAATAATGTTGGGCAACTGTAATCAATTTTTATACTATTTAATAATCCCTCAATAATATTAGTATTACTTAAATCAGCAGCTAACAGGAAATAATTCGTGTTTAGTTGCTTTGCAGCAGACTTTTGACTGTTATTTTCAGATGAATAATTCAAATATGCTTTCAGCTTTTCTGATTGATCAATTATTTTAATTTTTTTCTCAATAACAGGTAAAAAGTCAATCTCAACAAATAAATCATCTTTTCTGAGTAAATTGGATTCCAATAACCTCCAATATGTTGTATCGAAACCTGAGCCACATGAAATTATTTGAAACTAAAATAACAAAAAAATTAAAAGAAAGATCATCATTCAAGTTTTAAAAATTCAAACCTTTTCAAGATTTTGGTGGCTCATTTGTTCAATAAAATTAACTACAACTTTATGAAATATTATCATTCTTGCATAATAACCAAGATGAATCAGTGAAGCTCGACTATGATTTTTATTAACAAAACATTGAATAAAATCGTCCTTTATGTAACTCTTATTTGCTGTTGAATATTTAGATATTGTGCTGGCATCATTTGTTGATTGCACCTAAAATTAAAGTTACTTTAACGGTTTTGAAGCTGAAAGCCGGTTTAGTCATTTAAAAAAAAATTTTTTTTCTGTACCTGCACACAATTGACGGTATGCATTTTAGCAATAAAATAATTATTTAAAAAACAAGCAGCTTATTTACAGTCAATATATTTTTTATTCATCACTATCGTAAAAATTTTTAAATTACAATAAAACTATTTAAAATACAAGTTATTTTGAGATTTGAGTTTGTTATTCAAAGGAATCAAAGGAAAATAAAAGGAAATCGAAAATGTGGCGGCGTGGCGTCAGCCGTCTGACTCCACGACCATTTCCTGTTTCCTTATTACAATAACCTCTCACCGATTCACCATCCGGATTTTAGAAAATGGGTATTTCACGTGATAATTGGCATAAGAGGCGTAAAACTGGAGGTAAAAGGAAGCCGCTAAGGAAGAAGAGGAAGTATGAATTGGGTCGTCCGCCAGCGAACACGAAATTAGGAGCCCGACGAGTGCATAAGGTGCGTACACGCGGCGGTGGGAAGAAATTCCGAGCCCTACGTCTCGACCACGGAAATTTCAGCTGGGGAAGCGAATGCTGCACCCGTAAGACTCGTATCATCGATGTTGTTTATAACGCATCTAATAACGAATTGGTGAGAACGAAAACGCTCGTGAAAAACGCAATTGTCACCATTGATGCTACACCCTTCAGGCAATGGTATGAAGCACATTACGCATTACCTTTGGTTAAGAAGAAGTCCGGCAAGTTGACAGAGGCCGAGGAAGCTAGATTAAATAAGAAGAGATCGAAGAAAGTTCAGAAAAAGTATAAATTAAGGCAAAAGCATGCGAAAGTAGAACCAGCATTGGAAGAACAATTCCACACATCTCGACTTTTAGCTTGTCTTGCTAGCAGACCTGGACAATGTGGAAGAGCTGATGGTTACATTCTTGAAGGAAAGGAGTTGGAGTTTTATTTGAGGAAAATAAAAGCCAAGAAAGGAAAGTAGACAGTTAACAAAAAAAAAATGTTTTTATAATTGATAAGTCGAATATAAAATTTAAAAAACTTAAAAACAAGATTGTTTCTTTATTTATCAGACTTTTCCTGTGTTGATTTTATTTAAGTTTCGAGTAATGAAAAACTTGAAGGGAAGAGAATTAATTTTACAGCAAGTTAGATCTTTTCAGTAGCCTATAAATTTTAAAAAAAAATTTATTTGGCTTTTTGTTAAAACTTAGGGTAAATGAGTCCAGTCAATTTCATCTGGAGGAAAATATAATTAGAGAATATGAATTAGGTCAATTCAATAATCCTGATTAAATGAGAACTTTTTTAGATTGGAAAAATGAAGTAAAAAAATTAAATAAATCTCCGAGTTAAATTAAGATAATTAAATATATTTTATGTTACATGAATATATTACATAATTTTTTACTTTAAATTTTATAAAAACAAAAAAAAGTTGTCTATAAACAGAAGGCTCGTACAATAAACTACAACAATTAAAAAAAAGTTTTCTCATTAACTTGTATTGGTAGCACAGCAGACTAGCAAAATTAATTTCTTGACAGTCAATAGAAATCTTAAAAAATATTGCAAGTCCAAGATCTAGGAATGAAAAAGTCTTGAATGGGTGATTCCTAAAAATGAGGGAAAAGAAATTTAATTTTAAACGATCAAGCTGATTAAGGTGAACAATCAAGGTAAATGATTACTTACAACAGTGCTGGGACAGTTAATTCTTGCATAATATTCGAACATATATAATGTGGCACACAGTCCAGGACCGAAGCTAAAACCAAGCCATAGGAATAAATTTCCGCTTGCAGGGGGGCCTTTTCTAGGAACGAAGAAGAGAAGAGCTAAAAAATAGAAAATGAATTCCATTATTTTTTTTTATTTTTAAATATGGTTTACTTTCTTTTGCATCCTTCATCAATACTTACTAGTTAAAATTCCAAAAGCGATAAAAAGTACCGGGTAACAAAATTTAAACGTAACCGCCAAAATAAACTCATGGAAGAGAGCCGATGTCAAAAAGACAATCCACGTTGAGGTGGATTTCTTTATAGTCAATTTTTCGGCTGCATCCTTATAAATAAAAGCGTAAAGCCAGTCATGAACAATGATATTCCAAGTTTTGTAATATTCGGCGAATGAAGAAGAGTTCCACCAGTCCTAAAAAATTAAAAATTTAATTTTCAAAAATGCCGATCGAGAATAATGATATTCGAATTTTATATTTTACCAGGTAGAACATTCGATCGGCAAAACGAAGCATTTCAGCGAATGCATTCGACCAAGTATGAAGCAAGCAGTAAAATCCGAAAAGGAAAATCAACAAAGACGGGAGACCGTTCCCAAACAAAATTGCAATCAGCTTCTCCGGAGCTAGTTTCCCTTTACCGAAATCTGCCGCTGACGGTATCATATACTTGTCCATTAAAAACGAAATGTAGAAAACGATAGCGAAAACCTCGGCAAAATGACCGATGACTTTCCCCCATCGAATATGAGTCGTTCTGAAAAATAAAAGTAAAAAAAAATTAAATATTTTTAAAGCTTAGGCAGTGGAGGCAAAAATGAGACTGAATTCGAAATTCAAGGTCAAGGTCAGGTTCTTGTTGCCTTTTTTTTTTGTCTCGTTCTGAATTTTTTCCTTACCTCGGATATTCGTCCCTGTAAATCAGAGTGGGCACGAAAAGGAAAAATAAATATTTATTAAAGCTGGGTATGACGAGGGACGACGAATTCGGATTTTTTTGATGATTTTTAAAACTTAAAACTTTTGGAGCATTAAGTCTGATGAAGGAATAAGTTTTCATAATTAATCGGACTTGCTCTATTAGAAGAGCGAACGGCAGCCCTATGCCCATATCGTTGCGCATAATCAACGCTGTAGGGACGATTAGGAAGATGATTTGGTATGTAACAGCTAAAAACAAAAACGTCGTGTCCCATATTTTGACACTCGATGCTGAAAAAAAAGAAAAAAAAGTTAATTACTTCGCTTAAAATTTTTATTACAGGAGTTTCGGTTTTAAACCGTCAAGCCGGTGCAATTTTTTTTTTTTCTTTTTTTTTTGCTAACATTACAGTTGCAGTATTTTTCAAAATATAAAAATAATTTTCGAAATTAGTATTTGCATGCAGCTTTTGATCTAAAGTGCATGGTTTCCGCTCTAAATGGCGAAAAAATAGCTCTTTTCAAGTTTCTAAGTTTCAAAATCTTTGAAAAAGTTGCAAAAAAGGATTTTGATTAACTTTTCACTCTTTCCTCAACTGGGATTCAATTTAAAATCTTTAAAGAGTACCAGTCAGCAAAAAAATATTAATATCTCTCAAATATTTTTTAAGTATTTTTCAATTGTCCTGTCTCCATTGGCCAATTAATCGAAGGGTTCAATTAATTGCACCACCGAAAATGCTGTTGATTTTTGGACTTTTTTCTTCCGTTGTCACTTTTCTTTTCGTTTTCATTATTTTTAGTATTCGAAAAAATAATTAAAACAATAAAAAAAATTGGTAGCAGAAGCAAAAAGTCCAAAAATATACAGAATTTCCGCTGGTGCAATTAATTGTTCCCTTCGATTAATTGGCCAATGGAGACAGGACTAATATTTTTAAAGATATTACGTAAATATTAATTGAAACAAAAAACAATAAAAATATTTAAAATTTTTGTCAAGATTTTTAAAATATTTTTAAAATTTTTAATTTTTTCGTTTTTTTTTCAATAAATATTTACATAATATTTTTAAAACATTGAAAAATATTGAAAAAATATTTTATAGATATAAATATTTCTTTGCTGACTAGGAAATTGTCTCATCAGATCCTAGTCAAAATTATTTTGAATCGTAAATAAATTTTCTAAAAGGAATTCCCTTCGCTCGAATTGCATTCTAAACATACTACACCCTTCAAAAAATTTTCAAACTTAAAAAATCAAAAATTTTACACTTGCTAAAAACTAAGAATTTTTCAGAATTTTTATTTTGGAGTTAAAAATTTTTTGTTTGATTTTAAAATCTAGAAGTTCGGTTTTCCTGGCCTTTGGACGTCACTCATCTCAATTTAGCAGAGATAAAAAAAAATCATCGCCTTTTCCTCTGAACCATATACTTACAATTAGGCACTAAATGAAGCCTTCTAACTGCCCAGATACTGTACACATAATAAAGGATTAAAGTCGTTGACATCATCCCGAGCCATATTGATGCGGCTAATGGCAAAGCTTGAAAGTTCCATGCTATTAAGTGAAATCCTAAATCAGGCCTGAAAAAGAAATATAATAATTAAGTAAATTAATGCAAGAGAAAAACCGAAACTGGAGAAAAAAAAAATGAGGGTCAGCGCAAAAGTTACTAAAAAATCGTGGGATAAAGGAATCCCAATGAGAAAAAAATATTTCTGAAATATTTTTCAATATTTTAAAAGTGTTTTGCAAATATTATTTAAAACACATTTAAAAATTTTTTAAAACATTTAAAAATTTTTTGAAACATTTAAAAATTTTTTAAAAATTTACAAATTTTTTAAAACATTTAAAATTTTTTTAAAACATATTTTAAAATTTTTTAAAACATTTTATAATTTTTTAAAGCATTTTAAAATTTTTTAAAACATATTTTAAAATTTTTTAAAAAGATTTTAAAAATATTTTTATTTCTTTTTTGTTTCAAAAAATATTTGCAAAATGTTTTTAAAATATTGAAAAATATTTCAAAAATATTTTATAATGCTGCTTCTCCATTATGGTCCTAAATTAATTTTACAAAATTAATTTTATAAAATTACCGGAAATTATGCGCTTTTTCTTTCTTTTTTCATAACATATTTATTTTTTACAGATTTCTTATTCTTTTTTAAGTCATCCTCATGTTCGATTAGTAAAATAAAAGCATTATTCCCAATAATTTTATAAAATTAATTTTGAGCCATAATGGAGAAGCAGCATAAATATCAATATTTTTTTTCTCGATGGGAAATACTTGGCAAAATATTTTCCGGGGGAAGAGGCTGGTAAAGTGTGAATTATTTACTCTCGGTTCTAGTTTTCCCATACGAATTAACAAAAACCGGCTTTAAACCCATTCCAATTTTTTTGGTACCTTACAATCCGGGTAAGGTTTGGATATTCAAGTAGCCTAAGTAGATCAAATTTTAATTACTTAAATTAGGGAAAAATGCGCCTTCTAAAATATTTTTATTTTCAGGTTTGCCCCAATTAAACTTTCTCCTGAGCAAAATGCCTTTTATTGGTGTTATTTCCTATTTTTTTTCCCCCTCAAAAGTTCACAATAAAAAAATTAAAAAAAAAAAATCGTCAAACCAAAACAATTCATATAAAGAGGCTAGGCAAAGAGTAATTTTCCATTCTTGGAAAAGCAAAACAAATCTTCAAATTTCTTTAAAATTTTCCATTTACTTACTTTCCAAATTTAACGATATCTTGCAACGCCGAATTCAAAAACAAATGAATTAAAAAAGCGATGAATATGTGATAGATCGTACTTATATGTTTAACCTGGAATAATTCGCTAAGAAGTGATTCCCTCGGGAGAAATATTTTATCCTGGAAACTACTTTTCTGTGTTTTCCTAAAACAAAAAAAAAAAAAATTAGTATTTCAACCTTCGGTTTACTTCCTGCTGGTTTTTTTTTTTTTTTTTTTTTGCACTTATAATCGGTTCATCAGCAGGTTATGAATTTTACTTTCTAGGGTCAGATCAAATTAATATAAATTTCCTCGAGTCAGCAATTTTTTTTCAGTTATTTCGCAAAATAATTAATAAAATAAATGAATTTAATACGATTCAAATTTTTATTACTTACAATGCTTCTTTTTTCGTTTTATCATCGAAAAAATGTAAACTCCTTCCATTAACCGGATTCGTATCCCTTATTTCATTAATAACCTGATGAGTCAGCTCGTTGATTTGCCTTTCCACCTGGCGAACTATAAAACCTTTTTCCCTTTCTAACGTGTTCCTAAGCCTCAAAACGATTTCTTCTTGCCGTAGGGAATCATCCTCGTTTTTCCCTTCGAAAAAAAAAAAATGATACATGTAACAATATGAACTGTATGTAAATAATAATCATGATTTGACAAGTAAACAAACATCGGTAACTAATCTAATCCGGAAAAATAATTAACGAAGACCGAGAAAAAAAAAAAAAAAAATCACCTCTTTTTCTTAAAACAGATTCCTCTGATTCTACGTGTTTCCCGGTAAATCCATTCATTTCCAGAGAAAAATGACGATTCCTAATATTTCAAAACACGTGACATCACCGACTACGAAAAAACAAATGTGATGGAAATAAAAACTGAGTGCATGTTATACTTTGTACGAGATAAAGCCTGATTTCTGTACGATTAACAAGTGCGCTAACGTAATCAGTCAGTTGAAAGTCATCGCTGTCTTCAATTTGGCGGTTTTTTATGAATTATTCAAAATTAAAAACCTTTCAGCGACCTAAAAAAAAAAAAATTAATTTCAGTATTACAAGTTCGTACATCAATTTTTTTTTCTGTAAAGATCAACGAAAAATAATCACCTTGAATTTCTTTATCCTTTTTTTATAATTTTAAAAAAGTGCATTGTACTTAGGCTAAATTCTAGACGATTTTAAGTGCAAGGCTTAAAATAACTTTTAAGTGAGATTTTATCGTTTTGTTTTTTTACAGATAAAAAAAAACGTTATCATTTAAAAAAAATCTCCCAACATTTAACAATTAAAACAAATAAAAAAAATTCAATAAAACAACAATTATACAGTAGATTAAAAAAATTTTTTATTAATATTTTTTTTCTTTGCAATATTTATAAACAAATTAATTTACATGACAAAAAAAAATTAAAGGGATCTCGAAAAAATAAATAAATAATATAAGATTATAGGCACTTAACTGAAAATAAATTAGTCTTCAAAAATAAAATCGATGATCGATTCATAAAGTACAAGGAATGTAAATGTCATTTTAAGCGGACTAGGTTAAAAATTTCAAAAAAATTAAATAAATTGAGCTGTCGGACAACATCTGCAATTTTTTCTCCCCCTTAAAATTTCCGTCCTTGCCGAAATTATTAAACAAGGAAGTGACCGAAATCAATACAATGCTATCAAAACAGGAAGACAATTTGGTTATCAACAAAATCAAGTAAAAAAAGACAAAAAAAAATTAATTTAAATAATTTTTCTCACGCATCAAAAATAGATTTTTAAGAAAAAATATTTATGCAGTCTTTCTCCCGATCGTTTTTTAAATCACGAGATCATTTTTTCTTTTTCAAATTTCAAATATTCAAAAAAAAAAAAATGCTATAAAGACATTCGAATCAGATGTTTCTTTATGTATCTTCATGAAAAAACAAAATAATACTCGATGAGCCTTATTTACAAAAGTTAAAAAAAAGTATTAATTCCCCCTCTTTAGAAATCTGTACACGGAATACTTTACAATAATCAACAAAATTTAAGATTCGTTTTTAAGCTCTCGGTTTCGATCGATTTACATCGAATAATTTTCTTACAAAATAAACCTGAGTAGTCGTTGTAATTACAATAACCAAAATTTGGGCTATAGACCACTTTTGAACATATGATAAATTATCGCTTAGTAAATTAAAATCCCTAGCTTCTTTCCCTCTGCTGTAATGTTGGTATTGAAGCATTTCGTTGATGTTTTGCTCTACTTTCTTTAACGATTCCTGAAAAAAGAAAAAAAAAAAATGTAGTAGGCTGTTAATAGGATCTTAAGCATAAGGAAAAATTCTTAAGAACATTTTTTGCCATCAGACGAAAAGCAAAAAAGTTGTACTGTTAATATAATTTTTAATTGTGAAAACATTTGAAAAATATTACGTTTTCGATTGTCTTCAATTTTTTAAAATGATATATTAATCTTTTAATGTAATTTACGTTTCATGGATAGTAGACAAAATGTAAAAATTTTAATTTCGAAGAGCTAAGAATAGCAGAAAAACAAATTAACAAAACTTTTCTACAAACATGCAGTTTTAATAAAAAGAACTTATTTTTTTATTAAGTCGATTTCCCTAAATTTTACTTCAAAGCATAAGAATTAAAAATAATTTCTTGGAAAAGAATTTCTTTTTTACCTATACAACAAACATTTATTAATAACTCTTAAAAACCTATGTCTTCATTCTTCAAATGTTATGTTTTACCGTTTTTATTTGGATGTTTCCTTGCTAAACATTTATCAATTGAAAGACTTCTGATAATAATAATTTACTATTTCAGGATCCTGACTTTTTCTTTTTTTAAAATCTTCATCCATACATTCAGTTTTAATACCTTTACTACATTTATTAATTAATATAAAAAACAACCATCTCACTTACTGTGAAATTTCCAACACTTAAATCCATATCCTCTAACTCCTTCGTAAATTCATCCCACCTGTCCGGCCTCACAACAGTCAAATATAAATTAATTAACTTGGCTGCAAACCTCGAAAACTGATTATCAATGCAGACTGAATAGTAACCTCCGGTTGATTGTTGGTCCTGATATTCTGAATGTGGTTTCCACTGATAAGGATGCACTATGGTTCCTGATGGATGTCGAACAGCAAATCCAGCCATTCCATCTCCACCGCGTAATACCTAATCGTAAAAAATTAACTCCGTACTAACTAAACCGAAATTTCGGCAGTTGACATTTCCCGAAACTCATAAACATATGGAATTGATTACTTTAACCAAATCTCATTACTTACTTGAAAGCTCACGTAAAACGTCGCTCCCGGTTGAACATACTGAAAATAACAATCCTCTTTTCCGGGATCTATGTGGACTTTATAGTCCATGGCAACTGCCGGCAAATTTTCATACCATGGCACGGTGGATTGAGCGTCTAAAATAATAAAATTTGATAATAATATGATTAAGTACGTGGCGAATGCAGTTTCCATTTTTCAAATATGTCGTGGCAGCAGACATTTTTTAAATGGGTAAAACAGCTGGCGCTACGATGCGGTCAATGAACGAAACATATTCAAATCCATTTTTTTCAAATTCGCTTTCCTTAATTTCGTTTTGAAAAATGATTAAGCTCATTAATTTCAAAAATTAAGAACGTTAAATAAATATTGAACGCAGCTTTATTTTATCCTAACCGCAGGAAGGATTAGTTCCGCTTTTAAACACGAGCAGCGCTATCGCAGCTGAGAATCAGAATCAATAAATGGCGGGAAAACTTATCTGCCGATTTATTTAATTCATTTTTATGATTATCTAACTTAAATATGTTCATTCATGTGAGTTTCTGGAAAATAGTTTTCGATTTTATTTTCGGCATCGTCATGCACAATGCTTTCCTTATCACACATCATAAGAAATTTGTTTATAATTGCTGATAAGGAAGGACTTAAGGAAATCAAACATACGGGATTGTTTTTTAACGTTATTTTATTTTATTTTTTTTTAAATCAAATTTATTAAAGACGTCTTTTTTTCTTTCTCGCATAATTTTCATTTCGATGATTTTTTTTTTAAATTTCTACGTTTAGCATTCGAAAAAACCATTGATAATTTCCAAAAATATTTAAATCAGTTACGTTTACGTTATTTGTTAACGGATTTAACGATAACAAAAATCTGCTAAATAAACTTTATAAAATAGAAAAGAAAAAAGAAGAAAAAAAAATAGTAGTTAATATTTATTGAACCACAAAAAATAAAAATGATAAGAATATATACAGTATATATTTACACTTTCAAGCATTTTATGTGCCCCATCGATTTTCAAGCAAATCTCAAAGACCATTTTTCAAACATAACCATTCAACGACGAATTTAAAATTAAAATGACGCGAACACATTCGGAAACTAATATTATGATAATGATTACACTTTCTTGTTTTAAATATCATGGGTTACAAAACAAGGTCTTCGCATTTCCTCACATATATTTTTTTTTTTTTTCGTTTTCGTTTCCTATCCTCGTACGAAAAGTAATCCGTGAGAAGACAAACAGAAATAATAAAAAAAAAGTGATTAGCAAAAAGGAGAAAAATTAATAAATAAGTAAACGAGACAATTTATTGGTACAAAAAAAAATGAGATGGTCTAATCAGCATGAACTTTAAACTGAAATGATGGATGTTTTAGGTCTACGTGAGGGCAAAGAAGCAAACACCGAGGGGGTCTGGGGGTCGAAAGTCAAATGTTACCATTTCCTTACTGGCTGATAACCATTTTTATCTAAAACTATATTTCTCAACGGAAAGAAGGGGCGACGGTTACAAGAGAAAAAAAAAAAAAGGGATAAAAATAAAATGTTAGTATAATCGATTTTTTTAAAAAAATACCGAGTATAAGCTGTAATTTATCGGCAGGAAAGTCATAATGTTGTTAAAGAATATAGATAACCCAGCTAATCGATTTGATTCATTAACGACAGACACCCGAGTCATTAAAGATTCAACACTCCCGAATTTTTAAATGAAAGCGACGTATTCAATGTCGTTTTTTTTTTTTTTTTTTTTTGGTCAAAACATTGGCTGCGTTTGTCCAAGTATATTATTATTTTTTGGAAAAAGGAACTATTATTGGATTAAACTGACATTGAAATACATCTTACTAAATAATGGCCATATGAGTATGATGTGGCCATATGAAATAATATAATGGCCGTATGTTTATGATGTGGCCGAAATGGCCGAAATGCCGTATGTTAAATAATATATGTGGCCGAAATGGCCATATGAGGCCGAATGGCCGAAATGCCGTATGTTAAATAATATATGTGGCCGAAATGGCCATATGAGTATAATATAATATTAGTTGTGGATCTTGAAGGAGAAGTTCTTTATTTTATTGAAATACATACAAAAAAAAAAAAAAAAAAAAAAAAAAAACTACAGGAATGAATTATTACGGAATTTTGAATCATAAATAATCAGTAAGTAAGTGAAAGTTAAAAGTCAGAAAGAGGTGGTAAATAATTTTTTGCTCCCGTTAAAGGGGCCAAAATCTTTTGTCCTGTCTCCATTGGCCAATTAATCACAGGGTGCAATTAATTGTACCACCGGAAATGCTGAATATTTTTAGCCTTTTTTTTTCTGCTACCACGTTTTTTGATTGTTTTGATTATTTTTTCGAAAACGAAAAATAGTGAAAACGGAAAAAAAGTGGTAACAGAAGAAAAAAAGTCCAAAAATGTGCAGAATTTCCGGTGGTGCAATTAATTGTACCCTCCAATGGGGATTTCGGACGCAAAATTATTCCGCTAGAGGCTCTGGATGTCTTTAACGGTTCGTAGATTGATTGGATAACTTTCTTTTGTTTTAATTGTTGACATCCAATAAAATTAAAAACCGTTAAAGACATCCAGCGCCTCTAGCGGAATAATTTTGCGTCGGAAATCCCCATTAATTCTTTAATGGAGACAGAGCATAAATGTGATGGCCCCAAATGGCGCTTATATAACATGGAAAATAGGCAAAATACATAGTGGAGAACATTTAGAGAAACGTTCAAAACTTCCTCTCAGAGGGATAAATAATGAGTCTCCCTTAGTTTCCTTTATAGTAAAGATACTGGGTAGAGATTCCAAATTCCCGACATTTTTTCATACCCGGGAATCGGGAATCCCCGTTTTTGAAAAAAATATTAATCCCGGGAACGAGAATTCCCGTTTTGGTTAGCTTTATTTTCCGTTTTCACTATTTTTCGTGTTCGAAAAAATAATCAAAACAATAAAAAAAGTGGTTTGTAGCAGAAGAAAAAAGTCTAAAAATATACAGCATTTCCGGTGGTACAATTAATTGTACCCTTCCACAGTGGGCCACAAAAATTTATTTTTGGCCAAAACTTAGGCGCAAAGAGGCGCAAAAATTGTAAGCGGGTTTTTGATTTAGGACCTCTAGGCTTCATAATGAGACCATAGACACGACGGGGACTTTTGGATAAATCGACTAAAAGCTTAGTTGAAAAATAATTGTTATAACATTTTTTACTAAATTAACTTTAAAAACGAATTACCGCCAGAAATAAAAGTTTGGAAGTGAAATAATTTACACTCTATGATCACTGACTATCAATAAATCATATTCGATTACTCATGATTTCCGTAAACATGCCTACAGCGTTAACAAATTTTATGTCACTATTTAAAAAAACTGAGTTAAAAACAATTTTAAAAAGCAAAAAAAAAATTTTTTTTGACTTTTTCGTTCATTTAAGGAACAGAAACAACCTGAAAATTGTGTTGTCCGATCAGTTATGTAAAATTGTGAAAATTTTTAATTAGGGTTTTGGCCAAAAATAAACTTTCCTGGACCACTGTGCCTTCGATTAATTGGCCAATGGAGACAAGACATTAAAGATTTTGGCCCCTTTCAGGGGAGAACTGACACACTTAAATTTCCGGGAAAACCGAGAATTTATTTTGAAGGCGAAAAGAAAAGAAAAGAAAGTAACCCTGATTTCCAAATTTTTGGGAACCAAGTTCGGAAATAAGCGGAGCCATGTAGAAAAAAATTTGTCTGTGTTGTTTGAACGGAGGGCACGCTTTATGCTGCTTCTCCATTATAGTCCTAAATTAATTTTACAAAATTAATTTTATAAAATTACCGGAAATTATGCGCTTTTTCTTTCTTCTTTCATAACATATTTATTTTTTACAGATTTCTTATTCTTTTTTAAGTCATCCTCATGTTCGATTAGTAAAATAAAAGCATTATTCCCAATAATTTTATAAAATTAATTTTGTAAAATTAATTTTGTAAAATTAATTTTGAGCCATAATGGAGATGCAGCATTAGGCAAATTACGAAAAAAAATTTCTGATTTTTATAACATTTTTCTAAAATTTGCTAATATTTGCAAATCTTAATGATTTAGAAAGCTCTTGATGCAAACTAAATCCGATTTAACATTTTTGATGGGTGTCTGTAAACGGAAACGGAATTCCATCTATTTTATGGCGGGTAAAAATTATTCTAAGCTACTTTTTGGTTATTTGGTTCGAATCGTCTTTTGGAGCACTTGTAAATAAGGTCAGATCAATCTAACATTTTGGTCCCAGAGGAGACTGGACGTCATTTCTAATGTGGTTTGGTTTTTGACCGATCCATTATGTCCGATCGGTCCTTATTTGGAGGTTCCCCAAATCGGAAGTCAATTGTTTCCTTCCTATAGGGGACGGAATATTCGATTTTTAAAAGGTCTGATAATGTGACCGTAAACACAACATAATCAACAAGTCTTTGGTAGAAGAACTGTGTAGCTTATAAACTGGCACAGTTCCCGACCATTTTTTCTAATAAAAATAAATTCCTGATCCGTTTTTCCTAAAAAATATTGATTCCTAAATATTTTTTTCCTAACCATTCTTTTCCTGATTTTCAATTTTCTTTAAATGTTTTGATTCCTAAAATAAAATTTAGGAATCAAAATATTTTAGGAAAATTAAAAATTAGAAAAAAAAAAAAGTTAGGGAAACAATTTTAGGGACCAAAATTTTTAGAAAAAATAGATTAGGAATTATTATTTTTTTTTTAGGAAAAATAGATTAGGAATTTATTTTTTTTTTAGGAAAAACGGATTGGGAAAAATGGTAGAGAATCAACTGGCACAGCTTCCCTCTAAAACGTTTTGACAATGCTGCCTCCGTTCCCGACCATTTTGCCAAGTTCGTTTTTCCTAAAAAAATAAATTCTTCATCCATTTTTCCTAAAAACTTTGGTTCCTAAAATGTTTTTCCTTAAGAAAAATGGTGAAATGATTCCCTACCATTTTTCCCAATCCATTTTTCCTAAAAAAAAAATAAATGTTTTTCCTTAAGAAAAATGGTAATTACCACTTTTTTTTTTCCTAATTTTCAATTTTCCTAAAATTTTTTGATCCCTAAAATAAACATTTTTCCTAAATTACAGGTAGTCTTTACTTAGTCCATTTTTACTAAATTTAGGATTTAGCAATTAGGATATTTTATATTAGGACTAAAAAAATTTTAGGAAAATTAAATATTAGGAAAGGAATAGTTAATTAGGAAAAAAATTTTAGAAAGCAAAATTTTTATGAAAAATGGATTAGAAATTTATTTTTTTAGGAAATAATGGATTAAGAATTAATTTTATTAGGAAAAAACGGATTAGGAAAAATGGTAGGGAATCGCTGCCTCAAAATCCGCGTCGTATAAGGCAAATGTGCTATTGTGGACTTGAAAGTAGAGCAGTGGCGTCGCTAGACCCTTTTTAGGGGGGCCATTGCCCCTCCAATGTTGGGTTTTACCCCCCCCCCCCCCAATAATTTCTCAAGACGCTTCATTTTCAATGCAAAAAAAAGTAATGCAAAAAATGCAAAAAAAAAAGTAAAAATCATTTCAGGCCACGTTTTTTTTAAATTTTTTTCCTTTCGCCCCCCCCCCCCCCCATTTTTTAATGTCTAGCGACGCCACTGAAGTAGAAGCTACTCTCTTTTTTGTAAGTAGCTACATGCAAAAAGAAGGACTGCCCTATTTTTGCGAGCGTCCAGCTTTTATACGACTAACAAATCGTGCTCCATAAACAGTTATTCGGAGAAAATTCAATGCGGGTTTTTTTTTTCATTTTTTTTTTTATAGATGTACAGAGCGTATAGGACCACACCCTGTCTCGAAAGCCTAAAGACTACCTGTATCCACGATTCTATCTGACGATTTTCCCCTACCGTTTAAAAAGGGCGACGTCCCACTTCATTACATATCAACTTTTAGATAAGGGTTTATATCTTCCCGTCTACTATTTTGTGTGTAAACTGAATCGTTTCCAATTAATTGTTTTTTTTTTTTTTTTCTTACACTGTTGTTTTAACCTTTTCACCTCGGGGTCTTTTTTTTTCGTAATACTTTATGACGATTTTGTGTTATCTTAATTTTTTTATCATCCGTTCTTTTTTTTTTTTTTATTATTATTTCTTCGTTATAATTTTCTTTTTTTTTTGCTCTTGAGACCAACAGAATTTTCGCCATTTTGTCCCTTACGACTGGTGATTGGGCGTGATGATCGACAAATGAGGAATGGTCCACGGGAGGAGAGGCTGAGCTTGAATTTTCACCAACTTTTCCTCCTTTCGGTTTATTTTAAAGGGATGCTGAGCTCGGGCTTTTCGGAATCGATTTTCATCAGCGAATCTTATTCAAACAAAGGGATTGGTCAGCATCACGCATGCACCAAATGTAAAAGTGGAAACTGCCACGCCCTGAATTACACGATCAAAATGCATATGAACTTTTCACATTATGAAACAATAAATCTTTGGCAAAGGGAAAAAAAATTATTATTATGTCGAGCAAGTATACCGTGCAAAAGCACGATTTAATAAAAAGAAGAAGTATGACTTTTTTTTTTTTTTTTTAATACCCGACTTCTACTTCCAATCTTTCCCGTTTTTTTTAAATGAATGATTTTGGTACTTTTTTTTGACCTTCCGATTTGGTTTATTCCCTGGTCGGGTATGTATAAGTACTTTAGGAACGGATCTGGGGTGGGGGAAGGATCACCCCCAGCCCAGACTCCCAGAGCCATGAGATTTTTCAATTTTTTACTACATATAATTAAGATCAGAGCGTAAATAAATTTACACTGGATATAATTTAGTTGGTGGTTGGAAAATTGCATGGATGAAGGTTGAATCGCCCCCGCCTCCGCCCCCCAGAATTTTGTTCTAGATCAGTCCCTGACGTATTTTCTTTTCTTTTGCCTAATCCATTTCGTGCAAGCAGCCAAAAAATGACTTCTTCGCACAAAAAAAAGGTCCAAAAATGCTTGTGATTAATAACGAAATAAAGCCATAAAATAATTTTTTCTTCCGATAAGTGTTGCTTATTTCCGAAATAAAGTTTTCGTGGTATTGCAAGTTGATTCTTGCGTTAGAAATCTATCCGAAAAAACTAACTTGAAAGTACCTAGAATTTTACTCCAGGCCCAGTACCCAGTATTTACTCATAGCCCTGTTCAATTTTTTTATTTTTATTTATTTATTTTTTTTTTTTTTTTGCGCATTTTATGCATAATTACGTTGGAGATAAAAAAAAAAAATTTCCGGTAAAAACAAGTTTTATTTTTATGCATTTTTTATGCATGTCCAATTTTTTATATAATTTATGCATCTCTTTTTCATACGAGCCATTACAAAATGAAAGGGGTACCTCTTTTTAAAAAAATGTACAAAACGCTTCCGAAAAAAACAGCCTATCAGCCTATGCAACAATAAAACATTGTTAAGGATGATTATTGTCTTCATCATCATTATTAATAATAATTAGGAGGTATAAAACAAATTAGCATTATGCTTTTGTCAAACATTCCATTGCAAATTATAAAATAATCGGTGTTAATTTATTGCAGGAAAAAAAAAAAGTTACGTTTTCAATATTTTTTAGCTAATAGATTTTTAATTTTTGTTTTTACATTACAGCTCATCTGCCAGGCACGCGCACCTAAACCATTAAATCCGGTTTTATTAAACGATCGTCGGGGGGAAAAAAATTCTCATTCCCCCGTAATCTCGTCTAGATCATAACTTCCACACAAATTTATAACTTCAGGATAATAATTCAAATTGTTAAAGTGAGCATGTAACAACAAGTTCAAGACGCCACTGTTCGACAGTGGCGTGTTTAGCGTATTTTATACACTAATCTATATGGAGTGCACTTAAAACTTGGCTGCGTGCACTCCGTGCACCTTGATAGCGCCGAATTCGTTCGAAAAATTCCCTTTTCCACTTCAGGAATAAAAAAAAAAATTAATTTCTGAAAAGGTTTTTTTTTATTTCGAAATTTTTTTTTTTCCCTGCCAACATCAAAACATTGTAAATCAGGACCGGTCCGGCAAGGTATATACATACGTGAAGATACCTACGCTTGGCTAGAGTGTAAAGCACCCAAGTACCTAAACCTGACTAGTACCTGTTTCAGGGACTTGATTTCGACAGTTTTTTTTCCTCTAAGTCAATGAACCCTCAAGATTTATATAGGTCGGACTCCGGACTCTTTCCCTTATAAAAATTCCAGAACGATGAGACTAAAAAAAGAAAAAATAATAAATAAATAATAAAGTCTGGAATTACGAAATATGGGCATCAAAAAGGTAAGAACTGGTTCGACTGAAAAATGAAATAAATTAGCATTCTGACGTCCCACATTACCGACGCTCTGAGCAGGAAAAAAAAAAAAAAAAAAAAAAGACTTGAAGCAACGATTTGGCTTATATTCCAGGGCCAGAAATTAACGACTTCGCCTAAAGACCGAAGACCTGCCAAATTTTTAATGAAAATTTAAAAACGGTTTTTAAAAAAAATTGAAATTTTCAGAATCAAATTTTTGGAGCACTCCATGACTTCATGTATAGGATTACCTACCGTTTTTCCCAAAAATATTTTCCTAAGTCTGTTTTTCCTAAGGGCAGTCTCCACTTGATGACGTTCACGGCATTCGCGTTGTCCGTCATTGCGGTTAACGTAATCGCACCGGAAGTACTTTGCAGGTTTTGCTCCCGTAAACGTTTGTGGCATAAAAAGAGTACCGTATATTTCATTAAGTATACAAAATTGGCTTACCCAGAATTTGTTTTGGAACAGATTTATTGTCTTCCCCATGCCCGAATTAAAATTTTTCTTTTTAAATCCGTAAAAACATCTTTCAAAACCGCCATTTTTAATGTTTGTAAATAGAAAAAAGCAGAAGATGATCAAAAAAATCTTGGTAAAAGATCCACAAAACTTCCGGTGCGATTACGTTCATCGAGAAGGCGGATAACGCGAATGCGGTGAACGTTATAAAAGGGAGACTGCCCTCTAGAGATGATTTTTTCTAAATTATTTTTCCCAAAAATCCTTTAAATACAATATCCTAAAACCATTTTTCCAAAATCAGTTTTTTTTTTTAATAATTAAAAAAAAAAAATTACTTTTCTAATGTTTTTATTCTTACGATTATTTTGCTCTGTCTCCATTGGACAATTAATTGGAGGATGCAATTAATTGTCCAATTCCATTGTTTTTTTTTTTTTTTTTTTTTTTTTTTTTTTTTCATTATTTTTAGTGCTCGAAAAAATAATGAAGACAATAAAAAAAGTGGTAGCAGAAGAAAAGTCTAAAAATATACAGAATTTCCGGTGGTACAATTAATTGTACCCTTGGATTAATTGGCCAATGGAGACAGGACATTTGTAATTTTTCCATTTGTTTATCAGCAAATTCAAAATTTCAAGCGAATCAGTTTAATAATGTCGGATTCCGAAGAAGAAGTCAGTGGCAATGAAAGGGAAAGTGACGAGACAGGAAAAATTTTTTAAATCAGCAAAGGGTGGAGGGGGAAGCTGCAACTTTGGCTCATTACAACTTATGTTCGTTTCACTTTATTTTAAAAAAGCTCAATCAAATGAAATTTTTAAAAAAATATAAAACTAAAATTTTTTTAAGGAAAAATTTTTTTTTTAGTGATTTTAGTAAAATTTTTTTTGGGAAAAAATTGTATTAAATCTTTTCTAGGAAAAAAAAATTAGTACTTCCTAATTTAATTAAAAAGTTTAGTACCATTTATGTTTAGGAAATACAAATACGTTCCCAACGTATTTGTCATTTTTTTAGGAAAAAAAACGTTAGTAAAAAAAATTTTTGTAAATTTAAAATTAGGAATTTAAATATGGGACCAGAGAATAAACCGGAAATACCGAAAATAAAGTACCGGAAATTAAATAATTAAATACTTTTGGATTTTTTCACACCAATGTCAAAATAATTTTTAAAACAAAATAAAAAAATTTTTTTAGGTAAATTTAACTCCCAAGAAGGAAAGAACCGGAAAAAATTAAAAAAATTAAAAATTAATTTCCGGTTATATCCGCTGGAGACACCATCTCCAGTATTTTCCGCCAGAAAGGACGGTCAATTTATTCCCTAGCCCCATTTAAATTTTAGGAAAAAGGGTCGGGAACGCATTTATATATTTCCCTAAATCAAGTTAAGCGCTAGAGACCTTAGTTAATGTACCCTGGCAGTAATTTTTTTTTTTTTTTTTTTTTTTTGCTATTGCAACACACTCATTAATAAAATTTTTCCAGAACTAAAAATACGAAGATGAGGGCAAGAAATATAAAAGTAATAATTCCTTATCTCATATCTTAGTAAGCGGAGCGTGGAAATTTACGAAAGACCATTTTGGTGTTTACATGTTAGTACTGACCCTTAACAAAGTTCAAGTTATGTATAGATAAAAAGACTTCATGTTAATGATGCGTGATGTCGCCAAATCCGAATGATTGACCGATGCTGTGACGATCATTTGTCTTCCACGGATTACGCCTCGATCCACATTTAGTGCCACCGATCAGTCCGTATATATATACCGTATATGTATATTCCCATAACCCTCCCTTCCAGACACCTTAAGGTTTTAAAAATTCTGAAAGTAAAATAAACTTAATAAATATTAAAATAATTTATATGAAAAGTGACATCTGTTTTCTAATGCCGTCGGATTCGCTTTTCAGCATAATGTGATTCATGTCCTTGTCTGAACTTTTTGAATTTTCGTTGCCCTTTGTGGAACGGTTTTATTGATGACCAGAGGTAAAGATACTGAATAGGTAATGGGGCTTACCCGAATTCCCAATCGTTTTTAAAACAAAAAGAGTCTGAGGCCATAATTCCGAATTAAATTAAGGGAAAACTAAAAAAAAAAAAAAATATACATTTTAAAGTCAGTGGCGGTTAAGTAGCACTGACTTGAGGTAATAGTTTAGTTACCAGAACCCCCCTGCTCCTTTCCATACGAAAAAGTACGGCATAAATTATATAAAAATCATGTATAAATTATAAATAAATTGGGCATAGGCCTAGATAAAAAATGAATAAAATGCAAAAATTATTTTACTTTAATTTTTTTGACCGGAAAAAAAAAATTTTTTTAATCCGCTAAAATAATTATGCATCAAATGGAAAAAGGAATGGATAAGCATAATATTTGCAAAATTTTCCTGCTTCACGATTTCAAAAAAATTTTGTAGTTAAATTATGCAAAAATAATAAATATCCAGATTTTCATGCTTAAAAAAATCATGAATAAATTTTTAAAAAATTATTCACATTTGAATTTGGTGGTTAAAAGAATATGAATAAACTTTGCAAAAATTATGCAAGTAAATTTTTGTACAATAATGTCCTGTCTCCATTGGCCAATTAATCGAAGGGTACAATTAATTGCACCACCGGAAATTCTGTTTTAGAATTTTCTTCCTGCTACCACTTTTTTTATTGTTTTCATTATTTTTAGTGTTCGAAAAAATAATCCAAACAATAAAAAAAAGTGGCAGCAGAAGAAAAGTCGAAAAATATACAGAATTTCCGGTGGTGAAAATTAATTGTAACCTTCGATTAATTGGCCAATGGAGACAGGACTTAATACATTTTTTATATACATTTTTTTACATTTATTTTTCAAAAATTGTATACGCTTTTCGGATCACTTTTTTGTATGTCCCCCCCAAAAATAAGCAAACCTCATTCGGCTTTGATCATAAGAGGCCAAAATAAGAAGAAAAAAAAATTAGCAAAATATGCTATAGACACAATTTTTTGCAAAATTCTTCATATTTTTGTCCTCAAGCACACCAATTGTTTGCCATAAATAAATTCTAACTTCATTTTCGCAATCTGCATAAAAATTCGAATAGGAAATTACCATTTTTACATAAAAATAAAAATTTTGATTTTTCGGTCTTTACGGGAGTTTCAAAAATTTTTTTACAAAGAATTTTTTTTACGGTCGGAAAAAATTCGGAACTACGAAAAAATTGCGGATAGAATTTTCCGACCGTAAAAAAGTTTCGGAAGTTGATTCGAAACACAAAAGATCCTTATTAATTAGAGTATCCTGAGTAAAAAGTCCTCCCAAATGACCTCTAAATCAAACTGGTGAGGAGTAGTCGCCATTTTTTGCCAAAAAAAATCCATTTTTGGCCCGAAAAAACCAAATTTTTACTTATACTATTACTCAGGCGTTGGTAGGGGGAAACCGGGATAGTGAAATTCATGTTCCTCGGGCTTTTTTCCGTAAGTAAAAGCAACTTTAAAAAAATTAATTTCGGGGGCTCCATTGGACATAAATAAAAATTAAGTCCGAAAAATCGAGTTTAAGCTCTAAAAAAAGGGCTAACGGCGACTCAGGCGTTGATCGGAGAAAATCGGGATGGTGAAATTCGTCTTCTACAACGTATAACCTATAAAGTCCATTTTTGTAAAATTCAGTTACGGAAAAATGCACCAAATTTTCGTGTCATTAAAAAATGCTAAGAAAAACATTGTGGCTTAGGCCCTTTTTCTGCTCTGCTACACCCGTAAATCGCTGAAAAAAAAAAAAAAAATGTTTCAAAATTTTTGTTGCGTTTTTACATTAAAATGAGCCCATTTTTTTGGTGGAGAACAAAATCGGAAACACTTTTTTTTTTAGGGGACCCTAGTCCCCGGGGACTCTGTTAAACGACGTTAAAAAAAAAAATGAAAAAATTCAGGGAATATTTTTTCCGAAACTATAAAAGAATTAGGGGGTGCGTTCGGCAAAATTCAAAACTTTGTGAAATTAGAACCACCTTACCCTTCATTTTTCAAAAATAACTGAGATAATTTTTTACTTAAAATCTGAGTAGCCACAAATCAAAGCCAGAAAAATTTGCGACTTTCCAAATCGTCATTTCGGACTCGAGCCTGGGCTTTCCCGTTGCGAAAAATGACAAAATTTCGCGTCTCTGCCAAAAAAAAAAAAAAAAAAAAAAATTAAATGATTTATTCTTTGACTAAATTATTAATTTCTTAAGCAGAAAAATTCTGATGAACACTTTTTATTCGTTAATTCCGGACGCAAAAATCTCAAGAAAAAAAAATTGTTAACTTGAAATGCGAAAATTTCCTGTAATTTGAGATTTCTAAATCGGAGTGTATTATCCTTTCCAAATATTGACGAACAATAAATATAACAATCGATTATTTAATTAAATGAAAGCTGACTCGACGTATCATTAAGCAAATATGATGACCAGTAAGCATATCACGTTAGGAGACCTTATCGCAGGCTATCTCCCTAAACTGTAAGAAGTTCCCCATCAATTATTTCCGATTTCCCACCCCTCAAAAAAAAAAAAAAAAAAAAAAAACTAGCTACGGTTCTGCTGCATATATTTTAACGCAATACTTGTTCCTTTTTCCCGTGTAATCAATAAACTTCCAACTTTTTTTTCAGGATTTTTGGTTCGGTAACCCATATCGAATATTCATCGGCATTTAATCATTGTCTTTTTTTTTATTCTTAGGAGATAAACATCTTTTCCGATGTTCGAAGGAAAAAAAAAAAAAAAAAAAAAAAAAAAAGTTAACAAGATGAATAAGGAGACGATTCTGCAAAATTGACATGTGGGTTTATTACATATCCACGCTAACACATATTAAAATTCATATTTTTCAAATCCGGGAGAAATGACCTTGGGCTACGAGGGGATGGCCTATTTTTACGATTTTACAACATGACAAATGAAGCGAACACATCATGACATAACTGTACTACCCACGTACAATATCTAAAGATAGCTGCCCTACGCATTCCGAACATTACAAATACTAAAAATAATTCGACAAATTTCAAAAGATAATGACTCGCTTGACTTCTTTCTTTTTCTTTCCTGCCCTAAAATAAAAGAGAGAGCAAATAGTCAGTTTTGATTAACAAAACAATATGATTAGAATATCAAACGAAAAAAGATTATTAAATAAATAATACAATTACCGGTAATTAATTAACACATTAAAAAAAAAAATTGCAACATGAGTTGCAACGTTCCCACTATGTACGCTGAATGTCTAGACAGGTTCAATCTTGCATAGACCTGCAGTCGCCCTGAAACGCCAAGAGGAGCGCAAAAGCTCTCTAAGAGGGGCTAAGATGAATTTTGTTTTGTAACATAAAAGAAAGGGAAAATGCATGGGTAAAAAATAAATTTTTAGGGGGGCTGATCCCCCTTGGCCGACTTTCCCCCTGTTCCCTGATTACAGGTCTAAAATCTGTGACCGGAAATAAATATTTTGTTACCAGTTAGAGCAAAGTAATTTTCATTGGCAAACAGTTTTCGCTCGATTTGAATGATATCCAAATTTTTGGGCCCATTTTAAGGTTTCGCCTCGCCCCCTTCCCAAGAAAAATTTCTGGATAAGCTTACATCAGTGCTTTCCAAAAGCTAATCATATAAATATTTTTTATTAGAGTAAATTTCTATGGTTGAATATGTAACCTGCGATTTGGATCCATAAATTAGAGCAAATCCATACGTGACGGAGGGGATTCGGACGCTTTAAAGCGTTATAAAACCCCATCAAAAGTGAAAAAAAAATTGTTTCTATTTTTATAGTAACATAATACAGGTCAAGATCTACCACCGGTATTTTTTTCAAAATTTTAACTATGCAGCAGAAGATATAGCGACAGCTTTTAGCGCGTGACGGACGGGACATTCAAAAAGAACTCCTATCGAGATTTGGATAGTTCTTGACATTTTTATTTTTAGCAATTTTGCTTAATATCTTATCAAACACACTGAAAAAAAATTTTTTTTACAATTTTATCCCTTTATCCCTTTTTAAAAGAAAATAAAAATTATTTTTAAACCTTAAAAATTCAATTAATTAATTAACGCATAAAAAAAAAAAAATTTCAACATGAATTGCAACACTCCCACCATGTTCGCTGCATGTCTAGACAGGTTCAATCTTGCACAGGCCTGTAGTCAGCCTGAAAGGCCAAGAGGAGCGCAAAAGCTCTCTAAGAGGGGCTAAAATGGCCTTTTTTTACAACAAAAAAAGGGGGTGAATTATTTGTCCTTCCGTCACGTTTTATTTTGTTAGCAGGTTCTCATTAAAGATGCAGCAAAAAAAAATTTTTTTTGTTGTGAATTCGAGTTTTAGAAAATAAAGAAGGATATTTCTTTTTTTGAGAGAAAATATATTACTTTTTAACCTTTTTTTATTACCAAAAAGTGCAATATTTGTCCTTTCCCGTCACGGTAGGCTTTTTCAAGAATTACCCATTCATTATCCGTTTGTGAAAATTTCTGTTCTGAATTTCAAGCTAGCAGGAGAAAGTATTTTTTTTTTTTTTTTTTTTTTTTTTGTAAATCTGTAGGTGTGCCGTAAGTTTATAATTTAATCATTTCCAAACATTTTCGTTCCACGCGGCTTCCACAATTTTTTGAAAAACGTAACGGACGGGACAGCTTTTCTTAATATATAATAAGGAAAATAATATTTAAAAAATATTTACCTAAAAAATGATTTTTATTGCCCTTTTGCATTGAACATGAAGAGTCATGAATAAATATTGGGGGGAGGAAGGGACCCAGTGTTGGAGAAGCGATGCCGCCCCCCCCCCCAAAAAAAGGCCTGGCGACGCCACTGTTTTCACTGAGTTTTATACATACAGAGAACATTGATTGCACAATGCACGGTATAGGTATGGTTATTTTGACGGCATAAAGAAAAAATCAACAAAAATATTTTGTCAATAAAAAAAAAACAAGCATTAGCCTATAACAATTATGCGTTTTTAGAAGAAGAAAAAAAAAAAAAATGTTGTCACCACTTGACCGGGAAAGGGGGGGGGAGGGATTGCCAAATTTGCCAGGTTTTTCAACTCAGTTTTTGCACCCCCCCTTCCCCACCCAACTTAAAAATGTTGTACACGCCTGACTTCTTGAATCCAAACTCTTATTTTATATGAGTTTTAAAATAATAATTGTTAGTTAAATATTTTTAAGTAGATTTCCCTTTAAAATTAGTGCATTTTTCAAATTTTTAGTCTTTTATAAACTTTGATTATGAAACTGCAAACTTGTCAAACATAAAATTTTTGCCATTTCTCGCTTCGTTCAAACTTCGGATTTCTCGTCTCAAAATAGCATCAAAAACCGGATAAATATATAAATAAATCATTAAATCAAGATTTTAATACTTGTAACCAACGCCAGTGTCTTTTCTGATTGTCAATAAAATGACATAATACAAGCATAAGTAGTACCATTGCTTCGCATTTTTATGCTTTTACGACCATAAGCAATTTAGGGTCCTTTATTTCGGCAATTTTCGGATTTCAAATCGCTTACCCCCGAAAATGGTTCTCGTTCCCAACCATTTTTTCCTAAAAAAGAAAAAAAAAAAAAATCCTAATTTACTTTTCCTAAAAATTTTGGTTCCTAAAATTTTTTTTCCTAACCATTTTTTTCTTAAGTTTCAATTTTTCTAAAATTTTTGGTTCCTAAAATAAGATTTCCTAAAATGAATATTTTTCCTAATTTTTTAAATCCCTAAAGGGATTTCAAGAAATTTTGTTTTAGGGATTTTAAGAAATTGTATTTCAGGGGTTTTAGGAAATTTTACTTTAGGAATCAAAAAATCTTCGGAAAATTAAAAATTAAAAAAAAAAGTTCAGAAAACAATTTTAGGAACCAAAATTTAGAAAAAAATGGGTTAGGAATTTTTTTTTTTTTTTTTTAATTTAATTTAATTTTTTTTAGGAAAAATGGATTAGGAAAAATGGTAGGGAACCAATTGTTCTCCTTGGTGTACTGATAAGCCCGAATTTTTCTATTCTCATTTTTTACTCTACCAAATCGCGACGACTTGAGCTTAAAGTTCCGAAAATTGCTATAAAGGGCAGTCTCCACTTGATAACGTTCACCGCATTCGCGTTATCCGCCTTCTCGATGAACGTATTCGCACCGGAAGTTTTGTGGATCTTTTACCACGATTTTTTTGATAATCTTCTGCTTTTTTTTATTTACAAACATTAAAAATGGCGGTTTGAAAGATGTTTTTATGGATTTGAAAAGAAAAATCTTAATTTGGGCATGGGAAAGACAATAAATCTGTTCCAAAACAAATTCTGGGTAAGCCAATTTTGTATACTTAATGAAATATACGGTACTCTTTTTATGCCAAAAACGTTTACGGGAGTAAAACCTGCAAAGTACTTCCGGTGCGATTACGTTAATCGCGATGACGGACAACGCGAATGCCGTGAACGTTATCAAGTGGAGACTGCCCTTAAGAGAAAAATCGACAACTTTTTTTTCCCGAAAAAAAAAAAAAAAAAAAAAAAATGGGGCTTCTTATCGGAAATTTTCTCTCCTATGGCAATTTTTGGAACTTTAAGCTCAAGTGTAATTATTTTATTATTTTAATCAATTCTTGTGAGGGGGTCAAAAGCGGCTACACAACTCTGACCCAAAATTAGCATATATGCAGAACTGCAAATTTTCTATTTGCGGTAATATTTTTTTGGTTGAAGTCAGAGAATGTCTAATTTAGATTCTTTTGATTTTTAAAAATATATTTAGTCATATATTAATAACTTTTACCACCCCCAGGCTACCGTATTTCAATAGTTTTCAAAACGTAACCAAATATTTAACAGCAGATTTGTTTTTCGTAATGGAACCACGTTCGACCAGTATAAAAAAAAAAAATTTTCGCTCACCTTTCAAATTATTTAAATATCTCTTTTGCAAAAGATAAATATTCTGCTGACCAAAAATTTTTCCTTTTTATCCTCCACGTGTAATTATTTTTAATAAGAGTTTTGTGTTTGTCAATAGGAATTGCATTTCTTAAAATTTTAACAAGAATCAAATTTTCGGTTTTAACCGTCATTACAATTTTCTTTTTCAATGGGTATCATAATCTGTGAAAAACTTGTTTTTATGACCATGACCATCATCATCATCCTTTTCTTATTCGCAATCAAAGCAAAAAATTATCTTTGACCAAGTTCCGTTTGGGATATTTTTATTTATAATGACTAACTGCTGCGAGGAGATGAATAAGGTCATAGCTCGATCAAATATATAAAAAATATGATAATGAATATCTAACTAACCTAACCTTACCTAACCTAACCGACAATAAATGTGACCAAAAATTGATTAGACTAAATCAATTTTTGGTCATACAAGCCACATACAACTTAAACTTAATTCAGGTCAGTAGCCAGCCGGGGGCAAAGGAAAGCTCATCTACCCTGTGAAAAACGTTGAGACCAATTTACAAATTTTTTTTGGCTAACTTAATTTTCCTACCTTTCATGCCAAAAGGGGCCATTTGGATTCCCCGTTAAAAAAACTTGACCTTCCTGGCTGCGGGCCTGATTAAATTAGGGGCTATTAGGTGCCACGAGGCACACAGAGCAGCCCTGTAGTTTGGAAGGGGGCAAAGAATCTTACCCCACCCCCCTACCCCCTGAAAGTAGGTGTAATCCCCGCTGAGAATTAGTTTCGTCATATGTAGGAAATGATCGGAAAATTTATGCTTTTTTTGAATGAATTTTAATTGGGAAATAGCATTGGAAATTCGAAATTTCCCGCGAATTTTTCGACAGGAAATAATACGGTTTTGTCACAAAAAAAAAAAAAAATTGTTTACGTTATGGATTTTCTACCATTTTTCCGACAGTGCTTTATTAAAAAAAAAATACAAGAATAAAAAGAAAAACAATTAAATGATTACCAGGTGGTACAAATAATTGTACCACCGGAAATGCTGTAATATTTTTGGACTTTTCTTTTCTGCTACCACTTTTTTTAAAATTATTGTTTTGATTATTTTTTCGAACACCAAAAAATAATGAAAATGATAAAAAAGCGGTAGCAGAAGAAAAAAGTCGAAAAGTATACAGCATTTCCGGTGGTACAATTATTTGCAGCCTCCAATTAATTGTCCAATGGAGACAGAGCATATGATTTATGCATTTTTTACGTATGTCCAATTTTCTGTAAAATTTATACATGATTTTTGTACAATTTATGCATCTCTTTTTCGTACGGAATATGAGACACAGACAAAGAAAATCTGAGACAAAAAAAAAAAAAAATTGTACATGACTTAATTCATCAAATATCCCCGCATCACATTTCCTTAGAAATTCGTGTAGGTTAAACTAACTGCTATTTTATTTTTTTTTTTTTTCACTTGCAAATGCAATGTTTTGATATCACAAAATTTTCGTTTCCTGTTTCTGGATTACATTTCCTTTTCGTTTAATCGAATTTTTCTCCGCGCGGCCATTTTCTTGTTTTATGCAAATATTTCTTTCACTTGTGGTCTTAGGTGGTTTAGGGGTATTAAACTTCAGGGGGAAAAAAAGGAGAATGGGGGGGGGGGGGGGGGGGTCAGTCTGCAGTCAAGGGGCCGAACCGAGATCGGAGCAATAAAGATAACTACGTATCGATCCGAGCTGGGGGTAAAATTGTTTGCTACACGGAATTTTAACGCTTTTCTTTTCTTTTTTTTTTTTTTTTTTTTTTTTTTTGTTATTTTCCCTTTTACTCTTTTTGCATTTTCTTATTTTTTCGGTGAAAATTTTTAACCGAAACAATTTTTATTTTTATTTATGTTTTCTTCTTTTTGAAGATTATTTTTCTTTTTACGGATTGACGTCAGGAGTCGAAGCTTGAAAATTTCGGCCAATGCCGATGATAGTATCGGCATATCATTTTTTTAATATCCAAAATAGGCATCGGCATCGGCACTGCGAAATCGTTAGTGCTGGGATCAGCATCGGCATCGACCCGAAAGATTTAAGCATCGGCATCGGCATCGGCATCGGCACAGACATCGACCCAAAATATTTAGGCATCGGCACCGGCATCGACCCGAGATGTTTAGCCAGCCGCGGCTTGCATTGGCATCGGCACCGACATCGACCAGAGAGATTTAAGTATCGGCATCGGCATCGGCATCGACCCGAGATATTTAGCCGGCCGCGGCTTAATATAGGCATCGGTATCGGCATCAATCTGAGATGTTTAGCCAGTCGCGGCAGGCATTGGCATCGGCACCGACATCGACCCGAGAGATTTAAGCATCGGCATCGGCATCGGCAGCGACCCGAGATATTTAGCCGGCCGCGGCTTAATATAGGCATCGGCATCGGCATCGGCACAGACATCGATCCAAGATATTTAGGCATCGGCACCGGCATCGACCCGAGATATTTAGGCATCAGCATCGGCACTGCTACATTGTTAGTGCTAACATCGGCATTGGCATCGACCCGAGATGTTTAGCCAGCCGCGGCTTGCATTGGCATCGACACCGACATCGACCCGAGAGATTTAAGTGACGGCATTGGCATCGGCACCGGCATCGACCCGAGATGTTTAGCCAGCCGCGGCTTGCATTGGCATCGGCACCGACATCGACCAGAGAGATTTAAGTATCGGCATCGGCATCGGCATCGACCCGAGATATTTAGCCGGCCGCGGCTTAA
The DNA here is from genome assembly GCA_037577465.1 of Liposcelis bostrychophila. Taxonomy (NCBI): domain Eukaryota; kingdom Metazoa; phylum Arthropoda; class Insecta; order Psocodea; family Liposcelididae; genus Liposcelis; species Liposcelis bostrychophila. The sequence goes on from CM075207.1 coordinate 13,818,609, forward strand.
TATAGGCATCGGTATCGGCATCAATCTGAGATGTTTAGCCAGTCGCGGCAGGCATGGCATCGGCACCGACATCGACCAGAGAGATTTAAGTATCGGCATCGGCATCGGCAGCGACCCGAGATATTTAGCCGGCCGCGGCTTAATATAGGCATCGGCATCGGCATCGGCACAGACATCGATCCAAGATATTTAGGCATCGGCACCGGCATCGACCCGAGATATTTAGGCATCAGCATCGGCACTGCTACATTGTTAGTGCTAACATCGGCATTGGCATCGACCCGAGATGTTTAGCCAGCCGCGGCTTGCATTGGCATCGACACCGACATCGACCCGAGAGATTTAAGTGACGGCATTGGCATCGGCATCGGCATCGACCCGAGATATTTAGCCGGCCACGGCTTAATATAGTCATTGGCATCGGCTTAATATAGTCATCGGCATCGGCATCGGCACTGCTAAATTGTTACTGCTGGCATCGGCATCGGCATCTACGCGAGATATTTAGGCATCAGAATCGGCACTGTGAAATTATTAGTACTTGCATCGGTTTCGGTATCGGTATAGACCCGAGATTTTCAGCTGCCGCGGCTTGCATCGACATTAGCATCGGCATCGACGTGAGATGTTTAGCCAGCCGCGGCTGGCATTGGCATCGGCCCCGGCATCGACCCGAGGTATTTAGGCATCGGCATCGACACTGTGAAATTGTAAGTACTTGCATCGGCGTCGGTATCGACCCGAGATTTTCAGCTGCCGGGGCTGGCATCAGCATCGGCACCGGCATCGGCATCGGACCTTTGATTTAAAAAATCGTCTAGAATGGTTTTACGATTTTTTTCCACTAAAATCGGAATCAGAGGCGGCATTGGATATAATCGATGCTTGGTGGCGTCGGCATCGGCATCGGGTGTCGGTGCCTGAATCGGAATCGGGAGTTAGTTAAATAATAAGGAATCGGCACGAGATTTTAACCGGCCGCGGACTGCACCGGCATCGGCATTGGCATCGGATTCGGACCCCCGCTTCAAGTTAAATACAATTTGTTGCTACGGAAACCAAAGAGACGAAAAATTTCCTTAATCCGTTACTTAAGAGGGTAGTTCGCTACGTAATACCGTACGTATGACTTAATTGCATGGCATCGGTTTGTTAATGGATTACGACGGCACATAACGTCAAGGACCGTCTTAGAGGAATAAGAGGTGCCACATGGACTGCTCTGTCTCAGCGTGTCTTTCATACATATAATCGTGGGTCAATTTTTAGATGACAGACAATTTGTATGTTGAGCTTTCGAAATGGAAATGCTGTCGGGTCCCATAACTGTTGAGTGGCAACTAATCTATTACAATCTTTAACGCAGGTCTTAACAGTATAATTGAAAAGAATAAAAATTTAGTCTTTTACGATTTGTATCGAGCTTTATTTTTTTTCCCCCGAAATAAATGCCAAAAATAAATACAAATTATTCGATGATTAATTTTTTTTAATGTTAACAAAAAAAAAAGTGTTCTTTTTTTCGCTTTTGATTCCCCGCGGCTCGTCTAGTTGAAAATGTAATTATAGTACTTAATAAACAAGTGTGAGACACGTGCATCTCGAATTAACCATTGAGCGATACTAATTTGAAAAAAAATATTAAAGGGGGTAAATGGTTGTTGTTTTTTTTTATTCCCCGTATGCGGGTTTTTTTTATTTTCCTTTTTTTTTTTATTTCGGGGGCAAAATAAAATAAGGATGGCAAAAAATATTGCTTCCAGCCCCTTAAGTTTTTATTTCTTCCCCCCTTGATGCGATCCTGTTATTTAAATATCAAATTTTTTTTTTTTTTTCAAAACACGAGAATGCGTGTATCTCACGATATCGGATGTGACGTCAGAAAAATATGCATATTCAGCGCATTCAATATAAGAACTTGAAACCGTGAAAAGACCAAAGCGTTCATTTCGTATTTCTTTCCTCGCTTTCTTTTAATGTTGCTTTCTTCGTCTTGGACAAGATTTACGGTTGAAAATGGAAAAATGTTCTCCTTAAAATTTTACTGCAAGCTTTTACATTAAACAATCGACATCGTCCGGGGGTCCGTAGCTTGAAAATTTTGGCCGATGCCGATATTAGTATCGGCGTAGGATTTTTTTTAATATCCGAAATCGGCATCGGCATTAGCATCGGAATCAGACCTTGATTTTAAAAATCGTCTAGAATTGCTCTGTAATTTTTTTTTTTTTTTTACTAAAATCGGAATCAGAGGCGGCATACGATCGATGCCGACATCGGGTATGGTCGATGCATGGTGACGTCGACCTCGGCATAGGCATCGGCATAGGCATCGTAGGCACCGGCATCGGGTGTCGGTGCCGGAATTGGGAATTAAATAAATAATATGGAATCGGCATCGGCATCGGCCGAGATCTTCGCCAGCCGCGACCAGTACCGTTTTCCGGCACCGGCATCGGATTCGGACCCCTGACATCGGCCGGGCGATCGAAAGGAAATATTTTATTTTTAAAAAACCAGGAGTTTAAAGCCGATACCGGTGATGCGCCGATGCCGAAGACGGCGCCGATACGAGCCGCGACCGGCTAAAAACTCAGGTTGGTGCCGAAGCTGGTGCCAGTGCTAGATGCTGGCACCGGCCTTTTAATTATGACCCGATGGCAATGCTGAATATAATTGAGAAAGGCTACGAGTTTTGATCATTTTTAAGCGGTCGATTGTATTAACGGCACTACAATAAGCGGCGGTTGGTAAAATAATTTTTTTTTCAAGTTAAAAAAAAAAATTTACAAAATTGATGGTGGTGCTGGGACCGATGCTAAAATCGGCTCCGGCTCCGGCTCCGGCATCAGCACCAGCGGCAAAAATTTTGTTATGCGATTTTGCTATTTTGCCGGAGCTGGCGCCAGCTGCAGCACTTTGCATATTTCGGCGCCGATGCCGGCGTCGGCTCCAATCAATTTTTAACGGCTTCGGACCCCTGAAAAAAAATCGAAAACGAAAAAAACATATATAATTAGCCTCGTTAAATGATACAAATGCTTTCGGCCTCTCAGGTTTTTATAGTAAAAAAATACTTTGCATGTTCTTAAACAATTATTTTAAGTATTGTCCAGAAATACCAAACAGGGGTCCGAGCTTGAAAATTTTGGCCGATGCCGATGGATCCGATGCCGTCGACATCGGATTTTTTAATATCCGAAATCGGCATCGGCATCGAAATCGGCACTGCAAAATAGCTAGTGCTGGCATCGGCATCGGATCCCTGATTTTAAAAATCGTCTTCAATGGCTCTATGATTTTCTTTTCACTAAAATCGGAATCAGAGGCGGCATGGGGTATGGTCGATGCATGGTGGCGTTGGCATAGGCATAGGCATCGGCATCGGCATCGGTCGGGTGTGGGTGCCGGAATCGGAATTGGAATCGGGAGTTAAATAAATAATATAAAATCGGCATCGGCATCGGGTGTCGGCGCCGGAATCGGAATCGGAATCGGAGTCGGAATCGGGAGTTAAATAAATAATTATATGGAATCGGCATCGGCATCGACCCGAGATCTGAGCGACCGGTATGCGGCCGAGATCTACGGCATCGGCACCGGCATCGGATTCGGACCCCTGATGCCAATTATTCTTCTTACTGAACGGTATTGGATGTTTAAAATTTTGAACTTATTAAGGGATGATTTGCTATAAAATCAAAATTATTTAAAGGTACAGTACATTATGAAAAAAAAAAAATTAGGTTTATTTTTTAAAGGAAACTTTAGGCACTTATTTTTTACAGATAAATTTAAAAGAATTATTGCCCAAAGGCCAATTTCTGTTTAGTACCGCTACCACTATTTCGCTAAATGGTATCGCAAATAAAGACGGCAAGAAAAAAAAAACTTGGGAGAGTGAATATAATAATTTTATAAATATTTTGTTTTTACATTATCTTACATTAGTGAAAAATAATATCTTCTCCCCCTTCCTCGCAGATTCCGCGCTTAACGAAAAAAGACATAATCCAAAAAAAAAAAAAAAAAAAAAAAAAAAAAAAAAAAAAAAAGTCAGTTAAAACACAAGTTAAAAAATAAATCAAATCGAAACCAACTCTTCAAGACAACGGGGAAAAAAAAAAAAACATTCAATTCAAACTGGAATCAAAATCAAAATCATCGAGTAGTTAGTTAACTGCCACAAAAAGTCGTCAAAATTGGCGTCAGACCAAATTATTCGGCATGAACCGTAGGACATCAAAGATTGTGGAGCTTAAGAAGCATCATTTGAATTTAATTCGAAAAAAAAAAAAATTAAAAATCTCCGAAATTACCTCAAGAATAACATACCCACCCAGAGGGAGAGAGAAAGAGAGAGACAGGGAAAGAGATAGGGAGAGAAAGTTTTTTAAACTCCTTTAAAATATTTCACATTCGGTTTAGCGCCAAATTTCTGAATCGTTAAAATTCAATCTGGATTGTCGTTCCGTGTAATAGATTCTTTATGCCTTGCGTCCTGAGTTCCGATAGTTATGTGCCGCACTTAAAAAAAAAAAAAAAAAGCTTAAATTTTTTTTTTTCTGTAAAATACAGTAAATGAAAACATTATATAACGGTAGCTCTATAACAAGCGTATCCGTCTGTCGTCTATAAATATAAGTCGTTATCATTCCGACCTTGTTTCGCGAATTTCTTTGAATGGATTTTAACAGTTTTTGCTTTTAAAATTAGAAATCTAACAGTCACCCGACAATAATCCTGGAGAAAATTAATCACGTTGTAAAAATCGGTCTTAACATATAAAATTAAAATCGTTTCGTCGATATATTTGGTATTTTCACCCCGTGCAAGCCAAAAACAAGGGATTATATACAGAAGCCTTATAAATGTACGAGGAACTTTCCATGGGGCACTTTGCAACAATTAAAACTCTTGAGGTTTTACGTTTAGGTTAAACGATATCTGTAAGGGTTTCCAAATATCGTTTTTTTTTAAACTGTTTCTTATTTCACACAATGAAATCAAGGCACTTCCTGTCTAATCAAAAGAGACATGCTAAATAATAATGTCTTAATTAAAACATATGCCAGAAATTAATCCGCCAGATCAGGCAGATGTTTTGGTTGTATTACGTTGATAAACTATCGTTGAAACAAGTGGTTTTTTCTGATTGCTGTACACTCGTCGCTGAGGAAAATTTTTTTTAAAAACAAAAATAAAAAAAAAATGGGATAGTTATTTATTTTTTTAAAAATCGAAACTGCTTTGGAAAAAAAGAAAAAAATTTTTCACGTCCTTCAGCAAGGCATTAAAAAATAAAAATTGCCAAATCAGAAAAATTTATCGCTTCGGATACTCGGACTAGGCGTTGCCATTGTGAGATAACGCATTTTAGAATTTAGTAGTATCCCGTTTGTATTAGCATCCTAATGATGTTGTTTTTTTTCTAAGGGGCCCCAAGGTCGTTTATTTTGTAAAGAAAGTTGTAGCTTCATCTTCTTTAAAATTGCAACTGCAGCATATGAATAAAAGTTTCAAATTTCGCGCTTTTTTATCCTCATTTTTTTTTTCTATCTCATTGAAAAAAAATCTGTTAAACACTGACCAATAAACTTTTCTTTTATTTAACTTTAATACGCTTTGATATTTTAAGATATTCCAAATATTTTATTATTAATATCAGATTCAATCTAATCGTTAAAAATTAATAATGGATTCTCCTTTATCTGCAAAAAAGAATGTATTCGACAAACACAAGATTTTTTTTTTTTTTTTTTTTTCACTCATCAAATAATTTTACTTAACAATTTGTATTAGCATTGATCTTATAACCAAATAGCATATAAACAGATAAGCAACTTTGATATGGAGAAACTAAAAAACATACAAATAAACGTGTAAACATTTTTTTCCTATCAAACTTGAAAGACATAACATCACACTTTACACCTAATACAGTTTCAAATGTTCTTTGGATAAAATTTCTTTATTAATCACCCTTTTATGAGCCTTTAAAAGTTTTCAGGAAATTAATGAACGCAATTGAAATGAAGTTAAATTATTTACAAATAGCAATTAATAATCTTCTCAATTTTTTGAATTAGAAAAAAAATTCAACTACTGAAATAATCGTATTCTTATGGTGCTAAAAATAAAAATTGATATGCCAAACATCCGTAATAAAACCCAAGGTTATGCTACTATACTGAGGGTGTGCTTTTTCAGAAACAAGTCAATTTCATTTACTTGAAAATACCTTATAAAATAGATTAATCAGAAATGAACAAAAATTAGTTACACAAAGATAAAGAAAAATGATCATGAGAAGCTTTCTATAAAATATTTTAAACCTAATTCATAATAATACAATCATCTTACAAAAGCCATCCCTTACAAAAGTTATGCAGAGCAAAACTTTGTGGGGAGTATACTGAAACTTGAACTTCAAAAAATAAAAATACTTTTAGTAGTTCAAAACCTAAAAATTTGCAGTGTCTGAAAAACAATTTTTAAAAATCTTAACGCAAAAATTTCACCAACCACAATTAGAACCAAAACGACGACTCATTCCATTTTCATCGTTTAAGCTGACATAAACAGCAAGCACAATCATTATCATGTGGCTCACACCTATTCTCCGGTGGTTTTGTCATCATTACAGGGTGAACGCTCATTTATAAATTATAACATTATAAAAAATAAAAATTAACCCTTGATCAATTTCCTTTACGGGCAAAAAACTTGGTGAATATCAGTGTTTAAGGCAATAAGCGTATATAGGTACAAAAAATAATGATCTTCTAATTCATAAGTTTTAGTACGGATTTGAAATTCCCAACACATACTAAATGAGATTTTACGGTATTTAAGCTATCATTTTCACTCACCATATCAGATGATTCCCTAGTTGAGTCTCCTGTTCGCCAAAATTGGTGAGTTCTTGTTTATCTCAACATAAAATAACAACTTAGTAAGCAAGTGCACATAAACAAACATATACACAACATTTTAATCAGATTAACATATAAATAAATACCAAAATGAATAAATAAAAAACAAACATTTACAAACAAACACGAACAAACATATAATCGTATCGTACTCCGGCAGCCATCTTTTTTCGCAATGTCGCCGATTCATCAACTTCCGGTTAACGCGCGAAAGTTTTTCAAATATTTTTTTTTTACTCTTATCTGCTAATCATCCGAAAAAAATGAAAATGATATATCATTCGGAAAATAATTATCTTAATCACTATATGTATAAATTATTAGTTGGTTATCTAAAACAGATATCAATTATTTAATATATATTTTTTGATTGAATCTCGGTATCCCGCGGTATCCGCCGCCGCCATATTGTCAAAATCAAAGTACGTTCAGAAATCAACGAAAGACAGGAATCAACATGGCGGTGCACAACCCGTAGTTTGCAAATTTGTTTATTTTCACTTTAAAACATTTTAAACTCGCCGCAAACAACATAAAATTTTAATTGAAGTTGAAATGTCGGGTTTTGCTAAATCTCAGAAAAAGTATTTAAATAAAAGTATCTTCGTTGTCGCAAGACGTTTACGAAGGGTTAATTCGATCTCACTTAATAAAAAGATGGGAATAATTGAAGTAAACCGTTTGAAGTTGACAAATGCCAGAGAATGAGTCAGTTTAGCCATGGTACAGAAAGCGAGCGAGGGTTGTGTGCTGTAGTGAGTGATTTGAATAACGCAGGACACATCGTTAATCACTTGAGTGACAGCAGTCAACTCTTGTTATCTCTTTCTTTCGAAATTGAACTAATACACCCGGGCATTCTGTTATGAATTCATAACATAACATCACTTCCTTACACTGGACTTTCCACGGCGGATAGTTACGACTAATGAACATGGGTTGATTATTAAAAAAAGAAAAGAAAGTATGGAAACAAAAGTTTTTTCCAGGAAAGGGATTCAGAAAGAACTAAAGCTTTATCTTTTACAGGCAAATTGCAAGTTAGTATCATCATTTGTTATTTAGTTCAATCTTTTTGATCTTTATGATCTTTATGAGCATGTTATCCATTAATTAATATTTAGAAGGGCTTTGATGCAGAAATAACATTTGATTAAGATGGTTAAGATACCATCATGTTTGATATAAGTATCATTTTTTTTCTCCCCTTTGATGTAGTTAACGATGCATTCCATTTAATGTGACTGTAATCTTGTTAAAAACTGATTAGTGAAAAAGGCAAAAAGAAACAAGATTAGTTAATAATTAATGCAAAATATTTTATTGCAAATCTTTTATTCATTTTTTTTTTAGGTGTTTGTGTGTAACGCTCTAGAAACCATTTGAAATTTAATATTAATTTACTCTTTTAAACTAAATACAAAAGCTTTGCTCACTGCAACTTTACGAAGAAATTTTCACCAAAATTATTTGCTGCACTCTGAAACGAAGTCTGCTTGAATTTAGCCTAGCAGACAAGTCTTTGCTTGATATACTTAGCATACAGCATTTAATATTGATATTAGATTAATTACTAGGATTTTTTTGCTGTCCGGATATTTTTTTTGATCCTTTGAAATGATGAACTAAGAGCCTGAGGACATCTTTACCTGACAGTATTAGAACTTTTAAAAATCAATCTAATGCTGCCCGGTAAGATGTAAACAGCTACTCTCCTTTTGATGTTTTCCACATATTCCTCCTCAACATAAAAAAAAAAAAAAAAAAAAAAAAAAAAAAAATACAAACAGGGTGTGTCCAAAGAAAAAAAAGCGCCAGAGCGCCATGCTCCTTATCGTTTCTTTACCTTTCAAATCAATATCTCCACCTTCACATGATAACGATTTTATAATAAGTAAACATTTCGGGCTACTGTTAATTCTAAAGGTTTTGCTTAATTATAGCAAAAGGCGCCGGTTAAAATATTTTTGTGTTTACAGATTATCCGCGTGATGTGTGTATATTTTAAATGATGCAAATAACCATTAAGTTTATTTTTACCTGACCCCAAAAAAAAAATTAGTATAAGATTGAATCAATTATTTCAAAAAAAAATTAAAAAGAAATTTTTTTTTTAAAAAGAGCTTTTAAGAAAAATCAAAAGATTTTTTTTTTTTTTTTTCTGAAATGAAACACCTTTTCTACACAGAGTGCAACATTCTCTTCTATTTATAGATTGAAGCTTTTTCTATTGTAAAAACTTTTTTTGTTTAAATATTCGACTTTTCGTTAAAAAATCTGTAACCGGTCTTCGATAAATGACTTTTATTCGAAAAGACGTTTTATGCTAATTAATCAAGGGTCTTAAAATAATACCATAGTTGCGTGTGTTTAATTTGCGAAGCGTGTGGAAAAGCCGAATAAGGGTGCACACGAGTGAAAAATACAATTTTCTTGAGTGGTATATGCAGTTCCGTATTTTTTTTTTTTTTTTTTTTTTTTTTTTTTTTTTTTTTTTTTTAACCAACAAAATTTTAATAAATTTTAAATTTAAAACTGATCCTCAAAAAATTTTAAATAATGCTAAAATAAATAAGAGCAGATTGATTTAATTTAAGCGAATTTATTTGCAGACAAATGTTGATCAAAATGGTGCAAAGCACTTCAAAATTATAATGGAATTTCAGTCTTATTTTGTCTGCATTAGAGGATTGACCCCTTCATCACCAAATTTTATTTTAAAAAAATTGCACATTGCGAAAGTTTCTGAAGTTTTTTTCTTTTTTTTCCAAAAAATTACTGCCCTTTCAAAAATTAAGTTGTACTATTCGGTGAACTTTTAAAATGAAAACTAAGGATCCGGGCCTCGATTATCACAACCATTAAAATCCGTATTATATTTTTGCTGACTCCCTCATTCAAACCTCCAAGGAACGTTCCCGACCATTTTTCCTAATCCGATTTTCCAAAAAAAAAATAAATTTCTAATCCATTTTTACTAAAAATTTTGGTTCCTAAAATTGTTTTCCTAATTTTCAATTTTCTGAAAATTTTTTGATTCCTAAAATAAGATTTCCTGAAATGAATATTTTTCCTAATTGTTTAAATCTCTACAGGGATTCTAGGAAATTTTATTTTAGGGATTTTAGGAAATTTTATTTTAGGAATCAAAAAATTTTAGGAAAATAAAAAAAAAAAAAAAAAAAATTGTTAAGAAAACAATTTTAGGAACCAAAATTTTTAGGAAAAATGGATTAGGAATTTATTTATTTTTTTTTTTTTTTTTTTTAGGAAAAATGGGTTAAAAAATATGGTAGGGAATCGCCTCTGTTCCCGACCATTTTTCCTAAAAAAAAAAAATAAATTCCTAATCCATTTTTCCTAAAAATTTTGGTTCCTAAAATTGTTTTCTTAACAATTTTTTTTTAACTTTTAATTTTCCTAAAATTTTTTGATTCCTAAAATAAAATTTCCTAGAATCCCTTTTAGGAAAAATGGATTAGGAATTTATTTTTTTTATTTTTTTTTTTTTTTTTTAGTAAAAATGGATTAGGATTTTTTTTTTTTTTTTTTTTAGGAAAAATGAGTTACAAATATTTTTTTAAGAAAAAATGGATTATGAAAAATGGTAGGGAATCTCCAAGGGAGCATATATGTACCCTTGAGAGGGAACGGTCTAATCGAGGGGGTAGATTAACCTATGATCCTAGATTACTCAGTAATTAATCTCACAATTAAAGGACCAAAAATAATTTTCAGCATTTCTAAAAACAGTAAAAATGTTTCTTAAAAGCGATTCCAGGTACAAGTCCGTTAAAGAAAGCTGCAAAAAATTTTAAAACTAATTAATCCCAAATTCGGATTAATTCGACTCTCGGATTAAGAAAGAAAAGCCGAGAAAAAAAAATCCACTTCAAATGGGTTACCGCTAAATTCCAATTTCCTATCAGATGAATTGTAAAAATTGATTTTAACACTAATTTTTAACCAGTTTAAACCTGTCTTTTTCCGAAAAAAAAAAATCTAGATCAAAGCACGTTGTAAGAACTTTGAAAAACAAATAAAAACTGTTAATATTCTTGCAGGCACGGACTGGGCCGCCGGTGCGCCGTCCTGCATGCGTCGTCGTGCAGGTGACACCCCGGCGCCTCTACTTCAGCTTTTTTTCTTTACTTTTTTTTTTAAACTTAAACGTTTTTTGTAGTCAGTAACTATGGCCCTAAAAGTTTTCCAGTCCGCGCCTGTATCCAAAAGTTCATACTGAATTTTTTGCCGCCCAGTATCCAGAATTTTTTTTCAATTTGACCCATGGACGACAAAAACATGTTACAACATGTATTAAAACATGAGAGCAATATTTTGGCTGAATTCTTCTACACCCATGGGAAAATTCAAAGACGACATTAAATTCACACTTTACTGTCCACAGATTTTGACTGGAAGCATACATTTAGTGCTGAAGCCCACTAAATTCTGCTGCTCTTATTTATTGTCAACAAAGAAAATTTATATCCATTTAATAAACAGCAGTGTTTCTACTTTTTTTTTTTTTTTGACAGACTTTAATAAAAATTAAAAATATGACTTTTGGCCGCAGGATTTCTGTTTTCTTTTACAAAATCAGCTTGACACAAATAATAATTTTGCAACATGAAACCGAAAATATTTCATAATGCAATAATGTGTAACTTAAAAAAAAAAATTCAAATGGTCTCTTTTCTTTGTTTCTTACATAATTCCTTAAAAATAAGAGCCAAAATCGATTAAGAAAAAATAAAAGTCAGTCGGTTTTTCCGAAGTTTTTTTTAAAAAGTCGTAAAGTTCGGATTTAAAAAAAAAAAAAAAATTATTCGCGATCGATATAATTTACCTTAAAGTGAGTAATCCATCATTTCATAAAAATGAAAAAGGCACATAATTTCATATTAATCAGTTAAACGAAATGAATGTTTCAACAAGAATAAACATTCCGTTTAAAATTTTTCGAACATAATTTAAAAAGACAGGAGTTGGCCGTTTTTCAACTTTGTATATTCCCCACTTATTAAAATTCGAAAATATTAAGAAATGACACAATTTTTTTGTTTAAAAAAAAAAAAAAGAATAGTAAAACAGAAAAGAAAAAAAAGTATCGAATAATTTAATTTTTTTTTTTTTTTTTCGTTTAAAATTTCACATGACGAAAACGGTACTTTACGAACACTTTACCTCAATGTACACTGATGGAAGCAACAATTAATGGCCACGAGCCAACATTTCATAATAGTCAGCTTCTAGACTTGTTTACCAGATATGTATAAGTACACACCGTGTTTTACTTATAGAAATTTACCTCGGGGTATTTACTATGCTTCCAAACACAAAAATAGAAATAATTACAGGCGAGTTCCCCAACCAACAAACCGATTACGTTTTCATTTTTGTACACCCTTTTTAAAATTAATAATTAACTTAAGGGGTGGGTTTATTTACATTTTCGATTTAAAAAAAAAAAAAAAATTAAGAAAAAAAAAATTTGACCTTTCTGATTTTATTCGTTTTATTTTTTATTTGCAGGGTTCGTCGGGCACCTGTAGCGACGTGACATCATTTTCTTCAGGCTTTAAGCTATGCAATATATTTATCGATTCTTTTATAATTAAAATAAATTTTCATTCATAGAAAAAAAAAATTGTCTTATTAGCAAAAACTTCATATTACACTTAAAAAAAAAAAAAAGTAATTTAAAACTGTGGAAGAAAAGTAGACGATGAATTTAGTATTGAGTTGCAAAAAGAAAAAAAAAAATTGGGATCGCGGATTTATGCTTTAGCGCTATGCAGCATATTTGCAATGAAAAGTTAGGAAAAACCCAGCCGAGAATTAAATTTTTGTAGGTAAAACCATCAGAAAGTTTTTGCTTACTTGAAATGATTTTTTCAAAAAGCAGATACCCATAAAATTTGCACTTCAAAAGCTTTGCATGGCTTTTAGCGCCAAAATAAGGGCTTTGGCGCATGTGCTGTAACACCATTTTAGACAAATGCTAAATGCATTTTAAAAAAGAAATACTATTTCACAACAAACTGAATTTTTGATTTTGAAAATTTTTTTATATTAAACCAACTATGTCTAACCCTCAAAGCACAAGATCCAGTTTCTGGTCAGTAAACTTTCTGTAAAATTGCCCTTTCATAAGGATAATATGAAATTTGAAAAGCTTGACTATGGAAGCCCTGACAAAGCCTCAAATTTTTGTTGTAAAAAAGGGCAGAAATCGTCTCCCCCTATCATCCCCCCTATCTCCCCAAAGAAAAATCTAAATTCATTTTCGACATGAAAAAATCAATCCCCACATAAAAATCTGACTAATTGTTGCAGAACAACGGACTTCTGCTGCCATTTTTCCCTTGTTGCTGCCCTTACTGCTCAACAGCTGATTTTTGCTCAAAATCAATTCAAGTTGAGTCTCGTCCAAACAAAAACATAAATTCTAAATTTTATCACAAAGTTTCCAGTTTCTTTGCCTTAAACATTTCAAGCACTTAAACATTCAGACATATGGTAAAAATAAAAAAACCCATTTTTACAAAGATTATAAAGCTTTTAGTTCGATGTTATACTGAGAGCTCTAAAGCAAAAAAAAAAAAAAAAAAAAAAAAAAAGATGATATAGCAATTTTGTCCTTACGAATCAATTACTTTATCATTTTTATTATAACCAATGAATTAAACAGTTCTGTCACTGAATATGTATATTTAGAATATAATTTTTTCTTTTTTGAATATTTTTAACTTTCTTCCATATCGTTTCAAATCCAGCTTTGTCATTGTAAATTATTGGAACAATTAGTTAACATATGGTCTATGACCCAATAGCCTTGCATCAATAATCATTTTTTTTTATCCCCGTTTGAAATTTTCGATTTTTTTTTTTCTGAAATATTTTTCGAACTGATTTTACTGCAGATAAGCAAAGAGAAAAAAAAAATACAAAAGTGGTTTGGGAACCTGATAAAGCGACAAGTTAATTGTTGATCAGTTCAGGTATATGAAACGGTGACACGTACATTTTTAAAACTCCATTCAAAACTAGTTTGGAGGAGTAACTTGTCTGTCTACAAACTTTTGAAGTCGGATGAAAAAAAAAAAAAAAAAATTTCGTAACACTCCATATACACGCTAAATTTTTTTTTTTTCATTTTTCCAAAATTTTAATCTCGGAAAAAACCGGCGATTTACAAAACAAACGGTTATTTAGTCTAGTTCCACGTGTAAACTTCGTATTAAACTTTCTTTTGATTTTTATCTTGATCTTTTAAATTTTGTAAATATTACCTTTCCGTCGACTTCGCCCAAAAAATTTTTCCAAATTTTTATGTTTGCATGCCGAAAACCTGTGTGCACTTTCTTAAATTTTCTTATTAAACTTTAAATTTAAAAAAAATTAACGCGAACCGAAAAAAATTCACTTTACATATTTCGACTTTTAAATAATCGATTATGAATATTAACGAATTGACCTGACGTAATAAAAAGTTTGAAATTTTTTTTTTGCAAATCGTAAAAATAAAATTAAAAAAAATAATAAAAATTCGTGATACGAGACTGAAATATGAAGGAAAAAAAAAAGTTCGGCTAGGAGTTACTTATCCGACTACTACCACTGACGAATAGCGACTGAAGTGGTCGACAAAATCAAACGCGCATGGACAAATCAAGTTTAGACGCCATATTTAGTAATTAAGCGCATGCGCCGATAACCTTTTTTTTTCCTGCCGGATTTTAAAAATATGATTAATAATTATTTAAAACTGTCTGTTTGTTTGTTCGTTCTAAGATGAGATGGTTCACGTCTGATTCATGTGTAAAAAAAATATTAGTCATTCATGATTATCATGTTGTTGTTTCTCCGTTTGGAAAAATTCCAGCAAAATACATTTTTAGGTTTGCGAACTTTGGCTTTACGGAGAAATTAAAAAGAGGATGGATTTTAAAAAACTCAAAAAAATCTTATTTAAACCAGAAAAATTTAGACTGATAGAACTGAATTCTTTACTTTTTGAATTTTTTATTTAGGAATTTCAAAAAGTCTTACATCAAATTTGCAATTTCAATTTTTTAAACCCAGCAAAATTTACTTTCTTGCTTGGCAAGCTTTTGACCTAGGATTTCAAATATCTGATTCTGAGGTCTCACACTTTCCTTTTCTGGATAAAATTTTGCTAAAATTTACGGAAGTAGCAGTAGTTCCGTACCGGAGTCTTAAAAACTCGAATTTTAAAGCAGAAGAGCAAACGTTCGTTGAGTGAACAAAACAGCAGCCATTTTGGATTTTCAACATTCTATGTGTTGGCTCTAAGGCACAGAGTTAAAATCTATTCAGAAACAGAAATTAGCTTTTAAAATTCTTCTAACTTCTGCAAAATTTTATGAGAAGAGCAAACTTAACAGATAAACTTTTTAGTCAGGTTTTGGTTTGGGCTGCTCCATAACCCAGTGGAGTAACTAACGGGCCCGCAAGTCTCGCGGCGCGGGAGGGTCCACTTATCTTTAAGGGCCCATTTTTCTCTGGGATCACAACTAGGTTTATATTAACAAAAGTTACATATCTATATTAAAAATTCATGAAAAAAAATTTAAATTTACTTATTACTAAAAATATTTCTTTTTCATACATTCTTAAGAATGTATAATATTTTTCAAATGGGGGGGCTCTTGCTTCTGTTCGCGGACGAGCCCACAAATTTTAGTTCCGCCACCGGAATAAGCAAAAGGGAAGATTTGAAGATATCAGTGAAAGAAGGGGACCGTTAAGGTCCCAACGAAAAACTGTAGTCAATAAATGAAAATCGAAAGAGGATCTAACATTTTCTACTGCTTATGTTTACAAATAGTAAAAAAAATGAATAAAATTCTGTCGGAATCAAAATGGCGTCCAAAATAAACAACAGAAAATAGTCTGTTGTCTAAACTTTTTTTCGAGGGGTCCAACGGCCTCCTTTCTTCCACTAATGTTTTCATTTGTTTTGCCGACTTAGATTTTTATTTGTGAAGTTTTTCTTTCAACCCCTTAAATCTTGGTGCAAAAACATCTACAGATACGTCTTTATTTATCTTAAGAGTAATTTTTCGCTCTAAAAAAAAAGCTTCAGCTCTCCAATAAAAGGATTTTTTCCCCAAAACTGCAGTAAAAAATGAGGCAAAAGCATTTAAAAATCAGTTTTTTTTTTAACTTTTAACATAATTCCGAAATGCACTTTACATTAAACAAAATTTTTCATATTCAGAAAAAATTCTTATGCAACACTCCCCATGCACCTGAACAATTTTAACATGCTTCCCTCCGAACGATGACTAATTAATCTTATTATTTGCGCATGAATCCAATCGTAATCTGTTTATTCGAGAAAAAAAAAAGATTACAGACAGCATAATAGATTTTCAGAAAAAAAAAAAAAAAAAAAGGATCTTCAACCCATTTTATAAGGGCAAAGCTCGAAGGCGAAGGGTCATTCACGCCGTTGAGTTATATCTGTTTGATCCATTGACATCTGAAAAGGACTTTGATACTAAAATTGTAACCCAAAAACAAGAAATTATTTTCAATTATGATTATTTTAAAACTTTTAATGAATTATGCATTATCATGAAGGCGAAATAAGAAGGAATGTTCTTTGTGAACAAAATTAAATTTACGGATTTAAAAAATATTTGTTTTAATACTATATTTTTTTTACAATTTTTTTTGTAAAGCATTTCAGTCTAAGTGGTTACTTTTTTATTAGAAAAAAAAGGAGGGGGAAAATGGCAGGAAAAAGAATTAACACTTGAGTCAAACTTTAAAATTGTGACCTACAGGGCTGGGTTACACCGTACAAGCCGGAAGGATTAATATATTTTTTTTAAAAAGATCTTATCTGAAACCTTTTTCGACATTACTGTTTAAACTTCCGGCAAGTGTGTGAATTCCAATTTTTATTGAATTTTCTGTTTTCGCATTCACAATTAAAAATAACTCACGACTTTTTTTTTTGTCCCTGCCATTAAAAAAGCCGGACATATAATTTCTCTTCCAAAAACTTTCTGAATGAATGATTTTTAATCACGTTCCTTTTTTTTTTATTATTGAAATTTCTTTTGTAAATAAAAAAGAATTGTAAGTAATAATACTGAGCCGAGAAATTATATCCCCGACAATTTACAACAAACTGGATTTATTTATTTATTGATTTTATTTTATTTTATTTTTTTGATAATGAAAAATGACGTACAAAATTCGAATACAATTATTGCTTAATGCTTTATTAGCAGATACAAAGTTTTGAAAATATTCAACTGAAAAAATGAATTTAGTGCTTTCCAAGAAAATAGCTCGATGCAACAGCTAAGCAAAATTTCAAGTGTCAAGTATTACATTTGCTACTTGTATTTTTTTCATTTTTATTTGGGGATGGAACTTTATAAAATGCCGATATTTAGCTCTTAGAATTAGCGACAAATTTTCAAACAAGGTATGGCAGGTGTTCTTTTCAGAATATCTGGTAAACTCGTTTAAGAGTACGCATCAGTAAAATTTAAGCGATCATCGATTCATAAGTTAAACATAAGCGGAAAAACTGAATCGTGGCAGTAGACAGGTGACTGATGCGTACTCTCAACTGTATCCTTTTCCAAAGGACAGTGCCACTCATTCTACTTATTCTATACTCTTACATTTACGAAATGCGACTCCATAGGGATTTTTCAGAAGTCCTAGTTTCTCTATTTTATAACAGATGGCGCTAGGGTTTTCCCTATTGTTTATTATGGAAAATGACTACCGCCATCTTTAGGGAAATGTGTCAACTTAAGTTTCTGAAAGATCACTATTTTGTAAAGTCGAGTTTTACATAAGAAGGTACGTTGCTTGGGTGGGCTTGGCCACGAAAACGAAAAAGCCGCGATCGATTTTCGTGTGCTAGGAAATATTACCAGAGGAAATCAGTTGAAAAGATAAATCGGAAGTGGCGAAAGATGGATATGATCCTTGTACTGCGTGCTTCTTTCCATCTCAGTATCATATCAGTTGAAGGTTGGATAGATTGTCGAAGTAGCTTGGGGAACGTTCAAGTATTACGTAAGATTTTTAGGGGGGGTCCGCATCAACCATCTTCGCCATAAGCTAAGTATGGCGAAATGTCTTACAACCGGGGGGGAGGGGGTCCAAAACCCCGAAAAAAAGTCTTACGTAATACTTGAACGTTCCCTTGGTGATAGAGCAATCGTCATGAAAACGAGAGGTCGGTGGTTTAATTCCATCTTTTGCCTCTTCGATTTAACTTTTCAACTGATTTCCTCTGTTAATGTTTCCTAGCATACGAAAATCAATCGTGGCTTTTTCGAAATATAGATCCCATTCAATCCCGCCAATAATCTTAATACAAAAAACTAAAATAGTTGACTTAAAAACTGATGTGGAACATTTAATTAATCAGTTCACCTCAGAGGTGCAGTTATCAAAAACCTGGGGGACTTACCCCTCGAATTTTATTAAATCAGGATCTGACTGGTATTCCGATAAAAGTTCGATCTGTGCAAGTTAAATGTTTTTTATTTCAGTAGAACATTTTCAAAACAATCAAATGCAATTTCTATAGGTCTTTTATTTGATTCGCATTTTGTTTAAGACTTCCTACAGATAAATATATCTAAATAAATAATATTAAATATTCTTAAAATAATTACACGATTATATTCTATACAAGTTACACATATTTTTTTAAAAACATTTACAGCTATAAAAAGTCTTAAAAAACACGAAGAGGCATTTCGTACGTCATTTGAAACTTCTTAAAGGACGACGGTCGGTAACTCATATTTTCTGAACTCCTGAATCAATTTTTATTTTATTGTTTTACTCGGGAGTTAATGGAAAGATTTCACAGATGTACCCACGCAAGCTACGCCACGGCCATATAGACAGGTCCGAAAAATCCTATCCCTTACACATGGAAGAATGGTCCCGCTTAACTACGCAAAAATTAGTTCTTCCTTTCTACCACGGTAAGCGCTACTTGTAAGCGAGACGCTTTATGATTGGTCGTTGAGATTTGTAAACAACGATGGCGACACTAGACCGTATAGACGTCTATACGGCCTTGTGCCAACTTATTGAACGATTAGACGTGTTGCGACTCTGAAGATCGCAGCGCCATCAACGGTTCGGCTTAGAACTAAAATGTGCGTAGTTAAGAGGAGGCTTCAGATATTTATTTAAATATACCAAAATAAATTTCCATGGCTTAGAACTTTTTTTTGAAGATACAAATTAGAAATCTGGCTTCGAAAGCGAATTCATAGTGATACTGGCATCTTTCCTTCAAAATTTCAGATTCTCAGGTTGTAAAGAAACTCCGGAAAACACTTTGGAAAATATATTCCCGACATTTATTTTTGAAAACGTTTTCCAGAGTTTCTTTACAACCTGAGAATCTGAAATTTTGAAAGAAAGATGCCAGTATGAATATAAAGTTCGCTACCAAGCCAGATTTTTAATTTGTATCTCCAAAAAAAAGTTTTAGGCCAGGGAAATTTATTTTGGTGTATTTAAATAAATATCTGAAGCCTTCTCTTAAGCGGTACTCGCCCTGAAATTTTGTTTGTCGATCTTGCGGACTTCGAGCATTTCAAAAACAAACAAATCTTGTGCAAAATTTTTTGATTTAAAACGCGATTTCGGATGCTTAACGTTTTTAATTTCTAAAAACAAAATTTGAGTCCGAATCTTGTATAAAAGTCTTGTCGAGACTGTGTCATCTTGCTATGCATCTCTGTTAATTGAGGTACGATATTCTGCCGGCTTGCGAGCCTTATAATTAAAAATGCTTCTATGATACTTTTCATAAACAACATAATATACCATAGGAGTCGAAAAATAACTTTACTGACCCTCGTTCTTTCCTACTACCAACTTCTCCCAAACTTCATAAAAATAAAAATTAAATTAGCTTTTAATCAATGAAAATTAAGCTTGCAAGTATTGAAATAATTATTAAATAATTTTTTTTTTGTAATTTTTTTACGAAGCTAGAAACGACTTTGAAATCCAGAGCAGGCAAAATTTTTTCCTGCAAGAAAACTTTTAAATCCAACATTTTTAAAATTATTAAAAATTTTTAAAAATTGAAAAAATATTTTCTCAACGTTAATCTTTTTCTAATCAGACGTTAAAAAGACCATGTCGCACTTACTGACAGCGAAAACTGGAGAACCACGTAATTATTAACGAAAACTGCTGACCGTGGATTTTATCTGCTATCTTAAATTTCCTGGACTTTTAAAATATTTTTGCTAAAAAGCTTCCAAAAACCAGTGTCTAAACATGCAAAATTTTTTAATAAGTCTTTAATTAGGAGGTAGCACTTAAAAATCAGCCGTCAGCAGTCGCACTTTGCGATTCTCCAGATTCTAGATTCAGTAAACGCTACGGTCTCAAACGGAAAAAAAATTTGTAACATTATTTAAAAAAAACCTACGGCTATCAATCATTTTTCGTTTGGAAGAAGCTGCATCAAAAAAAAAAAATTAATATTTCCAATTTTATTACTTAATTAATTATTATTTTAAAAAAATCAATCTTTACCGCTTTTTTTTTCCTAAACGGGGCTAACCAATTTTTCAGAATTTGAACTTTCGGTATTGATTACACTGTTAACGGATCGCTTCGATTCATTTTCCTCAGAAACTTCCATACTTTCTTCCAATACTTTTTCAGTTTGATCAACTTCCGACACCGGAAGAGTTAATTCCGAACCTTTTAAAATATCTTCTGAAACGTCCAACCTCGTCCCGCAAGGTCCCACATCCGAAGGTGAAAATTTGACTCTCATGTTCTGACCCCCCTGGGAATCAGCTGGGAAATCCGTCAGGAAGTTTTGCTTGGGCGAGGACGAACCTTCCTCGTCCAGTTCGTGACTCGGTACCGTTAGGGAGGTGTACACGGGCCGTCGAACGCAAAGCCTTTGATAATATGGCGTAAATCTAACGTTGCTCGGGGTCGAACGACTCGCGGGGGTTGTCGATCGGCTCGGAGTCGTGCCGGATTTTGTGAAAAGTTGAATGGCACGTTGAAAACCTTTGGATGAGTGATGAGGAGTACCCAGGACTTCCACTTTGCTAAATCCCACTTCCGGTGATAATAGATACTGAGTGAATTGATCTGGCATGAATTCAATACTGCAGTAATTGTTGTAAATGGTTTCCTAAAACAAAACAATTTTTACAGTAATTAGTATCTGAAATTAAAATAAAATTTCATGTCAAAAATTAAGAAAATAACAATGGGAAAAGAAAAAAAAATTTATAAATTCCAACAGCGGTAAGAAAATCTAGGTGATCAGAATAATTGAATTTCTTAGTATTTACCAGGGCTTCAATTCTGATTCCGATTCCGATTTCGCAGAATTTTGACTACTTATGAGTAAGATTCCGAATCCGAATCCGATTCCGAAAGGTGGAAAAAAATTTCAGATACCGATTCCGATTTAAATCAAAATTGATTAACTATAATAACGATATTTCGTGCTTTTTAAGTCAATCTAAATAGAAAATATTTTTTTGGATGCCGATGCCGATGTCAATTCCGATTCCGATTCCGATTCCTACTTCAACAAAAAAAAAAAAAAAAAAAAAAAAAAAACACGGATTCCAGTTCCGATTCCAATGACTTTCGAAGATTCCCCACCATTTTCCTAAAAAAAAATAAATTCCTAATCCGTTTTTCTTAATAATTTTGGTTCCTAAAATTTTTTCCTAGTTTTTAATTTTCCTTATTACTATAAAATTTTTTGATTCGAGAGATATAATTTCCAAAAATGAATATTTTTCCTAATTTTTGTACTAAGGCCTAGAAAAACCGAAACTTCCAGCTTCGCCTAGTAAAATATTACTACAATTTTAAGGATTTAAAAAATTAGGAAAAATATTCATTTTAGGAAATCCTATTTTTTAGGAATCAAAAAACAATTAGAAAAATTGAAAATTGGAGGAAAAAATGGTTAGGAAAAAGATTTTGGGAACCAAAATTTTACCAAGGTTTTTCTGGGCCTAGTACAAAAATTTTAAGGATCAAAAATTAGGAAAAATATTTATTTTAGGAAATTTTATTTCACGAATAAAAAAATTTTAGGAAAATTAAAAACTAGGAAAAAAAATTTGGGAACCAAAACAATGGATTAGAAATTAATTTTTTATAGAAAAAACGGATTAGGAAAAATGGTCGGGAACGCTTTTGAAATAGCAGATTCCGATTTCGATTCAGATTCCGAAAAAAAAATTAATCGGAATTGCAACCCTGGTATTTACTGCTGTTTCCTTTTATACAACCTAGGCCTAAATTTAACTTTTCAAAGACAAAATTTAATTTGACTTTTTTTTTTTTTCGTTTTTTTTTTTTAACTTAACACTTGAAGCTGAAATGCACCTTCTATAAAACGGAGCAAGACCAGGAAAATTTTTAAATAAATCTTTTTGTAGACTTTTAATGTGTCTCCACAAGCAAAAAGGGTACAACTAGAAAATAATCAGAGCTAAAAAAAAATTATTATTATTAACGTAATATAACGGCATGTTTTCAAAAAATAGTTTTTCAAAATGGGGGTTCGTTAAGTCAGCAATATAATAAAATGCTCAAACTATAAAAATTATATCAGGATTTTGTGCTTTCTCAGGAAAATCAAATTTCAGAATTTGAGCATTTAAAACAAAAAAGTTAGTGTCAAATTGATAATGGGAATAACTTTTTTCTTTTCTTTTTTTAAGACAAGGGAAAAAGCTCAAAAAAAGTATATTTTCAGCAAGCTCAAATTTGGAAGAGTAAGGTAGGATCACATGTGAATGTGATCAGTGCTCCCTCCGTAAGAAAAAAAATTCCGAAGGCTGCTTCATTTTTTTCTTTTTATGAAAGCTCAAATTTGGAATTTTGTTGTTACTAAAAGCTCAAATTTAAGGACATCGAACAGCGTCTAGTTAAAATTTGAGCTTTTAATTGATAACGATTTCTTTGTTTTAAAAGCTTGAATTCTGAAATTTGATTTTTTTGAAAGCTCAAAATCCTTCTTATGATTTGAGCTTTTCATGATTTGAGGTTTTTATTGTACTGCTGACTTTATGGGCCCTCAGGACGGCTGTCTTTATTTTCTTGTTAAAAACTGCCGCTGGTTGAACTTGCTTTGAAGTTTCCCGGGGCTGGCCTGTCAATTTTTGACGTAGGACTACGTCTTTGGGCTCGGTCCTGGGCAAATCTGTGAGTCAGGGAATAGGTCTGTTCGCATCAAAAATTTTATTTAACTTTTTTTTTAAATTTTCAGTTTTTTTAAAGTAAAATTTACAAGAAATTTAAAGTTATAAATTTATTTTAAAATTGGACGACATGAACGAAAGCAAGGACTTAGAAGATTTCTTGTAAATTTTCAAGAAACTTAACTTTTACAAGAAACTTAAAGTTGCTAAAGCAAGGACTTAAAAATTTTATTTAACTTTTTTTCTATTTTCGCCGCTTTTTTTAAATATTAAAATTAGGCTACAGGAGGAAAAACAAGAACTTAGAAATTTTAAATAAAATGTGCCAAGAATATGAGCTAAAGCAATATTTAATACTAAAATTTTAACTTTGAAGGCTTCAATTAAAATTTTGACTAATTTTTTTCAACTTCTGACATTTTTTTTATCAAAAACTTTGTTTTTTTAGTGGCAGGAAAAGAAATTATATTTCGATCCGAAAATTCGAATTTTTTGACCAAAAACGAGCAAAAAAAAATGCCTTAAAATTTTTCAATCGTTTCATTGTTTAAATTTAGCAATATTAGGACAGTACTCCAAAGACGGAGTCCTACATAGGGATATGCCCCCATATCCCACTCTAATTTTTTTTTTTTTTGCATATAATCTTTCAGAACATTATGACATCATGACTTTAGGAAAACATTAG
This sequence comes from Liposcelis bostrychophila, assembly GCA_037577465.1. NCBI lineage: Eukaryota > Metazoa > Arthropoda > Insecta > Psocodea > Liposcelididae > Liposcelis > Liposcelis bostrychophila. The sequence goes on from CM075207.1 coordinate 13,842,470, forward strand.
GAAAACAAAATCTAAGCTTGTTAATCCAAATACTTACAGTCAAATTTTTCTTTTTCTTATATGAGGCCCATCCTTGTGCTTCTAAAATGAGCATACCTCCAGGGCGAAGCTGCGTGTACATTCTCCTAAAAGCCTGCTTCAATCCCGCATCTCCCCAATTTAAATGAAGCCATTTGGTAATACTTAAGGCTAATATAACATCAAACTGTGGTGTTTCAGTCGCAAGAAGCACATCAGACTCCAAAACGTAATTCCCCTGAAACGCAATAAAAAAAAATTAGAGGCACATAAATCGAAAATATTCTTCATAAGCAAATCAGCAAAACAAAACGAAATGTTAAGAAATAAATCAATTCGTTAAGGAAGACCTCAGACGAAAAATTATTAGCCGTAAAAGCTCTGAAAATTATAAGCAGCTTAAGACATCACAGACGATGTCCTTGGCGGTTTTAGTTTAATTACATCCTAAGAAATTCTGTGCGTCGGAGGTGTATCTCCATCGTAAAATACGATTGGAGTTAGTCTGTTTCCACGTTTCGCAAGTGTCACGTGACCACAAGTTTACGACAACATGAGAGTGTAACCTTGAGGTCGCATGATCACGTGATTTTCATAAACAGTCGAAACAGACTATCTCCAATCATATTTACGATGAAGATACGCTCGTTCACCGCCGACTAAATAAAAAAAAAAAAATTAACGGGCCTGGCGGAGAAATTTTGCATCTGAAATCTTCAATGATTTCAGTCTTACCTGAACGAATGTCACATTATGAGGAAACGTTTTCGGGCAGTTCGAATCCTCTTGCGTGCTAATCCCGGGAGGATCCACCGGACCATATAAAATAGGCATAGAAATTGGAAAAAACTTATCACAGTTCTTTTTATCAGCCCCATCGGCTCCGCCGCCGACGTCCTGAGGAGATCTCTTTTGTTCTAAACTACAATGCGACTGATAACTAGGGGATTCTAAATTGTAAAAAGGAGTATTCCTTCCGGAATGATAACCAGGGGACTGTTGGATATAGCTCGGAGAATCCAGGGCGTAATTTCTTCGGTAACTAGGGGATTCGGCTATTGAAGGATGATAACTAGGGCTTTCCATGGAATAATACGGAGTGTTTTTACCCGACGGGGCGTAGCTCGGGGACTCCATGCAATATTGGTGAGTGTTCCGATTGACGGGGCTCTCCGGGTACGAATACAAAGGGGTACCCCGGGAGTTCATGCTCGGAGAATCCTGAAAAACGTAATGATTTTTTTTGCTGTCGTAGTACATCGGAGACTCGAACGGCGGAGGATTCCTAATGGAAAACCCCCCGGAATAAGCCGGAGTGGGTACGCAATTCACATAATGTTTAACGTTTTTCCTCGCTATGTTAATTAATTTTTTATCGATATCTAAACCGACGGCGGAACGAGCACCGAAATCACGCGCAACCGATAAAGTTATGTGCCCCACGTTACACCCAATATCCAAAATATCCTTATCGAAGAACAATTCTTTATGGTCCATTAAACATCTCAGTCTCAGATCGATTTCATGGTGAGGATTACGGTAGCCATAATACCTATCGTAATTCCCGTATTGATATTTGGAATTTTTCTCCTTGAACTGCGGCATTTTCTCGTCTTTCCTTTTCCGATTTTGAGGTAACAAACTCAGCCGGGGTTTTTTCCAAGCTCCCGGTTGGGGTATCACAGGGCTCACAATTTTATCCTTATCGTCCATTTTTCTCGTTCTATAATTCGAATGCCTCGGATTTTCTTTGATCATCAACGACAACGACTCCCTTTTGTTTTTGACGGGATCCTCCGATGGTTTTTCCGTGATGTTTGTGCTTTTCTCTTCTTCCGAAGTCTCCGGAACGCTTTCTACTTCTTTAGTAATCTTAACCTCCTTTTCCACGACCGTTTCCACCTTCGGCGGGACCGATTCTTCTTTTTGATTGTTCGGAATTACCATCTCACTGCTTTCGTCTTTCCCGGAACCGGATCCGGAACTTCCGCGTTTCCGTTTCCGATGCCTGTGTTTCCGATTTCGCTTCGCCAAAGATTTCAAATCCTTTTCGTATTCGTTATCGTCTGCGCACGAGATCAAATTCAAAGGATCTTTCATGTTCCTCGGGATGATGACCTCCACTTCTCCTCTTCTTCTAGGAGTGGGCAAAGGGGATGATTTCGGTGTTGCCGCGTTCATAACGCGATTCGTTTCCTCATCCTGGAGACTGTTTAAATTTAAAGGATCGCAGATATTTCCTCCTAATAAAAATTTCGTAGGCGGTATGATGACCGCATGCTCTTTCTTTCTTCTTTTGTAGCTCGTTGAAAAAAATTTATTATGACGGAGTCTTTTCTTCTTTAATTTAAAATGATCGATTTTTTTCTTGAACGTTGATTCATGGCGTTTTTTACTACTCTGCCGAACTAATTTCCTCTTCAACTTTAATTTTTTATGTTTCGGTAAATTGAATTTACCAGGCGCTCGGACCGTTGGTTTTGTGAAATTTACATTCTCCGCAGACTCAACTTTAACATCTTTCACGTCTTCGCAGGTTCGATTTTCATCGACCGGCCGGTTTTCATCCACCTCTGAAGACATTTTTGACTGACTAGATCTGTAACAAAATAAAAAAAATAAAAAATTAAATATGATGTAATAAAATATTAGCAGGTGATAAGATTCTCATCTTGTTATCTCATACGTAAATAATTTCCCACCTCCAACCATAACTTCCCCCCCTTGCAAATTTTCAAAAGTTATTACATTCCAGATACTTTGCATGAATCGTATAAGCACCACTTATGACTAAGACAAAGTAATCCAGCACCCACTCACAGAAAACTCTATAATGTCGCCTATGATCTTCAATGGAGAACAAGGGCGGATCTAAGGGGAAGCTGGGGGGTGCTAGCCCCCTCCAGGAAGTGGAATAGCCCCTTCTAGAATTTAGAAAATTATATGGCCTGAATAGTATCAGCCCCCCCCAGAAAATTTTTTTCCCAAATCTTAGCCCCTCCTAGAAAAGAATTCTAGATCAGCCCATCATGGAGAAATCCAAAAAAAAAAAAAAAAAAAAAAAAGCTACTCATATCAGGGTTTTCCGGTAGAATGAGTCTTATGAATTTATGCGCTTGTCAGATGAGGGAGATTCAAAACTAAAAATTACTAAAAAATTATATGCACCTTTAAGGCTTTAACTTATTTTGTAAAATTGATACCTAACTTGTATGCCGATTCATCAAAAATTATTATAAAACAAAATTTTCAAAAAAATATGTTTAGAGCGCTTGACACTTTTTTTTTAAGAACCTTGATTCTTTGTAAATTGATCCACAAGCATCAAGCAAATTCAAATAAATTATTTCTTATTAGGCCTATGATCTCAAATAAGATTCCAATAATTTTAATTGAAATCAAAAAAATTTGTCTCCTTTTTTTTTAAATGGAATTTTTTTCTCCAACCCTGATAAAAGATAGTAACAAATTTTAAATACCAATCATTTCAAGAATAATTTTCCAGGTCAAAGCAAAAAAAAAAAAAAAAAAAGTCAAATTCTGACAATTCGCTTGAAAGGAAAACATCCAGAATTATTTATCTCTACTTTTTCACATCAGCAGCCACACTATATTGTAATATTGTTAATTTCAAAAAAAATGATTTGCCTTAAATTTAGTGAACAGTTTCCCATTAAAATATTAAAATTTTGCTACACAGTAAGTTCCATTTAAAATGACATCGCAATCAAACGAGTTATCATATATTAATAAATTTATTTCTGACCAATAAAAAACTTTACTTTTAAAATCTTAAAAACAAAATTTTCAACATTCAGAAATGACTTTTACATTCATGATCCATGATCAATAATTAGTTAATTAATTCAAAAATATTTCATTACCATTACAGCTCACTATTATTTTTTTTTGGAAGTTGTTTTGAATAATTTTTAAAAAAAAAGCAGCTTGCTTCTATTTAAAAAGTGATTTTTTCCATTCAAAACAAAAATGACATTTTTGTTTTAACCTCTGACAGGAAATTAATTAAAATCCTACACAGACTTATTTACTTACTCATACCCTCAAATGATTTACTTATGCAATTAACTGTAATCACATAACCACACTTGGATTAAAATTGATTGTAAACGATTCATAATTCACACATCATGCCTCATGCAGAAGATTTTTCCTGCAGTTTTGATAAATCAGAAATCGGCAGAATAATTAACGATTTACCTAATATTCCTTATCATTCCTTCGCAATCTATTTTCAACCACGTTTTATTAATGTTTACATATCCTTAAACATAACCTTTTTTGTCCGAAAGCTGCATTTTCATCTAATGATATGTTGCGCAAAAACGCGACATCTGCACTTTCGATATTTTTGGAGGGAATGTCTTTAGCTTCGTTTTTTTTTCTTTTACTAACTTAACCCAATGATCATTTCACTTACTGGCATGTTATATAAATACATTTTGTATTTGCATTAATAAAAATCGTTTGAATCGTTTGAATTGCTCTTAAAAAATAAACGTAATGCATGCGAAAAGTTAAAAACGTTTTAAAACGCAACAAAAAATATGGAGGCAACAAATGCGCAAATGCTCTGCGCATTCATCATCGGACTCTCCTAGATATAATTTTCGATCAAAAATATTCATAAAAATTGTTAATTTCTTCAACAAAACTTACCTTAATCAATTCCTCATCAATTCCCGATTTATTAATGAACAAATTTATGTAAAGCTGGACCGTGATCGTGGCGTGGGAAATACATTTTTTTATTTTTTTAACACTACCCTCCGCAACGTACGAATATCGATTTCACAAATAAAGAGCGAGCGTTCAAAACCGAGCCTACTTCTTTCATGAAAGCAGCCATTACGACTTTCAGAGCCGTCTTAAGGTTGGATTTAAAAACCCGGAGTAGAAGCGAGTTTTATTAGTTTCCTATTTATTCCCAAAAGTATTTGAATTATTTTATTTCAATAATTATCAATTACGTTCGGGAAAACTGATTGAATTGAATAATTTTAATAATTTTTTAATGCATCTCTCAGGCTACGTACGTCCCTGAATATGATTAAAAAACTGCAGGTCTACCAACATGACGGAAGGAAATTAAATGGTTTGTAAATAAAAAACTGTTTTAAAGTTTTGGGTGTATGGTTGTTTAACTATAATAATAAATAATAAAAGAGATTTTAAAATATTCAAAGTGAACTTGTCATGAATCCGAAGGAAGTGTCGGTCATGGTGCCTTTAGAGGCTTTTGAAGCCACTATTGAAATGCTTTTGGTAAAAAAGAAAGACAATATAGAAAAGCTACTAACGCAAGAGAGGGAATATTTGAAAAATTTACTGGAGAAAGATAAAACTATATTTCAATTAGAACAGCAATTAGCAGATTTTAAGTACTACAAACTATTGCTGATTGCAAGGAATGAGATTGAAAAATACGATGCTTTTGCATGGAACACCAATTTCCAGTATGTTAGAGAAGACCTGGAATACATAATGGTATACGAAGATCGGCAAGTAGAAAAACGAAGGCTGCGATGGTTACATCTTCTGAAACATTCTGACGAAATTCTCGTCAGGAGAATTAGAAATTCCATTACGGAGCGCAAAATAACGATCGACGAATTTGCTTTAAACATCGCCCAAGCATACAGGGAATTGTCTAAAAAAATACATGATATAGTTTATTCCTCCGTCATACATGAAGAAAAATGTGAGAGCCTAACTTCAAATCCCATTATGAATGAGTGTTTAAATGTTATCATGAGTAATGTAGACCTAAATGTTGGGAAAGTAATTTCAGGGGCCAAAAAAAGGAAATTAAGTGGCCCTTTGGATCAAAATGAAACTGAAATGTGAAGCAAAATGTTGGTCTATTTTTAATTACGACTGTGGCAGGTTCAAGAACTCTTATTATTTTTTGTTGTAAAAAATGGAAATTCATTGAGTTATTTCTACGTTTTCATTATGTGCAACTATATGTGTTATTTATGAATTAAGTTTAAAAATCAAGTTTCAAGCACTATGAACATTTTAAAATATTGTATCATGATACCTAAGGGGCATCTAACGGAATGAAATGCTCTTAATCAAGCAGTATTTTGTGCCATCCTTTTTTTTTTATCCTTCATTGCAACATTGCTGCCACAGCAGATGAATAATTGATTGAAAATGCTAGTGAAAAAAAAGGCTAGTGAAAGTATAGTGAAAATGAAAAGGCTAGTGATTTGAATTTATTTTTTTTTTTTTATTTTTTGTTGCAAAGTTGTGTTTTTTTATGAAAAAAAATATATTGATTTGTAGTTTGAATTTTTGTAAAATAAAATAATTAGAATATAAAGTTAAAAAAAAAAAAAAACGAAATCCAAATAAACTTGAGCAAAAAAAAAAATTAATAAAGATCAAATGTGATATCTGCTTTTTCCTGTAGCTGTTTCACTTTGACTTTTAAAATTGTGGGATAAAATCAAAACATTAAATAAATGCTTAATTGAATATATTAAAGGAAACCTAAAGCTATCTACAATGTAACCTTTTTTTTTTTTTTCATTGTAACATTGCTGCCACAGCAGATGAATAATTGATTGAAAATGCTAGTGAAAGTATAGTGAAAATGAAAAGGCTAGTGATTTGAATTTATTTATTTTTAACTTTTTTTTTTTTGCAAGGCTGTGTTTTTTTAAGAAAAAAAAATATGTTGATTTGTAATTTGAATTTTTGTAAAATAAAAGAATTAGAATATAAAATGAAAAAAAACAAAAAAAAAAAACAAATTCCAAATAAACTTGAGCAAAAAAAAATAAATAAGGGATCAAATGTGATATCTGCTTTTTCCTGTTGTGTTTCACTTTGATTTTTAAAATTGTGGCATAAAATCAAAACATTAAATAAATGCTTAATTGAATATATTAAAGGAAACCTAACGCTATCTACAATGTAACTTTTTTTTTTTTTTTTATCTTTTTGATACAACATAAATATGAAAATAACTGTACTTTGTAAGGAGAGGAATCGCCGGTATTAATTTTTAGTGCATTAGGATGACATTTATTAGTTATATAACAAAATAGAAAATAAAAAATGCACGAAAAACAATACTGGATCAGAGTACAGCTGTCTTATAACTTATGAAACTAATGACTAGTAGCTGTAAAAAAGGCCCAGCCCATTTTTTTTTTTGATTATCATCATAGCACTAATAATAGCTAAAATATTAAAATTAATTTTTAAAAATGGCAGTTGTACTTGGAATCATTTTTATCTAATTATAATTTTGCGATAATGTGTTTCTCATTCAAAATTCTAGGTTTTAAGAGAGTATTTCAAATCGTACTGAGTATATTTTGAAATTATATGCTGCAAGGGTCTTGGAATTTATTCCTTCTTCAAAGGAAAAGTAGCTGAAATCTTTTTTTTTTTTTTTAAATTTTGGGTTTTTTTTTCTGATTCTTATCTAAGACTATTTGATTAACTTTTAAATACTAAATATGATAAGTATTAGTTTTGTTTTTGATGATAAAGAGATAATGCAGAGTTTTATTCATCAATTACATCCCATAACATTAAAGCAGCATCGGTACCTCCAACAGTGACTAGATTTTTATCGTGGTATAAAAATCTTGCACATGCAACTTGAAGACTGTAGACTTTGTCTTCCATGTATTCTGCTTTCGGACTGAGACAGGGATATCTGAAACAGAAGAAAATCCATGTGATTCAATTCAGATACTAATTACTGTTTTTAACAGTGTGTTCTGATTTATGATAAATGTGTAATATCAAAATTAATAAGCTTAGAGATATCCAACGTATACATATATACGTATAAATATACCATTTTTGAAAATATACGGTAAGCTTATATTTTCACTTAAGAAAATGTCATTTTTGTTTTTTAATTTACCTACATAATTTTGTATTTTATTGAATTTTTCACTTCTGTACTAATTATTTTTACTATTTCCAATATGGCAAGCAAAAAAGTACGTAAAATAATTTCAAACTCCAAAATTGTTAATTAAATGCGGAGAATGATTGAAAAACGAAAATATACCAAATCGGTATATTTATACGTATATATATACCAAGTATACGTAAAAATAAATATACGGTATATTTTCTATCTCTAAATAAGCTACCTAAAGAGTCTTAAATATCCGTCAGCATCTCCTGTCACTAATAAATCATGGGCAGAGCTACGATTTAAGGTTACGATTAATGATGTCATTGGATAGTAGCGATTGTTCCATACACCGGATACCAAGTATCCGACGGTACATGTTTGTGTGTACCATTTCACGTCCTTCATTACGATCGGACTTTTTTCGGCTTGCAATGCTTTTACGTCCCCTGGAAATTCGAAAATCATTAGTAATCAACTTCAATTTTTTTTTTTTTTTTTTTTTTTTTTTTTTTTTTCGCGCGAATTTAAAATTTTTTTTACTCACAGAATACTAAATCATAATCGGCAGTAGTAGTTTGTAAATAATTCCCATCAGAGCTCCAATCTAACTGCGTCAGCGGTTGGTTCCCTCTAATTTTATTCGATTTTTTGTAAGAAAACCCGTCCCTGCTTACTCTGAAAAGATAAACGCTTCCGTTCTGGGAACCGATAGCTATCATATCGCCGGCTGTAATAAAAGATAAATAGTCATTGATTTTAGTCGTTCTAGAGAGCCTTCGATCCTGGCGCAATACTGACCTGGATTATACGAAACGCAGCTTAGCGGGGAGCCACAAACCCTTATAGTAGCCACAGGTGCCCCGCTTTCGGCGTTAAGAACAACCAAATGCCCTTCTGTGCTACCGGCTGCTAGTGCAAATCCAAACGGATGAAAAGTTAAAGAAACGCATTCGTACTGGATTTGCGTCGTCCAAATAAGTTTGTTTCGCCTCCATAAAGCGATGTTTTTGTCGTGGCCTGCTGTCGCAAAAAGCTCATCGTCGGGATGAACGGCCAGTCCCCACAGCTGGCGCCCGTGACCAAAAACAACCTGATTGAATCTTCTTTGAAGGGAGCCTTCTAATATGTTATTCCTTGTGGTGCCAACGTAGATGTTTCCGTCATTTCTCCCAGGTCGTTGAGGATATATACTTCTCACTCCTCCGGAAGCTTCAGGTAGCTGAAAAAAAAATTCAGCTCTTAATAATTTTATTCCTTACATTTTTTGAGTGACTTGACATACTTTGGTTTCGGTGATTTTTTTATAATTTTGCAAAGAATCCCAAGCCACGATTTTTCTGTCTTTCTCTCCTCCGGAAAGCAAAGTTCCTTCAGACAACATCACCAAAGAGCTGATGCCTTTGTTATGGGCTTCGAACTCCATCCTCACGAAATAGGCTCCGTCAGCATCGACGGAATAAATGGTGATAAATCCATCAGAGTCGGCAGTGACTACATCCCCGTCCTGTTCAAACTGGACACTGGTCACGTGTGTCCTTGTTGGCTAAAATCAATAATTTAAGTTAAAATTTCTTTTTAAAAATTTTTTTTTTTTTCTGAGTCACCTACTTACCGGTTTGATTATATCAGTCCTTTCGAAGAAGCCATCTTTTCTTCGAATCCAAAATGTTAAATTACCTTTTCCGTGAGTGATGAGTAAATTGTCGTCCAACGGATGGAAAACAGCCCCCGTTAATTCGTCTTGCAACGTCTGAAATTAATTTGATTTTTTTTTTTTTTTTAACTTTGAAGAAAAAACGGAAATTAAATCGGATGAATAGGTACTAAAAATAAATTTAGTCCCAGTTATTTTGAGAATAACGGCACCGATAATAAACATGTAGCCTTAGAAAAAAAAAGAGGAAAATTTTTTAAATCTTTTCAAATTTTTTTTTTTTATGGGGGTGGAAAAAAAAATCCTTGACCAGATGGAAAAAAAGTCAACCGGAAATGAAAGAGAAGATTTTATTACAAGAAAACGGACCATCGACCTTCGTATGTTAGATGGTTAATTTCTTTATAATAGCTTGATTGTGATATCACGTGTATTGCCGTTTACTCCAATTTCCTTCACGAAATATTTCTGACATTTTTTTTTGGAATTTTTTTACTTTAACAAAATCGTTAGCAAAAAAAAAAAAAATAAATAAATAAATGCGATTTTTTTAACAAGGAAAATTCACTTACTGCAACTTTTCCTAATAAGTGACCCCATTGCCATTGCCAGACTGATAAGATCCTTTCTCTCCCGGCGTCTACGGCAAGTACGTAACTGCCCCCATTCTGAAAAAAGAAAAAAAATCAATTTTTAATTAACTCGGGTTAACATCCGTTCCCGAACATTTTTCCTAATCCGTTTTTTTTTTTTTTTTATTAAATTCCTAATCCATTTTTCCTAAAAGTTTTGATTCCTAAAATTTTTTTCCTAATTTTTAATTTTCCCAAAATTTTTTGATTCCTAAAATAAAATTTCCTAAAAATAGCCTAATAATTTTCCAAATTTTTTAGCCTAAATCCCTAATGGGATTTTAGAAAATTTTATTTTAGGAATCAAAAAATTTTGGAAAAATTAAAAATTAGAAAAAGAAAAAAAAAATAGTTAGGAAAACCATTTTAAAAACCAAAAGTTTTAGAAAAAATGGATAAGGAATTTATTTTTTTTAGGAAAAACGGATTAGGAAAAATGGGTTAGGAAAAATGGATAAGAAATTTATTTTTTTAGGAAAAATTGGTCAGGAAAAATGGATTAAGAATAATGGATAAGGAATTAATTTTTTTAGGAAAAATTGATTAGGAATTTATTTTTTTTCAAAAAATGGATTAGATTTATTTTTTTTAGGAAAAATGGATAAGGAATTTTTTTTTTTTTTTTTTTTAGGAAAAATGGCTCAGGAAAAATGGATTAGGAAAAATTGGACAAGGAATTTATTTGTTTAGAAAAAGTGAATTTTTTTTTTATTTCTTTAGGAAAAATGGGTTGGGAATTTATTTTTTTTGAAAAAATGGATTAGGAAAAATGGGTTAGGAATTTATTTTTTTTCAAAAAATGGATTAGATTTATTTTTTTTAGGAAAAATTGGTCAGGAAAAATGGATTAGGATTTATTTTTTTTTTTTTTTTTTAGAAAAAATGGATTAGGAATTTACTTTGTTTAGGAAAAACGGATTAGGAATTTATTTTCTTTAAGAAAAATGGATTAGGAGTTTATTTATTTTTTTTAAAAGAAAAAATGGGTTAGGAATTTATTTTTTTTGAAAAAATGGATTAGGAATTTATTTTTTTAGGAAAAATGGTAGGGAATCTTGTTAAATACGTGGTCTAGTGAAGGTCTAGTAAAGTGAATACTAGAGGGGTCTAGTGAATGATGACTTATTTTTTAAGGGGCGTGTCGCTAATGATGACGAATGATAATCAGTGGAAGGGAGGGGGCCTAAAACAAGGGGCAACACCCCCTTGGCTACGGGTCTGAGTCTCCTTTATTAGATACGCATTAAAGGGGTTGAATATTCCCTGTATAAGGGCGGCGATGCGACAAAAGTAAAGCAAGTGAAAGAAAACGAGAATAAAATCAGAAATAGTCTTTTTTGTACCAAGGACAGCAAATAGTACTTTTCTGAACTGAAGACAGCGGGGTTTAAATTCAGACCCCTTGCTGTCCTTGATATAAAACATATTTTTTATTACGAATGAAAATATTAGTTTTTTTAACAAGTTATGCTTTTTGCTCCTTCGAAGAGCATGTAAAAAGGGACTTTCATGCGTACGAGTAATAAAAAATTATTTCTTCCCCTCTTTCGTCACACTTACCAACTGAGAAAATGCAACTGCCGACACGCCAACCTCAAACTCTCCCATACCGAACACATACAAAGTCAACAAAGTCTCTGTGCTCCAAATTCTGATATGCGCTTGAGTTTTTCTATTTCTACCGGCACGCTGACCCGATGCCACCATTTCCCTAGACGGATGAAGTTCCATACTGCAACAGGAAAAAGTCACATATTTTCTAAATCCATCAAAAACAAAAGGATCTATCTTAAAATACGTACCATTGGATATCTTCGGTATGTCCGATATAATGCCTTTGACTGTCTTCATCTCTATCGTACAAAACAGCGACGGCAGCTACGAAATAAAGCAACTCCCCCGACGGCAAAACCCACAGGTTTTTTCGACTATCAGTCCCTCGGTAGCCGTATACCCAACTTAACGCTAATCTCTTATCCGGCGGCGAATTATCCTGAGGGGCGTGATGGATCGGCGGGTAGAAGGTCCTTCTTATTCCACGAATCGCTACTCTGGTCGGCTCCTCCTTCATAACTTCAAGCAAAGTATAATCTGTAAATCGGTGAAAGTTTTTTGATCTAAAACGCCCAGCTATTTTAAGCGCGTCTAAAAAAAAGCGGTTGACTTACCATTCCCTCTGGCGATTTCCGCATCGTACACGACTCTGGATTGACTTTTGCTTCTTCCCCTGGATAAACTTCTACTGTGCGGTTCTCTAATCTCCTCCGACAAACCCGTTCTGGATCTTGATCTTCTCGGGCTAGCTCCCCTATCGTAAGGCCTGTCATGGGAATTACAATCTGAAAAACTTGCAAAGGAACTGGAACTACTCTCGATCAGTCAATATGGTTATTAGCACTGGAAAATTAATTTAAAAAAAAAAAAATTATTAAACTTACCGGTAATGTCCGGAACCTAAGTAAAAAGTATCTACATCGGCGAATTCGTTCCTTAACTGAGAAAAGCTCCGGACTTCTTGCCCTGATACCGTGTACATTCGTTTGGCTCCATTCATTTTTAAAACTTGACCTAAATCTTCTAAAACTTCCTCGAATGGTTGAGTTGTTCTCAGATTAAGCAGTACTCGACACTAAAAAAATTTGTAATTTATTCCATCGAAAAATGTGGAATTATAAAATTTTAGGGAAATTAAAACTTTAAAAAAAAATAGTTAAAAGAAGTATTTATGGAACCAAAATTTTTAGGAAAAATTGGGTTAGGAATTTATTTTTTATTAGGAAAAATGAATTATTAATTCATTTTTTTAGGAAAAATGGATTGGAAATTTATTTATTTTTTAGGAAAAATGGGTTAAGAAAAATGGATAAGGAATTTATTTTTTTTAGGGAAAGTTAATTAGGAGTTTATTATTTGAAAAATGGAATAGGAATTTAATTTTTTAGGAAAAGTGGATAAGGAAAAATAGATTAGGAAAAATGGATAAGGAATTTATTTTTTTAGGAAAAATGGATTAGAAATTTATTTTTTTAGGAAAAATGGATTAGAAATTTATTTTTTTTTTAGGAAAAATGGGTTAGGAAAAATGGATAAGGAATTTATTTTTTTTAGGAAAAATGGATAAGGAAAAATGGGTTAGGAAAAATGGATAAGGAATTTATTTTTTTAGGAAAAATGGATAAGGGAAAATAGATTAGTGCCGCTTCTCCATTAAGGCTCATAATTAATTTTCTAGAATTAATTTTCAAAATTTCCGGAAGTACTGTGCTTTTGTTATTCTATGGATTTCTAACCCTAGATTTAAAAATGGAGTCGGCCATTTTTATTACATTGCATTTTTTGTATTTTTAATCCATGGTCGAAAATTCATAGAATAACTAAAGCACAGTACTTCCGGAAATTTTGAAAATTAATTCTAGAAAATTAATTTTGAGCCATAATGGAGAAGCAGCATAGGAAAAATGGATGAGGAATTTATTTTTTAGGAAAAATGGATTAGAAATTCATTCTTTTTAGGAAAAATTGATTAGGCATTTATTATTTTAGGAAAAATGGAATAGGAATTTAATTTTTTAGGACAAATGGATTGAGAATTTATTTTTTTTTAGGAAAAATTAATTTGGAATTTATTTTTTTAGGAAAAATGGATTGGGAATTTATTTTATTAGGAACAATAGTAGGGAATCGTCGAAAGGACTTCATCAGGCATGGTCAAATTCTGGGACGATTTTACGTGTCAAAATGACGCCTTCGAGAATGACCGATAATACAATTTGTCAGTGAATGACGTCAAGATGACGTCTTATTGACGTCTAAAAGAAATGACATTAGCATTTCGAAGGTGACGACGCGACGTTCAAAATCTCATTAAAAAAAAAGTCCCGGAAAATGAACATGTCTATGACCAAAATGTGACGCGTCTCCATGACGTCACCTTTTTCGTTGGGATTAGTTACCTGAACGGTATGGTCCAAATTATTAACAATCCTAATAACCCTTCCCGAGCTTGGCTTCCCGCCGCCAGGAGGCGGTAAATCCGATTCCGCTAACGATTGTTTCCTGCTGAGAGACGGTTTCGACCAATTTGGATTTTGCGGTGGCCCACCCGACGCCGTGTACCACACTCCATTTTTTTTACCGTAACTTGCATTCTGCAACGAAAAACAAGCAAAAAAAAATTAAATAAATAAATTTTTAGAACCATAAGGTCGTGGTCAATAACGGCAATCACTCTCCTGGCAGCACTCACGCAACGTTTTTTTTTAAAACATTTAAATTTATACAAATCATTTTACGACTATATCGATCTCGAGTCCCTTTAAAAAAAAACCAAAAAGGTTTTTCGCTTTTTTAAGTGCCTTTTTTTAAAAATTTATTACAAGGCCGATTTTAAATGAGCTTACCTCATCGCAGGAAGACGAATGATGGGGATGGGGATTCGAAATGACAACGAAACTGGAACTCATTTGCAGTTTGCAAATTTTACAATATATAAGTCTCACTTCAGTATTTCTTTTTCTTTTATAATAATTTATCCACTCGGTCAGGGGGTTTTTGTCACGTTAGCATTGCTCGGCAATCACCTTTTTCATTTTTTTCTTTAATCTTTAAATTGTGGGTTTACACGCAATATTTTTTTCAATGTTAAATATATTTACAAAAAAAACTTGGTTTTAAAATTTTATCTAAAAAAAAAAAAAAAAAAAAAAAAAAAAATTAATTTAATTAAATGGTTTTTTAATTTTTAGTTTTGTAAAAAAAAAAAAAAAAATTGGACGAATACAAATTTTAATACAAAATCAACAAATAAGTTGGTTTAGGGTTACGATTTCAAGATGAAACTTGTTGCATTAACATGTTATGTCCTGTCGCCATTGGCCAATTAATCGCAGAATACGGTTAATTGCACCACCGGAAATGCAGTATATTTTTGAACTTTTTTCGTCTGCTACCACCTTTTTTTGTTGTTTTGATTATTTTTCCGAACACTAAAAATTATAAAAATGAAAAAAAAGTGGTAGCAGAAGAAAAAATCCAAAAATATACAGCATTTCCGGTGGTGCAATTAACTGTACATCACTCCCATTAATTGTCCAACGGAGACTGCGCATTACTGCAACAAATTCATCCTAACATTTTTGAACAGGACACATCCTGTTCATACTAACACGTTTGAACAGGATGAATTTCCTCTAAAACCCAACCTCAATCGCCTTCCCTGGAAATGTTAGTCATTTTATTGTACATCAGCGTAACATTGTCTCATGAACCTGAATTTTTTTCTTTTTTTTATAAACTGTTCGTTTTCAGTAATAAATCGTTGCCAACTTAGAGGCAAAAAAAAAAAAAAAAAACTTTAACGCAATAAACATTTTTGTATAAAAAAAAATAATGTCCGCACTCAGAAAAAGAAAATATCGTGAACAAGTTTCATCTTGCAACAAAGCCGAAATATTTCATAGCAAAACAAAAATGTGTCATGACAACGGACAGGTTGTGTCTTGTCAAGATATTTTTATTGTTTTCACATGATTTAAAAAAAATGTTTTGTCACAAGACATTTTTGTTTTCGCATTAGCCATTTTTTTTCCCGTAAAAGTAGTACAATTAATTGGCCTGTCTCCATTGGCCAATCAATCGAAGGGTACAATTTATTGTACCACCGGAAATGCTGTATATTTTTAGAGTTTTTTCTTCCACTACCACATTTTTTTTATTGTTTTGATTATTCTTTCGAACACCAAAAAATAATGAAAACGAAAAAAAGAGGTATAGCAAAAGAAAGAAGCCCAAAAATATACATAATTTCCGGTGGTGCAATTAATTGTACCCTCCAATTAATTTTTCAATGGAGACAGAGCATTATTTTTTAAAACTCTGAAGTTCAGAGAAAGAAAAATAAATCCGCGAAAAAATTTTTGGCAGATATAAAAACTTAATTAGGATGTTGGATTCTGAATAGGTTAAATAATTTTGATGACACGAACTAAATAAATAATGCTCTGTCTCCATTGGACAATTAATTGGACGGTGCAATGAATTATGTACCACCGGAAATGCTGTGTATTATTTTCGGAATTTTTTCTTCTGCTACCACATTTTTTCATTTTCATTATTTTTAGTGTTGGAAAAAATAATCAAAACAATAAAACAAGTGGTAGCAGGATGGAAAAAGTCCAAAAATATATAGCATTTCCGGTGGTATAATTTATTGTCCAACGGAGACAGAGCAATAATCTCATAAATAATTTGGTTTATCAGATTTAAAGTTTTTTGAAGTGTTTCATATCGGATAATAATAATTCTGTGACTATATTCCGAGGCTTTTACTCCATTGAAAAATTAATGTAATAAAATTTTCTTTTAAAATTTTCCGGGAATTCTAAAAAATTGGTAAACGATTGCGCATCATCAATTTTACAGGGAATTTTCGTCAGTATCCGCCCTGGAACCTCAATTCCTAATTAACTGAAATATATTAATCCTACAATTTGGGTTAACACACCATTCAATGGAATATGGACCATTCAGAGGACAATGAAAAAAAACTAAAAGTTCCCCAGTCTTGGTCTGTTATACGCCACCAATATTCTCGATATGTAATATACTGATTCTTTAATAAATAATTTTATTTATTAAAGAATAATAATAAATAATAATAAATAATTTTATTTATTAAAGAATATTATTTATTAAAGAATATTATCTTGCTGTCTCCACTGAACAATTAACTGGAGGGTACAATTAATTGTACCACCGGAAATGCTGTATATTTTTGGACTTTTTTCTCCTGCTACCACTTTTTTTCGTTTTCATTATTTTAAGCGTTCGAAAAAATAATCAAAACAATAAAAAAAAGTGGCAGCAGAAGAAAAAAGTCCAAAGTACAGCATTTCCGGTGGTACAATAAATTAGACCCTCCAATTAATTGTCCAGTGGAGACAGAACATTTAACTTTACTTATTTATTTATTATTTATTTATTTATTTATTTATTTCTTTTTAAAGTTCTTTTTCTCACTCGCTTATTTTCAACTATTTTTCGTCGTACATCAACAAAACTTTTCGTCTCGAATAATTAAGAAGAACTAAGTAATCCTTTCTTCCTGCATTCAAAACAAATTAAAAACTCTTCTTCCATCTAAAACTTTCGAAACGAGAACACGAACAGGAAATATTTTTCCCCAACGGAAAAATTAATGATAAATCAAAATTTCTCAAAGGTTATAAAGCCTTAATTATAAGTTGCAAAGGTCAGTTATGCCGTTGAATTTCTATTTTTTTAATTTTTTCACTAACTTTCGATTTTTTTAAAAAAGCAGAATTAGCTAGATTGATAAAGCATTTTTTTTTTTTTTTTTTACAATTTTTATTATTTCTTTCATTAAAATTCTTTTAAAAATATAAAACAAAACAAAAAATAAAAGACAATCGAGAAATAAAAAATTATAAAATCGAAGCGAAGTTTTCACGGAACTTTTTTAAAGAAATAAAATGCACACAAACTTATGAATGAAATGTTTCCCGAGTCCCAATGGAAACTAATAAAAATAAGGAGGAGAGAAACTGGATTGCGTGACTCCAGATTATCTCGAGTTCTTGACCATTCTGCGTCAAGGTCAACGTAAATGCGCAAGACTTACACTCACGGTCATTTTTTGATGTAATAAATAAAGAGGGTCGAACTTGGGGCCGAAGTCCTAATTAATTCGGCGAAAACAAATATGGATTTAGCAAAAAATGAAAATATTTTAAATTCACATTTTTGATTTTTAATAATTATTATTCTTAAAATCAGTGGCGAACTTTATAATTTTAAAACTGGATTATTTAATTTTTTTTTTAACAAAAGAAAGTTTGGTTCAAAGGCGTAACGTCCTGTCTCCATTGGCCAATTAATCGAAGGGTGCAATTAATAGTACCACCGGAAATTATGCAGATTTTTTGGACTTTTTTCTTCTGCTGCCACTTTTTTTTTGTTTTGATTATTTTTTCGAACACTAAAAATAATAAAAACGAGCAAACAACAAGTAGATGGTCTATGGCACCAAGCCGACCAACAAAAAAAAATAATAAATAAAAATAAAAATAAAAACGAAAAAAAAGTGGTACCAGAAGAAAAAAGTCCAAAAATATACAGCATTTCCGGTGGTACAATAATTAATTGTCCAATCAGGCCCTACCAATACCATATAAAATTTTTCCGAAAACATCCGACAATTAGAACGTTCCGAAACGTCCGCCATATTGTTGGAGACCGTATATTTTTAGGTTTGTTTTGCGTAAAGTCCCTAAAACTATCAACCTAAGAAACAAAAAGTCCGTAAAATTATGAATTTTTAATTGCTTAAGTTGGCATTTTTTAGGGACTTTGCGAGAATCCAATTTAAAAAATACATGTTCTCCAACAATATGGCGGACGTTCTAATAGTCGGACATTCCCGTATATAGGATTGGTAGGGCTTGTGTCCAATGGAGACATAGCTTTAAAAAAATGGTTGGCCTGGAAATACTGTAAGAATTTAAGATATCCGCCTCAATATAATAGGTTGTTGTATGTACCTTTGACATCTATGCTTTATCCTTCAATTGATAATATAAAATAAGCTTGAGCAAATAGGGAGTGATCCTAAGAGAGTTAAAAAAATCGAATTAGCCGTTTTAGTTACTTGAAAAAATCGGTTGAAACAAAAAAAACAGTCTAACGTACAGCGAGAATCTACGCTCAAAGCACGTTAAGGAATTTCCAAATTCTCTGGGAACGCTCGGAGATTCGAGAACATTCTGAGTAGCTACGATCTGATTTTTTTTTTTTTTTTTTTTTTTTTTAAGATCCCTTTCGTCGGTCTGCCATCTTCGAACTCGAAAGAAGTACATTGTTTTACGAAAGAAAAAGTACTTTTGAAGCGCCTTATAATTTGCGTTTATGCAACGGTGCGTTTATAAAAATAAAAAATAAAAATTCCCAGAATTATAATAAGTTTCTGAGAATTCCTACGCTCTGAACTTTCTGGAACATTCTAGAAGAACCCGAATTCTGGGAAATTCTAGAATAGGGATGCACACAACAAATTTCAACAAAATTTCGAGAAATTGGCTCAGATTTTGATTCTGGACTTCTAAGAGTCTAACGATTCAAAATCTAAAATTTCTTGTTCGAGAATCTTGCTCAAGATCTCGCAAGATTTCAGAAGATCTCGAAAGATCTTTAGCAAGATTCTCGAACAAGAAATTTTAGATTTTGAATCGTTAGACTCTTAGAAGTCCAGAACCAAAATCTGAGCCAATTTCTCGAAATTTTGTTGAAATTTGTTGTGTGCATCCCTATTCTAGAAGAATTCTAAGAAAACTCTGGGATTGGAACGAATACCGATTGAGAACTCAGCTCGGAAGGGAATATTATATGATTCCCTACCATTTTTCCTAAAAAAAAATTATTTCTAATCCATTTTTTCTAAAAAAAATTTTTTTTAAACTATTTTTTTTCCTAATTTTTAATTTTCCTAAAATTTTTTGATTCTTAAAATAAAATTTTCTAAAATGAATATTTTTCCAAATTTTTTAAATCCCTAAAATTTTTCATCAAAAATAGATTTTGAATAGATATTTTGAAATAGAAAAATATTCGTTTTTGAAAATTTGGTTTTAGGAATCAAAATTTTAGAAAAATTAAAAATTAGGAAAAAAAAATAGTTAGGAACAAAAATTTTAGGAACCAAAATTTTTAGGAAAAATGGATTAGGAAAAATATTCGGGAACGATATATGAAGATTGTAAATTCCTGGTACAATTAAAGGACCTAGGGACCAAAATATGACCAAAAAGTGACCAAGACTTAGAAAAATGTGAGTGTAATGTAAAACATTTCCCACAACTTCTCTCAAATTTTGTTTTCTAACTCCTAAGCTGAGCCAGATTTACAAAAAAGAGAATAAAAATCTTGGAAATCTACAACTAATCTCAAGTTTTCACACACACACAGAAAAAAAAAAAAAAAAAATGTTTTTTGCGACTTTTTTACTCTTAAGGGATTTTCCGAAGCTCAAGTCGGCACAATATCCTGTTGTGAAAAAAAAAGTTTTTCCAAATTTTTCCGACAAATTCAAAATCCATCACGTAACATTGACAGCCACTAAAATGCGTCAATAGCCATAAATTATTGGAGAAGCGAAGCAAAAAAATTTGTAGGAAAACTTGCCCTGAAATGAGTTTTGGTGACTTTTTGCTCAGAAGACGAAAATTTTATGAGAAGTTATTGGGGAGGGGGAAGGGCGGGAAAAAAATCCATCTTTGGAGGGGCGACGGCACCCCAAAAAAAAGGCTTAGCGACGCCGCTAGATGATCTTGGTATGCTGGCATCAGTTTATTGACAGACAATATGGTGTAATGCTAGAGGCCAATCAAAATTTGGTCACATAGCCTAAGAGTCTTTCATTTAAGAATCACCTTCGCGGTGGATTCATAAAGTTTTATATAAATTACCGAATATAGACCAAGTTCGTTTGAATGGAGCACACAAACCGTCTGCATTAAGAAATCAGAAATATTTTAGATTACTTCAAATTCCGGCCTCGCTAATCCTCCCCCATTTAAAATTTCCGTTCTCATAATGAAATAAAGGCAATTAGAGAAAACAAAGAAAAAAAAAAAAAAGACGTTCTCAAGGACAAGAAGACTCAAGGTTTTGGGGTGTGTTTTCCAGAATTTATGGGGGGAGCAATAATATTTCCATAATAATTAACCGAACAATTTTTTTTTCCTTTCGTAATTTCATTTATAACGGAGGAGAAGGAAAAAAAATTGAACATTTTTTTAAATATAAATAATGGTGTAAAAAAAAAGGAGATTTGCCGATCAACGTGGTAACTCCCCGAGCATTTTCAATTTAATCGGGAAAACCGTTGGAAAATTATGATTCTCGTATTGCGTGATGTAACCTGTCCCTCGACTCTCAGAAATTATAAACACACTTTAAATCTTTCAACATTAAAGACGGATTGATTAATCGTTCCAGTAAAAGTAGCATGTATCGATGCAGTGGATACACCGACGTAAGAAAGGGAAAATTTTTCATTTTAAATTAACTGATAAAATAAAATTCTTTAAATGAGTAAAAAAAAAAATCGAAAGTACTATGTGTATGAGAGAAAGGGGGGGGGGGGGGGAAATTATGATTTCCATGTCTAATGCTATTCAAATTCATTCCGGGCATTATTCAAATGGAATTTCCCATATAATTCTCAAGGAGAAATATACGTATAGCGAAATATTTCTCCACCTTTTCTCTGTCCGACTATCTATTTGACTGACCTTCGAATTAAGGGAGACGTTCGAGGAAAAAATTATTATTTAAAAAAAATGATGGATGACTAATATGATAATAAAAAATTACGAGCGTTGGTGAAAAAAAAAAAAAAAAAGAAAAAAAAAAATTGAAAATTCTTGTGAAAAAGTTGCAAGTTGCTACTACTTAAAAACAAATCCAGAATAAATGGGAAAAATTCAAGGCAAATAAGTAGGAAAAAACCTTGACAGAAATTTTCAGTTCTGTAGAAAATCGGTTTAAAAATCTGTCCAAATCATAATAAGAAGGACCGTTTGCCATACGATTGAAATATTTCGTCAGCATAATTTTGGCCATTTTTGACCTCCTCCCTCAAAAAATTCCAAATATTAGGTATCGAAAGGTATTAGTTCGTTTACACCGGGCAGTGGTGTAAACGAACTATTTAGCGTGACGTCACTGGAGGACAAACAATCTCACTGGAGAATTAACTTACATTGAGTACATTCTGGGTATAAGTTTTGGTTTTGGTTTGTAACATTCAGGACATTAATTTTAAAAAATAATTAATAAAAAAAATAATAAATTAAAAAAAAAAAAAATTATATAAAATTAAATTCTTATCGAGACAAAATACACAAAAATTTAAACCAGACAAAAAGTTCAATAAATAAAAAAATAAAACGCGGCTGAAATAAAAGTACATTTACGTTACAAAAAAATTGCAAAAATAGGATGAATTTAAAGAACATGTCCCTTCAGAAATCGTAAAACGTAGTCTTACGTAGGGATATGCATTTACATCCCTGTTTGATTTTTTCCGGACCCGTAGCCAAGGTTGGCTACGGTAGGCTGACTCGGTGCCCCCCATGGAGTAAATTGGCTAAATTGGTAAATTGGCCCTTTTTAATAAGCCCAAAGCCCAACTGCCCCCCCTGGCTCTTCGTTCTGGCTACGGGTCCGATTTTCCCCCCCTTCTTATTTTTCTCATTTCAAATTAATTACTACATCAAAACCGAACATTTTTTTTTGTCCTCTTTTTCCTGACAAATTTATAAAAATTCCAGTTAAAAGATATAAAAAATGCGGAAACCTTGTCACAAAGGTCAAGAAGTTTTAAAAATAAAATGGGGGAGTGAGATTAGAGTTGACCTTCCGTGAGTGCGAGTTACGATAACATCCGTCCACGCGATAATTGGTTGTCACAATTGTTATATAACATTATATACGCTCTACGTATACATTTCCGTGTTTCCGAACAATTAAAGATATTTAACCTTCGAAAGGAAGGGATGATTTCCAAATATTTGATTTTTTTAATCACAGAGCATATAAAACTACGAAGTAACAGATTGAACTCCCATGTTAAATGTTCGTCGTCTTAAATTATGATTAGTTTTGTGATCCAACCACTTTGAGCGCTGCTATCGCAAAATTTGCAAAAAAAATCTCTGGATTAGATCCCTTAACCTGCAAATACCCGTAAGAATAGAGAACATAAATATACGGTATACGAAGGCTTTGTATATATACCGTATATAAATACGTAAATAAATACCAGACTGGTATTTATGGTATTTTTTTTTATTTTTACTTCTTTCTTATAATTTAATCACACTTTAATCATATTTTATTGAATAAATTTTAAGAATCAAGCTCAAACAGGGTGTTTTCTTTTTTTTTCGGGTTGGTATTCATCCTAAATTTTAAAAAAAACAGCAAAATAAAATAACGCGCCAACATGATGTAAATTCTACTTGATACCAGCCATATTTGTTAATGGGGCTTTTTGAAAATGGCGCTCAAAATGGAGGTTGTATTGATTTAATTAATCCATCTTATTTAAATTTTTACCAGTTTCCATTAATATTTTATATTCTTATATCACTCAATATTAATTAATCTTTGATTTAACGTGCAAAAGATTATTCCACAGCATTATTTAGACTAATAAATAAGGTTTTTTTAAAAATATACCGAGGTATAGAAAAAATACATGGTATATTTTTTCCGGTATATTTTTGTATATAAATACTATTTATATACAGTATTTATATACGTATATATTTACATGACATTCTCTACGTAAGAACAGGTCCGGAAACTTTCCATGCCATTCATGTCCTGCTTAACTACGCACATTTTCGTTCTAAAAAGGGCCATTGATGGCGCTGCGATCTTGAAAGACGCAACATGTCCAATCGTTTAAGTTGGGACTCCCACTGGGACTCTCATGCCTGCCTGCCATATTCGTTTATTCGTTACTAACTTACTTTTACGGTTTTTTTAAAAAGATAATGCACCATTATTCCATTCGGTATTTTTTTTATTACATTTTCACGAAAAAAAGATCACAAAAATAACAAGAATAGAAAATCGCCGCCATCGTTGTTTACGAATCTCAACGACCAATCAAAAAGCATCTAGCGTACAAGTAGCGCTTAGGGTGGCAGAAAGGATGAACTAATTTTCGCGTAGTTAGCGGGACAAGATCTCCCGTGTATAGGAGTTTCCGGACCTGCCGCAACCTGCAGGGTGAGGGTCGTCGGTCTTGTTGCTTCACCACGAGACGGATTAGACGGACTTGGCAAAACAAGGGTTTTTGAACGGCAATCTACTGCTTTGTATATGTGATTAAATGAAACAAAGCTGTGAGATTACAAGCGACGAAATCTTCCGTTTAAGTTTAGGCCTAACCCCCCTATTTTTAAATATAAAAGCCTAAAGAATTCATCCGGATGTTTTTTTTCACCGAGGGATGTGCCTAATTTTAATGATTTGTTGCAACAGAACCGCCGTTAACTTCTTAACTACAGCAGTCGAAATCGTTAATGCATTTTTAAGTATTTGCAAACAAAACAATATTTCGAGATCAAATTTCAAGATAAAATATATAAGCATTTAACTTGCATATAATAACAGTAAAGTATACGCGGTCAACGAATTCCTATTGGTCAGCGATGAAAGATCCCGAATTTTAAACCTCATGCCGTTTTCTTAAAAGTTTAACATAAGCCATAAATCCCTCCTCAGAATAATATTCCGCCCGAAACGGGAATTTTCATAATTTCGAAACGAGGGGAGTGGGTTTCTTCGGTTGACCTTGAATCACGTGCTTGGATTTTCTTGCATCTAATTATGCGTCCTAAATCGATTCCTCTTTTAAAATACGTTCCATTTTTTTTTTTTTTTTTTTTTTTACCTTGAAAGTTTTGTAACTGGACACGACGTAAGAATTCCCATCTTCAAGCTCTTCCAATCTGGTTTTCCTTTCGCCGTCCATCGAAAATATGTAT
Organism: Liposcelis bostrychophila; assembly: GCA_037577465.1. NCBI lineage: Eukaryota > Metazoa > Arthropoda > Insecta > Psocodea > Liposcelididae > Liposcelis > Liposcelis bostrychophila. Next base: position 13,867,262 of record CM075207.1, read on the forward strand.
CTGGCACCGCGGGGAAGATCTAATCGAAGACTCAATTTATCCAGGATGGCTTCCAAACTCCCGACATCCCTACCTGGTTTGAAACGGAATTCCAAACCAGGGAAAAACGGGTCACCGTTTTTGTAAAAAATTAATTTCCTCGCCCTCCAATATGACAGGTTGTTGTATTTGGCGGAGGCATCCATTCGGGATTTCGGCCTTGGGGGCATGGAGGATGCTTCGGAGGCTGCGTCGTTCATTGCGCTGCCTCCGGGACTTGTTGGTCGACTTGCAGCGCGCCAGTATCCGCCTCCGCCTGAAAAAAAAAAAAAATTAAAAAATGTTTGTATTGTCTCAATCATCTGATTAGGCGAAATAGATCTTTTCTCGTGATAAGGATCAATCTGCCAAATGCGCAATAGCCCATTAATCATTATTACACAATCAGTGATGACCAAAATAACACTTTAGATTTTTAAGGAAACCGCCCTTCATTTCTTTAATGCCCCTTGGATTTCTTTTTCTTTATCCGCATAATTATAACGTTAAAAGAAAAAATGGACGAACATTATTTTTTTTTCCTACATCGTTAATATTCATTCCTTGTCATAAAAAAAAAATTGGGGCGAGAATTTTTTTTTTTTTTAATTTAATGGAAGCGCCGATTCATTTAATCGTTTCCGATTTTTTGTAAGGATAGTTTTCGATATCCCGCCCTTTAAATTAAAATAAATTAATTTTTCTTTTGTATAATGCATGTCCAGTGACTAAGGTGTCCCTTACTTCGCAGATTTTCAACTTTGCGAAAATTTTTCTGTCCAATTCGGTGCTCTCTTGATTGCAAATAGCAGAACCCTTTTCTCAAATTTTTATTTTTGCTTTAGAATGTGAATTTTCCAAAATTTAGGCTTAATTCATTATGATTTCCCCCGTAAAATATCGAGAAAAAGAAATGGTATATTACGTATTTAGTTTTGGGAGGTGGCAAATTGCAAGTAGACGCTGGAGTTGAACCAGTCGAGACTTGCAAGCCGGAGGTAACTTGCAGGTCTCGACTGGTTAAACTACTAACTTAACTTGTAGGGTACTTTTCATCCCGAATATAAATTTTTTTTTTACTTTTAAAAATTTGCTTTCTGACTATGAGTGATTAACAAAAAAAAAAAAAAAAAAAATTGAGGTTTATTTTAGAAACCTAAAGTGCAGGGGTGTAATAACTTCTTTGGGTCAGAGGGGACAAAAATTGATTATAAAAACCTGGTAAATGATGCACCCCCCCTTCTTTCCCTCTCAATACAATGGCGACTTCAATTTTTTTACCCATAATTCTGTGCGTCGGAGGTGAACTAACGTATCTCCATCGTAAATATAATTGGAGATAGTGTGTTTCAACATTTCATAAAAGTGTCATGTGACCAAAGGTTTGCACCAACGTGAGCGCGTTAACTTGTAGTCACGTGATCTTCACAAACAGTCGAAACAGACTATCTCCAATTATATTTACGATGGAAATACGTTAGTTCACGTCACGGTCGTATAGACAGGTCCGGAAACTTCCTATGCCGATCATGTCCCGCTTAACTACGCCAAAATTAGTTCTAAAATTGGCCACTGGCGGCGCTGCGATCTAGAGAGCAGCAATATGTCTAATGTTTACGTTGGGACTCCCACTGGGACTCTCGTTTCGAACAACAAGAGAAAGTAGCTGCCATCGTTGTTTACATTACCAACGACCAATCAAAAAGCGTCTCTCTAACAAGAGGCGCTCACGATGGTAGAAAGGAGGAACTAGTTTAAACGTCGTTAAGCGGGACATGGTCTCCAATGTATAAGCGATAGGGGGTCGTACATATATTACGTAAGCATATTTAGGGAAGGAGGGGCTCCGGTCAATGCTTACGTTTGCTTACGAAGGGGGGGGGAGTCTGTAAAATCTTACGTAAGCATTCATATATATATTTTTTAACCAATGGATATAAAAATCGATTGGAGTAATAAAATAAAAACAAAACAAAACTGAAAAAAAAAAAATAATAAAAATTTCAAACCATTTAAAATGAAGGAAAATCATAAAAAATGAGGAAAATCATAAAAAAAACTAAATTTAAAGGGATTTTAAGGAAAGAAAAATATTACGTAATATTAGGGGGGGTCCTCCAAAATCTTACTTTGTCTTACAATGGGGGGGAGGGGGTCAAAAACTGTCAAAAAAATGCTTACGTAATATATGTACGACCCCTAGGAGTTTTCGGACCTGTCTATACGACCGTGGTTTACGTCCGACGCACGGAATTATGGGTAAAAAATTTGAAGCCGCCATTGTATTGAGAGGAAAGGAAGGGGGGTGGGGGGGTGCAAATTTACCAGGTTTTTATAATCAGTTTTGTCCCCCCTGACCCAAAGAAGTTGTTACACCCCTGCACATTAGGTTGCTAAAATAAACCTCAATTTTTTTTTTTTTTTTTTTTTTTGGTTATTCACTCATAGTCAGAAAACAAATTTTTAAAAGTAAAAAAAAAAAAAAACGTATTTTATATTCGGGATGAAAAGTACCCTAAATTCTCTGTCATCAAGATGTTCATGATTCGATGTATTCATAGTAAGGCCAGGATGGTTCCAAACATGTTTTTGCCTGCATCAGCACGCTTTAAGGTAAATTTCAATGAAAATAAGCATCTTGAAAAGTTAGGGGGCAGGGGTCTGGGAAAATTTTATTTTTAATTACAAAGGAGAGGGAGGGGGGTTGGCATCTTATTATATCAGCCCAAGATAATTGATTTTGAGAGGGGCGGTTTAAGACTACGTACTAAAGTGGAAGAGGTTTTTCGAAAAACTTCCTTTAACTTGGAGAGGAGGTCAAAAATTGCCAAAATCTTGCTTTTATGTAATGCTAGTATATGTCTTTCGAAAGTCCAGAATCCGTAAATTCGCCAGTTTCTTAGTCCTAAAAAGTTATAATCTGGAATCCCCCAGTAAATATACGCAGTAAAAAATATTATGTAAATATGTTCTAAGAGGTCCACATAAATTTTTTATGTTGTTTCTCCCATAAGGCAAACATAAAACAAAAACAACATAAAAATTATGTGGACCTGCTTATGTTGATTTATGTTGATTTTGACATAAAATTTTTTACTGTGTACAAAGGAACACAATGGATACTGCAAGTACATCCAGCACCGGCATCTTTGGCAGAATCTTTTTTAAGTGTCTTCCACGGAAGTCTATCTCTGTAGACATCCTAACATTAGACATCAGACATCAGACACCCAATCCAACGAACTTCTATCTGAGATCAATGGACATCCGCATGCATGAAATTTTGTGACTGACAAATATAACCTAACTTGGTTGGAAATTTTTTTCAATGGTTTTTTACCTTTACGATGAGCTATAATTTCACTATCGGACAAGCTCCAGGCATCAAACGAACTACCGGTCGTGCTCTCTGTCCAACTTAAACTCATACCACACAGACATATTTGAAAAACAAAATTTTCAAATTGTCCCGTCTGCCGTTTTTCTCAAGGTTGTTTTAGCGTAGGGGTCGTTCGGATTATTGACACGTCAAGGACGTTGATTTTCAGTGCAAAAATTAAATGTTTTTAAAGTAAAATTTTTTACTATAAAAATAAGTCCTGATATTTTTTTTTAAAAATGTTAAATTAGTTCGTTTTAGGCAAAAATAAATGACTTTTTAAACGACCGAAAACAAAAACCAACGCCTCATTTAATGAAGACGCTACCGTCCGCCATATTTAATTTCTTTTTAAACGCGGTCACTTTAAATTTTATAAATTATTTCCTTTTAAAAAAATTAGAGACATTATTAACTCGTTTATTATTATTTTTGCAAGCATTAATTTTTTTCGAATTTATAATTTTTCAAGAAAATTTTTCGTAATTACGTCACGGAAAATACCTACTTTCACTTTCTCTTTTAAAAAAAACTTGAAAAAAAAAACCGGTCACTTTCACAAAACCCCCGAAAGTCTTTAATAATAAAGTGGGGAAAAAAATATTTGATAAAATCTAATTACGTCACGATATGTAATCGACAAAAAAAAGTGGAAAATTTAACGGTTCGGAAAAAACAGGTTATGTGTGTTTGAAGTTTTAAAAACGCCTTGACCCATTCAAGTCAAATTGTTTTAAGAAAACAAATCTCGGGTAGTTTTTCATCCCCTCCCCTGAAATTTCCCCGCTTTTCGAAAAGGAAGGAAAAACGTATTATTGTTTTTTGACTAGTGGATAAAGAGCTTTTCCGACCGGTGCTGCGATCTGACGACAAGCGTGAAATATTTGTGGGCTTGCGCCAAAAAGAAAGCTCCTCCTACACTGGAGTTTCGACATGGGGGATTCCGAATAGGAATTTTTTCTTACCTTCCTCGGATTATTTGGGTCGAATAAATTTGCATAAATGATGGGGTTGTGAGGGTAATACCGGCATGCCTTACTCTTAAATGAATGGGCTCCTGAATCATTAGGGTCGATTCTAAAAATCGTAATTTTTTTGCTTATTCTTGCGAATGCAAAAATAAAAATTGTGCTGATTCCTTCGGAAAAAAATTTTACAGCTTTTTTATTTAAAGTTATTTCTAGTAGCCAGGACGGTTTAGTAACGCTTATAAAAATGCAGAATTTCTTTTCAAGGATCTTTCTTAAATGCAGAATTTTCAAGGTCTTTTTAAATCTGCCTACCCTTTTGAAATCAAAATTAGGCCGTAGGAAGGTCAAAGGGAGCGGAAGGTTTTTTAAGGGGGGCTCCAAATGACCCCTGTTAAAATGGAAGATAGAGACATTACATTAATCAAATAAAATTTACGGGGGGGCTCAAACAGGGAGGCTGAGCCTCATTTTGTCCTCCTCTCCACAGCTGGGTACGGGCCTTTATACATACTCTGTACCGTTTTTCCTATATTTTTATTTTCAAAATAAGCATACAAAAATAGTCACTTTGGACGGCCCTGCATAAAACTGATGACTGAAAGAGGTCAGTTACGCATTTCAAATCACGTGGAAAAACATCATTTGGCCTGTCGTATATTTTGAAGAACCCCAAACCAGCCGAGTAGTTAGGGGAGCGTTCAAATATTACGTAAGACCAAGAGGGGGGGGGGTGGGGGTACTCGAAATTCTTACGATTTCTTACTTGGGAGAGAGGGGGGGGGGAGTTTGGTAAATCTTACGTAAGAATTTCCATTACAACTTATTCTTCAGAATTTTTTTTTTATTTCAAAAATTAACTTGTTTTAATTTTTCTTCGAATGTCTAAAGTAAAAAAATTGAAAATTTTACACGAAAAACTTTAAGAAATAAAAATTTATTTTTCGATGAGATTTTGTGACAATTGTAGCCATCTTCAGGGATATGAGTTTGAACTATAAATCTAGATCTAAGAAAATTATTACTCCGATTTAAAATTGGCGTTAAAATAAAAGGGGGGGGGGAGTCCGCGAAAATCTTATGTAATATAATAAGGGAGTCGAAAAAATCTTACTAATCCTTACGAAGGGGGGGTTCAAAATTTCCGAAAGTCCCAGAGGGGGTCCAATAACCCGAAAAAAAGTTAATACTTGAACGTCCCTTAGGGCGAAATAATAAATTTTACAGGAGAAGCAAAAAACGAGTTTTAGGTGAAAATTTTTGATTTCCGGTTTTCGACGGAACTGTAACGACTTTGGCGGAACTTTGACGGAACGGAACGACTTTGGTATCCCAAGAATCTTTGGCTATAATTTCGGTGTCGATTTCGGACCCGAAGGAGCTGAAATGGGAGAGTTTCTTAAGTAATTATTTTCAAAAGAAAGTCGTTCTGCCGTGGTAAGCGATTTGGGCGTATGTCCATTTTGAATTGAATCTTTTTTTACGTAAGTTAAAAATAAAAGACAAGTGCCAACTTAAGAATGGACATACGCCCATTTCGCTTACGACGGCAGCGTTTTGTTCGTTGGGTTATTATAAGTTACAATTTTATTTTCTGAGACATAAAAGTTCATGTCTGAGAAGTTGGCGACGCCAGGTCAGAGTGTCAGGTCGGGATTGATGCCGTTTAATTGTGCTCTATGTGTGCTAATTGTGCCACTAAAAATCATAATTGTGATGAAAAAAAAATAAGCGAGTTAATCAAAAAAAACATATGACCACATATGGTGTTGCCAACTTCGCATCGCGATTTTCAATAGTTTGTAATAATTCCACTCCGGGTTGATGAAATTGGGTGAACTTGGGCTCACAAAAATTTGCTGCAATTGTGCAAACTTCCAACTACAATTGTCCAACTTCTCAGACATTGAAAGTTCGGATAACATAACTTCATAGTTTCCGAAACTCGAATCTATAATTAATGTTTTGGTTAAGACGGCTTTAGCAGTACGAAAAGCTGGAAAGGGGGGGGGGGAGGGGGCAATTGATTGCTTCATTCCAAAAAATTAAGATTTTATACTTGATTTCAACATTTTGTTCCGGGAAAATGTCTTCAGTTGCCCTTATTAACAAAATAACTGGGATTTATATTCAATTCAGCAGAAACTTCAAGAGGCCGAATTTCCAGCTTCAAATAAAAAAAAAAAAAAATAACACGATTAGAATAAAAATTTGATCAAAAGCTTTAATCGCGTTTTTCTCGACATCGGTTTTCTAAAACCGGCAACTTAAAAGCTTCATAATTCCGTGAAAATCGGCGCGCAAAAAAAGCAAAAAAGAAATCCTTGTATGCTTGTATTTTAGCACGAAATTTGGAATAAGAAACCACCAAAAAGTCTATTTCGAAAATTTTCACCCTAAGCTACCTTTTTCTGGACACGGTCACATATATAAATAGGATACCCCGTCTCCTCCTTTACCATAAAAAAAATCAACGTTTTAAGTACCCTCCCATAACCTTGTGACGTAATATTTGAATGGCTCCAGTAGTATTTTACCTAAAAAAATATTTTTCTTATAAACTTACCCACAGGTCCGATTGGTCCAACCGGTAGAACAGTTTCTCTTGAAGTATTTTCCTCTCCAGAATCGTCAGAATCCGAATCCTCTTCTTTATCTCTCTCAACCCGATGATTTTGAATAGCTCTTGCCGGTGGCACCACCACCGCCGTGGTTTGAATCTTTTGATGGTTCGATTGAGGATCCGTTATGCTTCTGTTATGATTTTTAGCCGGGCTATGAATTCTCGAATGGTTCCCCGTTCCTTCGGGCTGCCCATTCGTATTTTGATTTTCCTTCGCTTCCGTTTTAGGATCCTTTCCCTCCGTTGTTTCCGTTGGATTTAACTCCTAAAAATGAAGTATGTACATGCAGGTTAGTCCTTGCAGCATAGCATTTACCTTAGAAGTACACACTTCTTCAATTTTTCTTTTATAACTTACCGACATTTCATCATCGTCCTGCTGTCTTGGTGGTTGGTAGATGTTTAGAGGTTCGACTAAAACTTGTGGTCCATCCAACATGCCACAGTCACTGTCGTGCGAAGCACATCAAAGTGACCACACCTTACTATAATACTCACACTTTTAAAAGGAAAAAGAAAATTTCCAAAACTTAATGAAAATTGAAATTGTTTGCGTGAATTTTACGATTTATTCTCTCATCTCATTTCCTGATTGCGTTCCTTTTTTATTTTTTTTATTTGTAAAAAAAAAAAAAAAAAAAAAAATTTCTTAAAGCTTTTATTTTTTTGCCTACTGTTCTTTAATGGTTATTTTTCGAGGATATAATGAGTTCTCACCTGATTATTTAAATTTTCCGACAAATAACCATCTATTTAAATAATCTATGTTATTACTCTAAACCGAGCATTGACCTGATTTTTCGAATGACCCGATTAAAAAGAGTATATTTTCAACTGGAAAAACAAGAGACCGGGTGAAATTTTCCAACTTGTTGCATCCAGATTTTAAGAAGGGATCAGTGTTGCTTCCAGTGAGATCGCTTAAAATCTTTTTGAACCAAATATACTCCTAGGCCTATGTAAATTTCTTTTCTTTTTTCTAATTTCTTTACTTTTTTTTTTCTTGAAATTTTTGGATTGCTAATATGCCGGATCGAAAAGGTACATAAAATGTTACCTAAAAATATTTTTTCATAACTCATAAATAGAAACAGCCACTTTTCCCGCTTAGTGCAAAACAATGTTAAACCTGTTTACCGGAAGACTTTGTTTACAATTTCTCTGATTTTTCTGAATAATTAAGCATTGATTCGTAATGAAAGCACTATCTTGTTTAACCTAGGACGGCAAATGAATTTTCGTCCCTAGCTAACAATATACTATTTCATCACATCGGAAAACTAGCCCATTATTATTCGACAAAAATGTCTACAAAAACTGACTTTAGGGATTTGTTAGGCATCCTATAGAGAATTAAAAAATATATAAACTAAAATCGTACCTGATCATCTAAACCAGACATCCCCAAAATTAGTGCCCTAAAATCCTAAAAACCGAAAGTTACAAAAAAATTGATTTAAAACCTTACTATTCATATAGACTAAAGTGATTTGAGTCGAAAAGGTCCAATAAACATACCCTCTAAATAGACCCGTTAAGGAGATATTTTCAAAAAAATCGTTCCCGACCAATTTTCCTAAAAAATTAAATTCCTAATTCAGTTTTCCCAAAAATTTTAGGAACCAAAATATAATTTTCCTAACCATTTTTTTCCTTATTTTCAATTTTCCTAAAATTGTTTGATTCCTAAGATAAAATTTCCTAAAGTGAATATTTTTTCTAATTTTTTAAATCCCTAATTTTAAGAAATTTTAAGAAATTTTGTTTTACGAATCGAAAAAATTTCAGGAAAATAATAATAAAAAAAAAAAATAGTTAGAAAAACAATTTTAGGAACCAACATTTTTAGAAAAAATGAATTAAGAATTAATTAATTTTTTTTTTTCAGGAAAAATGGATTAGGAAAAATCGTAGGGAATTTAAAAAAATGGCTAAAAACACAAACATTTTTTTTTTTTTTTTTTTTTTTTTTTTTTGGAGATTTTGACCCACAAAAAATAAAGTTCTCACATTATCAACGCTAAATAAGCTTCAAAGTGTTGAAAGAAGTCGTATTCGTCCAGTCAAAGCCATGCATAGTGACTATATTTATATTTTTTAAATTGTAATACAATTTGAGGCAATAAAATATCGTTTCCACCATTGCTGTTTATTACTTTAATGTAAGTTTTACGAAAAGACTGTTGACATATTCGGATTGTGAAACTTTAAGTATTTAAACGGCAATATTTCGTCAGCATGTGGACCAGCAAAAGGCCTACCCTTAAAGACGATCTCCATTAATTTTGAAAATATCTGGTTTAGATGATCAGGTACGATTTTAGTTTATACATATTTTAATTCTCTATAGGATACCAAACAAATCCTAAAAGTCTCTTTTTGTCGAAATTTTTGTCGAATAATAATGGGCTATTTTCCTACCGTGGCCCTAATATTTTTTATTGCTATTCCGATATGAGAATTTTACGACGTGTAATAAAAATGCAGATTCGTAAGTTTTCCGTTTTTGATTAAGCAGAGGTCGCCTCTGCTATTTTCTAAATTCGTTATTAAAGAAAACAGACGCTAAAAAAAAAAAAAAAAAAAAAAAAAAAAAAAAAAACTTGAATATTTATCTTTTGGCGAGCTCGTCCTTGCAACGCAGATATGTGCAACTTATGGCCGTTTTACTACAAAAAGTGTACTGTACCTAATGTTTCACTTAAAAAAAAAAAAAAAAAAAGTTCATACACGCATCAGCGGGTCCGATTTGGTTTTTTTCCCGAGTGAATCTAAATATACAGTACAACAGACCTCGCTTCGAAAAATTGTAAAGCAAAAAATGGAAAAATTCAAAACTCAAAAAAAAAAAAAAAAAAAAAAAAAAAAAAAAAAAAAACCTAAGCTGACAAGCCCAAAACTTCTTCAATACATTTCCTTTTCTGAATGTGAACATTTTAAAATATGTATTATGTGCCGGTCTGAAAAAAAAAAGGCTTGATTTTCAATAGACACGTATGAGCGGAACTAGAATTTTTTTCTGGACAGAGGGGGCTAAGAATTGGGAAAAACATTTTCTGGGGGGTGCTGAACCTACTATAACCATATAATTTTCGAAATTCTGGGGTGAGAGGGGGGGGGGGCTATTCTGCTTCCTGGTAAGCTAGCCCCCCCCCCCCATAGATCCGCCCATGCAGATACGACTTCACTTTCTGCAATTAATGGCTGAAAAATACGTCCTTCTTAATACGGCTCTGAACCACAAGAACTATATTTTTCTTATATTTAATGTTTTCAAAAGGAAAATTATAAGACAAAAATGTGATATCAAGAAGAATAAAGAATAAACTTTATAAGAAAATGGACAATAATCCATTAGGCGGATTAAATAATATTTTTAAACGTCGTATCAATCTTATTTACACGTTAAATCGCATCCACCCAGTCATTTTATTTATGATATCGTATACTTGCCAAGATCAGATTCAAAAAAACCCGATCAATTGGTTTAGCTCGCTCTTCCAATTTTGCTTTTTCCAGGAAAGGATATTAGGACTTTAACGAAAGCTCGATTAAGAAGCAAAAAACCCAAAACTCAATTTTGGCTTCAAAATCTCTCCATCGGAGACATTCGAAAAATCACGTCAGCATGAAATTGACAATATTTGACACTCCCCCCCATTGTCAAAAAAAGTCGGAATCACGTCTACTCCCCTTCAAAAATTACTTCAGATTTAGGATACCGCCTCTCCTCCGACATCAAATAAAAAAAATAAAAAAAATAAGTAGATTTCCTACTTCTTAAACTGTCAGTTTTTTTTTTTTTACAAATTCCCTCCATGCTAAAATGTGTTCATTTTAATAACAACCCAGGCTGCAAACCATTATTGTTTTGCCTATGTTAAGCGCATTGGACCGAACCGAACCGGACTTCCCATAAGCTAAACATAGGAACCGGTGCGGGCAAACTTTGCCGGTTTACAGTCCTGATAATAACTACCGCTAAACCAAAAAACCCTATCCTACTTTCGGCCCTGGAAAAGCTTTGAAAAATTCATTGAGATTTTATTAAGTCTGAGTAAAGCAAGTTTGGACAAGTTTGAACAAGTTTGAACTTCTCCTGAGCAAGCTTTAAACGAAATTTGTGGTTAAAACGCTGATGTCAGATTTGCGCAAAACCCTTTCCCCCCCTCTTATCGGGAAATTCAAGATGAAACATGTTGCAGCACAGAAAAATGTTGGCAACATTTCTATTTTTCAATTTCCAATGTTGCGCTACATGTTGGAAACATGTTCCAAAGCTACAACATTTTGAACAACATATTGGCAACATGTTTCAAAGCTAAAGCATGTCAAAGAACATATTGGCAACATGTTTCAAAACTACATGTCAAATAACATATTGGCAACATGTTTCAACATGTTGAACAACATGTTGGCAACATAATCCAGAGGTACTGTACAACATGTCGAACAACATGTTTCAAAGCTAGAACATGTTGAACAACATATTGGCAACATATCGAACAACATGCTGGCAACATTTTTCAGAGCTACAACATGTCGAACAACATGTCGAACAACATGTTTCAAAGCTACAACGTATTTCTAACGCTGAAACATGACTACCAACATGTTTCATCGTGAAATTCCGGCCTAAGCAACCAGAATACCGGCCTAAGCAACCAGAATACAAAATTAAAATTTTTTTTCCTTAACTTATGTTTCAAAAAATTCTAAATCAACTAATTAAGTGCGCAGTTATATTATGACAAAATTTTGGTTTCGCGAGCTCTTATACTTCTCTTTACAAAACCGCCATTCCATTCAAAACTCCGAAACCATCTACTTAAAACAATATTTAAATTCGCATTCACCAATTTGCATTCTAATTAATCTTCTAAATACGTAATTAATACGAAAGGGCTAAAGTCACCACGTGACTAGGTCAATTGTTGCAGCAAAGGGAAAATGTGCATTCGCGTTTCAGGGTTAAATAACGTTCGGAAAGGAAGGATTTAGTGACCTTTAGAATAAATTCTGACAGCAGATAAAATATCCCCCCGCTATTCGGCTACAGGTCTAAAGAAAATCTAATACCTCCGTTAATAAATATTAATTTAAACAAGAATATCCCCAGCCATGAATTATTCAAAAGTTTTTTTTTTTATTATTCTTTCGAAAAATTTTTCCGGTTTTCCTTTCGAGGAAAAATGATATTTGCAGATTCCAAGGATTGTTAAATTTGTGTCGAGGTCTCTATTCTAGTTTTATTCATTAAAATATCCTTAATTTTTTTTTTTAAATAAAATTGTGCAATATAAATAAAAATTAATAATAAAAAAAAATTACCTTAAAGTGATATCACGCAAAAAAACAAAAAAAAAAAATTACCTTTTATTGCGCTTAATTTTTAGTTAATAAATAATTCTTATTTTAAAACACATAAATTATTTGACAAAAAAAAGTTTTGGAAAATTTCCTGATTATGACACACAACACAAAAATAAAAAAAAATAAGTAAACAAGAAAACTTTTTTTATTTTATTTTGAAAAAGACGAAACGTGTTTGTAAACGCTAACGATAAACAATAAGATGGTAGGTTTACTTCTATGAAGTTAAGTTTTTTTCCCTTTCTTTGTGTGCTTGACCAGTTCGCCCCCCTTTTTCTTCCCCCCACTCCCTTAGCAGCCATATTTCACAATATCCGGTTGACCTGTATTACCCCATGTACAATTTGCTGACCCGTGCCGGAGACCCGTCGGCTCGCAGCCGGCTTTTTTATAAGAGGGTGCCTTCGTATTAAACAACCGAAAAAATGCGATATTGCCGTAGTCTAAAAAAGGCACGCAATCTTTTTTTCCGAAAGGAGATCCCGCTAAAATTAAGAGAGCGCCTTTATATAATAATTCGAAAGTATTAAAAACACGACAACGGCACTCGAATGAAAATTATTAGTTGAAGAGCCAGCATTCTGGTTTTTTAAGGGGAAAAAAGGAATTAAAGTCCAACCTGTGGAAAGGGGTATTTAGTGTATGAATCGAGGTTTACAGCCTTTTCCTTAAAAGGAAATAAGCGATCGCGTGGGAATATTTGTGACGCAGAAAAAATTCTGGTATTTTCTCCCGAATAAAATGATGAAGAAATGGGATAAAAATGGATGATCTGTATAATGTGGTTTTCTAGCTTCCCTTGATATCTGCTGTAGTTTGAATTACACAGGATCAAATAAGTCTTTATAATATACAATCGGAGCACCTAAATCCTCATCTGTATATGACAATACATGCAAAACAGCAAACTGATCTACGAGATTACAATACATCACTCAGTTTTGATTTTGTCATGCACTTATTTTTGTACTTCATGAGGGTCTTACAAGGGAGATAAAAAAATTGATGTCAGGATCACATTATATACAAATGAAAATTTTACAGAAAAATTTGAATTGTGACAATCTTTTGGTTCTATACTTGTACCCTTCTGGAGGCTTGAGATTTCAATACTGGTTTCTTGAGAGGTATATTTTCTGAAATATCCCAAACATGTTCTATTTTTCCAAAATATGACGTTATAGTTGAAACTAAATTCTACGTTATAATTTTGTAACATAAACATTATTTGGAATCACTGCCAGCAATCAATACCATATCTTTTAAAACACATTTAAAAATGACTCCAGACACAACAGAATTGTTCTTCATTTAAGATCTGACAAAAACCTTACCTTATGGTATTAATGTCCGCCATGATAATTCCCCGCATCATTTTCCGTATCCAATTAATGTTTGCTTCTGAACTTCATTCTTACTTAAAACGTTCACACTTCACATAATTGCAATCCATTTTTTTAAAAAAATAATCAGGTGGCATCCACGATCAAGATTTCCACACACATCACACATATTTCAATTGTAACTATTCAGATTACCTCCGACATAAACGTAAAAAAAAAAACTATAGTTTACAACGTGTCGATCAGATCACGTGACATGGCACCTTATTGGATATTTTTCCAAAAGTTTACGTAAGAATCTTAGATAATAGAATCCATAGATCGGACATTCCTATTCCATTTACATTGTTTGTTTTGGTCCGAAAAAATTGAGCCTACCTCGTGTTTAGCTTATGGATGCCCATATGTACATTTTCTGAAGCTATTGTCCTATCTATGGATTCTATTATCTAAGGTAAGAATAGAGAGCCAACTCAATGAGAGCTCTCTGATTGGTCGGGACGGGAAATAGTGTTGGTTTTATAAGGGGTGGAATGCTAAAACGTTATAAATCCAGTTGAGCGTTGTAACGTTTTAGCGTTTCACCCGACCTCCAAGTACCACCGACCAATCACAAGATATAGCTTACACTTTATACAGATTGTCGCCTCTCTCCTTCTAGGCTCTCTACGTCAGAACAGCGACCGCGACTTTTGATTCTGAGCGACTTTGATTGTAGCGCCACCATTAACATTATGCTTGGCTTTTAAAAAAGCAATATTCCCGACTAATTGCGTGATGGAAATATATACGTTTGTATAAGGTAAACAGGTATATTTAGGTTATATTTATCCAAATAAAAGTCGCTCGGGGCCTATAATAACTTGAAAACTTTTACCGGATCTTTAAATTCTGGTCATTCTTTTTGTGTTTATAATATCTTTTACATTAATATTGAGTTATATCTTTGCAAAATTTTTAGACTATGTATCATCCGTACAATAATGGTAAAACATGGCCAAAAAACCATCCTTAATAAAGATTTAAATGCCATAATGAGCATTAAAGTTTCATTTAAGACTCCTACAATTGATATGAAATTCAGGGAAACTTTGTCTAGGTAATTTCATAAAAAAAGTTTATTATAGGCTCCGAGCGATTTTAACTGCAGCGCCACCATTAAAATTATGTTTAGCTTATAAAAAAGCAATATTCCCCGCGAACTAATTGCATGATGGAAATATATACGCTTCTATAAGGTAAACAGGTATATTTAAGTGTATATTTATTTTTAAAAAAGTCGCTCGGAGCCTATAAAAAGCTCGAGCGCTATGCCATCCAAATCGGCTCTCGAACATTCTCTATCGTGCACATACTGAGAGATAAGGACTTTGGGCCTGATTTATCAAGAGAGCGTTCGAAGCGTCCATAGAGACAACTTTTGTCATGTCTTTTTGACCGAGGAAAAGGCTCCGATCAATGTGGCCAATGATGGTAAATATCTATCGTCACAGAAGAATTACAAGACGTTGGGATGGGAAATTACACACCGTGGTTGTGTGGGGAGTAACACAAGCCATTGATGAGGTGACCGGAAAAGTCAATGAAGCGTGAATTGTTATCTGCTATAATTTTGTTATTTAATGATTTCATCTTGATCTTTGTAAGTGCATTGTTTTTTAAAAATGCCATTTTCGATAAATTAAATTAAATTTTGTAAATAAAATTTCTGGAATATTTAGATCTGCTTACATAAGTTATTTATAAAAATGCAAAATATGGATCCGTCTTTTGGGAGCCTTTCAAATATTACATCAGCATGTTGGGGGGGAGGTCCGAAATTTTCCTCATAAGCTTTTGCATAAAAGGGGGGGAGGAAGTCAAAAATTACCAAAGTTATTATGCTGAGGTAATATTTTAATGACCCCTTATTCTGCGTTAGATCCCATTTTTCTGAGATACTGCGGTATACCTCGTCTTATTCACCTGGAGAAGAATTTCTATAATCCAATGTATTGTAGCGATAATTCTCTTCTCCAGGCGAAAAGTTCCTTTAACAATCATATGCTACAAAAATTGTATCCTTTTCCAATCACCAGATTTTTGCAGTGTAGCTACAGATTTTTAGAATTCGGATTTTATTTGACTAGGAAAACAAGCTCAACATTGTCCGAAAATCATTTCCAAGGAATGTCATTAATAACTATGATCGAATTAGTCGAGTTGAGAAAAGGTTGATGTGAGCGTGGGGACGCATCGAGGTTAACAAGTATTTCACGTGTTTTACAATCATTTTTGTTTTTTACAATTCCCAGAATGTGTGATCACGGCGTCATGACACATTAAAGGAAAAAGTGACCTAATTTAATCAGTTTTTTTTCTTTTTAATTTGTACAAGATGACTTTCGATTTTGTCTCCATTATTAGGACAAGGTCGAAAAAAAAAAAAAAAAGAATTTACAACCGCCATAATCATTCGACAGCTGAATTTTTGAAAATTATACGATTCTGGAAAATTTATTGAAAATCGCCGAAAAATTAAGAAAGAGATTCTGGTTCTGCTTTTGAATTTCAAACTTTCGTTTTTTAAAAAAAATTTTCAGATCATTTTAAACTACTGATATAGGATTATTAAATAAGAGTTGTCTGGGTTACATTCATTGTGTTTATTATTATTTTTGTTTTTTTCTTTTTATATAGTTAGCTATAATATAAAATGCTTATTCGTTAATAACAGCTAAAAAAAAAAAAAAGAAAATTTGAATATACAATCACTTTCTTTTTAAGCTTAATATATAAAAAATAAAATACATCTACCTGGCACTTATAAAAAATTCTGAATTTTAAAAACCTCTATTCGATAAAAAAAAAAAATTTTAATAAAAATTGACTGAACCTACTGAATTTGTTGCGGATTTAAAAAATTTTGTAGTCATATACAGCACATAAAAATATATGACTTTTTTAAAATTAATAAGCTAATTAATAATTAGCGGTTAAAAATTTGACCTAATTACTTCCATTTAGTTTTTTTTTGCAAGGAACTATATTATCAGTCTTTTACAGTCCTTTTGTCTCAAAAATTAAACAACTAATTATTTCTATTCTTAAGACCCTGTTCCAGTTCCATACGCTTTTGTTGAAGATTGTTATAAAAATATCGACTTACCGCTTCTTGCGCCCAGGCCTGATCGAAAAATTCACACCTTCGCTCCTCTTCAGGATGACCGACTACATCAGTCAACGTCTGGAAACAACGCACATCATTAATTTTTTTAAAAATAAACAAATAAATAAAATTTTTTGTTTTGCATTGTACCTTCAAATCCCTCGTTTGAGAAATAAGCCATTTTTCAATAAACTCTTGAGGGCACTTAGAAAAACGAAGAAAAAATTCATGCTTCGTTTTCCGTTGATTTATTTCGTTAACGGTATCTCGCAGTTTATCATTCAAATTTTGAATATCGGGTTGCTCTGCGCTCACGACCATGAATCTCATCATCTGTTCAACCATGGGATCGTCTACTTCTACATTGATTTCGTAGCACGTGCTTTTCTTCTTTTCCGGATCGTCCACGTTAATTACATGATTAATTAAAATTGGATCAGCCGGATGCAACAATGGACCAAGCCTTTGAGGTATTTCTCCAAATCTCATCCTTGGACAGGCAAATATTTCTGCCAAATATTTATCACAGTTGATAAATTCTTTTTCATATTCATCCTAAAAAAATAAAGTTAAAATTTAGACGTATTCAGAAATTCTTTAATGTCATTATTTTTTTAATAAGCACAAACCTGTAATTTATGTGTTTTAATATATTGCCAAAGTGATGATATAACCATACATTTCGACTGTGTGTGAACTCCGAGAAGTCTTGCTAACCTAGTATCTAATTTGAACTTTGAGGGTTGATAATCTAACCATAATAGAATTTTACACTTAACACTTTTATCCCCTGTTCGTTTTACTTTAAACCCTTCAGGCAGGGGCATATTGTCGACTTTACGCCATTCCACTAAATAATTATCAGGTCCATATAAGTCTTTGTCTAGTTCTATAATTAAACTTTTAAAAAACGATGAAAACTTCGCTTCTCTCTGGAAAAAAATAAAAAAACAAAAATTATCATAATCATACACGTGACGGATAACATGACTTGCATCAATTCTTTTTTTTTTTTTTTTGAATAATTCATCACATGTAACTATTTTTATATTTACAATTCAGGTATTCGCACCCATTAATTTTTGTTAAAATAGGACATGCATACTTTTTTTTTGTGCTTCCTTACCCTATGTGGATGATTTTCATTCCTTTGCTCGTCTAATAAATGTCCTTCTATCCTCAATTCCCAAGATGCTACATTTCCTTCCTCCCCTTCGGCTGATTCTTTTGCAGGATGAATTATGTTGGTAATATACACTCTGCATTTTCTTTTTTGTCGTAATGGTTTTACTTTATTCATATTAATCATTCTTGATGTTTCCAATTTTCTTCTCAAAATGATAGAATCTAATTTTCTTTCAAATGCTAGGAGATCCATATAAGCTCGAGATTCTGGTATCAAAGTTCGAATCCTTTGTGACAGGATTTTATCACCTATTATTTTCTTGTTTTGCCTTGTGGGTGCGTTTATGGCATTGTATGGATGGTAACTACAAGAGCAATTAAAAGATAATTCATTAGTTCATTTTATAACAAATTTATCCAGCCGTTTTTGCTAGCTAAATAAAAAATCAAATTTAAATAAAAGTCCTAACACCAAAGATTTGATAGACTTTTTAAAAAAAAGATCTTAAACTAGTTAATTTATGGACAAATAAAAATGGGTTTATTTCCTGAATATCCATCGTTGGGACTCCACAAACAAAAAATCTATATAAATCAGAAAAGCATAAATATACCTCCTAGGACCCATTTGAACAGAAGGTGGTCCTCTTTCTGAAATAATTCTGTTTAAACTCTGGGCATAATTTCCTGGTGAACTGGTTAGTAACGGTCTTGACCCTTGCTGTGCCATCACATTACCACCGAATGCATTTGGTCCATTAAAACCTTGACGAATTTGACTCTAACAAACAAACAAAAACAGTATGATTAGGTTGTCCAAGATAACACAGTCTTTTTGTTCCACATTAACTTACAGTAATATTTTGTCCAGAATATGAACGTAAAGGCGATCCCTGAGGGCTGGGATATCTTTGGGGTATGGGTGGCCGGGGACTTCCCCCCGGAAAAAATCTCTGAGACATATTTTAATTTGTAAACTGAACGGTACTAGTGTTTTCAAATAGATTTTTAAAATGTCAACATTTCGTTAATGCCACTTTGCAACCAACATTGGAGCCACGCTCTCCTCCTTGTTGATTGTTGATAGTCAACAAGAGAGCGCGGCTCCGATGATTACTGGCGCTCATCAGTGTCCGTTTTTTTTTTTTTCAGTTTTTATTGAAAATTAAGGATAAGAATAAGAGGGGAATCCATAAGCAATAGACATTTTACTTGTTGTATATGATAGAGTCTTTGCGGAAAAAAAATAAATCTTAAAAATTGTATATTTTTTTATTTTAGATTGAGTACGCATCAGTCCCTTGTCTGCTGCCACGGTTTAATTTTTCCGCTTATGTTTAACTTATGAATAGATTATCGCTTAAATTTCACTGATGCAGGCGAGGAAAGCGAGAAAAAGACTTGATCCCGACTTTTAAAATTGTTGGAAAAGAAGAAGGGAAGTTGCTGTGCCGGAGATGGTGATACGAGCGTTACTTCTGATTCAGATTGAATTAGTCTTGCTTACAATTAAAGCATTCTTTTTTGTTAACTGAAATCTTGGATGGATTTTACACCTACTGTAAAATTTTGTATATTTTCATTATTTTGTATTCTTGTAAATAAAATTATACAAAATTTATTCAAGGTACATATAATGAAATTAAAATCAATGACCTGATCATACATTTATTAACTATATACGGTATATATTATTAATAATCGATTAATTGTTCTTGTCTGTACAATTATCATAATATACTGCGGATTAGGTTAATAGTGGCACTTGCACTTCAAAAGAATTTATTCACAAAGAAAAAAATTGTATGAAATTTGCTATAATCCCATAATCAAGTCAGTCATATGTCAGAACTGACTGACTCAACATGAACAAAACATGAAGAGCATTTTAATAGACAGTTCAGCTGGAGTTTTCCACAGTCCTGCTTCAGATTCAGTTTCAAAACGAATAACATGCATTACTTCAAATACTTCAAATACAAGCAATACTTCAAAATCAGTTCCACGGTATTTTGTTGACAGAGGTTTCTCTAGATGAACCTCAGCCTATAGGCGCAAGTGCATGTGCGTGTGACTCGTAAAAACGGATTTGGCACCAAATAGCTCTCAAAGAACGACTTTCAAATTTGGAAACTTGGTTACAAGTGCCAGATAATTGCGATTTGGAAAATGTACTAAATTAAATAAAATTATCTAACTGCTTGCTGTATTCGGACAAGCCTTTTCACGTTTTATGTTTTCATCACGTTGCTTTCCATTAAACTGAAAACGATCTGGAATCTAAAAATGCCATAAATAATAAATTTACTGAGTAATTCTATGTTACACGAGCTCATCCCATTTAAAAATTTTTTTCATCCATTTCGTAGTCATGATATTGAAAGTAGAAATAATTAATTTTGGGTTTTTAAACGGAAAAAATCCCTTTTTTCCTTAACTCTTTTACCGCCAGAAGCGAATTTTTAATGGAATAATTAAATTCATGTATAAGAGAGAGAAAAAATTCCCAGTCCGAGCACATTAGCCGCGAGGAGTCTACAAATATAAGAGAGTAAAATGTTCTTTCTGTCGGGGACCAGGAGTCGTGGCTTAAAGGTAGAGCTTCCGTCCGGCAAACGGAGAGATCGGGCTTCGTTTCCTCGCGGTTAATGAGCTCAGACTGGGGATTTTTTTTCTCTCTTATACTTGAATTTAATTGTTCCATTAGAAATAATTAAACACATTTTCAGATCTCTTAAGCTTTAAAGCATTACGATATAAAGTCATTGAGAATAAATATTCCGATCTACAATATAACTGAAAAAAAAAAATTTACTGACCATCAGTACCACCAAAATTTGATTAATAACCGCTTTGTCATTAACCGTGATAAATGACCATGATAGTGAATTTTATCCACTATCTTACAATCAGCAAATTACATAAATTAATATGGTCAACTTCCTAACAGGTATTGGTGAATTTGGACCTAAAGTAGGTTTATCCACTCCGTAAAAATATACTTTTGTCTTTTTAATATAAAAAATATGCTTCTACGATAATAGTACTTATTTTTATTTGGGAGGAAAGGCGAATCTTTCGCTGCCTGAAATTAAAAAAAAAAATTTTTGAATTATTAATTAATATTGGGTAATCCGACATTTTCTATAAAATTTTATAAACCATTTTTTTTTACTTTTCTAATTAATTAATTAAAATAAAAGATAACTCTACATCAGCCATTCTGAAAAACCCTCTCCAAACTTGATAGATTTTATAATTACCATAATTAAAATGACAACGAATCCCGAAGAAGCTCCTAGTTTATTAACAATTAAAGCTTTAATTTCTATACGGGGTTTGCTGTTGCATTTGCATAGGATTTCTGAATGGCTGAAAATTGTCCCATGCTGAAAAAAAAAAATAATAATAAAACATACAAACAAAATAAAACAAAAAAAATGATAATTGGAAAATAAATTATAAAAATAAATCCAAATATTAAAAAATAAATGAATGCAATAAAATTTAATATAAAATAACTACGGTTTCTAATTTTTTTTAATCTAAAATTGTAATAAAAAAAAAAAAAAAAAAAATACTAACCGTTTCTGATTCCAAGGGCTTGTTCCAGTTCCACACGCTTTTGCTGAACTTTAGTGTAGAAATACCGGCACACAGCTTCTTGTGCCCAAGGTTGATCGAAAAATTCGCACCGACGCTCTTCTTCGGGATTACCGACTACATCAGTCATTGTCTAAAAAAAAAAAAAAACAAAAAATATTTTTATTAGTCTGCTCCAACTTTTTATTTTGTTTTTTTATTTTTCCCTACCTTAAGATCCCTAGTTTGGGAAATGATCCATTTTTCAATAAACTGCTGAGGATCTTTAGCAAAACTAAGGAAAAACTCTCGACTCGTTTTCAGTTGATTTATCGTATCGACGGTTTCATGGATTTTATTGTCCAAGCTTTGAATTTCCTGTTGGCTCGCAGTCGATAGAAGGAAATTGTTCATTTGGGTTTTTAAAGTGTCGTCAACTTCGACGTCTATATCGTAACAAGCGGTTTGCTTTTGTTCTGTGCCCTCCACGCTGATTATATGATTGATGACAATTGGATCAGGAGGATGGAGCAAAGGGTTGATCCTTTGGGGTATTTCTGCGAATTTCATCCTGGGGCATGCGAAAATCTGTTCTAAATATTTATCACAGTTGATAAATTCCCGCTCTTGAGCATCCTGTAATTGAAAGAAAATAATTTTTAAAATTTTCAAGTACAATTAAACAATTTTTATCATCAAAACAAAAACTAACTTGCAACTTGTGTGTTTTAATATACTCCCAAAGGGAGGATATAATCATAGGTCTCGTTTGCGTGTGAACCCCAAGCAGCCTAGCCAATCTAGGATCCAATTTAAACTGAAGAGGTTGATAATCCAGTAGTAATAATATCGTGCATCGAACGTTTTTATCTCCCGGTCTTTTCACTTGAAAACCATCGGTCTCCTGTGTGGTCGCAGTCCTGTGCCACTCGACCAAATGGTTATCCGGTCCATACAAATCTTTATCTAATTCGATAACTAAACTTTTGAAAAACGAAGAGAATTTTCTTTTGACCTAAAAATAAATTAAAAAAAAAAAAAAAAAAATCACAGTACTGCTTTTGCTCAAATATAATTAACAAAAAATTCATCAACTGTTTTAACTTACCTTACTAGGATCATTTTTCGGATCATCCAATAAACGCCCTTCGACCCTCAATTCCCAGGACGCCACGCTCCCTTCTTCCCCTTCCCCTGGCTCTTTTGCAGGGTAAAAAGTATTCGAAATAAATATGCGCAATTTTCTCTTCTGTTTTAAGGGTCTTTTCAACGCTTCCTGTATATCCAGCCTTTTTCGCATAATTGTCGAATCTAATTTCCTTTCGAAAGCAAGGAGATCCATATACGCTTGAGATTCCGGAACCAAATCACGAACCTTTTGAGGAAGTATTTTATCCGCCAGCTTTTTCTTTTTCTTGTTCATTTGATGTATGTTGTAATCGCTGTAAGGAAGATAACTGCATGAGCAGTTAAATCCATTAATTATTGTTTATAAAAAAAATTTACAAAATGGGATGTCAGAAAATGTCAATGAAACATAAACAGATTTAATTTTCAGGCAATTAAGTACCCCAGAGACAATAATAGTTTTTTTTAAAGTAATTTAACATGTTGCAAATGTTACGTATTAAAATCTCAAGCAATGCATTCTAGGTTAATACATTTCAGCTACGTTATTTTCGAAAATCAGGGTTAAAACAATATAAAACTATAATAATAACGATAACAAATGCTTTTTCATTACAATAATAATAATAATGATAAATGCTTATTTAAATATCCCTGAAATTATTTTAAAAAAAATTATGTTATTTCTACATGCAGTTAAAATATGTTATTCTACTACGAAATATAAAAATTTTAAACAAAAATATCAGAAAAAAAAAAAAAAAAAATGCCATTCATGCAAACAATCCTCATTACTTTTTATAAAAAATTTATTAATTTATTAATATGTAAATGCAAAACAGCCCAAACCGAGACTCTTTTACTTTTTTAATTTATTCCAAGCCCAAGAAAATGAATTAACTTACTTATCGGGCTGAGCAGGTGGGGAAGAATTTCTCTCAGCAGCAGAACGCTTATTAGATGAAGCACCACCCCTATTATGGAAAATAAATGCCAATAGACCATGTTAGCAACACCCCCTTTTCAAGCCATAAAAAATTTAAAAAAACTTTTGTCCTTTACAAAGTGCCATAATTTGTTAGTTTACTATTCTAATGAGAAAATATTACTGTGAACTGAAAGCTTTTGTGATGGAATCTACCAAGATATTGTAAATTTAACCCAAACCAAAAGCAATGTTATTTACACTTGTCACACAGAATATCTAAAATATTATTAAAATAGTCAAATACTCACTTCTTTGGAGGACCCTGAACAGGTTGCGGCCCTCTGTCTGGAATACCTCTTTTATTGGAATTTGGAGGTCCAGCTCTTGGTTGATACACAGTTGAAGGTCTTGGGCTTTGCTGTGTCATCATATTACCGCCCGATGTAGGTGGACCATTAAACCCTGGACGGTTCTGTAGCTGAACATAAATAGCATTATAATACCACACTTATAAACAATGAAGAACATAAATACATAAATTGATCAATACAAATGCAAAGAAATGTTCGAATCCACTCACCGGGAAATTCGGTCCTGCATATTGACGCAACGGCGGTACCTGAGGGCCAGGATATCTCTGAGGTTGAGGGGGTTGCGTACTGCCCCCCGAAGAAAAACGCTGAGACATTTTAAATAATTATTTCACAAGCTTTTCAAGCTTTAGACGTCCATTATGCCAACATCAAAACTGACTGACGCCATAAATTTTCCAAGACTTTCTAATTCCACGACTCGCGTGGCAACAGAATTTTTCAAAAATATGGGCGCGCGAAAAAAATTAATTTTCTTTTTTCTTTTAGTGAAGGTAATTTCACATAAGGACACCGTCGAATGGCCAATGGATCCCTTCCGAAAGCCATAAAAACAAGGGAAATTTTTTTTACATATACTGTATATTATTACATTCAACAAAAAAATAGCATTCAGAATTTTTTTTGATTGGAAGTACAACAACAAATATAATTACAGTAACACTGATATTAAAATGATGGCAATAAGAATAATCAAAAATGGTAACCATGATTTGATAATCCCTGAAAATCCCACATATTTTCCATATATAAAGACTAAAAAAGCTAGCTTTATCATGTTCCAGGACGTTGATTCATTGTATGCCATTCTATTTAATGCATTTGCCACATGTGAGTGGCAATTATCACAAAATAAATTATGCTGAAATAAAAAAGAATTGGACTTTTAATGCATCTCAAATATAAAATGAATAACTCATGATATTTATTATTAATTAACTTACCATTCTTCCACTGTATAATTCACTTGCATCTGTTACTGCCTTATCCCATCCATCTTTTTCTCCTTTGGCAAGTAAAGGATTTAATTGCCAGTATTTTGTTGGTTTTCCAAAGGCCATATTATCAGTACTAACAAAATATGGTCCAGCAAAGTCTCTAATAACTCCAGTTGATAGAGCTATTCCCATATGACCAATGATTGGAAAGAGCCATGTCAAAAGAGGTATAGGGGTCCATACAATACAAAATGGATACCTTTGGGCTTCATGATTTATTTTTGGTTCTCCAGTAAGGGTAGGAGACTGAGCTTCAATTTGACTGTCCATTTTTTGATTGATGGTTACGACTACCTTTACTAATATGTGATTTACTTATGTTTATCTTTTCATGGCATAAGAGAGATTGTAATATTAGTTTTTAAAATAAATATGATTACAATCTTCAGTCTACATTGCCAGTTTCTCTGAGAATAATAACATGATTAAGTACTATTGCACTAGAATTAGAAATTTTGACTGTTTTTGATGCATTTGTAACTCCATATAAAGTTTATGAAATTTGAATAAATAGCTTCATTTTGAGATCTGAAAAAGAAATAATAAGTAAAAACAACGAACACTTATAAAAATATTAAGGTTTTACCTGTGAATTTCTAATCCATGGGAAGTGTATAATCCCCACACAACATTGGGAAATTGGTATACTTTTTTAATAATTTAAATTTTGTGTTCAAATAAAAAAACTTGTTCGTTTATAGGAAAATATCAACAGTATCAAAATACAATATGTCAACAGCGCATTCTTTGGTCGTGGGATTAGAATTTTTTAAGAACAAAAAAAAAATGGACGGGTGACTGACAGTTCTTTTCTTTGTTATTGCCATAGAAATTGCGTTATAAATTACGATTATTACGAACTGTCAGTAGCTAGTTGATTTACTAGTTTACAATATTAGTAAGTATAAAATCACATGTTTAAACTATTTCATAATCAGCCGTAACTTGTCTGTTCGGTGAGTCATTAACAAAAATACATTTTTGTTATTGTTTTAGGTGCAATCATGTTTTCAATGATATTTGGCAAAAAACATCAGAATCACGGTACTGACGATACTGCTGTGGAGCAAACAGCGCCAGTTGAAAATGATTATGTATTTGTTGAAAGGCGACATTCAACGCAGCCGGGACTTAGTGGATCTGTATATCCTAACTTAAATCCTTCTTTGCCAGTTGTTGATAGTCCTTTACCATATTCTGTATCTCCTAGTCTGCCTAATTTAGCTCAGCCAATTGCATACAATAAAAATCAAAAACAAGGCTCTATTACAGTACCTGACAGTAAAGATATGCTAAGTGGTGTTCCATTCACATTGTCATCACAATTTAATTCGTGTAACGATAATAGTGATTATATACTTAATACACTTCTATGTAAAAGGGATGAAGTAAATGAAGATTCTGTTTCAAATCTTTTTGATTATAATTTTTCATTAGAGAATCAATTGTTAAAAGAAATGGAATCTTATAAGCCATAAGTTAAAATTATATTTTTGTGTTTAAATTTGTTTGACATATAACATAAATGTGTACTGCAACAATTATTTTTTTAAAGCTTTAAGATGTTAAAACAGACAATTTGCTGAACGATTACTGTAAATAATGTGATTATTGTTTTTTAAATGAAATACTCTGTAATTTTTTTTAGTTAATTTACAAGAAATAAATTTTTTCAATAAAATATTTTTATAAAAAATATATAGATTTAAATTCTTTTTTTCCTGGAAAGCAGGTATAAAATTTTAAAAAAAAGTGTTTAGGCATACACTGAAACAAGAATGACTGCACTAATGATGATGCAGAATGGTAGCCAAGTCTTGACAAATCCTAATATGCTTACATATTTTGCCCTAATAAAAACTAATAATGCTAAATGTATCATATTCCATGATCTCGATCCGTTATAAGACATCCTATTTAATGCATTTGCCACATGTGAATGACAGTTGTCACAAATCAAATTGTGCTAAAACAAAACAAATTTTTAAACTTTTTCGCTCATGGAAAAGAAATTAATGACAGAGATAATTACAATTCTTTCTTTATATTCTTCGCTTGCTTCATGAACAGCCCTATCCCAGCCTTCTGTTTCATCTCTTGCAAGTAATGGATTTAGCTGCCAATACCTTGTCGGTTTACCAAAAGCCATTTCACCTGTACTTACATAGTAAGAACCTGCAAAATCTCTTATGACTCCATTAGACATGGCTATTCCCATATGACCGATGAAAGGGAATAACCATGTTAAAAGTGGTATGGGCGTCCACACAATACAAAAGGGGTATCTTTGAGCTTCATGACTTATTCTAAATTCCGACATAAGGATTGGAGATCTCGCTCTAGCTTGACTGTTTGTTTTTGATAATTTAATAAGGAATGATAATTTTGAAATAAATATTTATGCCTGAGTGATTCACAAAAATATGCCAAGAAAAACTTTTATTACATTTTTTTGATATTTTGAAATGTAAAGTAATCAGTTTTTTTAAGGATTCTCCTGCCACGTTGGAATATGGAGGATTGGAAAAGGCGGTACTATTTTAAATACTTCTCATATAAAAGCTGAGGTTTTTAGCTTTAAGTGTTTAGGTGAATGAATGATGTTCCAAAATCCCTGGAATTTGCAAAGGCAAAGGTGATAATCAATAAAAATTACTCACATGTATAAAATTATAATTCAAAGTCCACATTTTATCACAATATTTTCCGTTGTCTCACTCGACTGATCAGGAAGAAAAAAAAAAAAAAAAATAGGATCTGCTGCGTTAATTTACCTATCTCACAAGAAAATGGCAAAAACTTAAAAAGCAACATATACATAATCGCTTTGTACATTTTTCAATGAAATCAATTTCTAATTATTATAAAGCAAAATAAATTAAAATGGATTCTTATTTTTTTCCGTAATAATCACAGTAAGTTACTGAATGTACTAAAATAACAATATCGCCTTAATGGTAACAAAGATTATTACATTCAAAGTTTTAAACTTTGTTTTTTACTTAGTTTTATAAAATCATTTTCTTATACAGTAAAAACACAACTAATAAAACGTCAAATCCAAATACAACTAATTAAACTCCAATTTTTTTTTCAAAAGTTCAGTTTAATATTTGATTAAAAATCTGTAAAATCATATCAGTTCTCTTATGCATTATGCGGCACTACTAGAATGTTGTGTTCGTTAGACGTGGTTGCCCGATGCAATTTTTTATCAAATATTAAATTTTTATTGTCAATCAGTATAAAGATTTTCGGTATTTGCATTGACTGTACAGTATACTTATGTGCTAAACATTTTCACGAATGCCCAGACGGTTTAAGGGAATCTACAAGAGACGATCAAAGGTTTAGCAGCTAAATAAACGTTCCAGATTAAAAGCCAACCATTTCTGATGCTCTATTGCAGTTTTTAAGTTTGGAATTAGGATTTTTACGGCGAACTAAATCCGCTAGAGGGCTGTCGGCTGCTATTACGGTAAAATGGCGGCCGGCTTCGGATTGGTTAATAAATATTCCGTTTTCATATTAAAGTGATTAAAGTCATTTTTTAACCAATCCGAAGCCGGCCGCCATTTTACCATGATAGCAGCCGACAGCCCCCTAGCGGATTTAATTTGCCGTAAAAATCCTCATTAAAATTCATAGAAAAATCAGGGTTGGGATGCCTGGAATTAAAATTTAGTTGCAATCTCCGTCTTTTAATATTTTCATGTAGAGACCCGATAGAATTTTAATTTCACGGCTTTACTTTCATAAAACTTAACTTTTAATGGAGTAACAATATTTGGAGGTCACTTTTCCAAACTTAATAAGCAAAAAGAAAGCGAGCCTAACAGTGATTACAAAACAAAAAGACATATTTACCATTTATGGGAGTTATAGCGGCTTAATCTTTAACAGAGATTTACTGTACAGCGTGTTAACAGATTCCAAATAATGCCATATTGATTTTAAATATACTAAAGAACATAAAATGCGAGTATTATTAATTTTAAATTTTTACATAAAACAATATCTTTGGAAAAAATTTAGAAAATATGTCGTTTGAAATCATAATCGAGTTGAGGTTAAATCACTTTAAAAATTTCCAATTAAAAAACATGGTTTCAACAAAAAGAATTTTCTCCAATTCTTTCAGTAAATTTTTAAAATATTCGCCTTTCTTTTAAAGGCAATTTCATTCGTTAAATAAAAATTAAGATATGAATTAACTTCACTTGATTATATTTTTCTACATGATTTACAAACTCCAAAATTGAAACTTTTTAAAATTATTTTTTTGCTGTTTTAAAGTTTTGTACAGTTACTTAATAATCTAAAGTGTTGAAATCTTCTTATCAAAAATAAATTTTTTTTCAAAATGCTTCAAACATATTGGAAGCACCAAAATAAAAAACGAATTTCTTTTCAAACAAAGATTTTTCCGGATGTTTCTTTTTTTTTTTTTTTCTTTGTTCTCTAAAATATAGTCAGAAAAAAATAATTTTAGGAGCAATATGTAAAAACAAAATGTTAAAAGTTCTTATATTTTGTATTTTTCCCTTTGATAAAAAAACAAAAAAAGAAAACAAAAATTATACAAAAAAACTTTTTTCAAAAGGAAAAAAAAAAAAGATATAAAATAATCAAAACACTGCATCATTTTTTCTTTAAACAGTAACAATTAAATCCTTAAAATTTTTGTTAAAAGTAATAAAAACTTTCATTCAAAGTGTCATTATTATGATTTCAAGAAAAAGAAAATGATAATTATAAAACAAAGTGGTAAAAAAATATTGATATTGTTATTTTCGCTCCATGCTCAGCAACCAATTTGATTTTGTAGAAAATTCATCGTTATGAAAAACCAAACAATATTTTTAACATCAGTCCTTTTTTCATAAGACTTTGTCTGTTAAAGATTTTACATAAGCTTCATGTATTTTCGTCATAAAGTCTGCATCATGTTTTAGCAAATAATTAAGAGCTTGCAACAACTGGTTCCTTGTCAAAGGTTCAGGTTTAGGGTCTGGATCTGCAAACACAAAACCTGATTCGTGTACTAATGAATCTTTAGTGGAGGATGGAGTAAACATAGCAGGTGGCATCAAAGCCGGTTTTTGAGGTGTTTCTAATGGCGTGCGGGGAGCTGAGAGAGATCTGAATTCCGTAGAATCTACAACTGGATGTTGTGAATATACAGGAGGATTGATGGTGAGAGCCTTAAAAAATTAAAGCCATTTTCTAATTTTTTGGTAGAATCATCTACATTTAAATGGTTTTCAATATCAACAAGCTGTCCTGATGAAGGTCTGATAAAATTTTTTAATACTTGGGAACCAGGTGTTTCCTGTGGTGTGACTGATCTCTGCTGCTTTTCTATGTGCTCTACAGAATGTACAGGATTGGACATTAACTGATGTATTAAAGGGTTTAAAGGACCTTTGTCATTTGCTTCCCTAGTAGTTACAGACTGTGATCTTCCTAATAGCATTCTGGACCCACTTACAGTTGGAGCAGCAGGTGGTTTTGGAGGTGCACTACCCCCAGCTTTTAAAATGAAGTCCATTACACTCTGCGGAGTCTGATCGGCTTTCTGAGGGCTAGCTTTATTTCCTATATTTTTCACATTACTCGGCGACTTGGAACTGTTAAAAGCTTCCTGTGCTTTACTTAACATGCTATAAATGTCCACATTCGAATTTTTATTAACTAATGGTTTGCTTTCCCCTGTCTGCTTCATCAGATCCTGAATAAGTGTCGCTAACCGCGTACACTCCTCCTTTTCGTAAAACCAGATACCGTAAATACAAAGCTTAGAATTACGATATAATAAAAAAGGTTCGTGTAACTGAAGATCCAATTTATTCGTTATTGGTTCGATTAAGTTCGTTGTGTTCAATCGATTCAAAACTAGTATGTTAAAGTATGGTTCACCTGTACGGGAATATACGAATAACGATCCTTCCACATTCGTCTTTTCCCATTCGTTTTCCTCTGGATTAAAAGTATACAACGCCACGAACTTTGCTGTATCCAATATTTCTTTAACATACGGATCGAACCTCTTCAACGCAGCTTCGTTTAGAGTCGCCTGAGCTGGTACGTCAGCCATTTTAGATTTTTTGTTATCTTTGCATCCAGTGATGCCAAAGCATAGAGAAAAGAAAACTACGTAGAGAGGCAACTTCTATGTTAAGAGTACGCATCATCGTGGCAGCTGACAAATCGTATTTTTCGATTTGGGGGAAAACGAAGATGAATCTCGAGAATCAAAAAGCTAGCCCATAATTAGATTTAAACTCTGAATATGCGCTAGCTTTTTGATTCTCGAAATTCTCCTTCGTTTTCCCTCAAATCGAAAAATACAATTTTTCTGCTGCCACGATGATGCGTACTCTTAAGAGTACTAGAGAGCCTAGAAGGAGAGAGCCGACAATCTATACGAATTTTCAGCTGTCTTTTGATTGGTCGGGACGGTACGTGGTCCTAGAAACCTTTTTAACCTCATATCAATTGTTGGTTTATGTCCGTTAACGGCGTTAATGTATGTCAAAATGTATTTCTAACATAAGATTGAAATCCTTTCTACCTTTTAACAACCAGTTTCATTTTTAAAAAAATAAACAAACTGTATGTAAACAAAACCAACCGACTACAGGTTGAGGTTAATTGAATTTCTAGTACCACGTTCCGTCCCGACCAATCAGAGACCTCTCATTATGTTGTCGGCTCTCTCCTTCTAGGCTCTCTAAAGAGTACGCATCAGTGAAATTTAAGCGATTATCGATTCATAAGTTAAGCATAAGCGGAATTATTGAATCGTGGCAGTAGACAGGTGACTGATGCGTACTCTTAAAATCTCGTCGTGTCGTCACTCGGCCTAAGATGGCGACACGTTAGTTTGTACACCGAGACCCAGATGACGCTGCCGTCAATATGGCGGACGCGCGGGAGGTTTGAATTTCTCTTCGATTATACCTTCCGTTATTTATGATTTGGAAATCGTTTCATTCTTAATTATTTAAAACATTTAAAAAAAAAATCGTAATCTATTTTTGAATGTTTTACGTAATTAAGAATGAAACACGATTTCCCAGATAAACAGATGGGGGGGAAGGGAAAAAAAAAAAAAAAATGACAAAAAAATATAATCAGACCTAGGCACTTTATTAGGCTAAAAAAATCATTTAACTTGTATTTACATGAAGGTACTTTTACATTTTATCCCGCAGTACCCAATTAGTTTCAAGTATCCATTCTCAAACTAACATGCTCACATCAAAGCATTTAAATTTTATTGTTTTTTTATAGGAAAGTAGGTTAAAGGTTCATAGCTTTTACTTGATGCTAAGGTTTATAGCAATTTACTTGATGCTAAGGCTATGGTCCACTAAAATGCTCAAAGGCCGAGAACCCTATAGATGTACTATCCCTGTAGTTTGTTTCAAAGAGAGCTATTGGACATAGGACCCAAAAACTGTCAAATTGAACATAACCATAATAATGCATAAGAGCAACTGCATTTTATTAAACAAGGAAATCCTCAACACAACGGAACATTTTGTGATATTGTTCATCATCATAGATACATAAAAAACATTCCAGTTCAGAGATCAAAAGCTTAGCATTAAATACTACTTCACTGATAAATTTTTTCACTAGCACAAAGTTCTCCTTTTCAAATATTTCTTTCCATTTGCTGAGAATAACTGATACCTTTTCACTGACACATTCATTGTTAAATAATTTTTTGACAATGTCGCAATCCCTGTTTTCCACTAATAAAAATTTAGTTTTTCTAACTAAAAAAGTTAATTTGGTTTCTTTTGAAGTTTCATGCCAAATTTTTTGAAATGCTTGTAAATAAATCTGGTTTCGTACTTTATGCTGCTTCCTGTTTAGATTGCCAATACAAATTGATATTAAATCAAGAAAAAAAAAATTATTCAAATCAAATTTTTTTTTTATACACACATCCAGAATATGTGGAACCATTTCTCTAAATGGCCAAACTGGTAAAAAGTATAACAACAGATATTTTAAATTTTCTCGAACAAAATTAGATTTTTCTTCTTCAGACATCAGTTTCAAAATCATCAGCATTCGATCTGATTTATAATCAGGATTTGGATAAAAATGTAATCGCTTATTAATTTTTACTGCATCCTCATAATTTAATTGCATTTTGACCATTTTAGAAAAAAGTAAAGACTTATCCTCATATTCATGCAGCTTGGTTGCAAGATACCTAAATGTTGGTGGGCATGACCTCAATATCATCTGTGGCAATACTTCTAAAGGAATAATAAAATCTTTATTTTTCAAATAAGGTTCTGGTATTTTAACATATCCATTGGGATTATATTCTGGAACAAATTTTCTCTTCCATTTATATTTGGGTTGGATAAAATTCCAAACACAAATGATATTAAATATTATGTCTTTTTTCAATTTTAAATTCAGTCCAGGATGTAGAAATTCTAAGTAAACAATAATATCATTCTGATACTTTTTAATAATTTCTATGTTAGAGTGCCAGATTGCATCATCAATGAATTTTTTAAACTTTTCAGAGTCTTTTACAGGAACATTTTTGAAATGTAAGGCTGAACACTTATAAATTGCAGTTCCATTATTGGAAAAAGAGTAGAAATGCTCTGTTTTAGCTGTTTCAGTGCATTTACAACAACGAACATATTCCCAAAAACAAGTGTTCACTTCATCACCTTCTCTGAACTCATCATAAAAATAAAATATTTTTTCTCCTAATAGAATAATTATTTCCTCCAGATCCTCTTTCACTCCCGTCGGCAACATTAGCAAATCCGTCTTTTTTAAAACATAACTGATAACTTCTTCCCAGCAGCAATAATGATCGTCCGATAAATTCCTTGCCAGCCGAGTAAAGTCAAGAAAACGGAACTTATTTATGGGCAACTTCAATTTTTTTTGTTCAATTAATTCATTTATTTTTATTTTAACATCTTGTGACTTCCAAAGAGTTTGAGCAATTATTATTATTGCACTTCTTTTCAAACTCAATCCCAAATCAAAGCGTAATTCTACCATTTTTTAGACCACTTCTTGTTATTTAATTACTTCATTGAATCGAAGTCGTAAATGCTTTTACGCTAGGTTTATTAATTTAATAATTATATAATAATTATTCGATGAATATAATTTAATTCCGTGCGAAACATGTACTTCTATCTACAACGGAAAAATTTTACGTGTCTAAAGAAAAATGAACGCTTGAGATTCTTTTGCAAAGTAGTTCGAAATAGAGGTAACAATTTTCCTTCTCATATAAGCTAAATATTAAAAGAAAAAAAACATGGTGGACAGGTGTCACTATTTCGTTAATAAAGGTTCATTTCAGCATCATTATTATCATTGGAATACTCTTAGCACAAGCTTTTTTTTTCTTACAAAACCTAATCATGTGTATTTAATTTATTAATTATCTGTAAAATTGGTTTTTTAAACTTCCTTAAGTATTGAATTTTTACCTATTTCAAAATGAAAATCCCAAGTTACGGTGATTGATCCAGCTACTGTATCTGTGTCAATTTACAGCATCTTTACATTCAACTTCTTTTTTATTTTTTTTAGGTATATAAAAACGTCTTCAAGATGGGGAATAAGTTGAATAAGTTTTTAAAAGCCCCCATTCAGAATTCCAAATCAGCCCATCAAGAACCTAAATGGTATGTTTTCCTTCTCCTGTGAATGTTCTTGGCAAATAATGTCTTTTTTATTTTTCAGTTTGAATCAACTTTGCAAGAAATTTTCCGAATATCGGTTTTTTTCATTTTTGGAGACTTTATCTAAAAAAAATGGTGGTTCAGAAGATGAACCAGTTTGGTTAAATCACATTCCACATCAACCTGAGATAAAAAAGGCAAAAATGAAGGCTGGTTTTCTTTCAGATTATATTAGGTTTGTATTTTTTTTTTAAAAATTTTGTAAAACCTAGTATTTATTTTAATTTTTATTTCAGGTACAAAGATTATAGCTATTTTCGTCAAGTAGGACAAAGATTGATATTCAGTCCTCATCAAATAGGTATTATGTTTAGTGCAAGAGGATATTCCACTCAAAAAGAGTATGATATTAAAAGTTTATTGGATATGTCTGACGTATATTTAAAAAAAGATCCCATGGATGTAGTTCAGTGCGCAGAGAAATGTTGGTTGGCTGTGGTTCTTTCCATAAAGTTGGTTTTTTTTAGACACAAAACTGAGCTCTGGGGCCATGAGGCTGTGTCGGCAGCGGGGAAATGGATCTTGTTTGATGAGAGTGATAAAAACAACATATCATTGATGGATTTTAGCGATTACTTCACTGCTCTAAATAAAGCCAGTCTCTTCTTAGTCCTTTACTCGATTTCGACCGTGGTGATCTCTCACATATACCTGTGCGTGCGCTCACAGGCATATGGGACCTACAGTTTAACGCCGGTTCCGAACGGCTATTTTTGAGAGATTTACTTGGCAATTACCGCTCGGTGGTTTGCCATTGCCTTCCGAGGGGTGATGACCGTTGATTTTCTGACTAGCGCACTAGTTTAGGCCTGAGAAAAATTCCTAGCTGTGAACTAGGATAGAAGCACGACTCGTCGCATCGAGAGTCGAGCACGCTATGAACTAGGCTACGGACCACCACAAATGAAGCCAGTAATTTTCATAAAATACATTATGGTCATTGTGTGGAATTCGAAGAATTTTTAAAAGGCGAAAGAAAATATACACAACCTATGCAACCATTTGCAGCAGGTAGTTAATGTGAGCATTGGTCACGATGAGAACAACCCAGCTTATACAAAATTTTTAAAGTTCTTAAAATCGCAGGGAATGCAAATGACTAAAATTGCCGCACGTCAATGTGTGGTATACAATAAAACTTTTGATGTTGAATATGCTGTTATGAAAAGGCGTAAGCAAAAAATCAAAGGAAACCTCCCTTCACCATAATAACTAGGAATTTGGAAAAGCCGAGAAGAGAAAACCGATGCGGATAGTGTCGTTAAAAACTAACTGTTTTTTTTTTCGGAGGTGGCACAGGAATTTTTTTCTTTTTAATGAGTCTTAAAAAAGGTTTTTTTTTTTTCTGTGATTTTTACTGTGATTAAAAAAAAAAAAACTTTTTATCTGAGGAGATTATCGGAAAAGTAATGGCCTATACTCAGATAAATCGAATTCTTTTTTTTTTTAAATATATTTTTAAAAGAATTGTAAATTAATCTATTGAGCGGTTTTTAATCGTCTCGTTTGTTATTTTTTGAAAAGAATACACCAAAAAAAAAATTTCGGTGCAATAAAGATTAAACAGGTTTTCGTATAATTATAATTTTTTTTTTTTTTTCATAATGACCATCTCCCTTTAAAAAGAAATTGAGATTTAATGGATTGAGACTGCCTGACTGTGGTCTCGATTTTGTGGATTGTTTTTCTTAGCGACTCAGTTTCATCGTTCCTAGTCCATGAAGCAAGCACGAAAAATTGGTCACTTGCCACGATATTAATAAAAAAAAAGCGCCTCTAGTCGCGCCAGTCTAATCAGAGTTAAAATGGAGACTTGAATATTACGGCTTGCTCAAAATTGATTGGATGCCTTCTATTTTAGGAAAAGAAACCGTTATATTGGAGACTCTTAGTCCTTGGTTCAAAATCGTTTATTATTTCTGATGCTGTTAAGTTCTTTCGGGAGGCATTGCAAGTTAAAAAAGTTTTAGCAAACCAACCTTTCAATTCTTTCTTCAAATGCATTACATCTAATGAACCAACTGTTTTTGGAAGACTCATAACGGGTTCGCAGTAACATCATTTTTTTAGAATCTTATTTAAAATATGTGTGCAAAAAAAAAAGGATGATTATGGATTGAATGCAAATAACTAGTAAGTATAAAAGTAAAATGTCGGAAAAATTCGCCAATGCTCCAGTTTTTTTCTATAACGATAACTCTTGTTAATCCCCTATTAGCAAACTCTGAATAACATGGAAGCCATAAATAAGGCCATTGAAAGAAATAAATAAGTAGATCATATTCAATAATAATACTCCAAGCCAACTTTTCTGTACATTAAAAAAAGTTTTCAAATTATCTGACGAATTAATATTTTTGGCGTACATCATGACTTGGTAATTCTCACTACTTTTTTCAAAAAATAAAAGAATATGAGGGCGGAAAAAAAAAATCAAAATAAATCAAAACCAAAAATAATTTTACAATACTTATCATCACTTTAATTAAAGAAAAATTAATAAACGGATGAAATAATTTAAAAAAGAAGATAAATAAATAAAAGAGAAATAAATTCAATAAAAAGCACAATTTTGATTGGGCCTTGATGCCAATTTTTTTAAAAAAATAAAACAATCATAACCATGATAATCTTTACAAAAAAACGGGGAAGGTTTTATTCTTTAAAAAAATTTTTTAATTATAATTTAAACACAGAAAAAAAAAAAACGGAATGTCAATTTCATATAATAGCGGTTTTATATTAAATCTTAAATATTGAAATTATAAATTCGTCCCTTTCGAGTGTCGCTTATCACAAAAAAAAAGAACAAAAAAAGAAATCAAGGACCCAAGCCAGACAAGAGACGTTTTTAAATTTTTTAACACAGCGCCACCAAATACTTTTTTTTTTCACCGGAGAAACCTTACGTCCCTTTGAAAAAAATTTGTAGGATCCATGACTTTCCATTACACCGTGATACTTTAATCCTTTTCGATATTTTTCCCTTTTTTTCGGTTATATCTTAAACTAATTTTTAATAATAATTTAATTAAAAAAAAAAAGACGGGTCAATAGTAAAAAAAAGTATGCTTTTAACAAGACAAAAAAAATATAGCTTAACGAATTATTTTTAACAATTTAAATGCGAGCATACCAAAAAAAAAAAAAAAAATTATCAATGATGAATTAATTTTTTTGATTTCCGTTTAAAAAATAAATCTGACAGCTCAATGACCATGTTAATCAAGGCTCAATATATATATATTTTTTTTTGCTGTAAAGAAAAAATGTTAAAACTATGTGATTTAAGTATTTTGGAACAGAAAAAAAAAAAAAATGAGACGTTAATTTTTCATACACTTTAAATAGATAAAACAAAGCTCGTAGATTATGTTCTTTTCATGAAATCTATGTAAATCACCTTAATCAGGTTGATAAATTCACTTAATAAAAAAAAATTTTAATAATTGAACAAATGAATTTAACAACCATTTTAATAAAACATAGTTGTGGAGATTTATAATTCATCAGCCACGATGCGGCACCGATTCTGTTAAACACTTTAAATAAAGATAAAAAAAGTCTTTTAAACTAAATTTCTAAAAAAACCAAATTAATTTATTTAGTAGAGTTCCAGACTACATTTTGGATTTTCGCTGTTCACCGAAGGAAAAAAAAATTCTTACTTTCGCAGTTGACACACACACTTGGAAAAAAATTCACTTTTCCACTTTATATAAGTCCAGTCTTCGTTTAATTTTTTTTTCTCTCTTAATTCAATTATTTATTTATTTTTTTTTAAACTTTGTTTCACGGGAAAATAAGAAAAAGTATGCCCGGTGCTATGGTAGGTAAAAAACATGTACAACAGCTAACCAATTTATTCACAGATTTCAAATGTACTTGACGCTTCGATTATTTCATGAAGAAAATCCATCTATAAATATACAAAGGAAAAAAAAATTGAATCGAGTTTTTCGAATTTTTGAAAAGTAGTTCCACATGAATTTTTTTTTCTTAAAAAAAAAAGAAAAAAAGAAAGGTCATTCCAAAACAGCAAGTATTACAAATATTATTTATTATCAATTAAAATTATCCTATGCAGATAAAGATAAAAAAAAAAGAGAAAGAACAAGCCCTTGATATTTTTATGCACAATTTCATTTGGAATGACCTTAATTTCTTATTACAATTCTTAGGCTTTGTTTTTAACAGTTACTGTTGTTTTCTTTAAATCAGCTGAAATTTTAATTACTATCTAAAAAATATCAGAGCTGTAGTCCAAAAAAAAAAAAAAAAAAAAATATTCAGTCTGTATTTTTTTTTATCGTACCTAGCGATTCGCGTTTTTAAGTTGGTTGGAAAGCCAATCGAGGCCTTCATACAATCCATCGCCGCTCGTCGCGCATGTTGCTTGAATATACCAATTTCTGTTACGTAGAGAATGTAGTCCAAGTTTGTCTGTTATTTCTGCTGCGTTCATTGCATTTGGCAGATCCTAAAATTAAAAAAAAAAAAAAAATCAAATCAAATCAATTCAATATAACATAGAAAAAGTAACAATTGACTTGAATTTAAATACAAATACATTTAAGTTAGGATTGGTATTCTCTATATGTGAACAAAGAAAACTATTTATCTTTTTTAAATGAATGATAAAGATAAAAACTACATTTAAGTCACGTGAATTTGACGGTGTTAAAAACGAAGTGCAACTGTTATTATAGGTCATCTAGAAAGTTTTGCACAAAAAAAATTAAACTCATCTAAAAAAAAATTTTTTTTTTTGGAAATTCTCTCCTCTTCACCATTAATTTGTGCAAGATGATTTCTATTTTTTTCCCCCTTAAAGCTAATTATTTAAGCACCCTAATCAGAAAGTAAAGCTATTTCCAATTCTTTTTTTCTGAAAATGAAAGTTCTTCAGTAAACAAAACAAATTTTTAAACTAATGTACCTGTTTGTTAGCAAATATAAGAAGTGCAGCATCTCTAAGTTCATCTTCAGCGAGCATTCTCATAAGTTCCTCTCTCGCTTCCCCAATTCTTTCTCTGTCATTACTGTCTACGACAAAAATTAATCCTTGAGTGTTTTGAAAGTAATGTCGCCACAACGGCCGGATTTTATCTTGACCGCCCACATCCCAAACTGTGAAACTTATATTCTTGTATTCTACTGTCTCTACATTGAATCCTGTAAAAAAAAACAAAAGCAAAAAGAGTTATAATTTTAATTCTGACTTTTTGTTCTCAGAAACTAGGAATAGTTCATTTACCTATAGTTGGAATAGTGGTAACAATTTCTCCTAACTTTAATTTGTAAAGGATAGTTGTTTTACCAGCAGCATCTAAACCAACCATTAATATTCTCATTTCTTTTTTGCCAAAAAGGCCTTTAAAAATGTTAGCGAACATATTCCCCATCTTGAAGACGTTTTTATATACCTGAAAAAAATAAAAAAGAAGTTGAATGTAAAGATGCTATGAATTGACACAGATACAGTAGCTGGATCAATCACCCTAACTTGGGATTTTCATTTTGAAATAGGTAAAAATTCAATACTTAAAGAAATTTAAAAAACCATTTTTACAGATAATTAATAAATTAAATACACATGATTAGATTTTGTAAGAAAAAAAAAAGCTTGTGCTAAGAGTATTCCAATGATAATAATGATGCTACAAATAAGCTTACATATTTCAAACATAAAAACTAATTAAGTTAATATTCCTTATGTGCCTTCAACTCCTTCAAGTAAGGACAAAACTATGGAATATATAATATGGCATTGGTTATTTTTTTCTGATCAATATAAATAATGCTAATACGCTGCCAACACATCAAAATAACCTCTCTGTTAAAACATACTGTACTTTAGTTCATAACATTATTGCGGCATCATTATATCGCCCTTAGTTTTTTCTTTTCATTTTAACGTAAGTACGGATCATTTCAGGTTTTACCCTTTGTAATAAACGAAACCGATGACACACAGCTTTAAAATTGTGACGTAATTTTAAATTTTCGCAAATGGAAACCATGAAAATTGAAAGCCTATCTGAAACATTTGTCATCACAATGTCGAAAATGCGAAAGCCGTTTCCATTGCGATCTCGTTTTCAATTAAGCCGTAAATAATTACAAACAACGCATG
This sequence comes from Liposcelis bostrychophila, assembly GCA_037577465.1. Lineage (NCBI taxonomy): Eukaryota > Metazoa > Arthropoda > Insecta > Psocodea > Liposcelididae > Liposcelis > Liposcelis bostrychophila. The sequence continues at coordinate 13,908,131 of CM075207.1, forward strand.
AAAGGTTAAAAACGAATTGTAAATATTATATACCTACTTCCTCAGTATAAAATACAGTCTTCTACTCGAAAACGCTAAGCTTTACCCCTATCCACCCAAAAATTACCGTATATTAAGATGGCGGACACAAGAGGATTTTGGCCACGTAGAGGGGTCGTTTCATTTACGCATGCTCACAAGAAATGAACCTTTATTAACGAAATAGTGACAACTGTCCACCATGTTTTTTTTCTTTCAATGTTTAGCTTATATGAGAAGGAAAATTGTTACCTCTATTTCGAACTACTTTGCAGAAGGATCTCAAGCGTTCATTTTTCTTTTGACACGTTAAATTTTTCCGTTCTAAAAGGCGGTGACCGGTATTCGTTAAACAAACATGGCGTCTCTGAAAAAGGTTTCTTGGATTGAATATTTATTGGCTATAAGTATTCGTTTTGCATTAATACTAAGCAGTTTTAGAACTGCTATTCACGATCGCGTGGAAATATCGACACCATTAAACTCATGGAAGAAATTATTAGAAGGGATTTATTTGTATAATCACAATGTCGATCCGTATTCTGGGGATTTGTTTCACGAATCCCCCCTAATGTTGATGTTTTTCCGACACTTGATAGACTTCATAGGATCATATGTGGAGATCTTATTTGTAGTGACGGATATATTAACGGCGATTCTGTTGTTTGAGACGGCTCGGATATACGCTGGATATTTAAAACAACAGGAGGACGTTAAACTGAAAAAAGAGGAATTTTGTAAAAACTCAACTAATTTATTGGTGACGGACGACGATAAATTTAATACTCCAGCCTACGTCGCTTACGCATATTTATTCAATCCTTACATCATTTTAAACTGTGTTGGATTAACCACAACAGTGTTTGCTAATTTTTTCTTAGCTGGAGTCTTTTATGCATTAGTGACCAGAAAAAAATTCTTATGCATTCTCTTACTGTCATTTATCACATTGCAATCATTTTATCCGGTTTTACTACTTGTACCAATTTGTCTTCAATTTTACAACATTGAAAGGACTCAGAAATGTGTGATACAAATAATATTGTCATTTATAGTAACTTTTAGTGCTTTGTTAGTATTATCGTTCTACATTTCTGGAAGTTGGACATTTACAGAAGCAACATTTGGTTTTATTTTAAATGTGAATGATTTAACACCAAACATAGGTCTTTTTTGGTATTTTTTCACAGAAATGTTTGAACATTTTAGAGCTTTATTCATTGCTTCATTGCAGATAAATGCAACTATTTTATATCTTATTCCCCTAGCTTTGCATTTAAAAGATGAACCAGTATTTTTGTCTTTAATAATCACAGCTTTAACTGCTGTTTTCAAGTCATATCCTAGTTTAGGTGATGTAGGTTTCTATATGGCTTTGTTACCAATGTGGAAGCATTTATTTTTTTTCCTGCAGCAAAGTTTTATAGTTGCTTGCATTTTAATTATAACATCCGTTCTTGGACCTACTGTTTGGCATTTATGGATATATGCAGGATCTGCCAATGCAAATTTCTTTTTTGGTGTTACATTAGCATTTGCAACAGCTCAAATTTTCTTGATAACTGATTTGTTATTTGCTCATAAAAAACGTGTTTTCGCTTTAAAGAATGGATGGCCTGATGATTCCTCTAAAAATTTATTGGTGTTAGATTGAATTTATTATTCATTTTGCAATATATTTTTAAAGACTGAAGTGCGGAAATCCAAAGACAATTTTTTTAAATTGAAATGCTTCTTTAATTTTTTTTACTAAAAGAATTGTAAATGCTCTTAAAAATAAACCACTTGTTATTCGTTATATTTTTTTTTTTATTTAAATTTATCATTTGTGAAAAGTTAACTGATCTATTTCTTCAGTTTTTTATTGAACCATAACAGCAATCATGACGTTTAGGCTTTTTTTTTTTATTCACCATGTGGGTAATCACTCAAAAATAATTGAAACATCAAGTGTTAATTTTTTTTTTCTATTTACAGGTAATTTTTTTTCTAAAGTTTAATTAATATGATAACTTTCAAAAAAAAAAAAATTTGTTTATCGCGAAAAATGTTAAGTCGTCTGTCAATCCAGACGGTGCTCTTACTACTATCAGTGTTGCGTTATCACTGAATAATAAATCAGCATACACAGCCGTTGAAATTATGTTAGTAGTTTGAAAAAAAATAAAATTGTTTTTAGACCAACGCGAAAAATGGAATATGCAACCGGAGCGATGGCTGGCGTCATGGCCGGAACCTTCACTAACCCTTTGGATGTCGTAAAAACCAGGCTTCAGCTTCAGGGGGAACTAAAAGCAAGAGGTCAGCATGTGGTTCATTACAAAAATACGTTACATGCTTTTTATATTATTGCCAGAAATGATGGGATATTAGCTTTGCAAAAAGGTAAGCAGTTAAAAAAATTTTAAAAAATGAAAATAGTAATATTAATTTTTTTTTTTTTTTTTTCTAGGGCTGGTGCCTGCACTATGGTTCCAAGTTTTTTTAAATGGCATTAGGTTAGGTACTTTTGGTACGCTGCAAGACTGGGGATGGACGAAGAATAAAAATAACGAAGTGAGCGTGTACAAAACGATTGTGATCAGCGCTTTTGCTGGTTGTGCTGGAAGTTTTACTGGAAGCCCATTTTATTTGGTAATTTTATTTTCTTTTAATTAATTCAAAATTTCAATTATTATAAATAAAAATAATTGAGCTTTTAATTTTTTCAAAAGGTAAAAACGCATCTTCAAAGTCAAGCTACAAGCAAAATCGCAGTAGGATATCAGCATAACCACAGAGGGACGTTTACCGCCTTAAATAAAATTTTCAAAAAAGACGGGATTCCGGGTTTGTGGCGGGGAGCTACGGCCTCTCTTCCCAGGGTAGGAGTCGGCAGCGCTGCTCAGTTATCCACATTTAGCACCGCCAAAGAATTTTTGCAAAAGCACGAAATTCTGACGGCAGAGGAATCCCTATGGAACACGTTTGCAGCCAGTATGTTATCCGGGGTTGTAGTGGCTTGTTTCATGACCCCGTTTGACGTCGTCCAAACGAGGCTTTATAATCAAGGTAAAAAAAATAAATGATGGACGTTAAAATATTTCTTTGCTTTTTTTAAAAATTTTTTCTCGTTTTTTTTAAGGTGTTGATAAAAATGGTAAAGGACTTCTGTACACCGGAATAGCCGATTGCTTTATCAAAACTTGGAAAGCAGAAGGTGTGAGAGGGATTTTTAAAGGGATCGGACCGTGCTATCTTCGAATCGGGCCACATTCCTTGTTGTGCTTAGTGTTTTGGGATGCGTTAAAAAAATTTACCCAAGTTGATAGATGATGACTAGTTTAATTTTAGAATTTTTTTTATTTTATTTTTGGTAGGAAAATTTTGTTATTCCTCCATTATATTTACAGTGCACTAAGAAAAATTAGGCGTCGATTTTGCTCGTCATTCGGTTTTTATTCTTAAAGGTTCGTGAGCTGACTCTTCATCGTTATCTCAGTTTTCAAAATTTTCCTCTTAATGCTAATTTTAAATCCGAATGTGAGTAAATCGGTTATCTCGCTTTGCTCTTTGGCTTTAATTTTGGAAAGTGTTAACTGTAATGGAGTCATTAAATTTTATGACATTCTTTGAACAAATAAGTTAAATTTAAGCAATATAATTGAAGTTGAAGAGTTAATTGAAAATTTTAATAAATGAGGATCGTAGCTCTCTGAATCGCTGGACGTCCTTAATGTAACGAATCGGAACCAATTATTTTCTGACATGATGCGTTTTTATTCTTTTTCGTTAAGGTCACATTAAACGACATTGGAGCCAAAGTTTTGTGGTTTTTATGTTAATAGACCCATCCTTTCGTATATGTATAGTTCATGTAAAAATTTGAGAAGTGCACATTTGTGTGAAGGTATATTTGCCAATGAATCCCAATGAGAAAAAAAAATATCATTATTTATAAAATATTTTTTAAATATTTTTCAATATTTTTCAATATTTACAAAATTTTTTTTCAATATTTTTCAATATTTATAAAATTTTTTTTCAATATTTTTCAATATTTTAAAAATATTATGCAAATATTTTTTGCAACAAGAAACAATAAAAATACTTTAAAAATGCTGACAAAAATTTTAAAAAATTTTATTGCTTTTTGTTTCAAGAAATATTTGCAAAAAATGTTTGCAAAATATTTTTAAAACATTGAAAAATATTTCAGAAATATTTTCCTAAATATTAATATATTTTTTCTCATTATGATCGTTTGCGGCAGCAGCCGTTTACTGTTTGGACCAGATGGGCTTTGATTAGGACAAAAGTAATTGATATTATTTTGATCATTTAAGCCACCAATTTCAAAATCAAATGGTGTAGGGTTTTTTTTACCCTTGATCATGGAAAAAACTTGCCATTTTTTAGATAATTGACGCACTAGGGTTTTAAAAGATTCCTATTGGACTGCAGTAATGAGACCAGTTTCTTTTTTGGAGTTATATTAGCATTTTCAACGGCTTAAATTTCCTTGATAACTGATTTGTTATATACTCAAAAAATTAAATTTTTCGCTTTAAATTGTCGGGAAAAATGTTAAGTCTCTTATTACTACCACTATTCAGTTTGCAACATTTCATCAAAGACTGATATTATAACTGATAAATTTTTTTCAGTTTTTTATTGAACCATAACAGCAATCATGACATTTATGTTTTTTTTTTTCACCATTTACATAATCACTCAAAAATAGTTGAAGCACCAAGTGTTAATTTTTTTTGAATTTCCAGGTAATTTTTTTATGAAATGTATTTTAATATGATAACTTTCAAAGAAAATAATTTGTTTATCACGAAAAATTTTAAGTCTCTTAGTGTTATCAGTGTTGCGTTATCACTGAATAATAAATCAGCATACAAAAATCAGCCGTTAAAATAATGCTAGTAGTTTGAAAAAAAAAAAAAAAAAAAAAAAAAAATTGTTTTTAGGTTAACGCGAAAAATGGAGTATGCAACCGGAGCGATGGCTGGAGTCATGGCTGGAACCATCACTAACCCTTTAGATGTCGTTAAAACCAGGCTTCAGCTTCAAGGGGAATTAAAAGCAAGGGGTCAGCATGTGGTTCATTACAAAAATACGTTACATGCTTTTTATATTATTGCCAAAAATGATGGGATATTAGCTTTGCAAAAAGGTAAGTTATTAAAAGAATTAAGGATTAAAAACAAAAATAATATTAATTATATTTTTTTTTCTAGGGCTGGTACCTGCATTATATTTTCAAGTTTGCTTAAATGGAATTCGGTTGGGTACTTTCGGCACGCTTCAAGACTGGGGTTGGGGGAAGAATAAAAATAACGAAGTGAGCGTTCATAAGACGATTGTTATCAGCGCTTTTGCCGGTTGTGCTGGAAGTTTTACTGGAAGCCCGTTTTATTTGGTATTTTTTTTCTTTCAATTAATCAAAGTCGTTTCCAGTTATTTTTCCTAATCCGTTTTTCCTAAAAAAATAAATTCTAATCCATTTTTCGTAAAATTTTGGTTTCTAAAATTTTTTTCCCTAATTTTTAGTTTTCCTAAAATTTTTTGATTCCTAAAATAAAATTTCCTAAAATGAATATTTTTCCTAATCGCAATTTTTCCTAGACCTAGTAAATTAGGGATTCAAAAAATTAGGAAAAATATTCATTTTAGGAAATTTTATTTTAGGAATCAAAAACTTTTAGGAAAATTAAAAATTAGGAAATAAAATAGTTGGAAAAAAATTTTAGAAACCAAAATTTTCAGGAAAATTGAATTAAGACAAATGGTAGGGATTCAATAAAAATATTTAAAGTTGTTAGAATTAACATCTCATGATTCATTTTAGGAAAATTAATCTTAATTTTGTCTAACATTATTATTATTTAATATTTTTTTATTGTTTGGAAAAAGGATATGAAAAAAAATACATGTAAGTGCAATGTGGAATGTATTAAAGACTTAAAACTGTTGTCTTTCTAAAAATCGGAAGCGCTCAGATTTCACTTGTAACGTATTTTTTTAACTTTTTAAAATCAAGTTTTTATGAAAATGTCTTTCATACTTTTTCTGTTTTACTATGCTGTCATTGTTGTCCTTCGTAAAGGAAGGTCGGCTTTTTCTGAAAAAAAAAAAAAAAAAAAAAAAAAATAATTAATTAATTAATTAAACTTTAATTTTTTCTGTAGATAAAAACACATCTTCAAAGTCGAGCTACGAGCAAAATCGCAGTAGGATATCAGCATAACCACAGCGGGACGTTTACAGCCTTGTATAAAATTTTTAAAAAAGACGGGATTCCGGGCTTGTGGCGGGGAGCTACGGCGGCTCTTGCCAGGAATGGAGTCGGCGGCGCTGTTCAGTTAACTACATTTAGCACCGCCAAAGAATTTTTGCACAAGAACGAAATTTTGACGGCAGAGGAATCATTATGGAACACGTTTGCGGCTAGTATGTTATCCGGAGTTGTAGTTGCGTTCATCATGACTCCGTTTGACGTCGTCATGACGAGACTTTATAATCAAGGTGAAAAAAAAAAATTTATAAAGCTGAAGAATATTATTTAAAATTTTTTTCTCTTTTTTAAAGGTGTCGATAAAAATGGTAAAGGACTACTGTACACCGGAATAGCCGATTGCTTTATCAAAACTTGGAAAGCGGAAGGTGTGAGAGGGATTTTTAAAGGGATCGGACCGTGCTATCTTCGAATCGGACCACAAACCTTATTAGTCTTGGTGTTTTGGGACGCGTTAAAAAAATTTACTCAAGTTGATACGTGATGCAGGTGAAATTTTTAGAATTTTTAATTTTTATTTTTGAGAGGAAAATTTTGTTGTTCTTACACTTACAATGCCCAAAAAAAATTAGACGTCAGTTGGGCTCGTCTTTCGGTTTTCCCTCTTGAAGATTTGTGAGCTGACTTGACTCCATTTCATCGTTCCCTTCTGTTTTCAAAATTTTTCGCCGTATGTCGGATCTGAATCCGAATTTTAGTAGTTCGGCTGTCTCGCTTTGTTCTTTGTCTTTAGTTTCCGGAAAGTATAAACTAGAAATGAAACAATTAAATTTTATCACAAATGGATTGAATTAAAGCAATATAAATTAAATTGAGGGTTAATGTCAAATTTTAATGAACAAGAATTTTAGTTCCCCCTTTAAATCGCGCTGAGACATTCCGATACTCACCCTAAGAAAATAGCTAACAGGATAATAATCCCTACGAATATCAAATAAAAATATTGACCCATGAGAGAGTTGAAAGAAGTAAATGTCATTCCAACGCAGAAATTTCCGGCCCAATTAGACATCGATCCCCAAGCCATAGCTACGGGTCTAGGGCCAACCTCGAATAATTCTGATCCGATGAAATACGGTATCGGTCCCAAACCGACACCGTATATTAAAACGTAAAGTAGCACGGACGCTATTGATATATAATGAAACGCTGTACCTGAATTCTGCAAAAAAAAAAAAGAAAAAATTATTTGTAGTGTTTAAATTTTAATTTTCTTAAATTCAAATTTTAACTTACGCTAAAAGTCGTTGATATAGTTAGAAGGCACAAACATGCAGCAGCTCCAGCACAGCTTATCAAAGCTAAAGGCCTACGTCCAAAGCGATTAACCGTGTAAATCGAAATCATAGCTATTAATAGGTTAACGATCCCTGCTCCTAGATTTGCGTATTTAGCAGCTTCAGTTGTGAGGCCTGAATCTTCGAATATTTTAAGAGAATAGTAAAAGACCTAAAATGAAAAAAAAAAGGATTAATATTAATATTTAAATTAAAAAAAGTTTTATATTTTATAGAAACTCACAGCATTAATGCCCGAAAATTGCTGACCGGCTTGTAAGGCACAAACTAACAGCAAAGGAAGACGCAGTTGAGGATCTCTCAGTACCATCCACGCAGTCCATTTTTCTGCTTCGTCGTCGTTTCTAATTTCTTTTCTTAACAATTCAATTTCTTCCCGTAAATTTTCCTCTTTGCTGGCTCGGATTCTGACAAGTTCTGAGAACAGTTTCCAAATAAAAAAGCAAAATTTAGTTGGATGGCATTAACCCATTTAGGATGGTTCGAACTCTGTGCCATATACAAAAGCTAATTAATCTACCTAAATTTTTAATTAATTTATTATACTGCTAGCGAATACGGCGCTGCTACTATCGATAATAATTTTCCGTTTTTTTTTTCTTTTAACAGTCAACACCCAGTTCTTACCTGGAAAACTTACCCTTTTCAAAAAATTTACATTCGTTTAAAAATAATTATCAGGCAGCAGTAGGTATTTCTTTGTTTAATTCGGTCCCGCAGCTTTTAAGAAAACAGCAAAATTTTTTTTTCAAATCTTTTAATTTTTTTCAGCTTTAAGATTTTTTTTTTCCATTAATTTCTTTTAGAAGATATTATTAATTTTTTAATTTCTTATTTTTTCACCCTAAAATGTTTTTATTTTTCATTTTTAAATTTACCTTTTATCGCACGCTCATCTTCGTGCTTAATGGCCGATAAATATTTTGGGCTTTCCGGTAAAATTGGCAATGTTGTAGCTGCGAGTAATATTAATAAGCAGTAAAAAGCTAATAAATAGTTCCACGCTGATTCGGTCCCGAGTACATTTTCCAGGCCTAAAACTTGGCTTAGTAAAACTCCGATCGTTATGCCTGTAAAGGAGATAAAAATAAACAAATCAGTTTAGAAGTGAATCATTTTCCATTTTCAAGGGCGTCAAGTCGTTAAAAAGGAAAATAATATCTGGATTAATTATTTTTTTTTCTTTAATTGTAGTGCGTACCTAAAGGACACATTACTCCGTGAGCTCCTCTTAATTTTAAAGGCGCTAATTCCGTTAAGTACATGGGCACGACGGTCGTTGTCAGTCCCGCCGATAAACCGATTATAAATCTACCTATTAGGAGCAATTCTACGGACGAAACTTGCTTGGATAAAACGAAACAAAGCCCAGCGACCAGTCCTAGAAATAAAAATAAAAATAAAAATAAAAATAAATTTCTGCGTTGGAATGATATTTATTTCTTTCACTCTCTTTATTAATTTTTAAATTAACTGAAACTAGGAAACAGGCCCGCAGCCTGCCAGATGGTAGAGGCACGATTTCCTAACATTTAGAGATTTTTCCCGGTATCCCGATATTTTCAATTCCGGGATTAAAATTTTTCGGGATTTCCCCCGTCGTTTTTTAATTCCCGGGATCCCGGCGAATTTTAATTTCCCGAATACCGAGAAACTATTTTCTCACAAAAACGGGAAATCCCGAATCCCGGATTCACATAAATTTCCCGGGAAATCAGAGTCTCTACTGGAATTATAGTAGCCAGCCTCGGGGCTTTCACATTAATCTCGGGATCCCGGAATTGAGAATTTTTAAATCCCGAAATCCCGTGGGATTGAAAAAGTGGTTCGGTATTGCAGTCTCTATAAAAATTACTTTGTTTATCCAAAAAACAAACTTTTCAATTTCCCCCCTCTTTTTTGGAATTTAGAAATTTTAATTTATTTTAACGTTGTCCCTTTTTCCAAACCAGTTAAAACAAGAATTTTTTTTTTTTAAATCTGAGTTAGCCGTTCCCTTTTTGGCTAACGGGAGTAGGTTTTTAAAAGAATTTGCTGGAAAATAATTTTAAAAATTCTGGAAAAAAAAATATGTTTCGCAAAAAAAAGCTATAGCTAGGTACTAGCGGCATCTTTATTATTGCTTCAAAGAAAGAATCTCTCAATAGACGATTTCGCCAGTGGAATTCGCGCAGAGCATTCTGGGACTGAAAGATACAAACAAGCAGGCGACGCCTTTGTGTCTTTCGTAAGTTAAGAATAGTACAGTGATTTTAGCTATAAAATTTTTTAAAAATGTGAAAAAATACATGGCGTTATATGAAAGGTTTCAAAAAGTAAACAAAGCCTATTCATTTATTAACGAAAAAAGTTTATTTCTATTGATGATAGGATTTTTTAAAAAACAAACATTTTTTATTCACTCAGAAAAGAAAATGACTAACGCGAAAGCAAAAGTGCATTAAGACAAGAAATTTTTCGCAAAAACCGTGCGAAAACAAAAAAATGTCTTGTGGTAAGTCATTTCGGTTTGCCTTGGGATAAAATGACTTGCCGCAAGACATTTTATTTTGTTTTGCAACTATTGGCGGCACTGTCGGACATTTCTTACCGGAATCCATAGTGAAACCATAGTGTGCTCAATTTCGTCTCTTACTCCGCACCCCCCCGTTCCCCTAAAATGGCGCTGCCAATCAGTTTTCGTTAACCGTTTCACAAGTGTACGTAATATCGCTCTTAGCCAATCCTGGTTAACTTCACAAGTATACGTCATGTCACGTGATAGGCCAATTGAGCACACTAGGGTTTCACTATGCCGGAATCAACATGGCGGCTCGCGAAAACGATAATTATTGTTTAATGAAATAAAAACGTAATATCGTTTTAATTTTTATTTTATAAACGTGTATCATGGATTAAACAAGATGGATAACGCACATTTTTAATATTCAGGTAACTTAAATTAAATATTTTCTTTAAAAAAATTGAACAGAAGTCTAACATTGTCCAATGCGGAGGATAGGTTATGTTTAGGTTATGTTATTACTACAAAGCTACAAAAAACGAAGTAAAAATATAATTCTTTCATTGATATTTCATATAGTTAGTTTATTTACATTGGTTAGTTTGAAGTTGTTTGATACACTCGGACATGAACAGTATTTTCATAACATAATATAAGTTCTACATAAGTCGGCATTTTGTTTGTTTACAATACACGACTTGCCGACAGCCGAGCTGATAACTTGCTACAAGTCAGAAAATGTCTTGGTACAAAACAAAAGCGTTCAAAGCATAATAACCGCTTATGCTAATTAATTTGTTTTCTGAGTGTAGGTACAGAATTGAGCTTTAAAAAGTGCATGGTTACTTTCTAGTTTGGATGTAATTGATAAAGAAGTCGAATTTTGTTTATTTTTTGTTAAAAATAGGTTAGATTTTGACAGCAATTGGTTATAGAAATTGCATTTTTAAGTTAAAGAATGACAACTTTTTGGCTTCTTTACAAGGCTGTGCTATCGCCTAAACCTATCGTATAACTCTTAATTTTGGAAATTCTTATAATTGATGCCAGCTATTTCTATAAAATTAATTTCAAAGTCAAACCCACAAAATTTTTTCCTCAAACAAAGCAAATGAATTTTGAACTTCCATGTCTATACTTAGCTTATGGGAAGCATTATTACAATGTACCCGGTCAGACGACACGATTCGCAATGCACTATGGGATGAAACCGTCGAAATCGTCTATGCCGCGTGCCTTCTTTAACCAACTGTTTCGTTTAAGAATTTATGGGATATTAAGCCTGGAATCAATTTAAATGCATGACGTAAACTTGCATACGCCCTATTTAGCTGCCACAAATTTTGATTTATCAAAACGCAATACCATTCAAATTTTTTTAATATCCCGACCCCTTTTAAATCATTTTTGGTATTCACTTCATGCATGGCCTAAGAAAAAAAAAACATTCAAAAGTCACGTCCCATTTTTTGTTTTTCTTCTTCAGAATCCTTTTATGGTCGACTTTTTTAATTTACATTTTTCGCTACGTGTCGATTAATAAAACTTATTGTCTTTCACCTTTCGTACGTTTCGTTTCCTTTCTCAACGTATTTTTTTATAACTCACCTAAAACATCGGTTATTATGATGGAGCCTTTCCGTCCCCATTTATTAGCTGTTGAACTTGCCGTTAGAGACCCGATCACTCCTCCTATTATGAAAATGGAAACTATGGAAGACCATAAGATGTCTAATGAAAATTGGGACAAGACGACGTTGTATCTTTCGAATACTGTTTCGTTGCAGAACGCCTTTATTATCTGTCAAACGATAAATTGATATATTTGTAGTCTAATTGCAATCAATTTATAATTGGAAGTGATCTTATTTTTTAAAAGAAAAAAAAATGGAATAAAATGTTCTATTTTTATTTAAAAAGCTGATAAAAGGGGGTCATTGAAGGAAACTCATTCAATTGGAAATTTATTTTAATGGGTGCTCTTCAGTTTTCAAATGAAAACGACGGTTTCAAAAGTCTATTAAAAAAAAAATGGTTTTCTTTTAATGAAAGGGAGAAAAAAAATGATGTGGGCTATAATTTTTGATATTTCAACTTGAGTAACTTGATTTTGTAACGAAAGCTAAAGTCGACGAAAATTGAAACCTGATTCATTAGTTTAAAATTCCCGGTCAGTTTTGGTGACTACTGACTATACTTTTGTTAGGAAGAAAATTGAGATTAAGGCACAGAGGCACATTTTTCTTCTGAGGTTGAGGTAATTTGGATGGGCGAACAACGGAAGGGGGAAATATCGAAAAAAAAAATTGTATAATTTTCGGATTCCTGGAACTAAACCAACATTTTTGTTAGATTCCCTACCATTTTTCCTTTAAAAAAAATTAATTCCTAACCCATTTTTCCTAAAAAAATAAAATTCTAATCCATTTTTCCTGAAAAAAGAAATTCCTAATCCATTTTTCCTGAATAAAAAAAATCCTAATCCATTTTTCCTGAATAAAAAAAAATCCTAATCCATTTTTCCTGAATAAAAAAAAATCCTAATCCATTTTTCCTGAATAAAAAAAAATCCTAATCCATTTTTCCTAAATAAAAAAATCCTAATCCATTTTTCCTGAATAAAAAAAATCCTAATCCATTTTTCCTGAATAAAAAAAATCCTAATCCATTTTTCCAGAATAAATAAATTCCTCATCCATTTTTCCTGACAAAATAAATTCCTAATCCATTTTTTCTAAAAAAAAAAAAAAAAAAAAAAAAAATTCCTAATCCATTTTTCCTGAATAAATAAATTCCTAATCCATTCTTCCTGAAAAAATAAATTCCTAATGCATTTTTTTTTAATTTTAGGTAGTCCTTCAAACGTTTTTCCAGTTCCTAACCATTTTTTTTTCAAATTTTCATTTTTCGTAAAATTTTTTGGTTCCTAAAATAAAATTTTCTAAAATGAATGTTTTTCCTTAAATTTTTAAATCCGTCCATCAAAAAATTAGGAAAAATATTCATATCAGGAAATTTTATTTTAGGAATCAAACAATTTTAGGATAATCCTAAAAATTAAAAAAAAAAATGGTTGGGAAAAAAATTTTAAGAACCAAAGTTTTTATGAAAAATGAACTAGGAATTTATTTTTTTAGGAAAAATAATCGAAAACGTTTTTGGTAGGTTATTTTAAAAAAAAAAATTGAATGTTTGAAACATGGCTTAGGTATGTGTAACCATTTTGTGGGTTAAGGATCAAAAGAGTCCAAATCGACCCCCACCCCCCTTGACAAAATCAAGTTTTGATGAAAAGCGAAAATAAAATATCGATGAAGCAAAATGAAAGAAATAAAAGAAATGATTCTTTTAGCAGATAAAAATATTATTGGCTTTTGAAGTTTTAAATTTTATTTTATTTTGGTAACTATGGATTTTCGCTCAGGGTCGTATTTGTGAAGAACGGTTCGCGTGCTTAAAGTTAAAAGAACCTTTAGTGTTTAGTTTTTTTTCTTTCTAAACACAATAGTTGGTACCTCCGCTAAAAAAAAAAAAAACTAACTTGCCCAAATATTTGATTAATTTTTTTAAAATCCGGTTTTGAGTTAGCACCTTTTGGTTTTAAACCTGTCAGGTGTGTAACAATGTTTTTTGACAAGGGGGGGTCAAGCTGCGTCTGCGGGGTTCAAAAATTTATTATTGGGGGTAACAATTCCTGTTAATTTTTCTGCAATTCGGGGGGTACAAATTTGATCCAGGAAAGACAATGACCCCCCCAACCCCCCTGTTGTTACACCCCTGCAACCTGTAATTTTTCCAAAAAAAAAAAAAAACTAGAAACTATTTGAATTTTGAATGTTGAAAAGAAGGGACCGAAAGTACTTGGTAGACAGCAATGATTTTCATCAAAAATTGATTTTGGCAGAGGGGGGGGGGGGGGTCGATTTTGAACCTTTTAATTCTAAACTTACAAAATAGTTAAATGAACAAACCTAAATTTTCGGCATGTTTCGAGCTTTGAACCTTTTTCTTAGGTTCCTCATCCCTGACAAAAATTTTGGTTAAGTTCCAGAAATCCGGGAAAAAGAAAAATCAATTCGTCAATATTTTCTGTATCTATTCAGCTACAAGGCCAAGTCGGAATTACTTACATTTGAAGGTGTATTGACAACCCCTATATTATAACCAGCTGGTACACAAGACCCAAGAGTCGCAGCTGTTCCCGCCAACAACAATATTGTAGTCCAGCCATTTTCTTTCTGAAAAAAAAAAAAAAAAAAAAAAATTAATTAATTAATTAATTAATTAGCTTTTCTTGGTAATTCAACCGACACAATTTTAAAGACGCCATTAATTGTATTATTCGTGCAAAAAAACCTCATGTAGCGGCAAAATCTCCCCACACAAAGAGAGAAAGCCGGTCCAATCATATATATATATTTTTTTTTTTAAATTGTTAGGTTTTGATTAAAAATCTCGTTTTTCTTTTGTTTTAAAATGTTTATATATTTTTAAAAAAAAAATCGAAACGTGACTAACTTTTGCATGTCTAGGCGATCCTTCGCTACTTGTACTTAAAATTGGTTCCTCTCCTTCGGTTGCCGGTGCGGCATTTAAAGCTTTTAAGGAACCCCGAACGATATCCATATTCCGTGGCAGTAGATGACAAATACCGCGGCATAAAAAATAATTGATTTAATAAAAAAAACCTTCAGTTCAACTTCAACCAAGAAAACATATTTTTATATCCCAATATTTTAAACATTCGAGATAAACTAATTTCTATAAAATATCAAATCACTCGAATTGCAAAAAAGATCACTATTCAAATTTTATTTTTTAAGTAAAAAAAAGATAGTATGTACAACTTTTATCACAGATACGTCAAAACAAAAAAAAAAACAACTAAATTCATTACAAAAAAAATGATACGATTATTTAAATGTTAAACAGCATATTGAGGTTAGATTTGTAAAAAAAAAAAAAATAAAAATAAAAAAATATCTTCTGAACCTGCGTACTCTCTACTCCAAGAGTCTATGTTCACATGATACAACCACGATCTTAACTGCGACGAATCCCTTTAAACTTTATTATGACTGTAAAAAAAAAAAAAAAAAAAAAAAACCGCGGTCAAGTCCCCCTTCTCCTTGTAATAGTTGATATTCATGCACTGATGATTCAATTTTTCCAGGATGAAATCGATGTTTTTAAACGGTTTTTAGCTTATACGCTTTTATATTTTTTTTTTTCCTTCCTAACAGGAAATGAGTTTTGTTACAAACTGATTCATTGAATACGTTTTCATAGGCGATGGAGAGATACATAAGTTGCATGTGATGTGAGTTGAAACTGGAATTAGATGGGATTTACTTGTAATGGTGCAGTGGCGACGCCTAATTTTAAGTGGATAACTGCACTTTGCGGCCTTTTTAAAGATTTTCCAAGTCGCAGATTTTAAAAAAAATTATAGACTGAGCTTTACTCAGCTTTAAAAGTCCTTAACGGTTTATATTTAGACAAATGACACAAAAGACAGTTTTCAGGGTAGTTATTAATAATTTGAATGAAAATGGTTTTATTTATTTAGTTATTTTTTTGCAAGTTTTATGTGACTTTTACTGAAGAATCAGAACCTCATATCTATAGCATTTCTGATATCAAAAACTGAAATATGATCGTTCCCGACCATTTTTCCTAAAAAAATAAATTCCTAATACATTTATCCTTAAAATTTTGATTCCAAAATTTTTTTCCTAATTTTCAATTTTTACGAAATTTTTTGATTCCTGAAATAAAATTTCCTAAAATGAATATTTTTCCTAATTTTTTAAGTCCCTAAAAGATTTTAGAAAATATAATTTTATGCATTAGGGATTTTAAGAAATTTTATTTTAGGAATAGAAAAATTTTAGGAAAATAAAAAATTTGAAAAAAAAAAAAATAGGCCTAGTTAGGAAAAAAATTTTAGGAACTAAAGTTTTTAGGAACTACAATTTTTAAGAAATATTTAATTTTTAAAAAATTTTTATGCTGCTTCTCCATTATGGTCCTAAATTAATATTACAAAATTAATTTTATAAAATTACCGGAAATTATGCGTTTTTTCTTTCTTTTTTCATAACATATTTATTTTTTACAGATTTCTTATTCTTTTTTAAGTCATCCTCATGTTCGATTAGTAAAATAAAAGCATTATTCCCAATAATTTTATAAAATTAATTTTGTAAAATTAATTTTGAGCCATAATGGAGAAGCAGCATAAGAACTATTTTTATTTATTTTAGAAAAAATTTTAGGAAAATTTTTAGAAAAAATGGACTATTTATTTATATTTATTTATTTCCTTTTTTTTTTTTTTTTTTTTAGGAAAAATGGATTAGGAATTTATTTTTTTTAGGAAAACAAGTAGAGAATCCGGGCCCGTAGCCAGAACGAAGAGCAAAGGGGGGGGGGGTATTTGGGCTTGCTAATGGGGGCAATAGGTCTTCCTTCCCTATTCCTGTTATGTTTAGCCAATTTACTCCAGGGGTGGCGCACCAAGTCCTCCCAAGTCCACCCTAGCCCTTCCTTGGCTATACGGGCCCGAGGGAATCGCAAAAAAATGTAAAATCGCCGGTAAAGTAATTGACACATATTATTGCCAGGTGTGCAGCCAGGGAGGAGGTAAAGGGCCTCAGTCCATTTGAGAACTGTGAAGAGGTCTCTTACCACGGGATGATTAGAAAAATGTATGCATTTTACAACTTTTTCATACCAAAAATACTTTAAAGCTCCCTTTAAAACCTTGCTCCCCCTCCATAGCTGCTTGTGATGGTTATAAGCCTTATTGTACACTACATTATTAGTTAATTTTTTTTGCTCTTACCCATGTTTTGACTCTGAAAACATTGATCACTTGTGAAAATAGGCTTCTTTGATGATCGCCCTGACAATTAAAAAAATTAATTAATTAATTAATAATTGAAAAAGCTAATTTTTTTTCAACTACAAAAAAAAAAAAAAAAAAAAAAAAAAAAAAAAAATAAAAAAATAAAAAATAAAAATCAGAACCATAACTGCCAAACAAACTTACCATAACGATATTGTTTCGCCACTCTTGGTCCTGTGAAAGCTTTTTTAAGACTGTTTTTCTGTCTTTGGAGACAATCAAAACAATTAATTAACACATTAAATGAGACATTAACACATACCGAAATATCGCATTAACATGCGCGATTCCTAGGGATTGTAATACCGATATTTGGCCAAAAGCTTTACAATTTTAATGATTGAATCTAATGCCATCTGTGGTTGCTCAGGGATTAAAATTACGGCTGTTCGATGACCATTTTCCGATCAAATATTCCATAAATTATTGGTAAGCGTTATCAATAAAATATACCTTTTTTAAGATTCTTATAAATAAGCTGCGATTCCGAACGTCGGAGGTGAACCATCGTAAAGGTAGTCTGCTTCGACGTTTCGTGGAAGTACCACGTGGCCACAAGTTTACGCCAACATGAGCGTGTGAACTTGCAGTAGCATGATCACGTGATTTTCATTAAACACTCGAAACAGACTATCTCCAATTACATTTACGATGGAGATACGTTAGTTCATCTTTGAGGCACGGAATTATCAATAACGACGGATCTATCTTCTTTTTATCGAATATCGTATCAGAAGTGATACGAACGGTCATAAAATCGTTTCATATTCGGTAAAAGAGGAGTAATGATCAGTGAGGTTGAACTTCCATAACTCCCCTTGCATTTTTCATAGGTTAAACACAAGTTTCAACTGGAAAGTTACAGAGATTCAACTGCACACTTCTTTTGGGGCAAACATTCATTCTTCTTCTTTTTTCAACGAAAACCTTTTCCAAAATTGATGAAATTAAAAAAAAGCTTATATAATAAATTTACTATAGTAGCATGTTCTTACACGGGATATTGCGGTCAGCGGCATAGAATCCTAAAATTGTAAGTCGCAACAGCCGAAAATTCAACGAATAAAGACACCGACAAGAGCAAAATCTCGACTGCTAAAAAGCCTCGTAACGTAGTTGTTTGACAGCTGTAAAAACTAAACAGTTCAATTTTGTTTTTAAATTAAAATTTATAAATCCTCCATATGATTTATTTAAAGATTTAAGCCGATCGGAAAGGGACTGTCCGTAAATAACATTTCATTTTTCGGTTATGCATTTCGATTGGATAAAGCAAATGAAACTTAGCTCCATAAATAAAATAACGTAAAAATAAACAAGGAATTTAATTCCGGAGGAAGAAATTGATTTTCGTTTGCGGGCAAAACAGGAATTTTCGGGAAATGGATCTCTTCCAGGAACAAATTGTCCCAGCGGGGGAAGCAGACGCAAAACTTATTCTCCAAACGGATAGCATCTCCTCCATCTATTAAGTGATTGTTGTGATCCAGTCAGGTTCGTTCATGTTTAAAGTAACCTAATGATCACATTCGACAGAGAAATTGAGCAGCAACTCTTTGGCGAATGATTTTTTGATCTGCGCCTCCGCCATAACCGTAAGGTTCGTATTTCCCTCCATTATTTTATAATTTTCAAATATATTTTAGTGTCCTTTGAATCGAAAATCAACTACCGACCAAATATCAAGAGGATCCCCCACTGATCATCATAAACAGACGCTTGGCAAAAATAAATTATTAAAGAAAATTCACAATGACCGACCATGATCACTCATTGGACCTAATTAAATTTTTACAGAGGGGAAAAAAAAATTTAAATAATTCCGGTGGTTCCGGTCTTAAGCACACGTAAAATCTTTTTGTTTTATCTGACTTACATTATCAACCAAATCCTCATTTTCAGAAGTCCGGCAAAACGAATCATCAAAATCATCTTCGAAATGATCGTATTCATCGTTATCGATTTCTAAATCGTTTAAATCGCAACAGGAAAATAATTTCGGGGTTTTTTTAACAAGAAACGACGGCGGTCGACTAGCCGAGGAATTGGCCAACATTTTGATTAAAACTTCACTCGAAATCCGATTCATTCAGGTAAGAAAAAAAAATTTTTTTTCTCTTCGCCATATGTAGGTAAAACGAAAACAAAGGAAAAAAAAAATTAAAAATAAACATGTTCAACGCCGTTGCGCATGGCACTAACGGGGGTCAAAGTTGACGTGGAAATTGTGATTGAGGAAAGCCTAAAATAAAAATTTAAAAACGCTGTTGGAGATTTATCAACTTTTTTTCTTTTTGGTTTAAACTGACTAGCTTACAAAATCTTTTCACTGTATTCTATTGGCGTAAAAATATTCCGTTTTGGTAAAATCAAGCCATTCGTTCGGATTCGTATCGTAATCCAACATTCTGCGTTCTAATATCCAGAATTTATTTAGAAACCCGACGTCTATGATCCTTTCGTAAAAAGTCAAATACTTTGGTTTTAAATATTCACACTGAGCTTTGTACAAACCGACGGCTTTGTCGTAGTTGTCAAGCCAGATTATCGAAAAAAAACCGAAGGAAAACCTTCTGATCAAACCGAAATTGTAAGAATCTTCTAATGTTTTCAAATACACTTCCGCCTTCGGATTTCGAATAGGTTTTCCGACTAAACCGATTAAATTTTGATAGTTTAACACTTGATCTCTATGATCCATTTCTGTCGGATTGTTTTTTCCCGCGTAAACTAAACCGGAAGTTAATGTGAAGTAAAATGCAGTGCGGTAAGGTCTTTCCCGGGATTGTTGGACAGTGTCCCTAAATACTTCGGAATAATCGTGGATTAATCCTTCCCAGTATTTGGCCCATTTTTCGACAATTGTCCCTTTGAACCGTTCCGGAAGATAAGGCCTTGGAACCTTTGGAAGTTTTAACAGTAAATTTCGGAAGCTCGCCATGTTTTTTTTTACGACTTTCGAAGAGCGACCACACCGATTCCAATTATTATCTCAACGACGGCGGGTAATAAGGAGCAGAAGACAAAAACCCACCAGAATAAATTACAATCCCACTGATCAAATATGAAGTATGATAAGGCTACTGATCCTCCAAAATGTCCTCCAATAGCTAATAAATAATTGGTTAAGGTTTATATTGTGGTTGTTTTCCTGCTTTTATCATGCTAAAAAGAATCCATTCAATTCTTAATCGCAAAACAATTCATCACTTTTAAAAGCATTTTTTTTTAATCAATTATTTTTTTTTTTTTTTTTGTTGTCTAATCAATCATTAAAGGATACATATGACAGCAGCTGACGGCATAAACATAGAAACTCCAGACAAAAATCCAACTAATTCAACAGCAAGCAGAATAATTGATGTAACTAATCCTATTGATAACCTACAAAAAAAAGCAAATCAAAACATATCATTTCCAAAAAAGTTAACAGTTAACTTACTGAACATCTTTTGCATGATATTGGTCCTCAGTATAGTCAAACGGCAAACAGGCTTCCACATTATCTTTCTAAAAAAAAGCAAAAACCAAGGATCATTAATTAATCAACTGTTATCATCTTATTATTCAAAACAATTTCTAAGTGCAGATCAAATCAATGCTAAAGTGTGACATGATTAGGTTATGTCACTTACTCTTGAGCATAATATTAAAATAATGACGGTTAAATGGGATAGTAATGTCAAAAATCTTGCAGGGACTAATCCTTCTGCGTAGAGTACCATTACGAAACATTTAAATCTATAAAAAAAATTTTTAATCGGAAGCACCTAAATCACAACACATGCGATACCTTTACAACATCATTAAAATAAGTGAAACTTGAATGAAATTTTATCAAGACCTATTAAATTATAACTTGTCCGGGTTTATAAAAGGTACTTTGTACAAAATAAGCAGTAATTACCATTAAAATATTGAGAAATCGAGCAAATGAAACATTTATTTTTGAAAAAAATTACCATGGTGATTATGCACCACGTGATTCGAGTGACGTCACTAGAAAATGGGGCATATTACCGCGGAATAGCGCGAAACATGGAAATTAAATTTTACGGTTAATAAAGCCTTTGTTTTACTTTAAACGAGAAAGCCAAGGGCGTTATTATTTCTTTAATATTTTAAAGAATTGTTTTTATGAAAGAAATATTTTAAATAAAGCATGTGTTCAAAAACATATTTCATTTGTGTTTTAAAACATTAAAGAATGCTTGTTTTGAAACATTTTCATGTGAAACTGTTAACACTGCTTTTTTCCAGGGGATGTTTTTTTTTTTGGAATTATGGTCATATTCTTTTGTAATCATTATTTATTTAAATCATTCCATCGGAACTAATTGATTGGGGGTCAGTAGGTAATCATTTGAAGTTTTATTTTGTCGAATTATTTGTTTTATTATCGACATGGACACTATCCAAAAAATTTCCGGTGACGGTTACTATATCATATATTTATTTATTTTTTATTTTTTAGATTTTAATTTTACTATTTGATTAATAATAGTATGTTGCATTTTCGATTATTTAACGAAAAAAATTAATCAAGAAGATATTTAACAAAGAAAAATGGTTGTTTAATAGTTTTTATCAGCTCGTCTTTGACCCTAACCTAATTTTGCATCACCGATTTTGAGAAAATGGAGGAAGAAAATGAAGACTCTAATATTATTGAGGAGGACTATTATGCATTTTTGAATATTTCCAGAACAGTAAGTTTGAAAACTGCAATTGAATTCTAAAGTGTTGTGCTGATGCAATTTTTTTTCTATTAGGCAACTCCAGAAGAAATCAGCAATGCATATAGGAAACTTAGTCGATTATATCATCCTGATAAGCATTTGGAGCCGGAAAGTAAAAAACAAGCAGAGAATTTATTTAACAAAACAAAACGAGCATATGAAGTTTTAAGTGACCCTCATCAAAGAGCTATTTATGATTCATTAGGGAAAAAAGGATTAGAAACTGAAGGATGGGAAATAGTTCAGAGGACAAAAACCCCTCAAGAAATTAGAGAGGAATATGAAAGATTGGCAAGAGAACGAGAGGAAAGAAGATTAGAGCAAAGGACAAATCCTAAAGGAAATGTTACTATTAATATTAATGCAACTGATTTATTTTCATCTTATAATTATTATGACGAGGGTTATGATGAATTTGAAGATGCGTAAGTAATTTTTTTGGTAATATTTTTATAGATACAGATAAATTAAGCTTTTGTATTTAATTTTATTTTTAGACCCGGAGGATTTCCTTCCATTGAAGTGTCTGGTATGTCATTCGTACAATCCATTGAAGCTCCTATTACTACAAAAGACACAGTTACAATGTCTGGGCATCTTCAAACTCATAATGGAACTGGTATGTGCCTAATTTTATCGCTATTTAATTTTTAAAAAAAATTATTTTCGTTGTTATACTTAAGCGAGTAAATTTTTGTAAAACTTACAAAATTTTTTTTTTAGGAAATGGATCTGTTAATACATCTGTGAGACGAGTATTATCAGATAAAGCATGGGTAGAATGTGAAATAGGTGCAGGAAATGGACCTTCATTTAGCCTTAAAGGATTTAGAACCCTATCCAAACGTCTCTTTGGGACATCAGTTGTTTTATTTCAATATACTCCAGATGCTCTTCAAGCAGGTCTTGTTGCTTGTAAGTTTACGAAAAGATTAGTGGTAGTTTAAAATAATTGGACTCTTAAATTTTACATTTTGAAAATATTATTTTTATTTCAGCTTTAGGTTATCAATTAGATAAAAACGTAGTTGGAAATCTAACGTGGAGAGCGGGAATACAAAATTCAATGGCTACTTCGGTACATAGAAATACTGATAGATCATCGACTAGCGTAACTTTATTATTCGGTATTCCCACTTCATATTTGTCTTTTAGTTATTCTAGAAAATTTTATGAAAATGAAAGTTTTTTAAAATTAAAATTAGCAACAAAGTGAGTAAAAAAAATAGTTTCTCAGAAAATCGTTGGTTTTGCTTTTTTTCAGCAGGTGGCGGTTTTCAGTTTACAAAAACCTTTTTGCGCTATAAAAGAGTTAATGCCATCTGCCATTTAAAAAACGAAAATCAACTTTTTATTTATAATATTTTTAACTGAATATTTGTATAATTAAATCATTTTTATTACCTTTTAGGATTGGCACTTTCGGAGCTCTTGTAGAATATGGGGCGGAAAAAAGAGTTTCAAAGCAGTCTACGGTATCTGCGGCAGTTGTCGTCGGCGTTCCCACGGGTGTCAGTCTAAAGCTACGACTAAACAGAGCAAATCAAAGTTACAGTTTTCCCATTTTGCTCTGCGAGGAAATTATGCCTAGTCCGATCTTCTACGCGACCATCACTCCATTGTTTACTTGGTTAATCGTAAAAAAATTAATAATTGATCCCATTAAAAGAGAGCAGACGCAGAGAACGAAAGAAAAACAAAGAGAAGCTAATCGTACTAGGATGGCGGAAATGCAGCGCGAAGCCATAGCAGCTAAAGAATTAATGAAAGCAACCTTCGCAAGGATACGAAGCGAAGAAGAAGCAAAAAGAGGCTTGGTTATTATAAACGCCATGTACGGACGTTTGGCCGGGGTTCAACCTTCTCCGACTGCAGAAGGCGATAATAATATGGAATCTGAGGTGATCGACGTCACCGTTCAGCTTCAAGTACTGGTTAAGGATTCCAAATTGTTTTTGCACGAATCTTCCAAAAGCCAGTTACCCGGGTTTTACGATCCGTGCGTGGGAGAAGATAAAAATTTGTTCATTCAATATCTTTTCCACAATAATTTACATCAAGTAACCGTGGGTGATACCGAACCTTTGAGGTTACCTAAAAATTGTAAGTGAATTTTAATTTAATTTTTTTTTTTTTTTTGAAAATTTGACTGATTGATGTTGTCTTTCAGCACATCGAGTGAATCCAACTTGACAGTAGAAGAACTAGTTTATTTATTAGTAAACATCATTGTTAGTACGAAATTGTTAAAACGGAGAATATAATAATTTATTTTTCTCTTAATAATTATTTAATTATTAAAAAAACAATTGCGAAGACTATCGGACGCCGTGAGATTGTGAAAATGACGAAAATAATAAGGTATTCATTTTAAATATTGTAACGAGAGGATAAACTTGAATTTTAGTTCCAATATCCTGAGACTTGGTATTTTACGAAATGGCATTCTTTACATGCCATGATTATTCTGTTGGCAAAACTAAAGATTGCACACTACTTTATTCTTTTATGTTGGACATTTTCAACTTGTTCAGAGTGTTCGATTGAACTCTCCAGATTCCTGATATTTTCCAGATTCCTGACATTTTCAACTTGTTCAGAGTGTTCGATTGAACTCTCCAGATTCCTGATATTTTCAGGGTGTCAGGAATCCACTGAAAATAAAACATTCTGACAGGTTCTGAAATATTCGTTTGTTTTTTTAACTCTTAATATTTATATTTTTTAATACTCCTAGATTACTTACAATGTAAGTGATAAAAACAAACAATAATTTGTGTACACGTGCATATGAAAAAATCCGACTTAAATACAATCCGGATAGCATGTTTTGTTTTTTAAAGCTTTGTAAACAAATTATTTTTTCGAATCAAAACAAACTATCCGGATTGTACAAGTGGGAGGTTTTCATTTGTGTACCTGCACCTGAAAAGACATGGCAGATGGTGCTTAGAATTTTTTGTTTGTAAACAAAGGGATTTCTTACAAGTTAAATTTCCACAGCCTTCCATGTTCCCATCTGCCTTTTCATGTGGAGGTCCACATTTATGCACTTACACATTTTAGTTTTCCAAGGAGCAATTTTCTACCAAGTTATAACCTTTTATGAACTTCTTTGACATAATTAAAGGTAAATAAAAATGGTTTTAAAAAAATTGACGTAATTGACGAAAGGTAGACAAACCCTTACATAGAAGATCGTATATAGGGTGTATTCGGGGAGCTCGGCAAAACCGGCTCCAGCCGTCTTGTACCGTCCGTGACCGGTTTTTGCCACGGCGAAAAATGGATACAACAACTTTTTGCCGTGGCAAATACCGGTCATGGACGGTTCAAGACGGCTGGAGCCTGTTTTGCCGAGCTCCCCAAATACACCCATAGTAACTTCACTTTCCGTTAAAAAAAAATGATGCAATCAAACCGCAAAATAAGAAATAAAAAAGACATAAGCTCTTAAGAGAAAAATTCCGAATTCAATTCTTCAAAAGAAATCTCTTTAGAAAAAATCACCCCATAAAGTGTTACAAAAAAAAAAGGAAAGTGCAAACTCGCGGGTTTTTTTACATTTTTTCCCTTACCGGCGCCGGTGAACGCTAGCGCCACAAGTGGAGATAAACGGAACTACCTATTCAAATTACAATGGAAGAAACAAAAGAGAAAAAACGTTCGAGTCGTTTGGAATGACGCGCGCGTGCTGGTTATGCAGAATATTTACCGATCGTTTTAATTGAAATAAAGAGAGGAAACGTTGTAATTTCTCACTAAAATCAAGTGTTAGTTATTGTTTTATTTAAATCATAACAAAAAAATGTAGAAAAATGTGAATGTGACCAAATGTGATAGAAAAATGCATCTGGTGTTTTTAGCAACAGGTAAACAGGTTTTTTTAAGGAAAGCCTAAACCTAGGTATATAAATGTTTAATAGGGAAGGAAGCTTCATTTTTTTTTTTTTTTATGGCGTAAAGCGTGCCTTTAGTTATGTTATTTTCGCACGGTTCGTTATTAAATTTTTTTAAAATGTTATCTTCGGCGTATTTTCGGCTTTTTTCAAAAATCCATAAGTCATTTTTTTAATTGGCCACGTGCTGTGATAAGACCGAAAAATCCATTAGTATTTTTTTTTTTAGTGTTTTTCGAGAGGGGTTTTTAGATAATCATTCCTGTTTTCAATTTCCTAAAATTAGATTTCATACATAAAAAAATGCATTTCACATTTCTTTTGTATATTGAAAAAGGTATTGTCCTTGAACTTGTGTATTTTGTCTGATCACACGTAGAAAGTCTTACCTGCAAGGTATGTTGGATATTTTTTTTTAAAAAAGGGGAAGGAAAAATTACAGTGTGAATTATTTGTAATGAAATTAGGCTTGCAATATATTTTAGTGAATTCTGTACTGAAATTGATCAATCTCATTTTAGTTAGTTTATTGGAATATAGAAAAAAGAAATAATAAAATGAATAAATAATCAGGTTTCAGAAAAAAAGGAACTCTTTGTTTATACTATTGGGTACATTTTTTTTTTTGTTTAAAATTTACTGATTCAGAAAAATTGTAATGGATAAATTAATGAACCGTGAAATTTAAAGACATCTTAAAACAATGACAGTGCTCTGTTTCTGGAGAAAAAAAAAAAAAAGTAAATACATAAATTAGGAATCAAGGTTTAAAAACTCAAGTTTTAAATGCAGATGTTTTTTATTTGAAAATGAAGTTTTTTATGCCATACTTTTTCTTATTACATGTTTTTTTATCGTTGGTGTAGGTCAAATGCAAACTGGTGTTGGACAATTCAGTTTCAATACACTTTGCATTGTCAAATTCCACATTTTTTAAAAAATTTTTTCGAAAAAGAAAGAGGCACAGAAGGGCATTGCCCTCGGCAGGTAGATTTTTTGCAAATTTATTTCTTGCACGAGTCATGGTCGGGTAAGAGCTTTTGGGCAGTAAATGATAGGAATTGATATTTGAAAACCGGAAAAGAAATTGAATTTAGGCCAATTAGAAGTAATAGAAATTTTTTTTTTTAGGAAAGGAAATGAAAGGGTCGGATGGAAGAAAATAGTAAAACATGGCTCTCCCCCAGTATTTTTAAATTGTTCTCCTGCTGGGGGTAAATAGCCTGTAGGTTACCCCTTGAAGTACCCACATTAAGGGGAACCCTTAGTATACTCTGAAAATCATGTGAATTTGAAAATAATTATTTAGTTTTTGAAGTTTTTCGAATGAATTTTTGTAATTTACAAAAATAAAGCGGTGCAGATTTTCTGAAAAATTTTAAAATCGAAAAGTTATTTTGGATACATCTATGTAAGTACCGGTAAATCCGCTGATAAAAAATTCTTTAGCTCACAATTTTTTTTTAAAAAGTAAACCTATAGCTGCTGCTGCCATTAGTCCCATTTAAAAATCATGTGAGTGAAAGAATTATTAATGTGTGATGAAATGACAAAAAACCCCTTTGAACCGATCCCTTTTCACCCGCATGGAAAAATAACTAAAGTTGAATGCATTTGCAGGCTTTTTTTTTTTTTTTTTCTTTAAGATAACAATTCACCGCTTTTGATATTTCACGGTTGTAAATTAATTTAAAAATTATAAAACTATTTTTTTTTTTTTTTCAGGAAATGGAAACGAATCATAATTTGAAGAACTTTTTGAAAAGGAAAATGACGAGCGAAGCAAGCACTCCGGAAATCGAGAACATCCCTCAAATCATATCGACGGACGATAATAAAAATCAGTTTGAAAATATGGATTCTCATGCGGAAGATTTCCAAGCCACCGAACAGGATCCGTGCATACCCACGACGAACAACGTGAAAATAAATAAAAATTCTATGGGTAATTCCAGAGACTCTTTAGAAAATAAAAAAGACCATTTGGAAAACGATAAAGACGAGAAAATCATGATCCCGGAAAACATTGAATACCCTTTGCCGAACTCTAAAGCCCCCAAGAAAAAAATAAGTTTTGTGAAAAAGTTGAACAGGAGAAGTGACGGGAGTAAGAAGTTTACATGGTCCAATACGGAATTCGAAGCGAAAGTTCGAAAGAAATACGGTTTGACTCACCAGGGATTTGTCTTAGGGGTTTTATTACTGTGTATATCTGTGTTGGCGTTATTGGTGATATTAATTTTGGCGATTACATGGCCGAGGACACCTCACGGGCAGCTTTATCCAGTTTGTACGAAATCAGCGTGTCTTCGAGCGTCAGCAGTGGTAAGCTTAAATTTGAAATGATGGGAACAGTAGAATTACTTCGGACAATTAAGTCGGTTTTCACAAAATTTTTTTAGCTAAAGAGCTGAAATATCGAAGCGGTAAAAAAACCGGTAACACGGAAATTTACCGGTAAAAATTTACCGTAATTTTCAAGGATGGCAAACAGAAACAGAATTGATCCGAATCAAAAAAACCGAACCAAATCCGGATTTTGCCTCTGAAGAACCAAACCGAATCTCTCAGAAAATTTTAATTAAAAAACCGAATTTCCATTAAAAATTTAAAAGGGGTTTTAAACCAAACCCAAATTTGGGAAAGGAAACTAAACTGAAATCGAATCAGAACCGTTTGGAAGAAAAACCAAACCAAAACCGGGTTATTTTTACAAGACAAACTGAACTAAAACCGTTTTCTTTTTTTTAAAGAACGAAAATCCTGCCCCTGTAAGCGAAATGACCTCAACTGTATTTTTGTAAACAAACGGTGATTTTGGTACCGATCGAATCCTTATAATCTCACGAATTACGTTTTATACCTAAATAGTGAGATAAGAAGAGGAAAAATGCTTATTTTTATAAAATAAAAAGTAAATAAAAAAGAAAAAAAGACGATCTTCATTATGAATACAAAGAAACAAAATATTTGTTTACTTTTTACGATTGTTTTTATTGTCATTATCTCAAAATTTAAAAAAATGCAGTTGAGGTCATTTCGCTTACAGGGGCAGAATCGAGTACCGAAAACTGGGTGAGATTGACCGGCCTAAAAAAAGTTAGTAACCACGGTTAAATGATGTTTTCTTTAAATAAAATTACTAAAGGATTTCCCTTTCTTTCCCCTCTAACAATCAGATTTTAAAAAATTCAGCCAGAACTACCTTTTTTTAGGCCGGTCAATCTCGCCCTGCCGGTCAATCTCACCCCAGTTTACGGTATCAGAGAAAACAGTCATTCCTTCCGGTATCCGTGAAGCCTCCTCTTAAGGACATTTTTCGTTCTTAAAAGAAACCCCAACCTTTTTTTTTTATTTTTAATTGGCAAGAATTCTTTCTTCTCACGCACTCTCAACTTTTTTTTTTTTTTACCCAATAATTCAACCGGCGGTTAAAAAAAATGTTCCGCTCTATAGTTTGCTACAAAGACGGGTTAAAGTCGCATGCTCCCGTGAAGAATGGTGGACCCCTAGCAATCGAACCATGTCGTTGGTGTTTTGTTGGTATAGCCAATATTTTTCCGGATGTTTTCATGACAGGTTATCAATCAATTTATGATTATCCATGCTAGCACAGCATTTTCAAAATCGAAAAAGTAATATTTTGGCAAATTGTCATTTTTTTTTTTTTCGATGACTAGCCTAGGTAACAGTGGTACAGTCGGCGAGTAAAGTCAGATTTCATTCTGTATAATTTTTATTTTACGTACTACGTTTCTAAACATTTAAGGTATTATTTGGTTCACATCACCGGCCGGTTAGACGGGCGGTGATAAAAAAAAAAAAATTTAATCCGATATTTTATACATGAAAATGGGGTCTGACAGCACCGAAACCGTGCCAAAACTTTTTGTTATGTTCAGAAATACAGATCCATGATTTTAAATGCATGAACAAGACTTAATTGTTCTTATATTTCATCATTTTTAATTGTTTTTGCAAGTGAAAAAAAAAGTTTCTTTCCGAGAGACCAGTACAGCGCTCTAGCGGTGAAATTGGGAACTATTTCAACAACAAAAAATTTAACAATGGCGCTTTATTTTCTTTTATTGCGAAAAATTTGAAAAAATTATCAAATTTAGTAACCACAAAGCCTTTTTCATACATTTTAAATTCCGTAGCAGGGGGTTACTTTTTACACTATTTTGGTGGTTTTTCCGCGAAACAGATATTAAAAAGAACCCCGCACAAAATAATAGGAATTTGGATATTGGATAAAATTCCATTTGTTTTTGTTATTCTTTTGTCTGTTTTTAAATGTAAATTTCATCCGACAGCCGAATTCCTATTATTTTGTGGGGGTTCTTTAAAAGAAAATCTGCTTATACAAACATCAAGAGTGGTCCTACGATACCCTGTTATAATATCTATACTTGTTCTAACACGCATAAAAACTCGATTTTCTAAAAGCTGTCGTTCTAACAAAAGTGGGGTTACTTTTTACAATCATTTTCATATTCATACCTGAATATTTTTAAAAATTGAAGAGTATATGACAAATTATTGGCTTCTGTGAACGGAAAATGTCTTAACAAAGCGATTTGTACATTTTTAGATGTTTTATTAATGACTATCGCTGTTTATTTAAAAAAATTAGTGAACGCAGTAGCAACGTAATCAAAACCTTGGAAACGTTGTCGATTCGTTGTGGATTTAGCACACTTAGGGCATCGCCATTCAAATATCTGTAAAAAGTAACCCCATTGATCGTTAGGGATGTCTAGTCTTAAATATACAGGATATATATACGTATATATATACGTAAATATACAGTATATATACCAGCCAATGTATACGTTGTATATTTATGAATTTTCATTTATAAAATAGGGCATAATTCGCTAATATTTTGATTTTACATCGATAATTACTCGTTAATTAATGAATAATGACAATAATTCACTAATATTTTAACTTTTGCACGGTCATAATTTTATCGGCCACAGCCATTTTATCAAAAATGGCGTCGTATGGCTGGAAGTATAACTGAGCGTCTAACGGAGGGAAATCTAAAAACCAGTAAAAAAGATTTTTTTCCTTGCTTAAATTACATAAGTAAACTGTAATAAGCTACATATTAAACCTTTCTCTGACTTAATGACCGAAAAACCCCCTAGGACAGCCAGAAAAAATAATAGCTTTTTTTCCTGAATTAAATTTAATGTTTAACTTATGAGTATATGTATACGTATATATACGTATATATACGTATATATATACGTATATATATACCGGTAAATATACAAACATAAATATACTGTATATCAGACATCCCTATTGATCGTAATTTTTTTTTTGGCTTCTAATAGTTTAATTCTGAGTGAAATTAGGATGATTGTTTAAGGGACTATATAGGGCAAGTGCGAAAAGCAATTTAATTTCAATTTCACGGGTGGATGCAGCAAAATGCCCCTTAGTATTTTAGGTTACGGGATTTCTTAATTTTTTTTTTTTTTTTAAATTAAAAACTTTATATTTTTATTATAAAACAAGTTTAGGCAACTAGGTTAGAACATAACAGTCGAAAATAATCAATAATTTGGAATAAATTTAATTTTTGAAAAAATTCTTAGCCGTTTTCAAGTATTTTTAAAAAAATAAGTGTCAAAAGTAACCCCCTGGATTATAAAGTAACCCCATGTTACGTTATTAAATCTTTGCTTCTGAAACGTAACAAAACTTTTTGGCACTTTTATTTTTAAAAATAAGTGTCAAAAGTAACCCGCTGGAGTAAAAAGTAACCCCCTGTTATGATATTAAATCTTTGCCTCTGACACTTATCAAAACTTTTTGGCACTTTTATTTTTAAAAATAAGTGTCAAAAGTAACCCCCTGTTACGTTATTAAATCTTTGCTTCTGAAACGTAACAAAACTTTTCGGCACTTTTATTTTTAAAAATAAGTGTCAAAAGTAACCCCCTGTTATGACATTAAATCTTTGCCTCTGACACTTATCAAAACTTTTTGGCACTTTTATTTTTAAAAATAAGTGTCAAAAGTAACCCCCTGGATTATAAAGTAACCCCATGTTACGTTATTAAATCTTTGCTTCTGAAACGCAACAAAACACTTTAGCACGGTTTCAGTGCGATCGGATCTCATTTTCATTTGTGAAAAATCGAATTTTTCGAAAACAAATTTAATTTTTTTTTCTTATCGATATAATTTGCCACCGACCGGTTAGCCGGCCGGTGGTGTAAACGAACTAATACCATTACGCTTTCAACAAAAATCTCGAACACTATTATTACGTAAATTTTTTTAAAAGTATTAGGCCTACTCTATTTATTTTATTTTTTATTTTTTATTCTATTTTCTTTTCTGGATAAATTTTAAAGAATGATGAGAAAGCAGGTGGTAATTACCATGTATGTTTAATTAATAAGATCGCGTGGTGTTAATCGAAGATCATTGACATCGGTGTACGAACGTGTTGTAAATATACTCCGGTTCGTGTTTTCCTATTAGCAGTACAATTGCCCCCCCCCCCTTTTTGCTGGATGTAAGCTTTACTTCCTTGTACCTTCCGAAATTAACACATTAAAGATTAAAATAAGATCGGCAGCTTTATGATCATCGTGGAGCATTCCATTGCAAATTTTTTTTGAATTGGTTAGGCGAATTTTAAAAAATATCGCAGAAATTGATCCTTTACAATTTATTCATACCGAAACTTGTTGGCTCGGGAATTTCGTCGCAATTCATGTGTATCGCAGTGTTGTTTTCGTCACGAAATAAAAAATTGTCATAAGTATATTTCGTACCGGAAATTTTGTAGCTATTTAGATTTGTCGCATTGTCATTCTCGCCACGAGTGTATACTAAGTTTCAATTTTTTTATTTTACTTTTGATAATGCAAATCATTTATCAACAACGTATAAACATTGTATTAATAACAATTAATTTTAATGAATAATAAGAAGTTAGATTTTAAAAATAAATAATCAAAAAAATAAAGAATCAGAAAATAAATAATTAAAAATTATTAATTACACATTCCGGAGAAATTGTTTCCTAATGTTTAAGATAATTAGGGGACGAAATATTTTTGTGACAAATTTTTGTTTCTCCACGTGACAAAATGGCTGTGACGAATTGTCCTGTTAAGTGAGAGGAGTGACACTGCAGTTCGGAGGGGTGAAGTTTTGCTGTTTTTTTTTTTTCTCTTTTTGAATTTTTATCACTGTCCCCTTTTAAAAGATTTGTCTTTATCTTTTAGGTCCATATAACTGCCGAAATTTTATATCATTCCCGATATCCGAAGCTCGGTTTATTTTTTCACAAACGTATGCATTTAATTCTATTTATCTATTTTAGAGTGTCGCTTATTTTGACAATTTTCGAATTTCAAATCGCTTATCCCAAAAAATGGTTTCTCCTCCTCGAATTTTTTTAAAATTTTTTTACTCGACGGGAAAGTGGGAAATTCAGCTTAAAGTTCCAAAAATGGCCATTTTAACGAAAAATTATCCTTTTTTCGTTAGGAAAAAATTGACAATTTTTTTAACGAAAAAATGTGATTTCTTATGGGAAATTTTCCGTAGATCACGAGTTGATCCATATCTGGTCCAGTTTCTGAGCTAGAGGACTTGGTATGTTTTGTCACTTTACTACGTTTTTTTGCCATATTTTGGGTTTTCGCTCAAAAACCGAACCAAACATAAAAAAATGGTCTTCAGATTCGAGATCTACAGAAAATTTCCGATAAAAATTAATTTTTTCGCAAAAAAAAAAAAAAAAAAAAATTGAAAATTTTTTTTTCTTATGGCAATTTTTGAATCATCAAGCTCAAGTCGCCACGCTTTCCCGTCGAGTAAAAAATTTTTAAAAAAATTAGGGTTTATCAGTACCATGTACAGTAACCATTTTTGGGGGTAAGCGATTTGGATTTCGAAAATTTTCAAAATATGTGACACCCAAATCTATTTATTTATTTAATTTTCTTAGGCCTACTTTTGTTCCGTCTGTCCTTGCATCAAAATAAAATTTTAAAAAAAATTAGGCAGGAAGAGAGAATTACGGCTTAATTGTTTTAAGCTAACTTATAATTATCGAGAGGACGTTATTTTAAAGGAGTTTTTTTTTCCCTTTATTTAATTATTTCATTTGCAGTTGTTTCAGTTAAAGACATTAAAATTTCTTTACATCGACTTTTTCGTAGTACAACATAACTCTATTTCTTACAATTTTTTTTTTTTTCAATTTTGGAATTCCCAGATGCTACATTTCGGCACAAAATCTTCCGACATTTATTTAATTTTAAGCCTATTGTCCTGTCTCCATTGGCCTATTAATCAAAGGGTACTATTAATTGCACCACCGGAAATGCTGCATATTTTTGGACTTTTTCTTAACTACCATTTTTTTAAAAAATTGTTTTAATTATTTTTTTGAACACTAAAAATAATGAAAACGAAAAAAAAAGTGGTAGTAGAAAAAAAAAGTCCAAAAATATACAGCATTTCCGGTGGTACAATTAATAGTACCCTTCAATTAATTGTGCAATGGAGACAGAGTTCATTTCAGAAAAATTTTATTTCATCTCTGTAAAATGATTTTTCCAAAAAAAAAAAAAAAACGACCAGGAAATATTTTAAAATACTTATTACAAAGTCGTTTCAAACATTTCGACGAGACGAATTTTTTTTATATATTCAAAGCACGTGATTTTTCGTTGCCTCGATCACGTCTTGTTTGCTGACAGTTTCAGTTAACAATATGCTTCACTTTCGATTTTATAGAACCAATAAAAAAAAATGTCGTCAAAGGCATTTTTTCGTCATGTAATTTTTGCGTATCTTGTATCGATTCGCTGACGTAACTTTTTTTTTACATTTAAAAAAAAAAAAAAGTTAAAAATACTCTAAACTGAGTGAAAAAAAATATAAAGAATGGTCAGGTACAAGGATCCTTATAGTGTTGTCAACTCATTCTGTGGACCTAAAAGATTCTACCTTTATTGGAGGTGGATGACCTCCTACCTGCAGTTACATTCCGTGTTGCACTCGATCCTCCATTCCTGATCTCTTATTGGAATTTTTTTTTTCTTTCTTTCTTTTTCTTCGCCGTCTTCATGATTTTTATTCTTTTTCTGCTGTTAAAAATTTATATCATCGGTTTTTACGATTTCGAAAACGACCACAAAAAATTGAAAAATGTCTCGTAAAATTCTTCCCAAAAAAAAGGTGTGATTTTTTTTTTTTTTTTTTTTTTTTTTTTGACTGCGAACAAGAACAAAATTGTTTGTTCTGTATTGTGTATGTTTTTGTTTATGAGTTCCACTTTCCGGAAACACGTTTTCATTGTAGTTTTTTACTGCAAGCTCTTAAGAAAAATAACGTGTATTTCACTCAAAGGACACATACTTGTGATTATTTACATGTTTTGCGGGGCAGAATTTCTCGAAATCGTTCCCCCTTTTTGCTTTTCTAAATCGTTGGTTTTTTATTTTTTTTAATATTCCAATCCTTTGGAAGCATGACTTCGAATGAAAGAATCATTGTTCTGGGTTCTTTGTTTCATGTATATTTTATTTGAGTTTGTGTTTTGGTGTTTGCTGCGTTATGCAATTAAAAATAAGG
Organism: Liposcelis bostrychophila; assembly: GCA_037577465.1. Lineage (NCBI taxonomy): Eukaryota > Metazoa > Arthropoda > Insecta > Psocodea > Liposcelididae > Liposcelis > Liposcelis bostrychophila. The sequence continues at coordinate 13,943,405 of CM075207.1, forward strand.
GCTGAGTCGTGATTTTCAATCGGAGATCGGTGACGAAATCGAATTTTGCATATCCGAAGACCGGATGAGAGTAATTCATAAGAAAGGTCTCTTAAATCAAGATACTATTCGATGAAAATGTGGAAAGGAAAACTTTGGGCAGTAAAAGGAATGCCGACTGGTTAAAAACAAAACTTGAAGTGAAACCGAAAACTAAAGGCAATATTAAAGAAATTGCAGAAATCATTTTTTTTCAAATAAAATTTTTAAATTTTTTGTTATAATTTTTGATCATAACTATTAATTATTCTAAATATTTTCATGAGAAATGGATCAGTTTTAGAAATTTGGAAATTTTCAAGGCAGAAGTAACAAAGAAACATCAATTAAAATATTAGTCGAAATGGCGAAAGATGGACTCGAACCACCGACCTTCCGTTTTCATGACGGCTGCTCTACCACTAATACCTCGACACCTTCGACTAATATTTTAATTGATGTTCCTTTGTTACTTCTGCCTTGAAAATTTCAAGGTTTCTAAAACTGATCCATTTCCCAAGAAAATATTTAGAAAAATTTTTAAATATTTTGCTTGAATAAATAAACATTTTTTAAAAAATATGTCGGCCATATTGAACCCGCCATCTTGAAATTTGAGAAAATGTCATGAAATTCCAAATCAGCGTCCCCGAAAACCCCTTAACACGTACTTCTGTGCCCTCCAGATCAAATTTTCGAAATTAAGTCCGCCATATTGGATCCGCCATCTTGAATTTTAAGAAACCGTTATCGGATTCGAAATCAGTGACCTCAAAAACCCCTTATCACATACTTTTGTGCATTCAGGATCAAATTTTCGAAACTATGTCCGCCATATTTAATCTGCCATCTTGAATTTTAGAAAAACCGTTTTCAGATTCGAAATCAGCGACCCCAAAAGCTCTTAATACTTTTTATGCACTCAGGATCAAATTTTGAAAGTTATGTCCGCCATATTGGATCCGCCATCTTGAATTTTAAGAAACCGTTGTCAGATTCGAAATCAGCGACCCCAAAAACCTCTTAATACTTTTATGCACTCAGAATCAAATTTTCAAAATTATGTCCGCCATATTGGATCCGACATCTTGAATTTAAAAAAAACTGTTGTCCGATTCGAAGTCAGCGACCCCAAAAACCTGTTAATACTTTGATGCACTCAGGATCAAACTTTGCAAATTATGTCCGCCATATTTAATCCGCCATATTGAATTTTTAAAAAACCGTTATCAGATTCGAAATCAGCGACCCCATAAAGCCCTTAATACATAATTCTATGCACTTTCTAATAAATTTTCGAAATAATGTCCGCCATATTTAACCGCCATCTTGAATTAAAGAAAAACCCAGATTCGAAATCAGGGGCCCCCTTAAACCTCTTGATACTTTTATGCACTCAGGATCAAATTTTCAAAGTTATGTCCGCCATCTTGAATTTTTAAAAACCGTTGACAGTTTCGAAATCAACGACCCCAAAAACCCCTTAATACATACTTTTGTTCACTCAAGATCAAATTTTCAAAATTATGTCCGCCATATTGGATCCGCCATCTTGAATTTTAAAAAACCATTATCAGATTTGAAATCAGCGACCCGAAAAACCCCCAGATACCAATTTTTAGCCTTCAGCGATCAAAACTGAATTTTGGCCACCTAAAATCCGATTCTGGACTACTCGTACGAAAATACTGCAGATGAGAGCAAAAGTCGGTTAGAAAAAAAGAAAGCGTAATGATCGAATTTAAAAAATTTTTCCGCGTGTACATTTTCGTTATGATTTTAGATGTAACTTTCTGTTCCATACTTAATTCGGCAACAACAACAACAACAACAACACTTTCAAGTCGTGGAACAAATCAATCCTCATATGAATGTCTTCCTGGATGTCATCTTTTCAATGCTAATTAAAGTCTGAGCCGAATATGAATAAAATTAGGTTTTCACTTAGCTGTTTCTTAAGCCCTAATAATTTTTTTAAAAAGAAAAAACTACCTAACGTTTTCACATACATATGTTTGCATCTAAAATCATGCGTGTACCGAGTTCGTGAACAAGATAAAAAAAAATGTACTCCATTCAAGGAAGGGAAACAGGCACGCCTTGTCACAGACAACTTACGGCACTTTACAGGAGAAAAAAAAAATACTGAATGAAGATGATGCAAATGAGAAGCTGATACTTGCAATGGTTTCATCAAGGTCGTCCTCATGCTAAAAAAAAAATGTATATATAATTATAAGTTTTTTTATCTGCTAAATCGTGTAATAATCAGGGATGCCAACCGAACCAAACCCGGGTTTTTGTCTCACAAAAACCGAACCGAACCGAACCTTTTATAATATTTGAATTAAAAAACCGAACGAAACCTGAATCTCTTTGAAATTTAAAAAGGGGTAAAAACCGAACCAAAATCGAACCCGAACCGTTTATACAAAAAATACCGAACCGAAACCGAAACAACTTTTAGAGGAGAAACCGAACCGAACCGAAACCTGGTTATTTTTATAAAAGGAGCCGAACCAAATCGAAATAAAACCGTTTTTTTTTTTTTTTTTTTTTTTTTTTTTAAAACTAGAAACCGAACCAAAACCAATTTTTTTTTACCATAAACCAAACCGAAACCGGGTATTTGGTAACAAAAACTGTTTTTAAAGGAAAAACCGGACCGAAGCATGGGGCGAAGGGAAGGGTTAACAAAAAACGGAAACCGAACCGAACCGAACCGAACGGAATGTTTTAGAATAACCGAACCCAAACCTGAACCCATTTGAAATTTAAGAAGAGTTTAAAACCGAACCGAAAACCGAACCGAAAACCGAACCGAAATCAGGCAATGAAAAAGTCGGAACCGAAATCGAACCGTAGCCGTTTTTTATACAAAAATTACCAAACCGAAACAGAAACCACCGTTTAGAGGAGAAACCGAACCAAACCGAAACCGGGTTATTTTTATAAAAAAAGCCGAACCGAATCGACATAAAACTGATTTCTTTCTATTTAAAAAAAATCCGGTTTTCTACTAAACACCAGAACTGAAACCAATTTTTTTTTTTACCATTAACCGAACCGGACGGGGTTTTTGTCTCACAAAAACCGAACTGAACCGAACCTTTTAGAATATTATTTGAATTTAAAAACCGAAAAAAACCTGAATCTCTTTGAAATTTAAAAAGGGTTAAAAACCGAACCAAAATCGAACCCGAACCGTTTATACAAAAAATACCGAACCGAAACCGAAACAACCTTTTAGAGGAGAAAGCGAACCGAACCGAAACCTGGTTATTTTTATAAAAGGAGCCGAACCAAATCAAAATAAAACCTTTTTTTTTAATTTTTTTTTTTTATTTAAAAAACCCAATTTTCTATACTTTACACCAGAACCGAAACCGGTTTTTTTTTTTAAAACTAGAAACCGAACCAAAACCAGTTTTATTTTACCATAAACCGAGCCGAAACCGGGTATTTGGTAACAAAAAAATGTTTTTAAAGGAAAAGCATGGGGCGAAGGGAAGGGTTAACAAAAAACCGAAACCGAACCGAACCGAACCTGAAACCGGCTTTATTGTAAAAGGAAAAAGAAAACCGAACCGAACGGAACGTTTTAGAATAATCGAACCCAAACCTGACCCATTTGAAATTTAAGAAGAGTTTAAAACCGAACCGAAAACCGAACCCAAATCAGGCAATGAAAAAGTCGGAACCGAAATCGAACCTAGCCGTTTTTTATACAAAAATTACCAAACCGAAACAGAAACCACCGTTTAGAGGAGAAACCGAACCAAACCGAAACCGGGTTATTTTTTATAAAAAAAGCCGAACCGAATCGAAATAAAACCGTTTTTTTTTCTATTGAAAAAATTCGGTTTTCTACTAAACACCAGAAGCAAAACCGGTTTTTTTTTTAAAAACCAAAAATCGAACCGAGACCGGGTTTTTGGTAACAAAAAACTATTTTTAAACCAAAAACCGAACCGAACCGAACTTTTTAGAATATTTTAATAAAAAAATCGAACCCAAACCTAATCATATTTGAGATTGAAAAAGGGTTTAAAACCGAACCGAAACCGAACCGAAACCAGGCAAAGAAAAAATCTGAACCGAATCGAAATAAAACCGTTTTTTTTTCTATTTAAAAAAATCTGGTTTTCAAGTAAACACCAGAATTGAAACCCTGTTTTTTTTTTTACTAATAACCAAACCGAAACAGGATTTTTTTTTTTTTACCAAAAACCGAACTGAAATAGTTTTTTTTTTTTTTACCGAAAATAAACCGAAACGGAGGGTGCGGGGGAAGGTTTAACAAGAAACGGAATCGAAATAAAACCATTTTCTTTCTGTCTAAAAACATCCGGTTTTCTAATAAGCACGAGAACCAAAGCGTTTATTTTACTAAAAACCAAGCTGAAACCGGATATTTTACCAAACAAAAAACCGAACCAAAAAGAGGCTTTTTTACCTTAAACCAAACCCAAACCGGGTATTTGGTAACAAAAAACTGTTTTCAAACGGAAAACCGAACCGAAACCGGGGGGTGGGGGAAGGGTTAACAAGAAACGGAACGGAACCGAACCGAACCGAACCGGATTAAAAAAAAAAAACGAACCGAACCGAACCCTATTCATTTCAAAAACCAGGGATGGCGAACCGAACCGAGGGAAAACCGATTGCGAACCCGGGGTTTTCCATTAAAAGAACCGAACCGAACCGAACTGACTGAGGAAATTTTACTGGTAAACCGAACCGAAATCTGAACCCGTTGAAAAGGGTTTTAAACCGAACCGAAAGACGTTGAGGAAAGAAACCGAACGAAAACCGAAATTGAACCGTTTTGGGGGGAACCGAACCGAACCGAACCGTTATGAGGTGAAAACCGGACCGAATCGTTTTGAGGGATAACCGATTCGAACCAAAACCGGATTTTAAATTACGGAACCAAACCGAACCGGACCGTATTAAGAAAATTTTGAATCTGAATCAGAACCAAAACCGAACCGAACCATTCCTGACGGACAACGTTTTAACCGAAACCAAACCGAATTCAGCTTATCCACTTAAAAGGAACCGAACCGAACCGTTTTGTTTTTCGGAGAGGTTTGCCATCCCTGTCAAAAACCGAACCGAACCTAAACCGGCTTAGTGCTAAAGCGGAAAAGAAACCCGAACCGAACCGCATTCAAAAAATTTTGGATCGGCACCCAAACCGAACCAAACTCTTCTTGGTGGATATCATTTTAAATCAACCAAACCAAACCAATTTCAATTTTTTTTTTTTTTGTTTATAACTTAAAAGGAAACCGAACCGAACCGTTTTGATTTTTTGAGTGGTTTGCCATCCCTGGTAATAATGTGAACTCGCATATACAGCCAACAAACGAATCTTGTCATTTTATAAACATATTGTTTACGCTTTTCAAATTTGATACATGGTTAAATACTCATAAATTCATCGTTTGGATTCAAAGTAAACTTTCAGTCGAGTCTTTTTTTTTTTTTTCTTTTTTTTTTTTCCTTTTTTTTTTCTGTAGAGATAATACAGGATCTTATTGACGATCAATCAGATACATTAAGCCAAGCATGGGTAAATTTTGTCAGGCACTCCTCTATAGCGTAATAAAATTGATTGAAAAATTTGACAGGTCCATCCACTTTTTTTTTTTTTACTTACTCATTGTGATCGAGAGGTAAACGGACGTACAAAGATATATGTGTAAGGTTTTTTTTTTTTTTTTTTTTTTTTTTTTTTGAAAGGAAGAATTTGGACGCCCATTAGCTTGTAATCGAGGAAAGAATCACGATAATTGTACTTGTTGGAAAGAATCCAGGTGCCGTGAATCAATTGGCAAATAAAATTCCATTATAAATGATTGCAATGCGCGAAGTCGCCTTTTTCCATGTACTCGTGTGCAATAAAACAAAAAAAATTTTTTTTTAAAAAAATTGTAAGCGAATTGCTTTGAAATTATACTTGAATATTCCGAGAAATGAAAATGGAAAGAGATCCAAGTAATATTTAAACGTGCCATATGGACGCAACTGTTTTTCGTGGGTGGCCACATTTCACTTGTACGAAATTTGTTTTATTGTCATATTAAGTGTAAAGAGATTCTCTTTGGTGGACGATATCCACCTGCGACTCATTTATGTTTTCGGAAATCGGAGAAATTATTGGGATATCCCGGTGACGTCGGACATAGAAATGTATTCAGGCATAGGGACGGGGACCAGGTTCATACAGCATAGGGCGTCCCTTATTTTGAGAATTTTCGAATTTCAAATCGCTTACCTCCAAAAATCGTTCTCCTTGGTGTACTGATGAACCCGATTTTTTTAAAAAATTTTTTACTCAACAAGGAAGCGTGGCGACTTGAGCTTAAAGTTCCGAAAATTGTCATAAGGGGAAAAAAATCGACAATTTTTTTTTTTTAAGGAAAAAATCCGGTTTCTTATCGGAAAATTTCCGTAGATCACGAATCTGAAGTCCGTTTTTTTATGTCCGGTCCGGTTTTTGAGCCAGAGACCAAAGTACGAGTGAAACTGTGGACTTGGTATGTTTTGTCACTTGACCACTTTTTTTTTTTTTTTTTTTTTTTTTGCGCTATATTTTGGGTTTTAGCTCAAAAACCGGATATCCGAAAAAGGACGTTAGATTCGTGATCTGCGGAAAATTTCCGATAAGGAATTACATTTTTTCGCGGGAAAAAAAATTTTCGATTTTTTTTCTCTCTTATGATAACTTTCGAACTTTAAGCTCAAGTAGAGTTTCTGCCCGGGGAATTCCCGGGATCCCGGAAAAAATTTAATCCCGATTCCCGGGATTGAAATTTTTCGGGATTTTTCCCGTTTTTCAGAAATTAACGGGAAAATTCCCGGGTTTTCCCGGTTAATCCCGGGAATTTCCCGGGTTCCCGCCATATCATTATTTCCCGAAATTTTAAAGTTCCCGGGAAAACAGAAACTCTAAGCTCAAGTCGCCACACTTTCCCGCCCAACAAAAAATTTCATAAAAATTTGGGTCTATCCCAGTGCCGTAATATACTATTTCGAACCACCCTACTGTGCTCAGTTTTTAAGCTAAAGGATTAAAAGGTTTAAAGAACTAATTAGTACTATACTAATTGGATTTTAGTGTTTGATTAAATGTATTTTCTGCTGGAAAAAATTAGGCTTTTGAAAAAAAAAAAGGATGAAAAAGAAGCACGTGGATGTGAATTAAAACCGAATGAAGTCATTTAAATGTTAAATTCATGTTATCGAGCGTACTATTTCCGTCAACAGACATTTCCATTTCCTTTTATTATTATAATATTAAAAAACTAACTACATTCATTATTAGCTTTTTTATCTCTTTTTAAGAATCTTTTTTTTCTCTTTTTTTTTAAAGTGCCGCTTTAAAGTGTCAAGGGATTTGAATTTTTTTTTTTTTTAAGAAAACACCGGGGTTTTTTTTACATGTCATCCAAATCAGTTTGATTGATGTAATTTGAAAGTTCGGGTTTGCTTTGATTTCAACGGTTGTAAATACGAATATAACGGACGTAACTAAGCTTATTTTAAGATAAAACATTTTTTATTAAAAAAAAAAAAAAAAAAAAAAAAAAAAAAAATGAAAAATAAGGCGTTCAATGAATTGAGCTTTGACTTTACAAAGCTTCAAACCGCTGTCGTATTCTTGGACCTTATATCGGTTTTTTGAAAATTTTTGGGCCTCCTGGGGCACCCCTTAATAGTGACCGATCGATCTAAAATTTTTTGTGGGGTAATCGTACAGGCATTGTAACAAAATCAGAGGGGTTCGTCACCAAAATTCAAAAAAAATTTTTTTTTTCCCCCTTTGGGGTCGTTCATAAACCACGTTATGGGAAAAGGGGGTATTTAAAATGCTAACTTTTGCTAACAAGGGGGGAGGGAGGGGTTTTACGTATCTAACGTTAGCATTTGTCTTATGTGATAAACGTGAAAAAATAATTTTAATTGTTTTAAATTATAATTTAAATTTAGCCTAACTCACTTAAAGAAAAAAAAAAAAAAAAAAAAAAAAAAAACTTTGCAAACTTTAAGTTTCGAAGAAGTCCAGATTTTTTAAATGTTTAATATTAACTTTTGAAAAAATTTTAAGGGGGGGGGGGTCCCGAAATGCTAACCTTTTGCTGATAAGGGGAAGGAGGGGGTCAAAAATGGCCGAAATAATGCTAACTTGATTTATGGACGACCCCCTTCCAAAAAATCACCCTATTCATGTTGCCAGATGTGCTGACCAAGCTGACCAAACTTTACCTGCCTCAATCTAAGTTTAATTGACACGATATTAGACTCGCAATTAGCAAGTCAATTATTTTCCCGAATTTTATTTTGTTGAAAAGAAAAAGAAAGAAAAAAAAAAAAAAAAAAAAAAAGTAAAATTTATGTAAAATCCCTATATGTCGCCGTGTTGTTAATT